>JADMNI010000002.1:3685777-4300074 GCA_016097105.2 Sporothrix variecibatus | reverse complement strand
CTTCTGTTTCCTCTCTGTCTGCGACCCCCCTTTCGCTGTCGTTAGTCCCCTTTTCGCAAGTAAGATACTCCACTCCCCCTAGCCTCTCCATTCTACTCCATTCTACCCGCCTATTACATTGTCACTGGCACTGGTCTGGGTCTCGGTCGCTCTCTCTCTTTTTGGTTCCAGTTGTCACCCAGTCGAGCCCAGTGTCTCTGCCTCCCTCCATTCCGTTGGCAAGAGCCCCTTTTTGCCCTTTTTGTTCACTTTATCTTTCTGTCGCCATCCACAACAAAAGACGACTTGCAAAAAGCAAGAAAACGACGAACCAGCTATACGAGCCGACAGTGTACATTTTTTGTATCGAGCCACGACGACTGAACACGCGGAAGATCAATTCCTTTCTCGACGACGGAGCAGCGCCGCGCGACGACGAGACACTGCGAAAAGAAGACGAGATCAAAATCCACATCGCAATCGAAAACAGCAGCGAAATCGCTGGCGCCCGGCACTTCCCTTCCATCTTTTCCTTGCCGATTTTGACGGACATCTTCGCCAGGTGTCGACACGAGGCGGCTCGATCTCGAACCTAACCGACCTCGATCCGTTTGATTTCGCACACGACTCGAGCAGTCAGCCTCTTTTAAATCCTACCGATCGAGGCCTGGGGAAAGCAACAACACACGACACGGGACCGATCGGGGAGGAGAATAACGGCACGCGCCGACGGATAACGACGACACATCTACACATTGACGACTTCAGGACCTTCTCGTCCTGCCACGGCCGCGCATATCAGAAGCATGAATGGCCGAAATGCACCACTATCACCCGTATCTATAGGCGATAGTGACTGGCCCAACGGTTATCCAATGGACAAAGACGACCCTTACTCCCGTGGCCAACTCATCTCACCACCCAACTCTGGCGGCTCACTTCCCAGCCCTATGAACGCCGGTTTCCCAACGGGCCCGCGCAATGGCAACGGCGGGCCCTCACCACCACCTTCCATCGGTCGCTCCAGCGCTGGACCGGGCAGCATGTATGCCCGCAGCGAGAGCGGCCGCAGCCAGCGCGAAGAGGCTTCGGATGCCGTGCTCGGCGAGCACTACATTGCCCTCAAGCGCTTTCTCTCCCAAACCTCACGCGACGGCAAACCCACACCGCCTGCCAACAAGGCCCGCGACAAGCTGCAGCGCCTGACATCCGTGCAGTTCCTCGAGCTTAGTACCGATGTCTTTGACGAACTCATGCGCCGCCAGGCGTTCAGCCGCCGCCAAAACAATGGCGGTCCTCAGGGCCCCGGTGGCCCTCCCAGCTATCTCTTGCCAGAAGACTCATTTCACCCAAAACGCAACCAGGCCCGCCAAAAGCTGGCTTCCCTCGGCCCTCCTCGTTTCCGTGACCTCGCTACTGACGTGTTCTGCGAGCTGGAGCGCCGTATCCCGCGCTTTATTGCCGGCGAAATCCCACGTATGGGCAGCCCGGCCGGATCGATGCGGCCGGGCAGCCGCTCCCAGACACCAGTCAACGGTGGCATGAACGGCTTCCCACCACGAGGTCAGAGCCGGCGGCGGCCATCCGAGGCTGGCTCTGTGCGCTCGATGCGCAGTGGTGTCGGCATGAACGGCTTGGGCCTGGGACCTGGCGGTCTTGGCAACAACTCTGTACCGCCATCACCAGGTCTGCCGCCCAACAACTACGATCGGCCGATGCAAAAACAATCACAGAGCAACACCATTGTGCCAAATAAGAGCACAATGGTCGAGGAGGACGACGAACCGATGATTAGCCCCATGGGCGATACCATGAACGGAAGCATGAATGGAAACATGAACGGCAACGACTACGGCGTCCAACGGCAGATGAGCGGCCCCGACAGCAACCGTAACAATGACGCCGATAACGCATTACAAGCGGAGGTAAGGCTGAATTCCCTTTTCCGATTATTCAGTGAGTGTATACTAACCCTCACAGAAAAACAAGCAATTGATTGATGATTACGAAGCACAATTAAAAGATTTACGAGACCAGATGGAGGCCATGGACGCGGACACGAAGCGGAAAAAAGAGGAAATGGACTCGGTGCTCGACGCCGAACGCGCACGCGCATCAGCCAGCAACGTCGAGAAGCAGGAGTGGTCCAATCAGCGGCGCGACCTTGAGAACCAGCTTGCCGAATCGGCCAGCCTCGCCGAATCCCTGCAGCAGGACATGGACCGGATGCGCAACGACCACTCGGCCGAAGAGCGCCAACTGCGTGCCCAGATCGACGACCTGCGCCAATCTCTCGCCGAGAGCGCCCGCGCCAACAACAACCCGAGCCGCGGCGGCAACGAAGACCTGCTGCGCGAAAACGAGGACCTCCGGGAACAGCTGCGCGAGCAGCAGGAAGTTACCGAGGAGGTGCGCGGCGAGGCCGAGCGGTTCTTGAGCGAGATGCGCATGCTCTCGCAACAGAGCGGCACGACCTGGGAGAAGCACTCTGAACTGGAAAAGACCATTGAAACGCTTGAGCTCGAGGTGCGCGACTGGCGCAACCGGTATGCGCGGGCCAAGACACAACTGCGCACGTTGCGCGGCTCGTCCATGGGTCTGGGCATGCAGCAGGAGGACGCTGGCCGGTACGTTCGCGAGAAGGGCTTCACGACCGACAACGGCTTGATCAAGGACGTGCACGTCACCAAGTTCCAGATGGCCATAGACGAGCTGCTGCGGCGGGCACGCCTCGAGGAGCCCGAGCGGACGATTGACTCCATGAAGGCTGTCGTCGTGTCGGTTCGGCGCATCACCAAAGACCTGGACGACGCACCGGCGCCACTGGGCCAGGATGGCGAGGCTGCGCAACAGCAGACTAAGCTCAAGACGCGCGTCTCGGGCACCGCCAACAACCTTATCACGGCCGCCAAGAATTTTGCCATGTCGGCTGGTCTGTCGCCTGTCTCGCTGCTTGACGCGGCCGCCTCCCACCTTGTGGCGGCTGTCGTCGAGCTTTTGAGGGTGGTCAAGATCCGCACGACACCTGCCGGCGAGCTCGAGGATGACGACAACAACATGTCGACCAGCATGTCCATGATGGACGACGACAACGGCTCGCTGACGCCTGTCGAGTCCAACGCCAGCTACTTCTCGCCGCGCAGCAACGGTGGTCAGACGACCGCCACCACAATGTCCTCGGCGACCACACAAAACTCACTGCCGCCGCCGCCTCCCTTCCAGGGTCTTGGTGGCGTGCGTGATAGCGCCGACTCCTCGGCCTACAGCCCTGTGAGCTCGCCGCGGCAGTCGGTTGACCGGTTCGGCAGCTTTGCCAATGGTGGCCGGCGGTCGATCCCGCGTGCCAACGGCATGAACGGGGGTGGCATGAATGGCAACATGAACGGCAACTATCTCGGCATCAACAAGGGCCTGCCCACGGCGCCTGGCGGTGGCAACAGCAACGATATCAATAGCAATGGCTACGGTGGACCTGTCGGTGGCGGTGGTGGCGGCCAGCAGAACGGCGGCCGCGCCGACCAGCGCACCGAAGACCTTAAGGCCCTGCTCGACGACCAGACAGCCGTCATGGTGCAGATCATTCAGGACATGGTCGGCTCGATCCGCAGCGATGCCGGTGTGCAGCAAATCACCCAGCAGATCAACGAGATTGCTGACATTGTCGGCAAAGTGATTGCCGAAACAGAAGCCAGCGGCAACGGTGGCCCCTCTCTGGACAAGCTGGTGAGCTGCCGGCAGCGGTTGGTGGATGCTGGCGACCGTGGCGAGGCGATGCGCGAGGCGGAGGCCAACGGTGGTCGCAAGATGGACATGCGGTCGTGGACGACATCGCTCCCACCCGTTGCCTTTGAGATTGCACGGGAGACCAAGGAGCTGGTCAAGCGGATCGACCGTCTTGTGCTCGGCGACGGCGGCGACGACTTTTCGTGAACAACAAGAGTTGTATGACGTGCCTTCCCTACCAGCGCCGATTCCCATTGATGCTTTCCCGACGTGACTTCCGATCCTCCGACTTATTTATCGACATTGAAGCTTCTCGAAGTTTTTATTTTTTTTTGGCCTCACTTGATACCCAATTGCCATGATCATGACCGGTATGATATCTAGTCCTGCTGGCCCTCTTTACTCTTCTACTTTATCCTTCTTATCTTTTACCATATACTTTTCACCTCTCTATTTTTTGAATTCTTTTGGTACATATTTGTTTTATTTTTCTACCATCTACTTCTTTGGATTCTACTTGGGGCGGCAGGAGGGAGCTTTCTTGAATATTTTCGTTTTGCATCTTGATTTTCGAGCTGTCGGTGATCTTTACATTTGTTGCATCGGTGTTTTTTTTTACTTTGGAATTTGATTATTACTTTTTTACTCGTTCATAGCATCAGCAAGCAGGAGCATGACATTGGAGAGGAGTATTCTTGGATACTCTTGGGTGGACGGGGAAGAAAGGCTGGAGGTTGTGAACAGCCTCTAACAGAAATACAATAATGTCTTTATTCCACCTCAAACTGTGCACTTTGGAATATGGAACCTTGTTGGCAGTGAAAGTCGAGGATTGGATACTTTGCAGGGACCTTTGAAGCCACGCTACCGTGAGTGTGATCCTGCATTCACCGACTCTTTGCTACGAAGTAGTGAGCTAAGCCAGTCTGCCATTATTTGGAAACGTCGGCAAGTGGCATCCGGTGAGACGGGGAACAATGGGAAGGAATATGCGGAGATATTCCATCCTCCACTCTCACACACTTGCATCCAAAAACACGCTCAAGACAGGCGAGGCTGAACGGAATCTGCAGGCATGCCGATCCAAGGCTCTCTGCTTGCAGCAAGTGTAGTGTCCTTTTTTACCAGGGGTGCCTCGCCCACAAAAAACTAGCGTTTTGATGGGGAGGAGAAAGGCTCGGATGGGAGAAAGCAAGTTGGCAATATGCAGGTAATTTGCGGCCATTATCGACATTACCGATTCTGGAAGAGGAAGCTGGTTGATGTGATGTGAGTTTCTTTGACCTGCTTCCTCAAATCCTTTTTTTCTTCTTCAGCCGACTAACATAGTGCCTGGCCTTCACATCTCTTACATCCTGAGGCCGACTGGCGGATACGAGAAATGCATCGATGTCAAATTCCCAAGTATTTTTAGACTCCGTTCTGGCCATAATCGCCGGCATAAGCTTTCCTGGGCGTCTGGGCACTCTCTATTAAGTGGCATCCGCATCCCGCCCGATCCCGCCTCCGCTCTCTGTGTCTAACCCGTCTCCCAGCGTCAGTTTTGTTTATGAACGACATCGCAACCTTCGTCATTGACATGATACGATACCTACCAGCATTCTTCAGTAGTCTTGGCCTGACTAGATGTGGCTTGAGGGAAATCGGCACTATTGACTTTTTTGCAACGTCCGCCAGTGTGCAATTGTGCATGCACAGCCGCCCACGCTATTCAGAGGCTGAATTCTCTTGTGTTTCTTTTTCTTTCTGTTTCTTGACTAACTCCTTTGGACCTTTTTGCTTTTGTGTTGGTAATTGTTATCTTTTCGAGAGGCTTTTCGTCTGCCGAGTCATTTTGTGCCCTTATCTTTGTTTCTTTCTCCTTCTCATAGGATGGCAATCCCTGCCACTTATTTCGCAATCTTAAATTTCCGCATCTTTCTTTTCCAACATCATCACAGACCCGGCTGGACCCTACGCACACTTGTTTCCTTGCTTTTACAGCATCCTTCCGCACTATCATCCAGCGCCTTGACTCGGTTCGTCTTTCTCTTGGTGTGTTGGTCTGTTGTGTCTAGTACAAAAACAACCTAAGGCGTGGCCGGTGCGGGTGTTTCGAATGAAGAGTGGGCGCGAGAGAAAGCAAAAGTCTGGGTTTCTTTTTTTCCTTCTTCTTCTTTTCTTCCCCTCCTCTTCTTTTCACTTGCCAACGGTCTTGTCTGCGGCCCGGAAATCACCGTTTCTTTGCCCATTCAAGTAAGACTGGGAGGCAGTGACTGCCATACAATCCAGGTCATTGTTTCCGACTATGAAGTAGTATGCTGTATCTTGATTCTGTGGCTTGCAGTTTGCAGTTTCAGGAGGAAAGGAAAGATGAGTCTACTTTGAGAAAAGGGTGAAACAGCACACGATGCGACGGACAAGACCAAAAGTGCATCACAATTGTGAGCATCGTCTAGTTGTCGTCGACATCGTTCGACAAAGGTCAAATATTGATTTCTCCAATGCAACGCGATACAACACAATGCAATACTTCACAATACGAACGACGTGCTCACCTTTGCTGATCTGCCTGCCGACTGGCAGAAATAGGCGTCTGACGTCCCTCCCCCCAAAAACGGGCTGGGGGAACAGCGGAGAGGTTCGCCGCGGGGCTCGTTCCGCAGTCTCATTTGCACGACACAGCAAAATACAGAAGGGATCGTCCCTCTGTGGATGGGCCAGAACGTCGAGTTCGTGGTGGGTCAAAGTTGCGAGAACAACAAAATCATCGGAGAGCCTTTCCGATGTTCTCCCGTCGCCTGTGAGAATATCGGCCTCGACTGCCGGCAATATGCGTCTTCTCGTGATTCTCGACAGAAAAAACATGCCCACTTCGTCTGCACTGATTTTCCAGATTCAGAAAAGCGCCACCATTCATGCGAGTGGGATTTGCACGATGATTTCTCCACGGCTCTTTTTTTGGACAGCACACTTTTTTGCTCTGCACGCGTCGTGGCTGTGTCTGCAACCTCCCGCTGGAGTTTTTATCGTCTTTTCTACGAAGTATCGTCCGCCCTCCCTAGATACCCTCGACACTGTTTCACTTTTTCTTGCACTCAGTGTCTTCTCAGCCGCATCAGCCAGTAAAACAGAGGGCGGCATGTCACTGTGAATCCCAGGCGCTCCAGGAGCCAGGAGTCAGGTGCCAGGAGCCAGGGTGCCCTTCATTCCGCCCTCCCTCGCCCTGTTCTCCACTTGGACTGTCATCCCACTCGCTAAATCCAGGAAATTGACTGGTGGGAAGGGGCCATCCCCTTGCATTTATCGATTTCCCTCAGGTGCTCGTTTGGACTCGAGGAAGAGGATTATGAACATGAACATGCGGGAGGGAAGAGAAATGGAAGGGAAAAATTGCAACCGTTGTATTCCAGATGGAGTAATCAACACGGCAGGCACTCTGATGAACGACGTGTGCCGACATCCTCCTTCTCTCTCGACTTTGGACATCGTGACCATCAAAGATCAAAGACTATCAACGGCTGTCAACGGCTGTGCAAGAGACTAATCAACTAGCACAAGAGAGTGGAAGAATCTCAGTAGCTTCAGGGCGGCATTTTACAGTTTTGGCTTTCAAAATGGATAAAGTAAAAAGGCTTTTGGAAGAAGAAAAAGGACAACAGCAACAACCACAAAACAGAAACAGACCGCATAAGATACAGACCTCCACCTGCTGCAAGGCAGATTTTCTGGCCTTATGGGGCACCACTTTCTTCCCACTCTTCCACATCCACGCTTGTGGGCGCGTGTTGGGCTGCTATTGGGCTTTGTACTCAGTACGACGTGTTAGAGGACACCCCTTTTGATGTTAAGGTATTGACTAGCTGCCCTAACCGCCCCTACACATCCCGCTAGAGGCAACGCCAGGCACAGCAGAGCCCCCTTTTCACAGTCCTTTTATTTTTTATTTTTATTCTTCTCGTCCCCTCAGCCAAGACAAACAGACAGTCAAGCTTTCCAGGACACACATGTTTTCTGTTGATCGGTCTCGTCCACCGGTCCTTGGCTTTGGCCAGACTCTTTCTTTTGTTTCTGGTCTCCCTTTTATTATCTTCTTTTTTGCATTGATCACTGACGAGACACGACTTTTCAGCCGCACTGCCAAGTCTCTGTATCCCGATAATTGTTCAGTGAAAGTAAAATGACGGTCCTGCGGTGGCTTGCAGGTTTCCAGGGCTCTGTAACTTTGCCTACCGTCGCTTGGAGTTGTACTCCGTAATGTAATATTCCTGCCAATCTGAGTTGATTGTCTCCTCTTCTCATGACTACAGACTGCCTGCCGTCCTTCCTGCGGCCCTCATTTCATGTCATGTCTAGAAAGGATGCATATCTGGGGCGCTTTTCTCTGGCACAGGAAGGACTAGGGCGTGGCGGCGCGGGAATCGTTGTGTAAGTCTATTCGTAGTTAGCCTCAGGGTGGGGCCGCCTTGGCTTTTTTTGGTGTTGGTGCAGGTGTTGGTGCTGTTTGGTCTTTTTGATTTTATTGCCTATTTTTTCTTTCTTTTCTTTTTTCGTGCTGCCCCTTGCCGGCCCCTGGCTCTCTCTTTTTTTTTTTTGAATTCTCGTGTCTCTTTGATGCGGCTGCTCTCTCTACGGAGTACTGTGTATTCAGCTTTTGTGTGCTTGGACTGGTCTGGGTGTTGCTTTGACTCGTTTTTACAAAAAGGGTGCTGTTTCCTGTCCTTGAGTGTCGTCCCAATTTTCCTGTTTTTGTTTCTCTCCTTTTTTGGGTGTCTTCTTCTTTTGATTTTCTCGCCGCCCCTTTATCGATTTCTTTACTTCTTTGTCTCGTCTGGTTCTTTATTTATCATCACCATCATCACTGTCGACTTTCTTTTCTCCTTTCTCTTCCTTTTATTTGTCCTCGCACGCTGCGCTCACTCGCATCGTCACCATACACCATATCGACCACTATCAGCGCTTTTTCTTTCCTTCGATTCACTCTCTCGTTCCCTCGACAAAAATGTTCGGCATCGGCGGCGACTCTGCCGCGCGCCCCGTCGGCCGCGAGCACTTCCCCGTCTATCCCGCCTACTTCCTCTACATCCGCATCGCCCAGCTCCTTGTCTCGGTCGTCGTCCTCGGCCTCGATGCCTACGGCCTCTCCATTCTTTCGTTTTCTGGTGACGAGCTCATGATCTTCACCGTCATCGCCTCCATCATCGTCTGCATCTACGTCCTCGTCGCCACGCTCGCTGCTCCTGCTGCCTACAACTACTGGGCCGTCCTCGCTCTCGATGTGTTTTTGGTTATCTTCTGGCTCATCTCTTTCGCCCTCCTCGCGTCCCAGGTCGCTCCCTTCATGGGCAACCACACCTACTGCGACTTTGGCTACTGCTACACCTACGGGCTTGAAGGCCAGTCTCTGGTCTATGCCCAGTGCCTTGCTGCCGCATCCGGTCTTGGTGGTCTGAACTTGTAAGTAGTTTTTGTTGTCCTCGCTTCGCTCGCTTTTGTTTTTATTTTATCCTCACTCGCTGCGCTCGTTCGCGTTCCTTTTGTCCTCACTCGCTACGCTCTTTCGCTACTCACGTCTCCTCACCCATTTGCTTCGCTCACGAGCTCGTCGCTAACATCTGGCAGCCTCCTCTACATTGCCACCACTGCCATCAACGGCCTCGCCCTCCACGCCCATCGCGGCCACGGTCTCCACTCTGTCGCCGGCCAGCCTGCCACGACCCCTGCCACCCCGGCCGATCTCGACGCCGAGAAGGCCGCTGCCGCTGGCGGCGTTGCCCCTGCTGGTGGCGTCGTCCCCATGCAGCCTGTGGCTCCCGTCCCCGTCCAGGACCCTTACTATGAACAGCAGGCCCAAGCCCAGGCTGCCGCCGACGCTCAGGCTCAGGCCTACGCTGCTCAGTATGCCGTCTCCCCCGAGCAGCAGCAGCAGCAGCAGTACTATGCCCAGCAGCCCGTTGCCGCCAACACCATGACTCCGCCGCCCCAGCAGCCGGCACCTATCGACCCCAACGCGGCTGCATACTATGCTGCTCAGCAGCAGCAGCAGCAGGCCGTGCCTCAGCAGGTCCCTGCCCAGCAGCCCTACTACGAGGCGGCTGCCGCACCGGTGCATCCGCAGTAGTAAATGGTTCGACTTATATCAGCCTACCGTTGATGAGAGAACAGGCGTATGGTACACGGTCTTCATAATTATCTATATCCCAACTTTTTATATCCTTTTGACACAAGTCATTCTTTTCTTTATTTCTTCGTTTTCTGTTCTGTCTTTCCAGCTATAAAATATATACCATTTCCATAATTTAATTTTACCTGGCAATCTATCATCAATGCGTTTTATCATTCGTCAACAGTATTCAATGCAATCTTGTGCCCAAAAGAGCAACTATCCAAAATCATCCAATATCCGTCACCTTCACGTCATACCTCAGTGCAGACCCTTGGCCGCCGCGTCCAGACGAGTCTCGATAATTCTCGCCCACCGCACAGCATTGGTCCAGTTGCCCGCATCAATGCTTTCGACAAGACCAGGGAACACGGCGCCCGCATAGCCCGTCCATACACCCGGCGCAAAGATGACGTGCTTGAACCACTCACGCTCGTCTAGGCCGCCCTCGTACAAGAACTTGCGCTCCAGGAACTGGTAACGGCGGTTGACCCACGCCACCTGGATAGCCAGCCACACGCGGTGGACACGGCGCACAAGACGGCGCCACCACTTGGGCGCAAAGATCAGCGTAGGCGAAAGGTCGCGGTCGAGCTCATCCGACTCGTCGAGCGTCTCTTCGGTGTGGCCCTTGCCGACACGCTCGCGCAGAGCCTCGGCCTTACCGTCAAGCTTGGTGGCGTGCGTCGCCAGCTCCGAGACAGCACTGTCGAGACGGTCGAGCGCCAGACGGAAGTGGTGCTGGCCGGCCGTGTCGTCGTCACTCGTAGCACCAACAACACCTCAGCAGCACCCTTGCGGCCACGGATGGCGGCCATGGCCTCGTTAGAGTAGCTGGCAACCGATTCAGCAGACACATCATCAGCCTCCTCGGCAATGTGTTTCTCAAACTGGTCGCGGATCTTGTCGACGTAGGTCTGCAGAGCATCGGCGTAGTCGCCAGCCTTGAAGGGCACGACCAGGTCGGTCGCCAGGTGCGCGACCAGCAGACCCAGAATCTGGGCCATGGTCTTGTGGTACACGAAACCGGGGTCGCCGTACTTTTCCATCCAGTGGTAGCTGTCGTAATTGCTGTGGTAGTGGTACACGGGGTCGACATCGCGCTTTTTGGCCTCGCCAGTGCTCGACGCAGAGGCAGCAGCGGCATCCTCGCCATCACCGCCACCGCCGCCGCTAAACCGAACATCCACACTCGTAATGCCCGCGTGGTCCAAGAACGCTGTGTAGTCACTGCCGCTGCCCAGCGGACCAATCTTGCCGGACCACGTATCGCGCACGCTCTGGCCGGGCACCGTCTGGTTCGGCGACTGCACCTCGCTCGTCACTTGGTACACCAGGTCGTGCAGCAGCGGCACCGCCGATGAGCCAAAGTGCGGGCCACCAACACCCGTGTCAATGTTGACGTACGCCAGACTGGCATGCTTCAGCCACGGCAGGTACTCCTCCACCCACTCCGTGCTGCCCAGCAGACCGTACTCCTCGCCGTCCCACGACGCAAACACAATCGTCCGCAGCGGCTTCCAACCCTGGGCAGCGGCGACACCGAAAGAGCGAACAACCTCGTTGACGACGGCAGAACCGCTGTTGGGGTCGACAGCCCCGCCGGCAATCCACGCGTCACGGTGGTTGCCGACCACAACGACCTCGTTGGGCAGCACCGAGCCGTTGAAGATGCCCAGCACGTTCCATATGGGCGTCGTGTTGTAGTCCTGCTCGTTGTAGAGGTTGACCTGGATCTCGTCGGCCGGGGTAGGGCCAATGTTGTAGTCGACGCCCTTGTAGCCGAGACCCTCGTTGCGCGTCCACCACTTGCCCAGGTCCTTGGATGTCGGGCCGTGGCCGTTGAGTGCCTTGAGAATAGGCAGAGCATCGGCGTACGAGATCGGGATCGAAGGGATCGACGGGATGTAGCGGTCCGTCGGGCCACGGGGGACACCAGGCTTGGACGGGTAGCCAGGAGTCGTCGGGTCACCGGGCGAAATGCTCAGGAACTGAACACTGCCGCGCTGCACCGAGCTCGGCTGGCGAGCAGGGCCCTCGGGGTACGGCTTGTAGCCGTTTTCCTCGGTTGCCTCGCCATCGTCACCAGGGTCGCTGTAGAGAAGAACGCCAACAGCGCCGAGCTCCTGAGCGCGCTTGACCTTGAGGCCGCGGAAGATGCCACCGTACCGCGCCAGGGCAACCGCGCCCTTGAGAGAGATGTTGGCCTTTTCGAGGTCGGCGTAGTCCTGGTACGTGCCGTAGTTGACATAGACAACAGGGCCTGTCACGTTGCCGCTGGCCGAGTAGCCGTGGAAAGTGGCCACGCTCTCCTTGAGGCTCGTCGTCGGGTCCTCGTCGAGCACGTCCTCGACCAGAGACGCTTCAAAGTCGACTTCCCAGGTGATCTCATCATCATCGTCGCCGCCACCCTTGGCTGCCTTCAGCAGAGACAGCTTGTGATCGGCGGGGGTGTTGAGGTACAGATCGTAAGCCGTAATGTGCGACACCGCACCCCATTCGGCCCAACGGTCGCGCGTCCATGCAGCCTGCGAGTAGTTCTGGCCAGCCAGATGGGCACCCGCCGTGTAGTACCGCAGCCACTCGGCGGCCGAGTCGTTGGACGGCGTGTTGAGCAGAATTTCCTTGAGCGCAGCATTGCTAAAGTGCGGCTTGTACCGCTGCGAGTAGAGTGACAGGGTGCCAGCAACGGTCAGCGCTCCCTCACCTCGAGAATGTACGGCAGCATCATCACGACTGTCAGAATAATGAGCGTCAGCACCACAGGCATCACAATCTGCAGGCAGATGTTGCCGTCTTGAGCCGCATTCCGGGCGGACTTCTTGGACCGGGATGTCCGACTCCGCCGGCTGTCTTCGGCGGCCAGCTTGTCCAGCTGCGCCGACCGTGCCGCCACCGGCAGCACCGGCGTCTTTTCGTCGGCCATGACGGGGGGTCGATGGCGAAGTTGCGTTTTTGGAATAGGAGATGACGCAATTGATGAAGTTGTTGCTGGCCGTGAAGCTCTTTTTGTTGTGTTGTCGTGAGGAAGCTTCCCTGTTGTAAGTGTCATTCACCAATCAACCAGCTAGATTAGTGGCGAATAACAAAGCTCAAGGGCGATGAATGAGAAGAAAGAAAGTGTGAAGGAGAGAGGAGAGAGGGCGAGTTGATAAAGAGCTTGTCAAAAAGAGGAGATAAGATGCAATGAGCTCCCAATGAGCTCCTCTTCACAAAAGTCGAAGAAACAAGGAAGGTCCGCCCTCGGTTCAGATTATGAAAGGTACGGCCCTTTGCACCTTCCTGGTCGAGCTTGACGTCGAAACATGCACCGATGGCAAATGAGCCGAGCGGGCCACAGCGGGCAAGAGCCCACCCCAGGCGTATTTTGCGTGATTCTGCGGGGTGGCTGGTGGCCTTGCACCGCCGTACAGTATCTAAACAAATCTACACTGTATTTGCACAGTACTCTGACAGACGTCGCGATTCGCCAGAACACGCGAGATGCTTCAACCCACGACGCCAGCTTGTCCATCTGCCGAAATAAAGCGCACCTTGCACTAGCAATATAAAGATAAAGTCGAAGAATATACTGTGGTACGAGGAGAAAGAAAGCAAACCGGGAATTTGCTACAGCTCATAAACAGCCGGACTGTCAACTCGACAGCAATATCAGTGCCGCTCAAGGGATTAGAGTTAAGGGCCCTGTAATAGAAACCCAAACCATATCAGATCAAGCAATCTTTTAAAGGCAGTATCCTGATCACAAATGGTCTTTTTCAGTCCTCTTGCAGACTTTTTCGACGGGACAATGACTGCATCGCCTTTTTTATTTACAATATTGTGGCTGCATGGTGTATTTGAATAACACCGGTATTTGTTGACTGTTGCTCAGATTCCAAAGTCTTCTAACTGGCCACAACACTTTGAGTTCGCCGTCGTCAATTGTTGTCAACTGCTGGTCAAGCTGCTATCATTGGACAGTGCGTGCGGCTTCGGCGCCGACAAATTGCAAGAAGGCGGGTGAAGAGTGGGTCTTAGGCAGTGTGGCCAATCAGACACGATCTCAAGGACGAAAAATGGAGAAAAGTGACAAAAGTGACGTGAACCTGGGCAGGGCTGTGCCTGCCTTTTCGGGAACCTTTACGAACTGCTCCTCTTTAACAGTGGACAGTACCTTCCTTGATTAACAACTGCCCAAGTACTCCGTAGTCAAGTCAAACATTCGTGTTCCATGGAGCAGAAACCGCACAAATGTTTATATTTGTGAATATAGGTGTCCGAAACAGAAGAAGAACAGCAGGTGCATGTATCACTTGTTCACATCAGCAAAAATCTGCCATGAACCAGTCACAGTCGAATGGATAAAACCAGAATGAAAAAAAATAGCCTGCCAAAACTCCACCGACAGTTGCTCCTTCCTCAGTTGGTTTGGGGCCGCGATGGACCTCGATCGCAGTTGCCAAAATAGTGCCCCAATGCTCTGTAAGCAGTTTTACTGCTGTGGTGACTCTTTGTGGTCCTGGCGGTGTTCAGCGCTCCCCCACCCACCGCACCCACCTCCCCTTCGCTCGCTCTTTCCCGGTGTCAATTGCCCCGTATCGTGCCTACCACACGCCGACAACCGGCCACTGTAAATTGCAACCACCGCCGAAAGCGCAGAAACATGGTCTTGCTTCTGCGGGCACAAGAGAGGGCAAGAACGGGCAACATTGCGCGCGTGCATGTCCTTTGCACTTTCCGCCCTTGTTCTGAACGTCTAGACATACAGGGTAATACGGCACAAATGTCATTCGTGCCTTCTGCATTTGTGACGAGAATGTAAAGAGAACTGTACTTGCCTGTGTAGCTTTTGTTGTGACGCCCTTTGGCATGTCCGGCGTTTATGTCCCCCTTTTTCCTCCAGTCTGCAACCTGGTCATTGTGAATGTCAAAGCACTGCGTCTGCATGGATTCGGGAGCACAAGCGGACATCCAACGACAACCACCTTGTCCATCGTTACCCCCAACCTCTCACGGCACATCGCAGGCGCCGTCGGGTCGATCAACACGGGGAAGAAAGCACCCCACAGAAGGAGCTTGGAGGGGAAAAGAGACATCAAGTCGAGACAGAATGGCAAGGCCAAAGACATGACAGAGACAACGGCACAGTGGAAAATAACATTGGAGACGTATAAACATCAAAATAAAAAAGGCGCGTGAGGGGACGAATAGCAACGCAACGGCAAGTCTCAAAGCGGCAAAGAGCAGCGGATGGACGGCCAGCGGGATGCAGGGCTGCGAAAAAAAAGTACCCGCAAGACTCACAGGAACATCCAACGAGCAGCCAGCCAAACTCTCTGCCTCTCTCCTCACCTCCTCGAACGGCGGGCACGTCTCCACTGCAGAAACTCCACCCCGTTTCCCGGACTCCACGCCCCCTCTTTCAACGCCGCCAGGCCCCCTCTTTTCACTGTTTTTGAGAACAGAAAAGAGAAGGCTGCGTGAATGAATGAGGAGGTGATTTGACAAAAGTCGCCGTCTGCAACCTGGACGAGCAGAGTGCAGCGTTCCATTCAAGATGCTCCGGTGTGACTGCGAAACTCGAACCTCGCAGCAGGCCAAATAGGCAAATCACAGAGATGTCTTTGCCCAATATGCAGGCAAGGAAGAGGCACACCGATCCCCGGCCAGCCCAGGCCGAACAAGGACATTTTCGTGCCGTTGCCGCACCTCCCTTGACAAACCTCACAGACCGTGACATACATGACAAGACATGGACGGAGCTCAACCGCTGCCGCTCTTTGCGTGGTTGAGGGTGTGCAGGCAAAGACGAGTCAAATAGCGAGTCAAACAGAAACAGTGATGAGCAGGATGGACAAGAGACAGACCAAATACTCAACAACAGGCAGGGCTGGGACTTGTCCTTGCATGTCGTTTTGAGGATTTCCGCACGGCTCGTGACCCCCCTTCCCGCACAGCATGGAGCCTGTGAATCGTGATGGAGGGTAGGTTCCAGTCCAATGTCGCCCTTTTTATTTCTCCAGAGTTACTTTGGGCGGCCAAAGCCAGGCCTAGAAAGTCCTTCACATTAAGTCGCGGTGCTCGCGTTTGGCCGTCTTTGGGAACTTGGCTGCTTGGGTCTCACGCCTGCACGCCCAGAACGATGGCGAAAACGACACTAACACGCCTCCCGCATGCCGACCAGGCCCCGTTCTGCGATGTTAGTGCTTCTCGAGACCCCCATATGGGTCCCCCAAGACCCCTCTTTGGCTGCATTTTCGTCCCTGTTCCCCAGCGGGCTATCCGCAGGCCGATTGTCTGTTTGAAATTTTCATGGTTGCCCATCAGTTTTTTCTTCGCGTTCTTGTGACTGGCAGCCTATGACTGCGGTTTGTTTTTTGCCGGACCTTTTTTACACGAAGTACAAGTCGTTTGTAATTGTTTAACCTTTCCTGTTTTAACTGTTTCCTGATTCCTGATTTCTTTGGTCTACTTAACTTCTTTTTCTTTTTCTCTTTCCCTTTTTTCTTATTTTTGAACTTCTTTCCTCTCTCCTCTCTCCCTCACGTCAAATTCATTGGCCCACAACCTCGGCCTTGCATCGCAGCCTCGACGACATCCCGTGTCCCCTTTTTTACTCTCTTTTTTCTTTCTTTTTCTTGCCAGCCTTGGGTCCTTCAAAGCCTCGCCAAGACGTCACTTCTTTCACCCATCCTTTCGTCTTTTACGTCTCGAAGCGGTCCGTCTCAAACCCTTTCGACTGACTCGACGTTTTCCCGTCCTCTGCCTCATCAGCGACATTTTAGTCAACGCTCTCCATGCAACCACGAAGCCAATCGTTATAACGAAGCCTCCATAGGCACATAACTCCCCGCGCCTTTTTTTCGCCTTTCTTTTCCCTTTTCTTCGTTCTTTTCTCCGCCTACTGTTCAACATGGCGAGAGAAAAGAAGAGAGGGCCTAAGCTGCCTGTGCAGCAGCTGGTTATTCTGGGTAAGAACCCTCAGCCTTGTTCTGTCTTTTTATCTCGAGGTAGCCTTGTTGTTTGGTCGTGACCGCAGTCAACGTTTTCTCTCTTCTCCTTCGATCGCCTTATCCGCCCCTTTACGGAGCATATGGCAAAGAGATATAGCTTCCCGGGCCAGTGGCCTGATCTCCACAGCATCACATCTTTATCGTTCATTTCCTTAGTAGCACAAGACGGTTTTATGTCTGGTCTTGCTGGAAGTGCTGTAAGTGACACTATTTGTGCCAACTTCTTTGTCGTGACTTGTACAGAACACTGTCGACAATACATCGAGGAGGCTGAGGGAGTGGAGGGCGACATGTTACCGACAACAGACATACGACGAGATATATATACATCTCAAACCCTTTACTGACGACTTTTTTAGCCATGGTACGGTTTGCCGAGCCTCTCGCCCTGACATCAGTCTTCCCCTACTTGCCCGAGATGATCAAGAGTTTTGGCGTTCCCAAGGAGGAGGTAGCCAAGTGGGCAGGCATGACGAGTGCCGTCTTCTCCGTGTGCCAGAGTTTAACGGCCGTGCCCTGGGGCTGGACATCCGACACAATAGGACGGAAACTTACAATCATCATTGGACTGATATGTACCATGATATGCTTTATCATCTGGGGCTCGTCTACGAGCTTAATTATGGCCATTACTATCCGCGGTATCCAGGGTGCCAGCAACGGCAATGGTAAGTCTGCATCGCACTCGTATCTGAATTTAGACAGCAGGACTAACTGTCGCAGTCGGAACAATCCGCACAATGGTGGCCGAGATGGTGCCGCAGAAAGCCCTGCAACCCCGTGCGTTTTCCATCATGCCTATGGTCTGGAGTATCGGCTCCGTCTTTGGTCCGTCGTTTGGCGGTTTTTTTGCCCGCCCAGCTGAACAGTTCCCCAGCCTGTTTGGTAACGTTACACTCTTTAAGAAGTTCCCGTTTTTGCTGCCGAACCTGATCGCCTGTGTTTTCTTCATCTTCTCGACTGTCAACGCCTTCCTCTTCCTAGAGGAGACACTTGAGACGAGAAAGCACAAGACGGACTGGGGTATCGAGCTCGGCGAGCGGATCACCCGTATCTTTCGCGGCGGCAAGCCATCCAAGAGAAGCGCCATGCGTGCCCGGGCACGTGCTCGTGCTGAAGCGCGTGCAGAGGCTCGCGGTCGCCGTCTGTCTTTCATTGATGATGAGGCAAGCGCTCCTCTGCTGTCGTCGGCAGCTATGCAGAGCGAGTCCGACCTGACGCTTGGTGCTTCAAAGCCAGCGACTGCTGTTGACGACACCAACCAACTGGCCAAGGTGGCTGCGGCTGCCGTGTCGACGGGCGCAACCGAAGTCCTGGGCGAGGCGCATGTCAAGTCGGCACCTGCATCGACCCGGAATCCCAGCATCTTCACACACCAGACGTCCATGGCCCTTCTGTGCTACACGATATTAGCGTTACACTCAGTCGCTTACGACCAGGTCCTGCCCGTGTTTTTGAACTACCCATACGAGTCGCACGATGCATCCAACACGAAGCTGCCGTTCAAGTTCTCGGGTGGTTTCGGTCTGTCATCGGGCACTATTGGCACTATCTTCACCGTGAACGCACTCGTCTCTGGTTTTGCTCAGTTTGCCGCTTTCCCGCCGCTGTGCACACGCTTCGGTCCCCTGCGTTGCTTCCGTTATTCTTGCGTTCTTCTCCCATTTGTGTACGTCCTGACGCCCTACTCGACGCTGATTGAGAACGAGCGCCTGCGTTATGCTGCTTTCATGACAACATTTATCCTCAAGGGTGTCTTCACCATGGTCACGTTCCCTTGTGTGACCATCATCCTCACCAACTCTGCTCCTTCGGTCAAGGTTCTCGGCACACTCAACGGCTACGCAACACTGGTCAGCGGCATGGGTCGTGCAGTGGGCCCCGCCCTTACGGGTGCCGCCTTTTCGTGGGGTGTGCAGAAGGGATACATCATCACCGGCTGGTTCTTTTTGGCCATCATGGCTTTCTTGGGCGCCATCTCCACCTTTTTCCTGCAAGAGGGCGATGGTATCGAGGTCCCCACCGAAGTGGCCGGCGGCGAGGAAGAGCTCGAGGAGGAGCGGTACGACAGCGAGACCGGCGGCCCTTCGTACGGTTACGCCACTACCGACGACGAAGACGACGACGAGTTTGGCGACTATGAGGAATCCCTTTTGCGGGATGTGGCCCAGGACGACGACGAATACTACATCAACAATGTCAGCCACCGCCCGCACTCGAGCGGTACCGGAGTCCGGAGTCACCACTCACGTGCCAGCAGCCGCCACTGGTCGGCAACCGCGTCCAACAACAACGACTCGCCTCTGCCAGCACCGACTGCGTCCCGTTTCAACGACAACCTGATGGATGGCTCCGTCTCGACGGTCAATGCTACTTTGCAGACAACGCCGCCGCAGCCAAAGTTGAGTGAGCTGCGTGAACCCGAGGACCCCGAGTCGGACGACCCTGACGGCTCGAACGCGGCCGGCTTGGGTCTGGTTGATGAGTCGGCGCCGACCTCGCCCGTGCGCACCCGGCGCTTCCGCAGTGCTAGCACACTGTCTCGTCGCAGCCGTGACGGCAACGGTGCCGCCGTGCCCATGTCGCCTGTTGTTCCGTCTACCTCGGAGCGGGAGTAGTAATGTTGTTGGTGATGATGCAGTGTGTGCTTTCTGTACACGTTTAGACGATATAATTTGCATGACAAAAGTTTGACTGCCTCTTTGTGTTTCTTTTCTTTTACTACTTTGCTTTTTGCTGCTCTTACATTTTTAGAATACCCTCATATGCCGTTAATTTTCTGCGTTTTTTTTTCCTTCTTTTGTTTTTGCAAGCATTGCATTGCAGGGTTTCTTCTTTCTGGAAGCACGATATATACTTCGCAATTGGTTTATTTTTGCATCTTACATTTTTGGTATATTTCTTAGTTGGAAGAGAGTGATTGGAAAAGAAAACGACTTCTGTTGGATACATCGACAAGAATAAACATTTTAACATTCTATTTTGGTTGATTTACACTTGCAAGGTATGATAATACTACTGCCTGCTGTATTGTTGCTGCACAGTACGATTCACACAGCCTTCTGGCTACGCACGAATCGTAATACTACGCGGCTGTCTGTGGCTGTTCCGGGGCTTTGGCTGTTGAGATGGTCAAGGCTATCTTTGTTGTGCAATCTTGTTGTGCAATCGAACATTGGACGTGGCTCTGATCATGAACCATTATGATTCATATTATGTATGTACACAAGTGTTCTGCCTACTCGTGTGCCTTACCACGCTTACCTTCAGAGTACTGCGTGTGAGAGGACTCGTATATTTGCCCCTTGCAGTGCCACAGGGTGCTTTCTTTCTGCCTAAGAAAGATTGGAATAGAAGGATTGCGCTGTCGATCTTGGTGCAACTCTTTCAATTCTCCTCGGGCCGTTCTTGTGTTCTTGTGTTCTTCTGGGCCTTCTTTCTGTCTTCGATTGACCTCAACTCGGAACACGGAACGTCTTAGCGTCGACGCCGCCCTGGTTCATAGTGAGGCTGTGTTTTCATGGCCGTACGAGGGCGTCAAAATGTTCTCCGGGGCATCGCACTGTGGGGAAACAACGGGCGATTCGACACTAAAAAAGGCTTAAACTGCTGTGCCTGGGTCACTCGTGCCTTTTGTGAGACCTATGAGATTGCCTGGATGCCAACCTAAAAAAACAGGGCCCCTTTGTATTTTAGGTCCGCCCGACGTCATCTTACAATTTTGTACTTGTACTTTCCCACCATTTTCCCGTGGAGATGTACTTTTGACAGGGCTCAATCGAGGCAGTGACGAGACAAAAAGCACAGAAAAAAGGGACGGGGCAATGTCGAACGTAGACGGTGATCTTTTCTCTTCCTCTACTGAGTACTCGTAGAACAAATGAAGAGCTTAATCAAAAATAAATATCGACAAGAAAAAACAATATATAAATGGCCAAGAACATCCACTTCTTCTAGACTCTTTTTCTTCGTTTCGATATTGCCAAGACACTTTCCGACTTTACATCTCTTATATCTCCTGCCAAGACATCAAAAAGGCATCCACACTGTCAAACAATACGATACGAACACATTGAACACTCTCTTTACACCCTATCCAACATGGGCAACTGCTTTGTATGTTCCACCCTTTCCTCTTGTTTCTTATAAATGCAGCTGTTAACGACGGCACAGTCCCGCGACATTGACGGCTATGACCGCCGCACGGGTAAGCCGCCTGGCCGTGGCAACGGCTACTACTACGGACCCACCAACGGCGACTACAACATGCGCATCTACGACAAGCGTGACATGCACCCGCTGGGCCACCGCCGCCGGAGACGCAACCGGAGACGAGGCAACATGGCGGCCATTGTAGCGAGTACAGGCGCAGCAGCAACTGTGTGTTAGATATGCTGCCTGCATCGTCTCTGATTTTGTTTGCTTGTCTGCTTGTTTGCTTGTCCGCTTTGTACGATAGATACCCTCTGGAAAGATCGTTTTGTTTTTTGTTGTGGAATATATTAGAAATAGACAAACGACTTTGCCTTTACTGGTTTGAAGAAAAAAGAAACAGAAGTGTTTCCAAGTGTGAATTGCTGGCGTAAGGCCCTGAAGTGCAAAGTTCTAGTGGGTAGTAGAAAAGTGAAATAAATAGCGTGGGTGTGTGGGCGATACTGCCGCTTATAAAGTCTATATAACCAACCAAAATTAGATCCGAATAAAGAAAGAAAAGGGGGATATTCCTGGCGCCGAGAGAAACCCAATAGTCCAAACCCGACGACCCAACAAGACCGATACCGTATCCAAACGTCATAAGAAAATAAGAAAAGGAAACAAAAGAAAAAGGCCGAGCACAACGACAGTGGGTATCATCTATAATGCCCCGGCCGAACGGCTTCGAGTCGCCGCTGGCTCTGACGTGACCGCATGCCTACGGCCAAGAACACAATCCCGTTCCAGAACCCGCGCAGCGACCCTGTAGCGCCGACGGCCACATAAAGCGGATAGGATACAAAGGACGGCTCGACAAAGGACAGCACTCGATTTGTTGTGGGCGCAACCCAGATGACCATCAGCACCACAAAGAACATGACGGGCATCAGCAGGTACTGCCGCAGCGACAGGGCCGACCGATTGGCTTGCCACTTGTGGTTGTTGAAGCTGGGGCTGCTCGGGTACTGGTTGGGGCTGCCGTAGTCGCCGTCGACCGGCCGGAGTGGCGACACAGACTCGGTTCCGTCGCGCGACCAAGCCTTGCCCGGGTGGGAATGGGAGGGTGAGGGTGAAGAAGGACTGGTAATGGCAGAGATGCCGCCATGTATGCTCGTATGGGCACCCAGTGCTCTTCCATTTGGTGACGACACAGCGAGGCCAATGGTGTTGTTGTTGGTGGTGGTGGTGGTGTTGGTGCTGTGGTCGTCGTCGTCCTTTTCGGCCGCTTGCTGGAGGTCGAGCGGGATGACGTCGCTCTCGACGGAACGGAGAGCACGTTTGCCCTTGACAATACGCCAGCCGACCATACAATAGAGGACAAACACGATGGCGATGACAATCCTACACAACGTTAGACAAGGGAAGATTCCAAATCGCTTGGCTGTTTTAAAAGACAAGACTCACCATATTGGCGCGTAGTAGAAGATGATGCGGAAGAGCACCCATTCTGGTGCAATAGCACACCACAACTATAGATGTTAGATATGATCGATATGGCATGGTTACTCAAAGGATGCACTCACCGTCACACTCCCGTACATGTGCCCTTTGTCGGCCGTTTTGACAAACAAAAACACAAAGGCCGGCACAAACGTAATGGCCGTGATGCCGCCAATGTACTTGATCTCCAGCCGCCGTAGTGCATTGGCATCGTACTGATAAAAGACAATCAAAAAGACATCAATCGCCATGGCCAGTGTCCACAGCACATCGGCCAGCGGGAACATTTGCATCAGGAAACCCTGAAACTGGCACAGCGCCGTACCGTTGCCGGCTGCTGGCCCGCTCAGCGAGATCATCGTCGCTGTGACATCAAAGGCATTGTAAAAGGCGTTGATTAGAATCAAACGGTCGATGGGGTTGCGGAAATACCGCGACGAAAAATATGTGACGATAATGGTGATGATGCCCACGATCGAGAGCGCCGACGCACTTCGCTCGACGATCTGGAGCGCGCGGAGCTGCTCCGCGTTGAGTGTCATGTTGGGCAATTCCAATCAAAGGATCTGATCGGTGGAAGATGATCGTGCACCCGGCTGCAGGTGATCGAGGGTTGAACACAGTCAGTGTAGGCCGCAGTTGTATTGTGCTTCCCTATTCCTGGTATATCCGTCCTTTGTATGTGTCGTCGAGGAGTCGTCGGTGAGTCTTTTAGTTGATATGTAGACTACTCGTGTATCAGATGAAACAACTGAAAATGATAGTCGAATTAATGAATATGCCCGATTCAACGTCCATCAGGATCAGTCCGATCCGTGTAGCACAAAGAAAAGAGAACCCGGCGACCCAGGGGGGCTCAAGGTGCATATATTAATACATGTTCAGCGTATTGCGTGCGTTTTTTGCGTTTTTGCGGATATGATGGAGCCTCTGTCGTATGGGCGAGAAAAAGAAATAAAAGAGGGCACCCACGACATACGGCATACGGACTCGAGCTGGCTTGACAAAAGAAAAGAAGAGCGGAAGAGACAATAAGAGAGCGAGGAGAAAGAGACAGCAACTCTGATCTCCCCTGAAGTCCAAAACAGCCCAAAAGGCTGGGCGAAAAGTGACTGCAAATCCATAGAAGAATACTGCAAGAGCAGCACAAAAAGCACACGAAAATCAAAGACCATACAACTGGCGGTGGCCGTTGTGCTGGGTGCTGGGGTGCCGATTTTGCGATTTGCATGGGCTGCCCCTAAATAGTCGTTTGTACCTTTTTCGCGACGAATGACGTGCTTCGCATCGCAAGGCTGTCACTGGCCAAAATTGACGTTGCGGGTGGCCCCTTTGAGCTTTTGTGGTTCCTTGGTGCCATGCCCCCCCTGTAAGTCCTTAGTCTCCATGGATTCCTCCTTGGTCCTCCTGGTCTCTTAAGACTCCTTGGGATTCCTCTTACCATCAAAAAATCCATCGTTGCATAGTCCAACGTGGGGGTTTTATTATTCCGTCTTTTTGATCCTCTTTTCACATTCTCCTTGAGGGGGCAGCGCCGGCGGAAACTAGCCAACCAGTCACTCAGTCACCCCCCGAAAGAGGAAAAAGCAAAGAAAGCCCATGGAAGAAATGCAAAGAAAGCCCAGCCCGGTCGAAGACGAAATCGACAAGACATCACAAAAGAGTGGGCTCAACGGAAGGGAAAGGGTAGGACGAGGGCGGAAGACTGGTAGAGATTGGTAGAAACTGGCAGGAGATGGCCCGAAAAGGAAGAAGCAAAAAAAGGTGAAAGAGCAAGGTGAAATCCTGCCATTGTCTTTCCAAGCCTCTTTCTTCACTTCTTTTCTCTTTTCAGATATTCTGCCCGTCCCGTCCCCGTCCCTCCTTTCCATCCAGCTTCCCATCTGGGGTAGTGAGCACACGACCGAGAGCAACTCATTTGTCAATATGAGGGTTGTCATGATGGTCGTGGTGTTGGCCGTCAGATCATAAAGAGTCCCGACAATCTGAAAGACCAAGACGACCAAGACAACTAAGACGGACCCTAGAACGACTCGAAGAGCGACTACTCAGTAGGCGAAGGAACCTCCCGCAGTGCCGAGCGAAGACAAGCAAAAAGCTTACAACATGGCCGAGATGGTCTAAATTGCTTGGCTGTCGAGGGATGACAAGTTTTGAGAGAACAAGAGTGTTGGCTGTCGTCGAAACATGAGATTGCAAACCTCGCATAACGTTGCCAAGTGCGTTGCCTTCTGCCAAGATAGCTTCCCTTTTGTGAATTTTGTGACCAGGATGGTGGGTTGGAACCGCCCGCCAGGGTCAGGTCGGCGATGACTACTTGTGAGATGGACCGATTTGGTGATGGGAAGCTCTGTTGTCAGTGGCAGACTGGCACCTGCCAATTGCTGGCTTCGATGGCGTGCGGCACCACCCTCGTCCACCCCGTCGATGGCGTTTGAGTTTCGTGGGGAGGAAACCTGCCTTTAAAGAGGCCAGACCGTCTCAATATTTGCTTTTGTCATTCTGAGCGTTGCTCTCGACCAAGCACACACCAAAGCACACAACATGGACAGTCCCAGCCGCACCTTGGCACGCCCTTTTCTCTGCAGACGCATCTGTACGGGGGCTCTGAAGAAGACTCCCGATGTTTAGATGTCTCCGCATCGAGCGTTGCACAATACCGCTAACACGGCACGCTGGCTTGCTGGGTGGGGTGGTGGCGCATCGTGGGACCCTTTTTTTTCTTCCTTTTTTTATTATTTTTATTATTTTTATTTTTTGGTGGCTGTGACAGGTAGGAAAGAAGCGAGAGAGAGGCACACGGAGAGATGGCTAGCCCAGATCACGGGGACGATGGCGTTCTCGGACAACGATGGCCGTGGGGGTCGTCGGCGGGGGGCACGTCCAGGCATGTGTTTAAAGATTTAATACTGGTGAGATTGTGGATCGGAAGACTGGCCAAACCGGGGAAATTTGTAGATCGGAGGATTGCCCCATGCTCCGTCCCGGCCGGTCGTAGAGTGGGTAAAGCCGTGCCACCTGTTTTTCTGTTTTTTCTGTTTCTCTGCCTTTGACTTTGTTTATCCTTTCTCCATTTTGTATCTGTAACTCGCGTGTAAGTCATTGCGCCAGGGTTGCACAAGGCGGGTGCCTGCATGTTTGTTGCATATTGTTGGAGCCGATGCAAATGTTGTTGATACGGTTCTTGTTATCGTCTGTTAGCCTTGTCATTGTATGTTGCGTCGTTGCCGTGGTAAGCTTGTCAAGCTTGTCGGTTCTTTTGTCACACGAGGAATGATACAAAGATATCAAAAGACTGCCATAACCAAAAGTCAACAAGTCCAAGGTCAGTTCCGCCAAAAGATCAAAATCAAATAATGTAAATATGTAAATGAATGTGTCCAATATGAGGGTATTAGTGTGGAGTTGATATCAACACGTAAATACAAAACTTCGTCCCCAGTCTCCAATGTAGGTATCAGTGTATATAACAATGAGTATCCCATAAATAAAATACAACCTGTCTGGCTCCACCATCAACGATTGTCGACCACATCATGATTGATGCAATCAAACCATCGCCTGGCAGCGTCAAAGGCAAAAAGCAAAAGTGAACGCTGAAAAGGTATCATAATATCCCTTTCCCGGTTTGAACCAAAACCTCCCAAAGCCCAAAAACCAACACCCCCATAAATCCAAAAACCCGATGATAAGGAAAATAGTCAAAATATATCAAAACATATCCAGACTAGGACGGCCCGACTGCTTTTGTATCCAGTTGCCCTCTTTCCTACTTTTTATCGCTGCTCGTCAAGAGCGCCGTACAACCCCTTCCATTAATTGGGGCAACTGGCACAGCCGAACACTTGTCTTCGTCTATTGTTGGTGTAGTTTTGTTGTAGTTTGTCTGTATGTGGCATCTTTTGCGTCTCGGTTCTCATCTTGTATGGTCTTTTCACGTATCCCACAAAATGTTCCAAAAAAGCGCTGGTTCGACCGAGCGCAACTTGGTCATTATATGGCTAGAATTGAGATGAACACAAGATGTCTAGACACGACGCCAATTGTCGTCTTTGTCGCACCCAGTCTGCGGCTCAGTTTCTGTGCGTGTATTATACACTGGGCGTGTGCAGACAAGATGGGACAAGAAAAGCTGGTTCTCGCGACCCGTTTACACGCGCACTTGCGACATGTGAGGGGCGCTGGAGCCACCCGAAGAAACCACCACCCATGCGGCGGAAGTTGACGAGCATCAGAACCAGCGAGGCGACCATGGTGGCCCACAGGAACCACAGGAAAGCACTGCTGGCCTGCAGCTCACGGCAACGCTTCTCGTCGTCGTCGGAACCGAAGCCGATCCAGTTGGCACCGCGGCGCTCGACAGTCAGCTGGCCACCGCAGTCGACGGCGTGCAGCTTGGCGGGGATGACAATGGCGGCGACGAACGTGAACAGGACAGCCAGGGCGTCGAGACCAAGAAGGACGTAGCCAAAGATGCCTCAGCCAGCATGGTGAAGAAAGTGCCGGCCATGCCGAGCAGGCAGGCCAACCAGGCGATGATGACGGAGAAGAGCGCATAGTTGATGGCGGACATGTGGCCGTCAATGTTGCTGGCAATCACGTTACCGAGAAGGCAACAGTGATAATGACGAAGAGGAGCTGCACGCAGCGGATGATGAAAAGACCGGCGCCCTCCATTGTGATTGACTGGAATGTGGTTTGCGGGGGGTGTGTGTGTGTTGTAGTGGTGGTAGTAGTAGTAGTAGTGGATGTTTTGCTTGTTGACGTGCAAAACAACGAAAACTGGCGGATGGTATCCTTTTTATGGATGGGTGTAATGCGAAATGCGAAATGCGAAAATGCGAAAATGCGATTGTTGATGCGGTCGTTGCGATCTGACTCGACGGGGTGACGAGGAAACACAGAGCTTAATTTATTATGCTGCTGGTTGCTGGTGGTCCGGGGTGGTAGCGGTCCTATTATACCAGGGTTGTCTCTGCTATAAGAACAAAGCAATGGGTAATCAAAGCTTTGGGTGGCGGGATGTTGCTGTGCGGCGATGGAGGGGAGAGGAGAGAAAGAAAGAAGAAAAAAAAAAGAGAAGAAATCTGGTTGGATCGGGTCCGGCAGAAGAGGGAGGTGCAGGGTCGCAATTTAAAAGGAAAAGCGAAAAAGCGAGCAGCAACAAAAAGTGTCATCAGCGACCGAACAAACAGAGACGTGAGCAAGAGCAGCAGCACAAGCAAGAGCGAACTGGAAAGGATCTGCTTCGCCCGCGCCTAGGAAGGTGCACACAGAAAGCACCAGAGCTCCTGCCTGTTTCCTGGTTTGCTTTGTCTGCTAGGGGCGACTAGCGCCTGCGCGCTCGGCAGATGCGGGCTTCCGTTGCCTCTCCACTCCCTTTCTCCTGGAGCTCCGTTCGCTCTTTCTCAGGCCGCTAAAAGTGCTCTATGACGTGACCCTCCCGAGCTACTTCAGCTGCTTCGCACCTTCCCAGTGGTGTCCGCCGCCTGTGAAATCTATTTTTCGTGATGGTGTTAGTGACGCCTCTGTACCGCCAGCGCGCATTTACAGTGGAGAGATACCTGTAAGCTACCACTGACCTCACACCACAACAGACGAAAGAGACAGAAAAGTGGAGCCGCCAGGCCCGAGTCGGGTGAATCTTCAGTGGGCCTGGGAGCGAATTGGACCTGGCCCTATCAGCGGGTGGAGGGCGTATTACTGACCCAAAAGGCAAGAACAAACAAAACAAAAGAACCAGGAGCCACCACGGTCTCGCCAAATCCCGCCAAAGCCGTTCAAGCTGCCCATTGATCGTGTCCCGTGAATCAGCAACCGCCCAGATCGTTCCCGTGCTATGTATATTTTGTATTCTCTGCACTGGTCATGGCAAAGTCAGATTTCTTTATTGAAGCCAAAGACAGACACAAGAACCTGGACTCAGCTTGGCGAGAAAGGCCGAGATTCAAGAGGCAGGCGCGAAGCGCTTTGTTCCTTCTATTCTCGTCGTGCGCATTGCTCTTACCAGCCGTGTGCGCAAAATGTGATTCCGCACGGGAAGCTGCGAGCCAGTCATCCGTGCACCGCCGTACTACACGGAACACACAGGGGGGGCGCAGATTGTCATAAAAGGCAGTTTTGCATCTTTCTTTCGTGGCGGCTGCACGATCGATTCCACGGCAGGGACGACTGTAACGGCAGGGCGTGGCTGCCTCTCACAAATCGTTCGTTGGGCCCTTCCTTCCCTAACGGGCGGCAATCTCAAACCCGAATGTGCCCCCAGCAGGGCAGGAGCGAACGGGTTGAAACAGCGAATGCGAAGACGTCTGTCTAGATGCTGACATCGTTTCGAGATTTTCTCCGTTCGAGCCTTGCAATCAAGAAAATGGTTAATGAACTGTGAAAAACCTGCACATGCACACCCACCCAAGTCCACACCACCTTCACTCCGAACTGCACCCTACCCTGTTCGGGGACTTTGCATGGGGCACGAGCGCACGACTCGCACGGCCCTGTGGCGCCACGGAAGCTCTTCCTTCCTGGATTCCAGTGGGCGTGCCAGCATCGGCGCATCGCAGCCAATTAAACAGACAGTATGTGCCGTCTTCGAGAAGTCTCCATGCCCGAGACACTCAAAACACACTTTACAGATCAAGAATGAACAGACGTACTGCCCGGCATCGTAAAGCTTCATCGTTCATCGTCCATCCGTCCATCGCTCTTGCCCTATCACTATTACTACGCGGCAGCGCTTGCTGTATTCAGCTTTGTACTCTGCATCTTACTCTCTCCTTTGCCACTGCATCGCTTGCTCCTGCCGTCTTGTCCCGCTCCGTGGTGGTCGCTCTTTCTTCGTTCTCTTTCTCTGCTTGTCTCAGTTTTTAGGTGCCCCTTCCCTACTGGTGATGTCAGGAAAGAAGAACCAGAGTAGTCTTGCCTCTCTTTTGCTCTTTCTCGTCTCTTGTCGTCTTACGTCGTGGGGCGCTAACTGACGGGTGCCCTCCAAAGAGCCTAAAGAGCTTGGTTTTTTGGGAAATGAACAAAAGAAATGGAAGTCGCAGAAATTTAAGAGAGACAAACTTCCCTCGTGAGGAAGGGGCCCACAAATATCGCGGACAACGCGGCGGCCGTCCAAGGAAAGAGCAGAAAAGAAAGTACCTCCACTTTTGATTTCCCGCCCCAAAAAGTTTTAGTTCGCGGGCGCCGTCTCGCCGAGCTTTGTCGATGACCTGACTTGCGCCTGTTTCTGTCTCCCTACTTTGTGACTGTGAGTGTGAGTCCGGAGCATGCCTCTCGCGAACGGGCGAACGAGCTATGATTTATGAGGTCGTTTACGAAACCAAAGAGTCACCCGTCAGTGCCGGTTCTTTTCGCCTTAGTCCAGGCCCTCTGACACACTGATTTTTAATGTACTCCGTACCTTTTTCTTCTCTTTTTCTCGGCCTGTGACGTGAACGTCAATGAAAGAAAAACGACGACACCACTTTGTCCACTCTCCGCGCCGCCGATGCCCCGTGCATTTCCCAGATGCTCTGCCCAGCGATCGGCATCCGCGCAGGTGATCTGCCCGCCCTCCTTTTGTTTTGCCCCAAAGGACTTGGCCATTGATCAGGAAATCAAAAAAGGAAGAAATTGAAATACGTGGCGATCAAAAGAACCCGAGGACTAAGAGGCTAGAAAAGAAAGAAATCATGGCAGGCCTGTCGAAATTATGTCCTCGTAACTACACAGTACCCGTAATTGGTAATTGATTTCTCTCTCTTTCTCTCTTCCTTTTGTTGAGGTCTCGGCCTGGCCCACGTACTCCGTGACCCAGTAAGATGTCGTCAGGGTGGGTTACATTACAGATCGGATTTGCGAAACCGCAAAGCCACCGAAATATCGAAATATCGAAACGCCCAGGACCAGGCCCAGAGAAGGGCCCCAAAGTACCCCCAGCAAAAGGACGACAGCCTATCGTTGTCATTCCTGGCAAGAGCCGTGAAACCTGCATATTGCCCATTCCAGTTGCAAGCGCGCCTTGCTGTTTCTTACAGGTTCACCTTGTTGGCAGGCTGTTTTGTTTCTGTTTCGATTCCCGGTGCATGTTCTATGTTTAATTCAGAAGACGAAGAATAGAGAAAAAGAAATATGGAAGAAAGGTGATGGATTCTGAAAGAACAGCACGTAAGACAACACTATATTCCAAACCCCAAGCGCCGTGCAACATAAGAAAAACTCCGTTGCCGTCCCGTCCCTTTGCGCCGTAAACAAAAAATATTCCAAGCTCGTACGTTTATTAGTACGTGAGCCTTTGTCGTAACGCCCGAGGCAAATGCAAAAATAGTAAGAGGCCTAAAAGAGGCCAAAGGAAGTCGACAGCACAGACACAGGTAACGCGACTACTGCCCCCGCCCTGTCGAGTTGACATTGCTTGCATGCGCCAACAAAAACTTGCAGCACGTCAACGTCAGCTTGCACGCCTTAGTCCAGCCGTCGTCCTGCGCAATGCCCAGTTTGATGCTCACGTCGCCAATCTTGTCGCCCTCGATGCGGTACGGCAGACTCAGTGGGTGCTGGTGCTGGTCGTCGGACGACGTCTGCTGGTGCACAAACACGCCGAGCTGCCGCACCAGTTCCAAAAAGGCCACCATGGCGTTGTCGAAGCGGCGATGCATAAACGTCAGGCCCAGTGGCATGTCACCGGATGAATAGAGTTCGAGGACATGCTTCTTGGGTGCTTGTGGAGGCGCACTCAAACGTTGTGATAAAATACTGGCAGCACCGAAGCCACCGCCGCCGCCGCCTCCTCGACCATCGGCTAACCGACTTGATGCCGGAGACGGCGGTTCGTAGCGCACAATCCGCGACGTCGACCCCATTGGCAAGGGCTCGTAGTTCTCGAACCGGAAATTGAGCTTGTCAGCTACGGTGACCAGTAGCAGAAGAGCATGGCCCCAGGCCGCGTTGATCTCTGGCCAGTCGACCGGCCGCGACGACAGCCTTCCTAACCGCAAGCCGTTGATGGTTGCAAACGTCCCGTCGTGGCTGATGCAAAAGGTGTCGTTGTATACGTTGGACCGCTGTAACCGTTCCAGCAGCCGTGCATCGTGGTCGTACTTGGCGTTGATGCTGTCACGCTCGTTTTGGAAGTCGGACAACTTGGAAGCGAAAGAGTTGCGTTCCCGCCAAAACTGCTCCTCGTCGCGGTCCAGCTCCTGAGACTCCACCTCGAGAGCACGGATCTCGTCGTCCAGCCTGCCCTTTTCCGTCTCTAGTTGTAGCAGTTCTGCCATGGCATCTGCCTCTTGCTGTTTGGCCTGCTTCAGCGCTGCTGCCTGGGCCTGCAGCTCGTCGGCATTCGGTACGTCGGCCTGGTGCTGTTTGAGGAAGGAAATATAGGCATCGCGCTCGCGGGTGGCTGCGTCAAGTCGTTGCTGCAGACCCTCGACGAGCAGTTCTGTGCACTCAACACAGACGGGGTGGTCGACATCGGATCGTGCGGACATGATCTCGAATAGCTTCGTGATGCGCTCCATGCCCTGCGCCTTGGATGCATCGTCATCATCGTGGGCAGTCAGAGCCCCTGTGTTTGCATTCTTATCGCTGCTCGGGTTGCCGTATCGCATCGGTGCCGGTGCACTGAAGCCGGCCGCAGCGGCGTTGCTGCCGTGGTTCGGCCCGCCTGCTATCGTTGAGTCCGACAGGAGCACAAACGACATCGCTGAGCTGTCGCGCATCGACATTCCACCGCCGCCGCCTCCGCTTCCTCCGCTGCTGTTGCTTCCACCACTTCCGCCGCCACTATATCGTTTGAAGGCCGCAGATCCGCCACTTTTCGAGACTTGGTCGTAGAGCGCTCGCCGGTCGGCATCGGGGGCGTTGGCCAGTCGTATTTGCTGTCGCTTTCGGTGGGGAGACTGAGATGCGGTGGCTGGGCGGTGGTCAGTACAACATACCCTAAAACTATCATGGGAAACGACAAACTCACCAACGAGAAGATCGTAGGCCGCTGGGTTGAGATCCTCCAAAGAGCTATCGAGCTTCAGCGGTGTTCGGCATTTTTGGCAATACATCATCGCTGGACAGATGCGTGCATCGGTCTCTGCGGCATGGCCTTTTTCTCGTATAGTTGCGTAGACGGAGAAGGTGGTGTTGAGGTCGAGGTTGATGTTAAATTTGACGTTAGAGTTGATGTTAGAAACGACGCAATATTGGTTGGAGGTTGTGCGGTGATCCAGGCTGCCTCGTGCTGCTGTTGTCAGTCAGTCAGTGGGTGACAAAGAGCGCCTGGAGCTTGGAGTAGCAGCTCCACCAAACCCCGCTTGTGAGGAGGTAGGTAATGAAAAGCACGTGCATAAACACGTGAGCGCGCGAGGCTGGCCTTGCCAATGACAGGACTCACAATTCGCGACCAACGTCTCCTAAAATGGCACATCCAAAGAGCTGCCGTTGGCGCGACGTTCACGAAAGTTGGGTAGAGCTTCCTGAGTGAAATATAACGGCAACAATCTCACCAATTTCACTCAGATTTCACATTTTTTGAGTCCTCTACCCAAATGGGCCAGCATGGAACCACCAGCAAAGCGCACAAAAGTTGGCCGTGCGCCGCACGATGCGCCAGCTGACGACAATGTCAACAACGGAAACAATATGAACGGCAACAAGGGGAAGAAACGCTCCCATGGCGGTGCTACCAAGGGGAAGAACGGCGACGACGAGGACGACGAAATCGCCATGGACCCAGAAGACTACGCCATGAAAGTTGATCCAGAGTACCGCCTGGACCGGAAGCGGGCCAATGCCGAGAACAAGCTCAAGTCCGCTTTTGAACTCCTGTTTTGAAAAGTACAGCCAGGACTTTGGGGACACGGGCGACGAGATCAACTTTTATACGGACGAAATCGAGGTCGACAATGGTCACATTGCGTCACTGCCTGTTGAACAGCCGTCGAAACATGGCGACCAAGGATCGGATGAAGAAAGCGACGAGGACGGCGGTGGCGAAGCAGACAAACTGCCAACAATGTCGGCTGCAGCAAAAGCGGCGTCATCTCGACTTGTGGCCAGTCTCCTGCCCTCACGATTTGGCCCTGGTGGTACCGTTATCATGAACGGTGGTCCTCCAACAACAAAGGGACTGGCACCAGGCGAAATCGACCCGACCTGGGCCGCTCCCGAGCTTCCAGATACAGCATTTTCTACGCCAGGAGGTGGATTTTCCTTCGTCCCTCCACCTCCTCCGCCACCACCAAGGGCGGCATACGCTGCACCTCAGCCAACTGTCTTCACAAAAGCGTTACCCACAAGCTACGCAGGCGATCTTGGCGAAGACGGCGATGACGAAGAGGACGATCTTATTATGGGCACACCAAACCCGGCGAAGACAAAAGAGAGCAGAGCTGAAAACAAATCGCCCTCCATGGCAGCAACAAAATCAGCAGAAGCACAGTCGACAACGAAGCGGCGAAAGAAGACATCAAGCAGACGAGTACGGTAGATGATGCAACTGCAGCTGCAACAAAAAGGACAGTTGTGCCCGACTCTCAGTCGTCAGGACTGTCTCTATCAGAAGTGCAAAGCTCGGCGCCATTGCCAGCCAGTTTTGGTGAGGAAGAAGCACAAGGTGGAACCTCGTCACCACCAGCTCAAGGCAGCCTGCCAACACCACCAGATGGAGACGATGACACTGGAGTCAAATCAATATCAAAGGAATCGGCAAAACCAAAGGAGACGTTCAAGCGGAACACGGTCGATCCAAGCTTTGTGTTTTCGGACGAGGAGGATTTTGGGCTCAAGAAGAAGAAGACGAAGCTACAGCCAAAACCGCTAGCTCCTACGCTTCCTGCTTCTGAGCTGCAAGAGGAGGCCAGGCTTTCCCTGAGGAGGATATTCAAGCCGCTCTTGTGTTGGATGAGGATGAAGTGTCTCTCGAGGCACCAGTCATCGAAAAGAAAGAACAGAAGCGACGAGGACGAGGACGACCAAGGCGAAGTGGTGGTGTTGCAGAAGTGGCCACAACGACAGAGATCGCTTCTGAGGTGACCGAGTCTTACGACCTTCTCGAGGCACAGAGAAGAGAGGCACAGTCCCTGTCTATTATCATTATGACATCGAGCAGACCGTCTTCTTCACTATCTACTCCCGCTGTGAATACAGCCGAGCCCGAAGTTGAGGCCGTGCCTGGGCCAGTACTAGAGGCGGAGCCAGAGACAGAACCGACAACTGCACCCATCGCTGAACCTATTGTTGGAACTGCTCCGGAATCTGCGAGCGAACCTGAAGACGAGCTCACTGTCGAGGCCGAGCTTGAAATAGAACGAGATGTTGAGATGGACGATTCCACCTACGCTCCATCGCCACCAAACGAAGCATTAGATGAGCGCCCAAAGAAGAGGAAGAGGCGGCGACTGAACGAAGATAGATCATCTCCCTTGCCTTCCTCACAAAAGTCGGCCAAGTCAAACAAGTCTTTCAAATCATCGCAGAAGTCGGCAGCGTCGTCCGCCAAATCCAAGGTTGGCCGCCGCCGCACCGGCGAGATTCCCGACAGCCAGAGCATCGGCAGCAGCGGCATCATTTCGCTGGTTTCGGACGGCTCGGCAGATGAGGCAGATTTCGAAAAGATTGCAGAGGCCTCGCCACGACCCTTTGCCCCTGGCAGTGGAAATCGTCAGCCCGTGTCCGTGTCCGTGTCTGTATCTGCGTCCGTCAGCGGAAGTAGACGCGGTTCTCCGCAAACAACACCGAACAGCCTTAACCAGACAACACCCTCGTCGCGGCGACGGTTGACGGCGGCTGAGGCACTAATGGCGACACCAAGTCGGCACAGGAGCCACAACAAATCAGGCCGGTTGACACCCACGGCGAGTCGGCTTTTGTTACTATCGCCCCTTGCCCGCAGGCACCAACAAATGTCAGGAACGAGCAGTGCTGCCTCTAGCCCCGGCGGCTCGCCTGTTCAGACGCCCGGCGGCACGATACGGCGGTGTGGCAAGGATGGCTTCCGGTGTGAGAGAGAATTTTGTTTTCGGTGTACATAGGAACATGGGCACATAAGACACATTTTACGATGAACGATACGATAGATTATTTTAATGTTTATATATTTGACTCGTCTGCCAGAGTTGCAAACAACGCCGCTCGAATACGCCTATATAACCGAACAGGAAGAAGAAAAAACTAAGCAGGAGAATTGAAATACAGAAACAAAACTGATGACCGGGGAAACCAATGAAGAAGAGCGAAGACAAGAAAGATGAACAAGAAACAATATATAAAGTGAGGAAGAGAACGGAGGGGAAGGAAGGATAGTGTAATTAGGCAGGGAAAGGGGACGAGGGCAAATTAAAGAAAAGGCAAGAGGATGGGATGGCGTGAAGGGTATCTTGGGAGATTCCTGCCATGAGACGAACAAGCACCGATGGTCACAGGAGGGAAGGAAAAGGGGTGTAGGTGAAGAAGGTGAAGAAAGGAAAAGGGGTAAAAACACAAGTCACTTGGGATTCCTCGCCATTTTGAATTCGACAGGTGGTATTGTTATGGAAAAGGACCCTCTTTTTTTGCTCCGTAAAACTCCTCCGCAAGTTCCTGTCTCCGATTTCCGTATTGCGATGCGCTTTCTTTTTTTTTTGGTGTTGATTTTTCTTCTGTGTTTGACATTGACATCGACGCGAACCCATAGGACAAGCTAAAACTTGACCTACGAGTGCGTGCCGTTGGCGGGCGGGTTGGCCATCAGACGCTCTCTGGTGCCGGGTTCCCGCACGGGGTCAAAGTACTGGTGTGCCATGGCCTCTTGCGCAGTCAGGCGGTCCTACGTGTGTTAGTGGATGTAAGGTTGTAGGGCTACTTTGAGGCAAGTCGGGGCAACTTACAGCATGGTCGTATCTGAGAAGCTTGTCTAGGAAGTCGATGGCCTCGTTGGTGACGAAGCGCTGGTTGTCCGAGTTGACAAAGCTGTGCCAGGGCTTCTTCTGGAAGCGGCCGAGAATGTCGTCGTACTGCGTATCGAGCTCTATCTCGTACTTGTCGAGGTAGTCGAACAGGTCGTCCGTGCCAAGCACCTTTGCAATCTTGACCAGCTGGTCCGAGTTAGAGTTGCCGTGGAAGAAGGGCTCCTTGCGGAAGATCATCGAGGCAAACATGGCGCCCAGACTCCACATGTCCAGGCTGTAGTCGTACTCCTGGAAGTCGACCAGCAGCTCGGGGCCCTTGAAGTAGCGAGAGGCAACGCGCACGTTGTACTCTGTGCCCGGGTGGTAGAATTCGGCCAGACCCCAATCAATCAGGCGGAGCTGTTCTGTCAGCGGATGAACTGTCAAATAAAAAACTATCAATTTGGCCCGCGTAGATGCCTACCTTGCGATTCTCATGATCATCATAACGTTATGAGGCTTCACATCGCGGTGCATGATTCCCTTGCTGTGGCAGTAGTCGAGAGCCTTGAGCAGCTCGAGGATGTAGAACCGCACATCAATGTCGGTGAACTTGGGGTACAGCGACCGGAAGTCGGTGTTGTTGATATACTCGAAGATGAGCGACGGCGTTTTGCTCTGCGAGTCGCGCACAACGTCCAGCAGCGCCACGATGTTGGGGCCGCCTGACAGGTTCTGCAGGATCTTGATCTCACGCTTGATCTTCTTCTTCTTGACGGGCTTCAGCACCTTGATAACGCACTTTTGGTAGTTAACCACATTGACGCCCTCGAAGACTTCCGAATATTTTCCCCGGCCTATACAGTTAGTGGCGGTCCAAACATAGTGTCCCTATCTTCCTCGACGCCAACTTACCAATCTTGCGAACGACCTCGTAGTTTTCCAGGACACCCCAGCTGATGTTGACGCTGTCGTAGTCCCAGTATGCCCGCGGCATGTTCTGGTTGACGTCGGCGTAGACCCGCGCCATGTTGATGATTGTGTCGTCGCCGTGCGTCGCCTCGAGATCGAGCTCGGTCGTCAAAGTCTGCGCGAGATGCGGAATGAGCTGCTGCAATGAATCGCCCAGTCCGTTGCGAATGTCCTCCCAGTGGGCTGGACTTGTGCGTGGGCCACTTTTTTTTGGCTTTTGTCGGGTTGTCGTCGTATAGGATGCCGTGCACAGTACGTCGTATAATTGCAAAACAAATGTGGCAGATATGTGTGAATATGTGAATATGTGAATATGTCTTGTCTCGTGTCGCGTTCCCGTTATTCTCCGACGCGTGAGGCGGTGTTGCTTCGTGCTGCGTCTCGTCGGGTTCGCGGTGTCTATACAGTCGGGCGCTTCGTGCTCCAGGAGAAATGGTATTTGATATATAAACACCCAGCGCGTTGCCGTCAAGTCGTCGTCAGTGCGAAAAAAGGGCTTCCTCAGCGATCTTCAGATCCGCGACCTTGAAGCGATGCTGGCGATAAAATAACAATGGGGCGGCGGGTTGCCTTCGCGATTGATCTGCCCCGGACTGCTGGTCGGTCGCAAAAGGGAGAACGGGCTGGGCGGTCGGCGTGAGAGGAGAGCGAGGGGGTGGGCGACGAGCACAGGGCTTGTTGACGGGTAGAGGGGTAACAAAAGGTGAAGTTTTGGTCTGGAAAATTACGGGCGGTTGGTGTCACCAGGTAGGTCGGTGGGCCAGCGCCTGTTGGTGAGGGGAAGGCTGTCCAGGCGGCTACGCGGATATCGCTTACTGTAATATGGCTTATATGGATATCTTGAGGTCAATATGCATTTATCCGTATACTGAGAACCATTGACATCATCAGGACAGCAATTCAACTAAGAGTTGATTCCAATACGGTTATATTGTTTCATTTTATAGAAAGAATAAAACAAGGCACGTTCAAGTTTGTCAAATAGTATATAAAGTTTATTGTCTGTGCTGGTGGTGCAATAAAACCAAGCGCAGAGTATGCAATCATCAGTCGTAAATCATGAAGTTGGGTATCAAAGACAAGAAGAAAGAGTTTCCAAAGGACCAAAGCTGAGCAATTCTGTGATTTGTGTCAGCATTTTCTTTCCAAAGAAAAAACTTGAAGTCTCCTTTCTCCCCGCACCACAGCTGCATTCACGTTGTTTCAGAGAGAAGATTAATTTATCTCGACATGTTCCTTTGGTCATTTCCCCTGTTGCCGAAAGAAAACTAAATGTCGGCATCCATAAGATGAATACTTTCATATCATCTGGTTCTCTATCGACAGCAGAGAAAAAAGGACTTCCGCCTAAGGATGACGATACGATATTGGTTCTCATCATATGGTAAAGCAGCAGTGGTTTCGGAGAGGATTAAAACGGCTGTCAGAAAGGGGGCTCACTTACAGTCGTCGCCGTACTGTACACGCCTCCGTTGCGGTGCAGACTGCATCGAATTACTGTCACGCTCGGCGCCGTCATAGTCGAGGCTGCCGAGGCCAGTGTCAACCACATCCCACGTCCGCTTGCGCAGGTCAGGCTTCTTTGGTTCGCCTCCACTGTTACCGTGGGTATTTCTCCTGGAGCTGCTGTTACCCGTGTTGTGCTTCTTCCGTCGCCGCTTCTTGCGCGGTTTGTCTGTGTCCTTTTCGTTTTCGTTTTCTTGTGCTTCTTCGCTGTCGTCGGGAATCTCGCCGTCTTCAAAGTTGGCTGCAAAGTCGGCCGCGGTAAAGGTCACACGAACAGAGGTTTCGGGGTCGTATTCCTCGCCATCCACCACTTCAGCCTCGGCCTGAAGCTCTGCCTCCCGGCCCTCGACCCCATCGATCTGTTGTTCCTCGCTGGTCGGCTCAGGCAGGTTGGTAAACTTCTCTCCAAAGTCGGCAATCGAGACGTGCGAAAAGTGCGATTCATGGAATGCAAAGAGCTCTTCCTGTGGAGAGAAAAAGGTTAGTAGAGTGGAAAGTCGTCTGACTGGAGCGGCTTGACATACTCTGGATATTTGTGGCACACGGATATCCGCGAGCGTTGCCATCTTGGACGTAACAGATGCTGAACGTTGAATGTGGAAAAGGAAGAAAACGCGACGAAAATAGGCAGCTTTGGAAGCTCTTTTTGTGGCTCACGCGGTCACGTGCCAACCACGACCACGACCACAATATCAACCTCAGCAAGCACTTTTGAATCTGCAAAACTCACTCAACAAAATAATATGCAATTATTTGACCTGATGAGTAATTTTTCGTCAAAATGCAATTCACATGTAAAGATATAATTTTAGTACTGTTCGTTGTAGGTCATAAATATTATTCATAACATCGTAAAAAGAAATCAAACTGGTAAAATAACAAAAACCGCCATGATGACCCCAGAAGACATTAGACTATCAAGGCAGTCGCAAGAAACATGCACAATATTCGTTGGACATTAGGTCTGGCTCAGAAGAGCCAGTGCACTCTGGAATGCGCGAACAACTTCCGTCACTGCAGGAAGTGTTAGTAGTAGCCCATGAGGACGAAATTACAGCTTGCTAATACTTACAATGCTGTTTTCTCTGGCCGAGACTCTGCTCAGCAATCTTGACATAACGTTCCCGAGTTTGTAGTCTGTAGATATTAGTATTAAAAAAAATCATCCAAGTTTTGGTACCCGTGGATAACATACCGCTTCACTGCACGCTCGTCGTCGTGTGCTGTTGCAGCCGATGCCCACACGTTGAAGTACTGGGAAACAGTCAGGAAAAGTTAAAAATGCGTATCTGAAGCCGGGAGCACATACATTCACCAGCCGGTCAAACTCCTCGAGCAACTCCTTCTCTTCGCCGTTCATTTCTGTCAAAGCGTGCTCATAGCGTGCTTCAAACTCTTCCCAGTTAAAGGGCGGGATGTGGCCTGGCGTGCTGGCGACGATTCGCGAGCCTGGCTGACACCACGCTGCATCTGTTGCGGTGCTTGCTGTTGCTGTTGTTGCTGGCTCTGATGACCATTCGTATAACCGTAGCCTTGGCCGTTCCCGTTAGGATTTTGGCGCTGTGGCAATGTGGTCTGCAGCTCGGGTGTCCTCACGGGCGATCGTACCGTCCGAGACTGGGACAACTGTGTCGGCTGGGGTGCAGCAAGGGTCGGCTGTTGCTGTTGTTGAGCTTGCTGGGCTTGCTGCTGAGCTGCTGCCGCCTCATCGACTGTCGTGGTTCCGTTGTCGACGTCCATCTCGTCAGCAATAAGAGACGGCGTCAGGTTGGCCGTCTCGGGATCGGGCTCGGGAATGGCCAGCAGGCTGGTCCCGCTAAACTCGTTGGCGCTGCTGCTCTGCTTCCGGTGGCTTCTCAGGGGCGGCCCGTCACTGCTGTTGGAACGCGGTACAGGAAACAGGGGCAGTTCTTGTGATGATTTTCTTGTGGGAGAGCGTTGTGGTATGAGTATCGGTGAGCCAGGAGCCATTTTCTAATTTGAAGCGCTGTTGGTGCCTCGTGAAAATGTGCACGACGCGACTTGCAATGAAAGGTGCAATTCGTAAAGACGCGAGGCTGAGAGTGCACAGACAGCTAAAAGACTAGGGGATCGTCAGGTCGGAAAAGAGGGGAGATAAAATTATGAGTGAGAAAAATGCGGACGGAACGAGCATATGATTTTCAAAAGCAAGAGCGAGAAAGGAGCAGTCCGAACTCTGAGCTGGCAATGTTTCAATGGAAGGCGCGATTGGACGATGCCGAGCCGGAAGAGGGAAGTCGCATTGCTGCCCGAGACCCTTTCCAAAAACGATGCGCAAAACGAGCTTCTTTCCAAAAACGCGCTGTCAGATGATCACGCCAGGCACTTTAGACAAGGCAAGAACGACCCCAGAAAGTGACAGTGGGGGCAAGTGCCGGGAGCGCAATTGCCCCAGGGCAAAAGGCAGGCGCCACCTTGTCTGCCTCTCTCCTGCCTCCTGCCTAACCCACTAGGCGGGCAGTTGCCTATGATTGGCTTGATAGCGCCTGCCCGTCTTCTGATAAAGAGCCTGTGACTCGCTGTGACGTGACCGCAAATAAGCAACAGCCCTCCTGCCCTACATCAACCAACGAACAACACACACAAACTCGACAACCTTCGACCTCTCTTATTTGTCAAGTGTGCCACTTGCAGCTTGACCAATCTGCACATCGACCAGCCGCGCACACTTTCCATCCAACCGCGATCCACGATAATCGACGACAACCTCGATCCATGGAATAACTAAACCTCAACTTGGCGCCTGCTCGATTGGATATGCTTTGCGACTGGCAGCTTCTACGAATAAGCGGCGGTGGAACAACCATCGGAGTTCCATAGTTCTTTCTTTCTTTATCTTTATCTCAACATACCCGCCACCACCATATCCCTCACACGATGAGCTGCGACATCTGCGGGCGGCTCTACCACCCACAGAGGCTGCCGTTCCTGTGCACGGTCGATGCCCGCAACCAGCTGTATGAGCCGCGGATCGCGCACACGGTCGCTCTAATACACAACGAGCAGCTCGAGACGCAAGTGAACAAGGCACTGGGTGAGCCAGCATCAGCAGCAACAGCAGAGTCAACCACAGAAGCACCGACTCCATCACCAAAGGTCCAGGCCGAAGCCTGGGCGGCCGAGCGACAAGATGCACTCGACCGTGCCAGCGAAATAACGGCAAAAGCTGCCCAGCTGAAGAGCGAGATGGAGAAAACACGCAGCGAGCTGGACCGGCGGCGAGCACTCCTCCAACAACGACGGTCCGACCTGGCGGCAGCATCCAACGGCACAGCAGCACGACGGGCACGGCTGCAGGGCGAAGTCGAGCGGTCGATGGCGATGACCCGCTTCAAGTGGAACCAGAGCTACGACGCCATGGCAGCCACGCGCGGGTTTCTCTGTATGGAGGCATCGAAGCTGTACGGTCTGCGGCGAGTCAAGAAGGGCAGTTCTGTGCGCTACGAGATTGGCGGCTTCGAGGTCGTAGACCCTTATAACATGAACAGTAAGTCTCTTTCATGTGCACATATTTTTTCGCGGAATATGTCGTCACTAACAGTTTAGACCTCCCTCACCAAGTCATATCGACCAGCCTAGCACACATTACACACATCCTGGCCCTCGCCTGCCACTACCTCGCCATCCGACTGCCCGCCGAGATAACGCTCCCTCACCGCGACTATCCCCGCCCGACAATCTTCTCACTTGCGTCGTCATACTCCCACGGCGAAGTTCCCTTCCCCGGCTCGGCAAGCCCATCGACATCCAATATCACAGCTGCAGCCGCCGCGGCCGCTGCAGCTGCCTCTACGAAAGCACACGGCAACCGCGAACTCTTCCAGCGGATCCCCCGCGCTCGTCCACTCTATCTCGACAAGGAGCTTCCGGCGTTGGCTAAAGACGACGGTCCGGGTCACACCATGTTCTTGGAGGGCATTGCGCTGCTGGCCTACAACATTGCCTGGGCGTGTTGTTCACAGGGTGTGCCGATCGGCGACCGCTCGTCCTTTGACGATACCCTCAACATCGGTCGTAACCTGTACAACCTGCTGATTGGCAACCAGCTGCTCAACAACCCGGCAAACCGCATCTTCTCGACAGCGGGCGCGGTAGCATCACCATCATCGACGCCGTCAACACCACCAAAGGGAGGAAGTGGTGGTGCCGCGAACAGTGCCAACAAAAACACCGCCGCCACCACAACCACAACCGACAAGGCCCCTGTGGCATCCATGGGCCGCTATGCACACGGCACGACACACACATTCTTGGGCGACGACACTGTTCAGACGTTCAAGCTGCTGGGGCCTAACAGACTCGCCGACCGCCTCAAGACCAAGCTGAGCAGCGAAAGCACCATGCCCGACTGGGAGGTGCTCGAGGACGATGCCTGGGCTGTCGAGGATGAGGACCAGAACAACATGGAGGATGGTGTGCTGAACCGCGTGATTGTGTCGCCGCCACCGGCAGTCGCTAATGGACGGCGTGCTGGTAGTGCAGCAGAACGTGGAACTCGTCCGAGCCCAGGCAATCCCAGTGTCGTAGTCGGCAGTCGTGTGCCAGAGCAAAGGCTGTTTGGCGTCGAGAGTGTGGCCACAGTCATCACGTCCGGTCTGGACGAGACGATGGCCAACCTCGATCTGGAGAACCAGAGTCCGCGTGGTGGTAGTAGCCGGGGACAAGAGCGTCCACGCAACTCAGGCACGAGCGGCTGGACGAAGCTGCGCAACAGGCAGTAACTGAAGGGTGACGAACTTGACTTGCGCACTTTTTTGTATTTCTTTTGGAGTTATGGAGCATATATATTAGGATATGATGATGAAACTGGGAAACGGAACACACAGGATTGGGATATATCACAGATCAGGATCGGGACAGGGATAGGACCAGGAACCAGACAGGCTCTCTCCTCTACGAGATACGAATTAAAAACAATAAATGTTTAAATCAAATGAATTTATCTATAAAATGTGAAAGCGTGGAAACTGTAAAAACGGAATATTCTGCGAACCTCATGTGGGGATGAATAGATAGACAACTGAAAGTCGAAGTTGTAACAACGATGTAAAATAATAGATGTACTATGGTACATAAAAAGACAAATGTCGGGTGTTCTTGCTGAGCCCTTGAAATAAACAACCCATGTAGTGAAATGGAAACAAGAAATAAGACGTAATTTGCACGATGTGAAAAACATGGAGAAAACAAATCGTGGGAAATATAGCCAGGAGACAAACAGGAAAACAGGCAAGCATGCAAAGGACAGTGCCCAAGCGGCAATGCGGTGGAAATGAAGACGAGGAAGCAAATGAAACAGTTGCAAAAAATAAAGATGCACAATTAAAAAAGCAGGCCCTCCAGCGCTTGGGCAGACCTTCGTAGAAAAAAAGAAAAAAAAGCCTGTTGAGGCACAGTATTGGTACAAATCAAGCTTGGTAACTGGAGCCAGCTGTGTCTCCTTAGTCGTGTCGTGTCGTATCGTGTCATCCAATAGCAGAACAATATCAAATTGTTCGTCGCTCGTTGTTCATCATAGTCGTGGCAGTTGGTCACATTTCGAGATCGTAGCTGTGGGGATGAGGAGAGGAGCCGAAGAGAGTCAGTAAATGGAGCCGGCGAGGTCCATGGCCTTAACATGGATTGTCTCCATGTTGACATTCGGAGTCTGGGACTTCTTGTCCGACTTTGTGGCCAGGTCCAGCAGCGCCTTTTGGAGCTTGCTTTTGGGCGAGATCGTGCGGAGTGCTGAGGCCAGATACGAAGCCTTCTTGGGCGAGGTGGGTGTGCGAGGCATCTTGGTCAGAGACTTGTCCTTCTTGAAGGAGCTGGTCTTCTTCTCGGGCGCCTTTGCCTTGAGCGGCCGAGGAGACTTCTCGTGCTCGACCTTTCGCTGGTCTTTCTTGTCGACACGCGTCTTGAAAAAGGAGTGTGGCGACATACCCGCCTGGCGGCTGCTGGCCTTGGTCACTCGGAAGGCTTCGGGGGGTGTGATGAACTTGTCGGCCTTGAGGCTCAGATTGGAAAAGATGGTGGAGAGGTCGATGAATAGAGAATCATCGCTGGCGTTGCTCATTGTCTCGACGCTGTCGTTGCAGAGGTCGAGAGCATCCTCAACTACGTCAGGTGTAGGAAAATGAGTGATGAAGGAGGCGTCTGCCTCGTCGTCGTCGACATCATCGTCTTCGCTTGCCGAGTCACGCATGAGAGACGGTGTGTTGGAGTGGATGCTTTCGGTGTCCGAATCTTGCATCACAACATCGCCGTCGCGGCTGGGCGCGTTGGCATCTCCAGTGGGGGCCTGCTCCATAGCATCGTTGTCGGGGCTCTCTGTCTCGGCAGGAACTTGGATGGAGAGTCTATCTCCGTCCATGACATCCTCCATGGGACCGGCTGGGTAGCTGCTGACGGTGCTTGTGGCCTGGGTAGGCTTGACAACAGGGCCCCTCTGGTCCATTTCCATGCTGTCCGCGTCGGCAACAACGGCACCAGGCTTGGGGCCCTCCGGAACCGAGCCCTCGTTGATGAAATCGCCATCGGCATCATCAATGTCGTCCTGAGACAAGGTTGGTGGCGTGGGTTCCTTGGGAAGCTCGCCTTGACCGGAGTCGTCAACATTGCCAATTGGCTTGAAAAGTTTGGGCACCGGTTCGTCGTTCAGGAACTCGTCGTCCCGGTCGTCGATGTCCGCTTGGGACAGAATTGGTGCAGTGGGTGCTTTAGGAAGCTCCCCGTTGCCATTGGAGACTGCCGTGGTGTTCGGCTTGTAGACATTGGACGACAGATCTTCGTCGAGAGCATCGTCTTCAAGAGCATCGCGTTCAGCTTGAGTAAGAACTGGCTGGGCAGGCGCTTTGACAAGCTTCTTGGGCCTTTTTTGCCATTGTCTTTGGCGGGCTGCTTGTTGCTGGCCTCGTTCTGAGAAAGCTTCTGCTGCTGCTGCTGCTTCTTCAGCTTCTTTTCTTCCTTCTTGGCCTTATTCGCCTGCTTGTCCTTCTTCTCCTTAACAGGCTTCTGGTGTTGAGCGTCGAAGACGTCGTCAAACGCTGTGAAAGGGAGATCCTATGATACGTTAGAATCAAACTGCCAGAACGGTATACAACCTTAAGAGTCCAATATTGCACTCACGTCCGTCAAAATGTCACCGGTCATAGCAGTATCCATGCCGTTTTGCACGCCGTTCTTCAGACTGTTCTCTGGGCTATTCTCCGCGCCTTTCTTCGGGCTGTTCTCCACACCTTTCTCTACGCTGTTTTCCGCGTTTCCTTCCATGTCGACAAAAAATAGCTCCATGTCTTCATCCTTCTCAGTTTCTTCGCCTTCCAGAGAGTAGACGACATTCTTGAGAATGCTGTGCTTCGTCAAGAGGAAACAGCCAGTGCTGTAGGTGAAGAGAATCTGTCGGCTCCGAAGATCCCGTTGGTTGAGTATGGCAAGATTTTTGATCTGTCTGGCCTTCAGGTCATGGCGAGCCTGGATTGCCTTGGCCATATTGGCCGTCTTGGGCGTGCCCTTGGCTGCCAGATGGGTGTCGGGGCTGTAAGTCATTGTGGGCTTGCCCCGGTAGTAGGCTTCCTCGTCCTTGTCTTCGGTCGTCTTTCCTTGCTCCATGTGCTCCTTGGTCTCTTCCTCAGCTTGGGCCAGCTCGTAGTCGATGGAAAAGACGTTTGGCTTCGCATAATCATGATGGACGCGGCCAATCTTCTCCGGTGAAAGTGTTGTAAAGGGTGCCCGGTATCGAATGATGTCAACACGGGGACAAGCGAAGAAGTTTGTGAGGTCGTTTGTTAGGATAGTGAGCTCGTCAGACTCGTGGATGGAGCATTTCGGTGTGAGGGCAGTGGGCTTGGGATCGTTCGTATTCGTCTCAACAGGCTTGGGGGATTCCTTGATCAGTCCCAACTCTAAGAGGAATGGATTGTAACACTCGCAAGCTGCGTTTGGGATGGCCGTGGCCAAGATATAGCAGATCGTGGTGTAAATGATGCTCATAAAGGTAGGCAAATAGCTCAAACCCTTCCCAAGGAGGTGCGCCCATTCTTGGATGGTCTTGAGCAGTTGGCTTCCGAGCATCTTGGCGAGAGTGTTCTTGATAACAAAAGTCAATGGATTGAGGAAGTGACAAAGAGCTAAAGACAGCAGCGTAAAAATGGTGAGGGAGAGGCAGAAGAAGCCGTATAGGAGCTCGTCTGCGATGCAATGGCCAATGTTCAGCAGCGCCTTGCTGTAAAGGTAGGGAAAGGGGAACAAAGGCGGTTGGTGATGGAGAAGGGGCTGTTGAATAAAGGCGGCGACGCGAAGACGCTGGCAAGCCATTGACACCGTTTGAATAATCTGAAAGCCACTTGATGTAAAGAAGAGGACGGGAGGAGAGCGGGAGATGAAAGAAACGTGATGGGTCATGGTCAAAGACAAGATTGAAGCAAACAGAATGAAGACGGCAAAAATGGCTTGCCAAAGAGGCTGATCAAAGAAAGCCAGGAGGTCCATTGCAAAAGGACATAGACGACAGCATAGAGAAAGTGAAGGTAAAAGGACCAAGTGGCCTGGAAGAAGATGTGAGAAGAATTGAAGACGATGGTGGAAAGTATGAAAAAGGACGGAGAGAGAAGGAGAAAACGGCGATGGGGAGAGGGAAAGGAAGAAGAGAGAGAAAAGGGCATTCGCACGAAACTCTTATGGGAAAGAGCAAAACTTTTGGGAATCCAAAAATGGAAAGAGCATCAAAAAAAATCCAGAAGCAAAGTGAGAGAAATTTGAGAGCGAGGTCAGAGGAGACTGAGGTCGATATTAGAAAATGGTCGGTGTGGTGAAAAGGGTGTCAAAACAGACGGCGAGAACGCGACAGATCAATACCAGACATCCCATTTACAAGTACGATAATAAGAAGCTTCGTTCTCTTGTTCCAACATGAAACTCACAGATAAAAGAGAATGAGAATATTCCATTTCGCAAAGGCAGCGTTTTGGGCATTTCTGTTTACTATCCTCGATTCTGAGAAAAGTGGGTCTGGACCCGTCCTGTGTAACACAACGTCAACAATCGTGAATCACAATGCCAGCCAAAAATCGGCAACGATGAGATGTAGAAAACAGTAAAGAGGACATTGCTATTGAGGAGTTGTATTTTTCTTGTGATAAATAAAAAAACGGTGGGACTTTATTATAAGGATTTTCTTTTTCAAAAATAAAGTGAGTGATAAATAATATGGGGAATTTTTGAATAAACAAAAAATACGACGTAAATAAAATCAAAATAGAGGTAAAACCAATGTCCAAAATATCAAGAATAGTCACTGATATATCCAAAAAATGCAAATGATCGAAATTTTGTATTTATACATGGGGTTTGAAGAGAATGCATGATCACCGAGTGTTTTCCAACCCGAGAGCAGCCCTGTTTTTTTGTAGATTGAGTTTTTATATATACGTTGGGTTTCGTGATCGCAGACAAAATGATGCATCCAAAACATGGGGGTTTGATTTTTGTACAAGAGGATTTGAGGAAGAAGAAGATAAGATGATACACATGGGATGTTTTTTTGACAAACAAGATCCAAAACAAGAACAGGAAAAAAAATCAGAATCGTAAAGCGCTCGTCATCAATGACAAGAGGGCGCTGGTTGGTCGCTCTTCACACACAAGAGGGAGAGAAGGGATACAAGAAGGGGAAAAAGAGAAGAGGAAAAACGAATCATTTATGCAGACACGGTCGAGGTCAGGGTGACGACGACATCAGCGGAGCACTCCGACTCGCTGGCCGAGGGCGCGGCAGTGACAGCGGGCGACGTGGCAGCGGTAGTGGCAGCGACGGTGATGGTGGACGAGACGGTGGTCGACTCAGCGGGGCACTCATCCTCGTCATCACCAGAGTCGTCGCTGGAGTCGTCGCCGGTGCTGTCGCTGGAGGACGAGCTCGAGGAGCTGGAGCTAGACGAGCTGGAAGACGAGCCAGAGCCAGCGGCGGCGGCAGTGGTGGTAGCGGCGACGTTGTTATTGCCGGCAGCGGCAGTCACGGTCACGAAGACGGTGGTGGGAGCCTGAGTCACGGTGACGGTGACGGCCGTGCACTGTTCCTGAGCGACACCCGAGCCCGACGAGCCCGACGAGCCCGACGAGCCCGACGAGCCCGACGAGCCGGAAGAACCAGACGAAGAAGAGCTCGAAGAGCCCGACGAGGAGCCCGACGAGGAGCCCGACGAGGAGCCCGACGAGGAGCCCGAGGACGAGCCAGAGGACGACGACGAAGAGCTGGAGCTGGATGAGCCGCTGGAGCTGGAGCCGGAGCTAGAGCCGGACGATGAGTCGGACGAGCTGGAGCTGGAGGAGCTGCTGCTGGAGCCCGAGCTGGAAGAGCCCGAGCCCGAGCCAGTGCTGACAACAGTGGTGGTCTCAACAACCTCAGTGGTCATGGTAGAGGTGAAAGTCGAGGCAATGGTGGTGGTGACAACGCGAGTAGCAGTGCCGCCGTTACCGTTGCCGTTGGCAGCGCCGCCACCGAGGGTCAGAGTAACAACCTTGGAGGTAGTCATGACGACCTTGGAAGTGACAACCGAGGTGACGGTCTGGGTCTCAGTGGTGGTGAAGGACGAGGCAGCGGCAGTGGCAACATCAACAGCAGGCGACGAGGTCAGAGTGGAGCCGGTGATGGCACCAGTGCTGAAAGCGCTGATGACGCTGGAGGAGATGGCACCAACAGCAGTCACGGGGCAGATGGTGGTGGTGAGCACGACCGTGTTCGTCACCAGGATAGTGCTAACAGCCTCAGAGGGCAGCGACGACAGGGCAGCAGTGTCGGTCGCAGCAGGGCAGTTGGTGATGGTGGCAGCGCACGAGATGATGGTGACGACGTCGGTGGTCTGGACGGTCAGGGTGGTCAGCTGCTCAGTGGCGGTGGCAGAGGCAGAAGCCACGGAAGCAGCAGAGGTAGTGTTGGCAGCGTTGACGATAGCCGGGGCCGTGGAGTTGACAAAGCTGGCGGAGCTCGAAACAAGAGAAGCAGAAGCCGAAGCAGAGGCAGAGACGCTGGCGACGCTCGAGGCGTTGGAAGCAGCAGCCGAGCTAGAGGCAGCGTTGACGACGGCAGCAGGGACCGACGAGGAGATGGACACAACAACAGAGGAGGAAGCAGAGGCGGCAGCGGCCGAGGCAGCCGAGGAAACGACCGAAGAAGAAACAGCAGCCGAAGAGACGGCAGCAGAGACAGCCGACGAAACAGCGTTGGAAGTGCTGTTGTTGCCGGTCTTGCCACTGCCGCTGCTCTTGCCACCGCTGTTGTGCTTGTCACCACGAGCAAAAACAATGTTGTGGCTCTTGAGGTTGGGCACGTAGTGAGCCGAGGCGGCCACGGCGTACAGGCCGACAATGAGGGCGTTGGTGATCTGCATTTTGAAGGTTGAGGTAAAAAAGAGACGAAACTGAAGTGTTTTTGTTTGGTGATGTTTTGTTGATGTGTGGAGAGAGGTGGAGAAGGTTGGATGTCCAGCTGGCAAGAAGAGAATGTGTTTCTAAGTGAGGGTATGTTTTGGCGTTTTGAAAAAAAGAGTGAAAGTCAATTCCACGAAGAAGAAAAGAGTAGTGAAAAAAAAAAAACTGATTGATACCGAGCTCAAAAAGAGGGAAAATGGTTGAAAATGGCTTGTTTGGTTTGGAAGAAAGGACTGTCTGGCAGAAGAGAATGAAATAGCTTAACTAGAAGCTTTAGAAAGAAGTGAAAGTGAAAAAGAAGGGTGCCGAAGGCTGGACAAGGTGTTGGAAGTGAAGAAAGAGTGTGAAGAGGATGAGGAGAGAAAAAGAGAAGAAAGAAACCCAAGACAAGAGGGAGGGATAGAGGAGTATTTGAACTTGATTTCTTGGCATAGAGATGGCCCACGACGACGATGTGGATGTCGTTGGTGTCGTTGGTGCTATTGGTGCAGTCCCACTTACACGCAGCCATGTGCACTTACACACTTGCACTGGTGGTCAGGCCAAGACGACGTCAACCACAACGCCATGTTAGCCGCCGCCCTGGTCAGGTCAAAGCCTCTCCTCCTGTCTGGGACATGCTGGGGGTGATGCTGGGACAGATGGGACAGATGGGACACAGAACCCCTGGGTCACTGGGTCGAGGCCGTCCCAGTGTCTCCACCCCGTCCATGATCCCTGTTCACGATCCCTGGTGCACCCCTGTGTGCCTGGACTGTGCCTGAACACGACAAGCGATGAGCCACCCGCCGACCCAGCAAGACCACGAGGAGGGCTCGCTCGCATCGTTGCACGCGGAGTATTTTCAAGGAAAAAAAAAACGAAGAAAAGAGAGAGGCATAATTAGCGGTGGATCGCATCGACAGACTATGATCTGCGAACCACATAGCCACCCGCCGCGCAGCCCTCTTGTCGTCCCTCGCATCTCGGCACACGTCGTCATGCCGACGTATTGTTGATGTCGTCAGACGAAAGGCCGCCCGATGGGATGAATGGATGCGTATGCACTACACGCGTTGTGAAAGACTTCAATGGAAAAGAAAAATACGTCGTACGTCTGCGCTTTTGCCATCTGCAACAGGGGTTGTTTGTCAAGGCCAGAAGGAGCAAACAAGCGAAGTGAGAGAGGGAGATAAGCACTTCTCCTGGCCCCATGTCAGATATCAGTGTAAGGGCCAGAATGAGGAATAGAAACTGGGAGAAGAGGATGAAGGGACCAGAAGGCACGAGGAATCATAAAAGACGACGCTGTTAAGTGGCATCTCAATACCACAGAAGTGTTCTACGCCGACCTCTGTTGAACACTCGGCGAATCGCAAGACACGAAAGAAGATGACGCCCCATATGTCGAGCGTCGAGCAATAGTAGTACTAGTTACGGAGTGAAAAAGGAGAACAGACAGCGAGAGGATGAGACCCTTCGCGTAGAGACAGGCGGGGAGAAAGGTAACGCTGGCTGGGATTGTCTGGCGGCGCTGGAGGGTCGTAAAGGACGAGAAAAGTAAATAGTGGGGAGACATAATCGCCAGGGTTGCGGAGCGAAGTCTTGTTCTGGCCGGGCCCACGGTCGCTTTCGCTCTAAGAAAGAGGTCGCTGTGTATGAGGAATACGGAGTACGGAGTATTGGCTTGTGATTTTGGAGAGGAGGGGAAATCGGTGGAAGAATCCGTGGGTGAGGTTAGCAAACAAAGGGTGTGATCCAAGGCACGCCAGTCCGATTGGGCCACCAGCAATGGGCGTACCTGAGAACAGACTTCGACCAGGCTTTCAAACCGTTTGACAACGAGGAGGCTCAGCAACACGATGTGCGCTGTGGGGCGGGAGAGCACAGATACAAGACGAAGGTAATGTGTATGGAAAACCGCCCAATGGTGGTGGGAAGGGGGAAGGGTTAAAGGCGACATGGAGCTTGGGATGTTTGGAGGTGTCGAACAAATAAGGGGGTGTAAGTAAGCTGTTGTTAGAGGTGCTTGCTCTGGTTTGGTGAGTGCTCCAGTTTTTCTTTCTTCTGTTCTCTTTTTGCTCGAACTGGATCGTGGGCAAGACGTACGGAGTAAAGACGAACACAATGGCAGAGTGACCTCTAACCCACTGGCAAAGTGGTCTTAAGACGATCTACGTATGTGGTCTGCACACAGCCAATGCTGTGACGGTTGCATGCAGCTCGAGCGGTGGTGCTTGGATTAATGCTGCCTGTCCATTGGGTCTGCTAAAGCTTGAGGAGCTCCAAATGCTTGATGCCTCGTTGGAGAAACTCGCCGGTGTCCTAGAAGCAGATCATAAAGCGCGTACGATTCCGTACCTGGAAACCTGGGTCTTGTTGGACTGATCTACATCCAAATTCTGGATGATCGGGCGCCTGCGCCCTCTAAGCATGGCCTCTTGAGGGTCTGGCCAGTTGGTCTGGCATAAGAGAGGCGGTAAGGTGCCAGTTGAAAGGGACAGTCAAGTGGTGTGGCCCAGGCCAGATCGACACGAGGATAAGCTGGTAGGACGGCCAGAAAAACATGTAGCCTGCTGTGCAACAGGCAATCGGCACTCCCAAGTTGAGGGGAGGCATTTAAGGTATGGCAGGACGGCATGAATGATCGGAGCTGGGTGCAAAATGGCAAAGCCACCAGGAGTTGAGGGGCGAACCAGACAGATGGCGAGTTGGAGTGAGAGGCACAGAGCAAAAAACCAAACAGAAAAAGGGAAAACAAGGTCTGCCAAGATCTGAGAACAGAACAAAACAGAACAACACAACGTTTTGATCTCTGGGTGATGGCGGTCAATGATCAGTGCTTGTCTGCAGGAGACACTTTGATTGTCAAACAGCTCGTAAAACTAGACGCAAACTGAAGTGGTCTTGGTTGAGCGAAAAGGGACCGGGGTGTCGGCATGGGAATTGGTTGCTGAATGGGTTTGGGTTTGAAAGAGGCATCCAAATGTACGATGCTGATTGTGAGAAAGAGGGGAGACTGAGGACAAGGAGGAAGGGCGCAACAAAAGTCTGAAGCAAGAAGACCGGCGACCTGCCTAGAACCCCAGTTGCTCCTTGCTCTTTCCCAAACAACGATGTGAGATGAGATCATGGTGACTGCTCCACAGAAAAGAGAAGGAGAGAAGGGACTGCGACAATGGAGAATGGAGGAAAGTGCAAAAAAAAGAGAGAAAGAGCGATGAGTGAATGTGGCATAATTCAGTCAACTCAATTTGCAGAGTCGGGTCTCGCCTGCCTCGCCTGCTCGTGGTTTGTGTGAAGACGTCGTATTAGTGACGGGGCCGTCTTTCCTAATTGGGCGACATGACGCTGCAAGGGCTGCTGCCCCTGGGTAAGTGAAACGCGCAAAACTGAGCTTTCCTTTTGCTGCTTTTGCAGAAAAGCTCTGCCTCATTCTTTCCCTAAGAATCACTGGCAAAGTCCCTGTGTCCCAGGATCCTGGTCGTCCCTTCCCAATTCTCCAATCGAATCGCTTCCAGTGCATCTCGCAAAAAGAAAGCCCCCACCTTCCCTCCTGCCGTCGCGCCATGGTATCGTGTGTAAAACACAACACAATTGCGCCCCCTTTTCGACTTCACTGCTTTTTTCTCTCTTTTCGTCCCTCTCTGACAACACAGAATAAAACACAAAACATTCACCCCTTCGTCCCCTTGGTGAATGGCCCGCATTCGCCCGACCCTGCGGTCACCATGGGCCGGCGAGCCATTGCAACTGTGCCTGCATAGTTTTGTGCAATGCAAATCGTCCCAAGTTGTTTAACCTTCTTTTGTGCGATGGTTTTTTATGCCTCGCTGCTTGGCTTCGCATCGCTGCCGCTTCGTTTCTGCCACCTGCCTGCAATGCGCAACGCTTAACTGACCCATGGACATAGCGAGAATCCCGGAAATTGAAGGGCCAGGCCTTTGGTTTGGCTGGGCCGTTTTGGAGCATCACGGGCAATGCTTGTTTTGGATCTGCGTGCCAAGTCGGCTGAGGTTTGTATGAAAGAGGCCAGCATTAACTACTACGATATGCTCCCGCACTCTTGCTCTCTTTCACATTCACATTTCGCATTTCACATATGCACCTTGGTCAAGTAGTTGTATGTTGTAAGTGTTCTTACATTCTTCTCCTTGTAGGAGGTATAGCTATCAAACTTAAAGACTAAAAAATCTGTCTTCCACTCTTGTCGACCGTGACAAAGAGTACTCCATATGGGTATCCGGTTGAAAAGGACTGTCCCCTAATAATAACACCGTTTGTTTGCAAACCTTCCATAATGCCCTGCCTCTAGTACCCTTCATGTAAACAAATGTTGAATGCTTTTGTCCCAGCCAGCTTTTGACATCAAAGAAATGAGCATAAAAATCAAAAACAATAAAAATCAATCGTGTCCAAACGCCGATGTTGAAATCGAACCATTACACCTCTATATAAAGAGAGAGCAATGGAAAGATGAAGCGAAAAAAATGTCGTCTCACATAAAATGAAAAGAAAAATCAAATGCGCAAAGATGGGTGTTGAAAAAATAAGACATCGCGAAGAAGAGAAGAAATTAAAGGTTCAAAGACAGTCGTTACAGGCTAACAGCATGCTGCAGACTGAAAGGTTGTTGATATCCTTTCATCATGACAGAATGCGGTACGCTTACTGCTTCGAGTACTTCTCGCGGTAGGCCTTGGCAGCGTTGACCATGTTGACCAGGGCAGCCTTGGTCTCGGTCCACTGGCGGGTCTTAAGACCGCAGTCAGGGTCGATCCACAGCTGCTCGGGCTTCAGGAACTGCAGCATCTCCTCGATGCGGTCACGGATCTCCTGCTCGCTGGGAATACGGGGCGAGTGGATGTCGTAGACACCGGGGCCGATGTGGCGGGGTACGACTCGTCGACGAAGACCTTCAGGAGCTTGGCGTCAGACTTGCTGTTCTCGATGGACAGGACGTCGGCATCAAGGGCGGCAATGGCGTGGAAGAAGTCCTGGAACTCAGAGTAGCAGAAGTGCGAGTGGATCTGAGTGGAGTCCTCAACACCGGTGGTGGACAGACGGAAAGCCTTGACGGCCCAGTCGAGGTAAGCCTCACGCTCCTTGCCGGAGCGCAGGGGAAGACCCTCACGCAGAGCAGGCTCGTCGACCTGGATGACGTCAATACCGGCCTTCTCAAGGTCGACGACCTCGTCGCGCAGAGCCAGAGCAAGCTGCTCGGCCTGGACGGACTGGTGAACGTCGTCACGGGGGAACGACCACCGCAGGCAGGTGACGGGGCCCGTCAGCATAACCCTTCATGGGCTTCTTGGAGACCGACGCAGCGTACTTGGACTCCTTGACGGTCATGGGGGCAGGGCGAGAGATGTCACCGACAATGATGGGGGGACGAACGCAGCGCGAGCCGTAAGACTGGACCCAGGCGTGCGTGGTGAACGCATAGCCGTCCAGGCGCTCACCGAAGTACTGGACCATGTCGTTACGCTCAGGCTCACCGTGAACGTAGACGTCAAGGCCGAGCTCGTCCTGGATGCGGACGTTCTCATCAATCTCCTTCTCAATGAAGCGGTCGTACTCGGCCTCGGTGATCTCGTTCTTGGTGAGCTTGTTGCGCTGCAGACGGATCTCCTTGGTCTGGGGGAACGAGCCAATGGTGGTGGTGGGGAACAGAGGCAAGTTCAGCTTCTTCTGCTGCTGCGAGATGCGCTCGGGGAACTCCGACTTGCGGTTGTAGTCGGCGGGCTTGATCTGGGCCTGGCGCTCCTTGACCTTGGGGTTGTTGGTGCGGCTGGAGGTGGCGCGAGCCTGCATGGACTTGGCGTTGGCAGCGAGCTGCTCGCTGACAGCGGCGGGGCCCTCAGTCACGGCCTTGGCAATGACGGCGACCTCGCTGGCCTTCTCGACGGCGAAAGAGAACCAGTCGGCAATCTCAGCGTCCAGCTTCTTCTCGCTGGCCAGAGTGTGGGGGGTGTGCAGCAGCGACGACGAGGTAGCGACAATGACGCGCTCCTTGCCGAGCTTCTGGATGGCGGTCTCGACGGTCTCGACAGCGCGCTTCAGGTTGGTCTTCCAGATGTTACGGCCGTCGACAACACCGGCGGACAGAACAGTCTTGGGGCCCAGGGCACCGACGACAGCATCAAGCTGCTCGGGGTTGCGGACCAGGTCGACGTGGACGGCGTAGACGTCCTTGGGGACAGACTCCAGGTTGTGGACGATGTCACCGAAGTAGGTGGCAAAGACAAGCTTGGGCAGCTTGGCGGCCTCGGCAGCGAAGTGCTCGTAGGCGGTCTTGAAGGCAGCCTTGGTCTTGGCGGGCAGGTCGAAGACCAGGACGGGCTCGTCGATCTGGACGGTCTCGGCGCCAGCCTCCTTCAGCTGAGCCAGGAGGGCGTCGTAGACGGGCAGGAGCTTCTCAAGCAGGTCAATGGGGTCGACAGACTGGCCACGGTCGGCTTTGGCCAGGTGCAGGAAGGTGACGGGACCGACAAGGACAGGGCGGGTGGCAATGCCAGCCTCCTTGGCCTCGAGGAACTCGGCAACAGCCTTGGGCTTCTCAGTCAGGGTGAAGGTCTGGTTGGCCTGCAGAGTAGGCTTGACGTAGTGGTAGTTGGAGTCGAACCACTTGACCATCTCCAGGGCGGGCAGATCAACGCCGTTCTTCTGGTGGCCACGGCCAAGGGCGAAGTAGGTGTCAACGGCATCAAGGCCGGCGCTGGTGTAGCGCTCAGGAGCGGCACCAAAGTCCAGGATGTGGCTCAGGACCTGGTCGTACAGGGCGAAGTCGTTGCTGGGGATAACGTCGACGCCGGCATCCTGCTGGATCTTCCAGTGAGCCAGACGGAGACGCTTGGCCTCAGCCAGGAGGTCGGCCTGGGAGATCTTGCCGCCCCAGTCTGTGATGTGTTAGCAATTGGACATTTTGTCGAGGAGAAAAGAGTCCAGAAGATGGAGGGGTAAAACGTACAAGCCTCGGTGGCCTTCTTCAGGTCACGGTTCACACCCATACGGGGGAAACCGAGGATCGAAGACTGAACCATTTTGATGTGTGGTTTGGGGGTATCTGTGGGGAGAGATGACTGAAGACGGGCGTTAGTAGGCGGAACAGACGAGCTGAAGCAGATGGCATCAAGCGAGAAAATGAGGTAAAATGTGATCTCGAGGTCTTAAGAAAAGAAGACGAGACGATGAACATATATGCTGTAAAGGAGTAGATGCAGCGTACTTACAAAAACCGTCGGGGGGAGAAGTGACGGATGAATAAGGGATAATGAGAGAATATGGTAAAAAAGAGAAGAAGAGAGAGGGAGAGAGAAGAGAAGGAGAGGAAGAAAAAGAAGAGAAAGAAAGGAGGCGAAATCAATGGCGGGATGTGGGAGGGAGAAGATTTTTTAATAGCAAGGGCAGAGAAACAGCAATCGACTAACAGGGCGGTGTGACAAGTGGGAGGGAAGGAACACCGTTACCGTAACAGTCAGATGTATTACTCCTGCCTTACATTTGTTCGTTTTGCACCAACGAGCATGCTATCTCACTGGTTGCTGCGCTACGGGAAGGTACAAAGGGGCTCAAAGGCAAAGCTGCTGTTGCTTGATACGGAAGTTTACGTAGTGCCAGAAGGGCAATTTACGGGTACCACGAGAAGTGAGAAGGTGCAATGCAGGCAGGCGGCAGGGTCCGGCGAAGACGGTGAGGAGTTCTGGCCGTTGGGAAAGAGTGGGCGAGATGCAACGCTGTTTCTCCGTTTCTGCTATTTGTTCTGCCACTGTTCTCAACAAGAACCGCCAAAAAGAGAAGGCGGGGTGTAAAAAAAAAAGGAGAAGAGACGAGTGGAAGGAGCACGAAGAGGCAGGGACGACCGTAGGACAAGTGAGTAGCAAAAAAAAAAAAAACTTTCTATGGCGGGGTAGTTCTTTCCTCATTCTGATGGCGCGATTGGGGTGTCTGATTCTGCTCCTGGCTCGGAGGGGCAAATAGTGGAGGGAGGGGCGACGGGGCTAGGCGAAGGGTTTCTGATTCTCTCTCCAGCAGAGTAGGAGCGACTCGCGCGCTCCGTAGACGCAGGTCCAGAGCGCCGTCGCGGATGTTTAGGAGCTTCTTTGCGTAGCTGGCGTTGCCGCTAGCACGAAGAGTTTTCTAACTTTGCAGCGACATCCAGTTGATTAATTTACGGTTTCCAGAGCAATCCAGGAGATCGATTGGTCAATTGTATTTCTCATCGTTACTCCAGCGTTGTCATGGTGTCGACACGATTCTTTTCGTTTCCCCTCCACGACATACTCTCGAAACCAAGCCGTGATTGATGATTGACATAAAAGATCATGAAATGACAACCCGTCTTCTCCAATTCGAGAACCGGGAACCAGGACAGCTTCGCTTGCGCGCACGGGCAGGAACAGGACACAGTGACATAGGGGCACGGATGGCCAGATCTTGGCTCGTGGGAAGGGTTGCCGCGAGGGGCGGTTGAGCCGCTAGCACGACGATTCGCTGCAATATCAGATGTGCACAGATTTGCACGGTAAAAATCGTTTAATTCATTATAGCCGCGGGACAGCGGAACCGGAGGAGAAAGAGAAAATGTGGTATCTAGTGTGCAAAACGGCCCCCCATGAATCGGGAGCAAGAAATAAGTGAAGAAAAAGAAAGAACTACGTCTCAGGCCTCTATGCCGAAAACAACGAGCTCATACTGCTCAGGCTCAAGCCGTTCGTGAAGAACGTGTTGCAATGCCGCCTTGCTCTGGGCAATGGCGGGTAGCACGCCGTCGATCTGCTGGAGGTTGCTCTTGAGACTGTCCATGTGGTTGTTGAGCTGTGTTGCCACCGTAGAGAGGTCCTTGTCGAGGTTCTGCGAGTTGGTGTTAGTGGAGTTATTCTGGGGACACATCTTCATAATTAAAGTGGCAGGAGGAAGAAATACCTCAAATAGACCTCCGTTTAGGCCGTTCTGTCCGTTTTCGTTATTCTCGCCCTCGATGTACTTGCTCTGATCGTCGCCCAAGGCAGCTGTTCGTCCAACAAGATCCACAAATTGCAGGCTGTCACGGTTGTCGCCCCTTGGGGTCCTGCTGTTGTCGCCGTCCACTGGAGCTAGCACGTGCGCCTTCTGAGTGCGCCCACGCCACGTGCGTAGGTCAGCTTGGGCGTTGGTCTCGAGCTGTCGCAGCGCAGCATAGTCGGCTGCCAGTGCGTCCTCTTCACGTTTGCGTTCGCGCTCGAGAAGAGCAATGGCGTGCTGCAAGGGACTGAGCTGCTGCTCCAGAGCCTGGGCGCCCTCGACGGCGCGCTCAAAGTTGAAGTCGGCCGAAAGACCGTTGCTGTCAGGCTGTAGTTTGGAGCTCCGTCGCCCCCGCCGCGATACGATCTGTACCGTTCCTGGCGGGAAGGGGATGCCTTTGACGAGCTTAGACCGCAGGCGGCGCGTCACACTGGAAATGGCCTGGCGCGTCTGCTCCTGGCGGCGTTCCACAGCCGCGCCGCCTCCACCGGCACCGGCACCGGATCGTATGCGAGACACAACCGGGCGGGCACACTCCTCTAAGAGGGACTGCACTGCAGCGATAGCCTCACGCTCGAGTGGCGCCCACTTGTTGGCCATGGTTGAGAGTGGGACGTAGCGAGTGCGAGGGACAAGCTGGGCAAAAGGCTGGCCTGGGTCAACAATTCCGCCGCCACTCTGGCGGCGCCTCCGCCCTGCGTCCTCCACCTCCGACTCTGGTTCGCCTTCTGCTTTCGGCTCGGGCTCGGGCTCTTCAGCCTCATCTCTGGTCCGGTCGCCCTCCTCCTCGCGTTGTTTGGCTTTCCGTCGACGCTTGCCCTTTTGTTGTGGACTTGGGACTGGCTCTTCGGTGGGTGCCGCTTCTGGTGCTGTCGCCTTCTTGGCTTTCGTCGATTTCTTCGTCTTTGTGCGTTCGGCCGGCTTCGACGATTCTGCTTGTGCCTCTACTGGCATTTCAGCTGCTGTTGCACTGGCCTTCTTTGGCCGGCCAGCCTTTCGCTTTGGAGTATCATCTTGTGCATCGGGTGTCGGTGGCGCTTTGGCGGTCTTCTCAGGTTTTGTCGACTTCTTTGCCTTTTCAGAATTTGCCGGTCTCGACTTCGATCCTTTGCTGGCCTTGCTGGCCTTCGTACTCGTAGACGTCTCTTGTTCTAGTTGGTTGCTTTCGCCCGTTTTCCACCAGCTGCTGCCGTCGCCCGAGTTTCGTTCGCGTTGGCTTTTCCGCGGCTCGGCTTCGGCTGTTGCATCGGTGGCCTTCCGGGATCGTTTGTTGGGCCTACTGGACTCGGCATCGGGTTCTGCGTTCGCTTTCCGGCCGCGTTTTCCACTCGTTGCAGTCTTTTGCGATTTCTGTGACGCGTCTAACGCGGCGGCGCCCTGGTCGCTGCCAAAAGACGTGTTTATTCTGGCCTGCAATCAAATAAAAAGGTCAATTAGCTGGAGGGGTCATAAAGTGAGCAACCTCATGGAGTGGAAACAAACCATTGCTGCGACTTGTGATTGTAGCCTGGTGTCGTCAATTTGTCGCGTCTCAAGATCGCGACTTTTGGTCGCGCCCAGGTCAATTTACAGCACATGGAGCCCGCTATCGTTATCAACAACAAATAGTGATTGGTGGGGCCAGACTTGTCCCTGTTTCTGTTAGAGTCACGTGATGACATCTACAATGGCTTCCACCCTTGTAACCTCTATTGGTTACTGTTAGGGTGTTAAAACTCATGAATGACAGCAATAACGGACCATAATTAACATTTAACTTCTTCCCGGTATCTCATGCAAGACCCTCGGGTAACAGAGTACTGCGCGTATGCAAAGTCATCAATACGATCGACACTGCACGATGGCCTCCTGTAAAATGCTTCCGTATTTCAGTGCAACATGCACTTTATCCGTAATTAGCAGGAACTGGTTGATCCCCGTCGCTTGGGGCAGCAAGGCCCGCATCGCACAGCAATGGGTCCCTCGAGGCTCTTGGAGCCGTAGTGATAGCTACCCTGGCTGCCTGAGAAGGTGCTAATAACAGGCTTGACAAGCTGACAGGGAAGGAGCTATGGCCAGATGAAGAGCTCCTGCAAAAGTACAGTACACTTGCATTTTTGGCACTGTGGCCTGGCCCTCTTCATACTGCCAGACTGCGTCGTGGTGTTTGCTGCCTGTCCCCCACAACACACCAAGTGTAAACGACGCAAATTGCATCATGTTTGTTATCTCATGTCTTGTGCAAAGAACTTCATATTTGTTTCTTTCTAGCAGAAAAAGCCAGATCTTCTCAAAGGTTCCTGGCTCCGCTTGGGAAGGTACGCCGTTTCCTGGAGCAGTGAAGAAGGGTCGCTCTTTCCCTCCTTCTTTGCTGCTTCTCTTGCCTTCTCTGCTATTTCTCTCGCTTCCCTCTGCCTAGCTCTCCGCGCTAGCGCCGTTGTCACCTTCCCAGCAGTGGAATTGCACAAGAGTACTCCGTAAATACGGTGCGCTAAACAGTGCTAGCAACGCGCACTGGGCGGAAGCCCAATAGCACCGTCCAATAAGACAACAGAAAACAAGGCCCCGTCTCCACGGAACCCGTTCGACACGCGCAATTCTACTGAGGAGCAACCTGCGCTCCTGCGCTCCTGCCCTTTTCTCTCCCCTTCTCCAGACTTCTGGCCATCTCTCCTCATCTGACTTCTTTCCATCGTCATCTCCATTATCTTCAGCTTCTACAGCTTCATTCGTGTCCTTCCTTTGCATATCCCTTTTATTCGATCCGGTCCCGGTCCCTCTTTGTTACTTGTAATACCCTCCCCTCCAGCTTCTTTGGGGTTTATTTTTTTCTTTTCTCGTTACTCTCATTCCTCCCTTTTTAACGTCCTAATTTCCCGAGGTCGTGCCCCCTTTTTAAGCCACACAAACGCACAAATACACATTCGCAACAATGCGCTTCTCGTCGACATCGGCCCTTCTGGCCCTGCCCCTCCTGGGCGCTGCTGCTGAGGACGGTGGCCTGTTCGGCCAGTACAAGGCACAGTTCCAGAACCTGCTGGGCTCGCTCGGTGTTGGTGCTCCCGAGGCTGCGACTGGCGAGTCTGCTTCGGCCAAGCCCGCCGCTGGCGGCGCCGCTGCTGCCGCTGGCACTGCCGCCGGCACTGCCGCTACCACTCCCACCGAGCTGACCCTCGGCAACTGGGAGAGCACTCTCTACTCGACCGTCAAGCCCGATGCGACCACCCCCGAGGAGTGGCGCGTCCTGATCACTGGCCGCAACAAGACTTGCTTTGGTAGGTTCACCCGGAGACATTTCTTTTTACGATATGGTGTGATACGACTGCATACTAACTTCTGTCTAGGCCACTGCGCTGTGATCGAGTCGGCTTTCTACGCTTCGACCGTCAAGACCGCCGCCACCAGCAATGCCCACACCGGCATCATCAACTGCGATGACCAGCCCGTCCTGTGCAACTCCTGGTCGTCCAGCCCCGGCTACCTGTACATCTTTGAGCTGCTGCCCAAGCCCGCCAACACCGACATCTACATCAAGCGCCTGAATCTGACCACCACGACCCCTGAGACCCTGATTACCCTGTACGAGGACAAGGCCCGCACCAGCTACCACAAGCTTGACGGCTACTTCCACCCGCTTGACGGCCAGCTTGCCCAGAACGGCCTGGCTGTCCCCATCGGCTACGTTCTGTGGTTCTTCAACGCCGTGCCCAGCTGGATGTTCATGATTGGTGTTTCCTTCATCAGCCGTACCTTCATGTAAGTCTTTTTAACGCCAGCTTCCATTCCACTCGCTCAATGAAATCAGACGACTAACAATTTTCAGGGGTCGCCGTGCTCCTGGTGCCGGTCGCCCTGGTGCTGCCCCTGCTGCAAACTAAAGCACACTATCACTGCGGACATGGAAACGGTCCGAGGTGGTCGTTGTGTTTAGTGGTGCTCGTAATGGATAGGTGGATATACATCTTTACTTAAAAAATAATGGGAGGATGTGGCCGATGAAGAGAGGCTTCTTTTCAGCCGGGATGGGAGGGCTTTATTGTTTGGGTATCTTTGATTGTGCGCATTTTTTTGTGTCGTGCACAAACGCTTTAAAAAACATATGGCTGATGGTTGGATATCTTCTTTGGGCGGCCTAGCCCTGACTATGCTCGTTGCATTTTTTTTTCTCATCCTTGCACACGATCTCCAATATATTTTTTTGATTTGTATCTTTAACTCTGTGCGTTTCCTCGTAATGTCGTCAAATTTGTCATGCTGCTTCATGTCATGTTGCTGCTCGCCTGCTCGGAACATCGTTTGAATTTGTGCTTGTGCCGGTCTCCGCAGTCATTTGTTCGCACGCGGCTTGAGTATTGCGAAGACTATCAATGACAAGGCCGGACAGCTGTGGATTGGAAAGACGGCCGTATCGCAAATCACTCAGGTTGCCAACCGACTGCTGGACTGCCGCCATTAGACGCGCCTCTTCTTCGTCGAGCATTTGTATTTCGGCCTCGAGATCGTGAATGGCATCGTCCAGCTCGGGCACAATGGATGTGAGAGAGTGTGAGTAAGGGCCGCCGCCACTTACTCGTACTGTCCCAGTTCCAGCTGTGATTCGATCCCTGCTGCCTTGTGATGCGGCAACAAACCGCTCAATTTGCAGCTCGTCGTCACCCGCCGCGTCTTCTTGTACTTCGGCGCGAAGACGTGCGCGTAGAGCATATCGTCGCAGGAGCCGGCCCTTGGCTACTTCGTCATCAATGCCTGCTGCCACCGACTCGACCACTGCATTTCGTTGCCGCTGCAGATCGCGATACAGGGCGCGGACTTGGGGTGAGGATTGGAGTTGTCGAGGGAATAATGCAGCGAAATCGTCGAGGGAGATGATTGTTGGAAGTTGAGATGGGGCTAGCAGGAACTGCTCTAGGATGGAAGCTTCGGTCGGGGCCATGGTGAAGATTGGTCGAAGAGAAAAGGCGATGTGTGAAAGGCAGATTGGGACTGCACGTTTCTACAAGAACGCCGTAGCTTGAGGACTTGAGGACGCCCTCGATATGGCCCTTCCGAAGATATGCGGAGTTCGTTATAGTGCGCACAGAAATTACAGGCGCGTCGCGTGTCCCTGTTGACGCGGCTTGAGGGTAGCGGGGGTCTAGAGCTGTGGGCAGCGGCGCCCAGAGACAGACAGAGCGTGAGAGAGGTCTGGCGCCGGCCAGTGACAAGGGAAAAATTAAAGTGGCCAATCCCGTGATTGCAGCCAATGGGCATTCTTACAGACCTCACAACCTCACCTCCTTCCCTCTCAACTCATCGCATCCATTGTCTTCTTGTTCGGAAGGCTGTCTTCATCGCGCCTTCCTTTTCCGTTGTATATTTTATCAGACCTGGACTTCTATTTGGCACTAGCTCCTTCCACGGCAACTTTGATTTTTTTTTTCTTTTTCAATTGTTCGTTCCTCCTTTGACAGTGACGCCAGTCGCTCTTGCTCAACTTGCGCCTCTATCAAGAAGAGCCTCCCCCCTGACGGTTCTCACGAGCATTGCTCAACCGTCCATTCTTGTTAGTTCACCTTATTCTCATACAAAGCTCAATCATCTCGCATTTCACTTACACCGTGCCCAGATCACCGCCTGTCTGCCTCAGTACAGCACAATCTTCTCACTCACCCACCTTCATCACCACTGTCAAGATGCCGCCCAAGCAGGCCGCCGCGCCCTATGCGGTCGATGAGCGCGTCTTCTGCTTTCACATGGACATGTTATATGAAGCACGCGTCTTGGATGTTCAGCAGGTCACAGGAGCTGCCGCCGCAGATGGCCAGAAGTGGCGCTACCGCATCCACTACAAGGGCTGGAAGAACACCTGGACGACTGGGTGCCGGCCGACCGCGTCCGCAAGTTCAATGATGAGAACCGCGACCTTGCGGCACAATTGCGTGATCAGGCGAGACTCCTACAGCAACAGAAGAACGCCAAGGCTAAGAAGGCCGCACAGGCTGGTGGTCCCGGCGGCCCTGGCGGCGGCAGTGGCGGCGGCCGGTCCAGTCTCGCAGCCGCAGCTGCAGGCATTGTCGGTGGCGGCCCGGGCGGCCCCGGTAGCTTCGGTGGTGGAGGCAGTGGCACGGGCACAGCGACGCCCGGCGAGCGCGGAGGTCGCGACCACCATCATCTCCTTGACCGACACTCTGAGATGGCTTCAGCGCGCGGCAGCGAAGAGCGGACTGGCGCTGGTTCACTCGCACACGCACGCGGCCCCCGGCGCCAGCGCGATTACGATCTTGAACATGTAAGTGGCACTTTTATTTATTTTTTGCATTGCATGCGTTTCCATATGTTTACACTGTTGCGGCATGCGTTGTTGCTTTGATTTCTTTCGCTCTATATCATGTCATTTGATTATTATGTGCCAAGCGGTATATAGGGAGGCCATCGCCCTTCCAATTTTTTCCTGGTTGTTTGGCACCTGTCTTCGTGCTTGCCGGCTGGCCGGTTTTTGACCGCCAATACGAGTAGGGGATCGCTTTCGGGTTCCTGCCAAAAACAGAAAAGCAAGTGCATCGACAAGGCCGGTCCCGCAACATGAATTTTCGGTCACCTTGTTGTCTTTTGACATCTCGCGTCCCTCCTACCTTCCGCATCATCTTCCTCATTCGTTTAGTGTATCTCTACCCTTCCTGCTATTTTAATTTGCACGTCGCCACGCCTTCCTCGTACCTTCCTGCTCGACTGTGTCAGAGATAGTGCCAGCATGGTGGTACTGATAAATATTGCGTTGTTGGGACCCAAATACTTCTCCCTCTAAACTCTAATATTCTTATTCTTCACTCTCCTCTCTTATTCCTGCCCCGTCTATCGATATCCCACACTCTCTTTATCGTTACCTCGATATTTACCCACCCTCCACCTCGATTTGAACTCTCTCCAAATATTTTTTTCTGCCATACAGTCTTCTTGGCCACTTTTTTCCCATCCAATTCTTTTTACTTTCCACTTCACCACTCCTACACTATCCTTCTCAATTTGAGCTCTGTTGTTCCAATTATGTCTTCCCGGATCACCAAGAGACGTGGGAGCCCGCCTCCAAAGCGTGTTAATGCACGCATGTTGGCCGTTCTCAAAGAGTCTCGCTTCGAGAGTCCTGCCCACTACGAGAAGTATGAGAACGCTCTTGCTGCGCTCAAATATGATGAGCTGGCGGAGCTGCCCCATCCTAACGGAATCCGTCACTACATGACTGAAGGCGGCGAGCCATCAAGCGCCCATTTCGCTTTACTGCAGAGAAATCGCACTCCCGTCACACACCTAAGATCACCCCGACGACGCGATCTTCTGGCCAGGACAGCAGCGGCGTGAATGACGATTGGGTGGCCGTGATGGACGAGGCGTTATATGGTGCGCCCGACAACGACGAGCCACAGGCTGTAGCGCAGCCGAACAATGCAGTCGCCGCAAAGGATGTTCAATCCGCAGACACCTTTGAGCCGCCTGCTCGCGGCGAGTCACCAGCAACCGCTGTTTCCGACGGCACAACCCCGCCGCGCAGCCCGATCAAGCGTGTCCGCGAGCTGCAAAAGAGCAAGAGCAAGAGCAAGCGTGTCCGCATTGGTCGCCAAACCCGTGCAATGACAGCGGCATAACGCTTCACGGCATCGCATTCGCTTCAGCGCATATGCGCTGTTGCTACCCCATGTTCCCTACTGCTCTTCTATTTTCATTGCATCTGATACCCTTGGTCTTTTTTTTTGTACCTTTGACATTGCTTTTTCGTTTCCTGTCTTTTTTTTAATTCTTCACATTGGTGTTTCGTTCGCCTTGGTGCTTTTATCTCCTTGTATTGCTTTTATTATTATTATTATTTCTCCTTCGACAGACCTCTAACAACAATTAGGAGGACGGCTTTCACAACCGGCCTTCCATTCGCCTCACTCTCCCCGACCACCTGAAGGCAGCTCTGGTGGACGATTGGGAGAATGTCACAAAGAACCAACAGTTGGTTCCGCTGCCACACAAAGTTCCGCCGAGACAGTCCTGAACGACTACCTGGAGTTCGAGCGACCACATCGCGAAGAAGGCTCTGCTAGCCTCGATATCCTCGAGGAGACGGTTGCCGGACTACGCGAGTACTTTAACAAGTGCTTAGGCCGCATCCTCCTCTACCGGTATGCCCGCGTCCTTGATAGTTTTAACCACATCCGTCGTACTAACCTTGTTTTTCTTTAGGTTCGAACGCCCACAGTACATCGAAATGCACGAACTGTGGGAGACGGACGAAAAATACAAGTCTCCGCTCGAGACCTACGGCGCCGAACATTTGTGCCGTCTTCTAGGTACGTTGCTCCATTGCAATACTGCCTTCTTCTGCCAAACCCCTACTGACGTACTCTCCAGTCTCCCTGCCCGAGCTCATCTCACAAACAAACATGGATCAACAGTCCGTGAATCGTCTGCGGGACGAGCTGGCCAAACTGACGGCGTGGCTCGGCAAAAACATGGTCAAATACTTCGTCAGTGCCTACGAAACACCGAATTCGGAGTACAGCGAGAAAGTCCGTGGTGTTTAGGGTCCCGTTATTATCTTGCCCCGGGAGTTTTCTTTCTTCTTGTCATCCTCATTGCAGCGTGTGTTGTGGAACGGGCTCTGTTGTCTACGTAGTTGTGTACAATAAACGCAGGGTGGAAGTACGATGCCAGGCACTCGATTTGTCTACCATACTGTCCAAGGTTCATGTGTTGACACCATTTGTGGGTGATGCGAGGATTTTACGATATCAAAAACTATACGAGTATTTCTAATTTGGGATTGATAGAAATTCCACGAATTTTTTTTTTTTTAAAAAAAGTCTTCCTATTTTCAATGCTGCTTTTGTTCCAGCCGAACCCAAAATAAATCATACAGTGAGATGCTTCAAGATATATATGTACAAATGCCGCGAGCTCGTGTGCTCGATCCTATGCGCCCGTCTCTCCCATTTTTCATCGTTCCCTCATTTCTGCGTCGCCTCATGAGCTGCTCTCCGATGGTGGCTCTTGCCGGATCTGGTTTGTCAGGTCGTGGTATTTCCGTGCAACGACGAAACCAGGGTCCGGCCGCCGTGCCTCCTTCAGCTTGGCCATTGTCGTCTCACGGTTCTCGCTAACCTCTTTGACCTTAACCAGCTCCTTGACGGCGAATATCAGACCGGCTGACGATGGCGAGACAGCGTGCACGACCGTCTGGTGGCGTCGCCGCAGACCCAGCACCTGGAGAACGTCGCGGGTCCGCTGGGGCAGGCCGATGGCCGAACGGGTGAGGGTGACCTGGAAGAAAGCCATTGCGTGGGTGGTGTGTGTGTGATAGGGAAAAGATACAGATGTTTCGAGTGAAGTATCTCGAGGGACTGCTGGCGATCGGAGCTGTCGTTGGCGTCGTCGTCAAGTTCGAATCGAGGAGGATGGAAGTGGGTGCAGTCGAGATGCTATTTTCGCGGTTAGAGTTGGTGTCCAAACGTTAGATATTGCACGAAAAGTTATATTTCTCACCGATTGAGCAGTCGGTTTGTGAGTTTGCCGACGGGTCTCGTTGCGCGCAAGAAATCAGGATCGGCGTGCTTTTCGCGGTTGCTCGCCTGACCTTTTTTTTTGAGATGCGGTCGGTTTTGGCGGGAAATTTTACTAGTCGCGCAAGCTCATATGTCCACGTGACCTTATATTTTGGTCACGTGTGTCTATCAACTAACAAAGTTTGCTTGATATTCAGATTCTCTTCGCTTTCAAATATCAACTTACATTTTGGAGTTCCGTACCTAGTATACTTCTATATTTTCACTTGGATAACTCTTAGGCGGTTAATTTCGGATATGTGGCATTTGGTGCCTTCTGTATTTTGTTCGTGCTCTGAGCAACTGAGCTACATTCAAAAGAAGCCAGCCAGACCAGCATTAAGGTATAGACAAGCAAATGTGCAAACTATGCGGACAGGAAAAGAAACGATAAAATCAAACAATAAAGCAAAGAAACGTATTAAAAAGCACCCAACTCCGACCTTTTTGTCCCAAAACGGAAAATAGGAGAATACAGAAAAAAAGCAAGGCCCTCGCCAAAAAGATGATAACGCCAAAAGAGGGGGATCCAAAAGATGAAGATGCCCAGGTAAATGGAACAAGTGACAGTCAAAACGGCGCCATGGGGATGAAGATGCCTAGAAAGCCAATGCAAGAATGAAGAGACGGAAGGAGGAAGGACGAAATGAGACGAGAACAAGAAGAGTACACGCAGGAAACGCAAAAGGAGGGATGTATCAAGCCCTCTATGCGTCGCTGTGCTTCTTCTTCTTCTTCTTGGGCGTCTCGGCGTCGTCATCGCGCTTCCGCTTGCTGGAGCTGTCCTCCTCTGCCTTCTTCTCAGCCTTGCGAGCCTTCTTCAGGTCCTTCTTGCTGTGGACAACGGGCTTGCCGTCCTTGCCAATCTCGACGTCGCCGCGCTCGTACTTGCGAATGAACTTGGAGACGGAGATGCCGGCTGCCTCAGCGAACTGCTCGTACTCCTCCTCGGTCAGCTTGGCCGGGCCAGAGGCCTCGTCGCTGCTCTCCATGGTGGTGTCCTCAGCGGCGGGGAGCGCCTTCTTGTCTTTCTTTTCCTTCTTCTCCTTTTTGTCCTTCTTCTCCTTCTTCTCGGACTTGGCGACAGCCTGCTCGGCGGCAGCGTCCTCGTTGCCAGTCAGACCATCGGCATCGGCGTTGTATTTCCGGGCCTCGGAGACATCCCACTTGCCGACGGTGCTTGCACCGTTGACAGCAGCGATCTTGGCCAGGGGCTTGTGCTCCAACCGGGACAGGCTCAGCTCGAGCTTGGCACGGGCAGCCAGACCCAGGGTAGCGCGGATGTCGTCGTCAACGGCCTCCTCGTCCTCGTACTCCTGCAGAGCATCGATACGGGCACCGAGAGCGGCCTTGGAGGCGACCTGACGGGCCATCTTGCCCTTGTTGCGGCCGGTGGCCTGGCCGACAAGCGAAGCGTGGTAAATCAGACCGTACTTGGGAGTAGAGTGCTTGGTCTTGAGGGCACGGAACAGTGCCTTTTCGGCACCGAGGATTTGGATAGTAGAACCGGGGCTCTTAGCCAGGTTCATGAGAGAGCCGGCGTGGGAAATCAGGCGAGCACCAATCAGAGGACCGACAATGGCAGTCATGTTGGGGCAATGGCCTTCATGCGGGAGTCCAGGTAGCTGGAGAGCTGGGTGCGGTAGTTGGCGTACATGACAACGTACTCGGCAAGCAGGGTGATGTTCTCGAGATCCTCGCTGGCAATCTCGCTACCCATGCTGACCTCGGCCGCGGCCTTGACGGCAGCCTCAATCTCCTCGGGCAGGACCTCGACAGATCGGTGTTGGCGAGGTTCTCGCGCATACCAGCAGCCAGGATGACCTTGGAGTAGGCAACGTTGTCGTTGAGGATCTTGGCCAGCTCGGGGAAATGCCAGCCGTACCACTCCTTGACGCGCATCATGAAGACGTTGAGCTCCTTGTCGAGGTCGTCGAGCAGGGACACGGCGTGGATGATCATGACATCGACCTTGTCGGCGGAGAACTTGAGCTTGTGGCGCGACAGTGAGTGCGACAGACCCAGGGACATGGTCTTGAAGCCGGCCTCATCGATATCGGGGATCAGGCTAGACATGTGCTGGCGAATACCACGGAAAACCTCGCCGGCAGCGGTGCCGGGACCAGCGGGGATGGCAGTCAGGTTGTAGCCGGGCAGCTTCGAAAGGGTGTTGCCGAGAATCTTGTCCTCAACCAGGATCGATGCCTTCTTCGACTTCTCCTTGACCTCGTCAAGCAGCTGGGTCAGAATCGGGGGGATCTTGCCATCGATCAGCTTGTCGAGCTCGGCGACGGCCTCGACGGCGCTGTTCCACTTCTTGAACAGGTTGAACTGGACCCTATTGGAGAGGAGATGGTGGTTAGCAACGTGATTCGGGATGCTGTCGTATGGTCTTCCCGTTCGTCCAATAGTGAATATAACTTACTCCTTGTTGATCTTGTCCAGCGTCGACAGACGGTCGGTCACATCATCGCCCTCAATGAGCTTCTTGTCCTTCACCTGGAACAAGCCATAACTGGAGAGAGAGAAATAAAATGTTAGCAATTGGACGCAACAACGCTTTTCGAGATTGTCGATGCTGGATCTCGAGATGTCGAAAACCTCGAAAATAACAAAAGAGGCTGGGCCAAAACATACCCGGCACTTGTCTCCGACAGGAGGTAAAGGGGCGCCATTGTGTCAACGAATCGCAAATTCGACGGGAGTCGCTCTTTCCTGTGGATGCAAATAAAGAATGTTGCGCGGCGAGAGCGTGGTGCTGTCGATTGTCGTCGCGAGAGGAACTGGCTGAGAAAGGGTAGAAAAGAAGGAGAAATATTTTTTTTGCAGCGTCGAGAACTTTTTAGCTAGGGAAACTTTTTTTCTGCCAGACAGAGCTTTTTTTCGTACTAGAGTGGGGCGGTGTGGCTTTATTGCGCTAGTCTGTAATGGGAAATGGTATACCGTGCATATTCACTGTGTATTTGAGGGCCTTCACACTGGCCTGTATCGCTCCTGCCTTCTGTATTGCTAGCCAAGCTGCTGGCTCCTGCGCCTTTTCTTTGACGCAACAGGCAACGACACATCCCCAGCTTCTGTCTGCTCCCACTACAGACCATCCATAACCGCCACGATGGAGGGCCTCTTATTCAACGTCGACAATGGGTAAGCTACCACAGACGCCGAGATGTCGATGCGAGCGTTCGACCAGCTGCTAACCTAACCCCTAGGTACATCGAGGGCATCGTCCGGGGCTATCGCAATGGCCTTCTGACGGGTGCCAACTACAGCAACATGACGCAGTGCGAGAACGTTGATGGTGAGCTTTATTCGGCATTGAAGCCATCGATATGGTCCAGCTTGGAGATGCAGGCATCAGCTAACACTCCCCAGACTTGAAGCTGCAGCTCGGCCCGGCCTACGGCGACTTCCTCGCATCCCTGCCGCCAAACCCGTCCACCTCGAGCCTCGCCGCAAAGACGACCGACAAGCTCGTCGCCGAGTTCCGTTATGTTCGCGCCAATGCTGTTGGCTCGCTGGCCAAGTTCATGGACTATCTCACCTACGGCTACATGATCGACAACGTGGCCCTGCTCATCACCGGCACGCTGCACGAGCGCGACACCCGTGAGCTGCTCGACCGCTGCCATCCGCTCGGCTGGTTCGATACGCTACCCGTGCTCTGTGTGGCTACAAACATTGAGGAGCTCTACAACAGTGTGCTCATCGAGACGCCGCTGGCTCCCTTCTTCAAGGGCAGCCTGAGCCACCAGGACCTTGACGAGCTCAACATTGAGATTGTGCGCAACACGCTCTACAAGAACTACCTCGAGGAGTTCTACAACTTTGTCAACACGCACCCCGACATGGCCGGCACGCCGACGTCCGAGGTCATGTCCGAGATTCTCGAGTTTGAGGCCGACCGCCGCGCCATCAACATCACTATCAACTCGTTTGGCACCGAGTTGTCCAAGGCCGACCGCAACAAGCTCTATCCGACCTTTGGCCGCCTATACCCCGAGGGCACCCTGATGCTGTCTCGCGCGGACGACATTGATGGTGTGCGTCTGGCTGTGGATGGTCAGTCCGACTACAAGGGCTTCTTCGAGGCTGTCAACCTTGGTGGTGGCCCTGTCGGCCCTGGCAACATGGGCGGTGGTTCGGGCGGTTCGGATGGTCGCAGTCTCGAGGATATGTTCTACCAGAAGGAGATGGAGATCTCCAAGAACGCCTTTACCCGCCAGTTTACGTATGCGATTGTGTACGCGTGGGTTAAGCTGCGCGAGCAGGAGATCCGTAACATTACGTGGATTGCCGAGTGCATTGCCCAGAACCAGAAGGAGCGGATCAACAACTACATCAGCGTCTTTTAAGGACACAAACAGCTTGTTGGTTTATTTTTCTGTCGGTTTAGCATTTGCCTGTCTTTGCACGTCTTGTCGGTTCATCTAGAATATCCACTCACACACATAATCAGCAGCCGCCTGTCATCATAGAGGTCTGCCATTGTTTAGTCACACGGGAAGGCGTCTGGAACATTGCTTGCTCCCCCATGCCGGGAAGCAGTTATTATTATTATTGCCATTTATCATCTGCAGTTATATTGCACACTATTGTTTTGTTTGCTCGTTCCCTTGTTTGGTCATTTTGGTTTAGTCTGTATTGTACATAGATAATTACATCTTTTTCGTGGGTGTTGACTTCCTTTCTTTCCTCGTAGAATATCCTGCGCAGCCGGCACTTTGTGAAAAAACGCTTTGAAATGATATGAAACAAAAATGTACCCAATGCCAGCGCACTTCCGTGAAGAATGAGAATGAGAAAAGTGGAAGGGGAAGGTATATACATTCTAGGGGCCCTGTCCCCTTAGATTTCAATCTGGCCCCTCCAGGTCGCTTCCGTCAGGCCTAGTGTCTTGAGCATGTTTTGCCATCTCTCGCTGCCACGCTCCCTGCGCTCCATGTACTTTAGCAGCTTTTGCCGCCGGTGACACATCTTACGCAGGTTTCTCCGGTTGTAGAAGTCCTTGCGGCCGCTGGATCCTCATACATCTTGGCCAAGACGCGAATCTTGGCGGTCAGGATGCCAATTTGCACCTCGGGTGAGCCCGTGTCGGGGCCGCCGCGCTGCAGCTCCTCCCGTTCCGGGTGGCCCGGTGCACGCGGCCGTGGCCGCAGGACCTTGTCGGTGTTGTGGCGGCCCAGCTCATCGATACAGCGCTGCTTGTTGACCATCAACAGAGTCTTGCTGTTCGCATTGTCCAATGACGTGATGCGCTCCAGCGCAATAGCGGCCTTGCGGTGCCGCTCCTCGTGCTCCTTGAGCTCCTGTGCCTCGCTCACAGCATCCACCAGAATCCGGTTCGTGTTCTCGAGCGGCTTGCTGACCTGGTACGCCATGTTGATAGCCTCGTCGAGCTCTTGCTTTGTGAGTTGGAAGTTGAGCAGGTTCGTGTTTGTTGGTAGCGGCACGGGCTCGGCCTCGCCACTTTCGGTTTTCTTGAAGATGATCTTCGACTCGGACTGGCGGCCAGCCGTGTCAAACGACTCGACAAAGGGCGACGTGATACCGTGGATGTGGTGACCCCAGGAAGCCTTGCGTGCCTCCTTGACGACATTCTGGCGCTCGACGTTGATTTTCAGGCGTGCTTGCATCTGGGCCCATTTGTATGGCTGTTGCGTACGGATCTTCTTCTTCAGCTTTTCCTTATCGGACTTGTTCGCCGCCTGCACTAACGGCTGCAGTTTCGGTGTTGGCCGCGCTGCTGATGGCCGGAGACATACTGGGAAAAGAGGCACGAGGGTTAGTACATAGTGGTTTGGAAGGTCGTAGCGGAACAGTTGGGGTCCAATGGAGGGTCTGGGGTGAAAGGCGACATACAGCTGAATGTTGAGAGCCCTTGCGGGCCGGATAGACGGATAGGCATGGTTGTTGGCTGGGATTGCTGGCTCACAGATCTGCCGTCAACGCATCATCCGCAAAGTCAGCCCAGACGCTGTCGCGATGTCAAGATGCAGCTCCCAAAATTTTCGAGGTCAATGGACTAGGACTAAAGTGGTTAGCATATATTTGTCATCCGGTAAATACTACTTCCGTGCCGGAGAGACTGCAGAAAGATCCTCGAAGTCGTTTGCAAATCTGCGTTGCAGGGTGGCTCAGAGCAAATAGGAGCAATAAAATGTTTAAAAATTACTTTGAGCTTTTGAGCGTGTCTTTCTTCTGTTTGCAGTTTTTGTTTCTTAATTGCGTCTGTTTTGGTGCTTTCGTTGACATTCTATCCTCTGACAGCTACATCGCCTCACCTTTTTGCTGCAAAATCGGCTTGTCGTATCACGTGCACCGCTTCCTCGCCCATCATTCTAGCCCTGGCGGGGCTATCCCACAAATCGCCTAGCGAATAGGGCAGCTCAATTTTCGCGACTGCCCTCTGTAAGTGAAAAAATTTGGGGTGGGATTTTGGCGCCCCTCTAAAAAAATTACATCGAAAAGTGTCTTGCATCGCGAGCTTTCTCTCCTGCTTCTTCTCTCCTCCTGCAAGCAACCAACATCACCACCACCACCCCTCAACCACCCCCCCAAACATCCGTCAAGATGGCTTCCGCAAACCTTCCGGCGATCTTCAACGCCACCACGCAGGACATTGAGAACCTGCTGGCCGCTCAGTGCCACATCGGCTCCAAGAACTTGCAGGTTCACATGAACCCCTACCTGTGGAAGACTCGCGCCGACGGTGTCAACGTCATCAACATCGGCAAGACCTGGGAGAAGATTGTCCTGGCCGCCCGCATCATCGCCTCGGTCGACAACCCGTCCGACGTCTGCGTTATCTCTGCCCGTCCTTACGGTCAGCGTGCCGTCCTCAAGTTCGCCTCGCACACCGGCGCCCAGGCCATTGCTGGCCGTTTCACCCCCGGTTCCTTCACCAACTACATCACCCGTTCGTTCAAGGAGCCCCGCCTGATTGTCGTCACCGACCCCCGCACCGACGCCCAGGCCATCAAGGAGGCCAGCTACGTCAACATCCCCGTCATTGCTCTGTGCGACACCGACTCGCCGACCGACTTCGTCGACGTTGCTATCCCCACCAACAACAAGGGTCGCCACGCCATCGGCCTGGTCTGGTGGCTGCTGGCCCGTGAGGTCCTGCGCCTCCGTGGTACCATCTTCAACCGCGAGACCCCCTGGGACGTCATGGTGGATCTGTACTTCTGTATGTTTTTTTTTCCTCCCGCGATATTTAAAAAAGAAGATTTTGCCGTGCGCCGACTTTGAACATCCACTAACCCACTGTTTACAGACCGCGACCCTGAGGCCGAGGCTGAGGAGAAGGCTGAGGAGGACAAGGTTGCCGCCATCGAGGAGGAGGTCGCTGCCCCCGCTGCCGAGACCTTCGCTGGTGGTGACTGGGAGGCCGCCCCGGCTGGCTTCGCTGCTGCCCCTGGCGCCGCTTCCGGCTGGGAGGAGGCTGTCCCCAACCAGCAGTGGTCCGCCGAGACTGGCGGTGCCCAGTGGGGTGACGAGGCCGCCCCCAAGGAGGCCACTCAGTGGTAAACACCTTCTCTTTTCTCTCTTTCAACGCAATGAAAGCGTCTGTTGCACACTCGACAAGATGATGAACGGCGCTTTTGAAAAATCGGATAGAATGAGGAAAACGTGGGGTGGTTTTTATACCATTGGGGAAAATCAAAAGCAAAAAAAATGGGAAAATTACAAAAATGGGAATCAAAATCCAACTTTGCAAATTCTATGCAAAACGGCGGCCGGCACCAAAAAAGTTTCTTTTCTTGTTTTCTTTAGAAGATGGTCTTTTGTTTTTCTATTGTGGCATGGGAAGTCCCATTCGAACCGCACTAATGAGGGAAAGAGACTCCTGTCTTTGGGAGATGGCGAGCAGGTGGAAAAAGGACAAGCGAGGATGGGTTTAGTTCCGTCGTCTTGTTTGTTTTAGTCCTCGTCGGCTGGTTGTTTTCTAGAGAGGGAGGGAATGCCCTGTGTTGGTCGACAGGAATTGACTTAATCGTGATTCCGCTTCTCTGTTGCGAGGAAACTTGTATTCTTAACTTGTGCTTTTGCGGTGCCGGGTGGTCTTCTATACCAATTTACCACATTTCGCAAACTGTCAAAAAATGCTGTGAAGCTGATGTGACCGGTAAATTCATATATGTGTAATCGTAAGGATGGTATATTTACCTGTATTCGATCCGCTCTTCATTTTTCACTAATACATGGATGTTAGATTACCGCGTGACACTCATGCACAACGTAGTTCCTGTGTGTTGATATGTCATATTCATATTTTCCTCGGCTTCTTATGAAAGTTGTGCCTTGGTGGTCTTTTCATCAGAAGACGCTGGCCTTATACAAATATACTCAATGTGTATTTCTTTTTGTCTAAGCGTTACAAAGCACGAAACATCTAATTCTCTCTCTCTCTGTCTTTTTTCTTCTTTTTTTTTTCTTCTTTATTAACGTTCATTTAGATGAAAATTAAAAAAAAAAAAAAAACTTATTAATTGCATAAAATAGAGAAGATAAATTCCAATTACATTTCCTTCCATAAATTGAGAATAAAACTAAACCAAAATATCATGACCGATAATGTGTTCCTCCGGGGATATAATACGTTGTTTGGACGCCCAAATGAGGCCAAAATGCATAACAAAAAAAAGTCCATCCCAATTATCGTCGAAGCGAGCAAGTACTAAAACAAGCCACCCCCAAACAATATGCAAGACAAGTCTGGCCACCCATTCTGATGTTGATAAGAGATGAAAAATTGACAAAAAGCAGATAGCAAAAAAATCAAATAAGTAATCGTGAATCGTTCCCATCAAGTATTTTGCAGCTTGGCATTCCGTATATCCGTGTACCGATTTTAAATGTTGACTCAAAGAAAGCCTGTGGTATCCATTGTGGGGAAAAGCTGGAGGCTCTTGTCAAACGAGTCAAAGCTAAGCATGCGGGGAGACATGGCCATTATCATGTCTGGCAGACCGGACATGTGTGGGAGCAACTGCTGGCTGCTGTCGTCCATATCGTAAGCCGAGGCGTGGTGTCGACCCAGCAGCGTATCATCGCCTTCGACCGCGTCGGGGAGACCGAGGAAGTCGTCGTTACCGTCGGTTGAGGGGGTGTGAAGTCGATCCCGGAATAAGACGGGATCTGGTTTGTGGGTGGGTGCTGCTGGATAGACGACATCGCTTGGTTGTGTTGATGCGGCGATGGTGCTGGCATAGGCGTCTGGCCATTCGCGTCACGGTTGGCAGGGGCGTTGCTGCTGTCTTGTGTACTAGGTTTGTTGAAACTGTGTGGTCCAGGGACACCGGGAATCCCTCTGTGTATGCTTAACACATTTTGGATCTCTTGATGCCTGCGCTGCTGCTGCTCTTGCTGTTGGTTTTGCTGTGGCTGTGCCGTTGATGATGATGCCGGTGTATTCACTAGTTGAGCGGCTGTGCTTCCAGCATTTGCACCATCCTCGGCGCACTCTGGTCTCGCGCGTGTGGCAGCAGCAGCCGCGGCGGCGGCAGCAGCAGCTGGGTTGGGCTTCCCATCTTCGACGGTGCCGAATAAACCACCAATAAGGACAGAGTGCCGTTCCATCTTGCCTCGTGCACGCTTCTCCAAGTACTGCTCACACGCGGCCTGTAGATCGGAGACAATACCGGCGTAGCGCTTTGAGACAGGATCATGCTTGCCAAATAATGCCAGTACTTTCTGGGCAATAGCCAAACTCTTGCCGATAGGGAAGACACGGTCCAGGTCGCCGAACTGTGCGAAGCCTAAAACGAGTGCCGACACAAACGCAGAGTTCACTATAAACGGAAGACGCTTGGGCACCTTTTGTGCATTGAGAAGACCGCGTAAAAGACTCATCGTGCGGATGGCGGAGTCGACACATGCGTAGGCGAGGATATCGTCCGATGGCGAGTGTGGGTTGGCTGCCGGCGTTGTGGTGCCGCTGTCCATTTTGTATTGGGCCTTGGATTTGGCAATATGCCTTGAGATGTTCTCAATGAGAAACGGCCGTGAGAGGAGCATGATGGTCCAGTAGTAGGCTTCTTTCAGATGGAAGAGACCAATATTCGGTCCCTTGGTACCGTCCTGATCGAGATCCAGAAACTCTTCCGGCTGGATACCGTCCGTCGCGAGGCCAGATGCAAAGCGGGTGGTCCACAGCCTGTGCTGCTCACTGATTTTTTCGATAGTCGACGTTGAGACTGTGCGTGTTGAATAGACCTGAGTCAAGATGGCCTCGAAGATAGCGCACAGGTCGTTTGACGCAGAGTAGTTGTTCTCTGCCTTTGGTGTCGCGGGTCTCTGTTGTTGAGGGTGGGCGCCCAAGTGATGTGCTCAAGAACAGATCAAGTACGCGCAAGACCTTCCACAGTCGTTCCCGCGGGGCGTACTCGCTGGGGTCAAAGGCGGCATTGATATCGCTCCGGTGGATACCAAGAGCGTAGGCAGCACGGACGGCCATGCCCAGATACATGAAAGACGCATTTCGCCGCGACGCGACGAGTAGGTACATGGACAGCAAGATGTACGCCTGGATATTGGATATGCTGGGCTCGATGGTGGCACCGCAGACCGTGAGATAGCGGCCATAGTTGAAATATCTCTCTGGCAACTCGTCATTGTCCTCAGGGCTGGCTTGGGCGCCGATGGCAAAAATCAAGAAAAAGATGGCTTCTTGAGCAGCACTGTCAGCCGATGTTATGCTCTCGCGGCTGCTGTCGGGCGACTGGTCCTTTGGCGATTGTTGTTGCAGCCACCATACCATGTTCTCCTTGAGCTCTGCCTCGTCATACATGCCCAAGATGCAGTTTGTTGCACGCAGAAACCAGGTCAACAAGGACGACGCCTTCTCAAACGAAGGGATGCTGGGCGGGTTTTGAACCGCTTCCATGACCCAATTGTTGCTAATCAACGGCGCGGACTCGACAATGAGATGCTGTAAAGGGTCGTCGGCGAATGCGCACGAGCCTATTGACTCCCGTGCCAAACGGCGGATAATTTGCAGAAAGCACAGGTTTGCCGAGTCGCCAATATAAAAGAGGCTGCCACGGCCGCCCTGGATGAGACGAGAGAGATGGGGTACGGCGGCCGCGGCCGATGAGGAGCCCAGATGAGAGCGCCTACGTTTGCGTCGTGGCTGTTCCGGAGCATTGGTCCCGTTGGTGTTGGTGCCTTGTGCAGCCGCGGCAGGCTCGTCAAAGTCCATTTGCCGCAAGCCGTTTGCGCCGCTCGTCGACGACGTGGGTGCCGGCAAGGGGCCCTTGCGACCTGGGCTGTTGGCGTTGGTGGGGGCAGATGTCGAGCCAACGACCGAGCTCGTAGAATGCGGACTGTTTTCAGATAGCGGCGCCGCAGATACAACACCCGACGACGCCAAGGCGGTCGCTGCCGCAGCAGGTGCCGTGGAGGCTGACCCCACGGCACCTGCGGATGCTGCCATGGACCCTGTCGAGGGTGTTGGTGGTGTCTCAAGTGGTCGCGAGAAGTAACATTCGTATTGGACGTTTCGAACGATGCATCGGCTGCACGGCTGGCGGCCGTCACAGCGCTCTTTTCGTCGCTTACAGCTGGCACAGGCCTGTGGACAGCGGCGGCGTTCCGACGGCTTTACCTTGGAGGAAGGCATGGTGGAGGGTCGGGCGCGGCAGAGGGCGTCGATTTGACGATGCCGCAGGTTGCGATAATGCAGTGTATATTTGTGTTCCCACACTTTTTCGGCCACGAGCGATGCCTGGGGAGGACAAGGAAAAGAAAAAGAATAACAATGCAGCAAAGGGCAAGGCCGTTCTTGTCTCCTGCGGGAAAAAAAATTAATTGCAGGCGCGACCTACAGCGTCGTTCGCCTTTCTGGGCCCGCTAAGACAGTCCCCATACCATCGCCCCTTCCCCCCATACTCGGGGGCATTTCTGGGCTTCGTTTTTCTGGGAAACTGCGACCCAGAACCTAACTACATTGGTGATCGCTCCTACCCCGCTTGTTGTCGAGCAGCCTTTGAGCAGGGCATGGATGGTAATGGGCGACAGGCCAACATCAGGGAAGGGCGGGCCTAGTTTTTAGCATACAAGTAGTTGCCGGTTATGAGCTGGGTATGGATAGCGGAAGTACGCAGGAAATGGAAGATGGGGTTTCTTGTTCTGCGAGTGAAGGACCAGGGGAAGCGGAAAGAATGCGGAAGGCGCGAGTGGTTGCACGCCGGTTGTTCTTGCCCTCCGGCCTCTCGTGCCCCGCAAAAAACGAACCTCCTGCTTTGAAATACCTTTGAAATGCCTGATTGTGCTCATATATGTTGGACGAGGCAGTCACGACCGACCTGCCCTTGACCGATTGACCCCCTTTTCAAGCTCCTCTAAGCTCCTTCAAAGCTCCCTTTATCTTCCTCCCCAACACAAAGCGACATCGCACAACATGGCCTCCTACATCAGCCCAGTCCTGCCCACGGGCGTCAGCGTCGACCCCCGTGCCGTTGAGTTCTTCGACACGTTCTACAAGACATCAGATACTCCGACGGCACACGAGCAATATGCAAAGTCGTTTCTTCCGGACGCCACGTTGATCATGGCCTCGAAGAAGGTTGCTGGATATGACCGTAAGTGGTACTCTGCTACGCGTGTGCTTGTTTCCTACGGTTACTGACCGGGTTGTTTATGTTTAGAGATCCTGGCTCTCCGGCAGGGCATGTGGGCAGCCGTCGCGGCTCGCTCACACGCTGTCACCAAGATCTTCCCCTTTGGTTCCGGATCTAACGAGTTTATGCTCTACGGGACCGTCAAGTACACTTCAAAGGCTGGCCAGGACTCCGGCAAAGAGTGGGCCGCTCATGCTGAGCTCGTGGAAGATGCAAGCGGAGAGCTCAAGTTCAAGTTCTACCAGGTCTATCTTGTACGTCAAGGGGATATATCGAGTTCTTTAATTTTTCCATATTTTTTATGTACTGACTAACATTATCACAGGATATGGCCGCACCAGCTTCTTAAGCGGACTGAAAGAGCTATTTGATCTATTTGAGCTGCCGTGCAAAATCGACGAGCAAAGGCCCGATCTTGTCGCCGGCCTCAATGCAGTGCCAGTGTCCGACACCCTCAAGAGCCTCCAGGGAGACCTGATGACGGCCTGCACTCCAGCTGCAGTGCTCGTAAGAAGACGAGTTAGATTATGTTTGGATGCAATGGATCAATATACTTTTTTTTTTTTGGATGCACTGTACCTGTCTTTGATCTTCTCCAAGCCGGCCACGTGCACGACCTTATCTTCCGCGCCTGCAATGAGCAAAGCCGGGCAACGTGCCTTTCCGTACTCAACCGGCTGTGCTGTCGCAATGGCACGGCAGAGGCCAACATAGCCCTGTGGCGTCTGTGATAGGAGCAACGCACGAATGAATGCATGATGCGTCGGGGTCGACTTTGGCCCTGTTGCGCCCGTTGGGATACTGTCCGCCATGGGCTCCATACCGTCTGCACAACATTGATGTCAGTCAGATACGAAAACGCAATCGGCTATGCACTCACGCGCGGCATGCAGTTCTTACTTTTCTTAACGGTATTGATTCTTTCTGAGAATGCTGTCGTGATGGCCTCGCTAGGCGTCACAGCACCAATGAGGACCGCACCCGCCAAGTCGAGCTCTGTTGCCAGGGTACCAGCCACAAGGCCGCCCATCGAATGACCGACAGCAATGACCTTTGACGAAGAAATACCCAAGGCGCTCAAAAGGGCCTTTGCATCATTTGCATGATCCTGGATGCTGTTGTCCTTGCCAGAGTATTTGGTCAAGCAGCTGCCTGAGTTTCGCACCAAAGTCAGCTTCAAGTCAGGAAAAACGGCACCCCGAAATAAAGAACACGAATTTTTCAAGATCTCTCACGAACCGTTCATGTCAAAAGCGAGACATTGATGGCCTGCTGCCACCAGCGCCGGTATCACCGTGGCATAAAACGAGCTCGATGAGCCGAGCCCATGGATAAACAAGAACGTCAGGCCCGAGCTGGCCGCATCCTCTGGCGACCTTAATACATAGTACAGCTCTTGGCTCGACGAAATGGTGATGAACGGCATGGTGAAAGGAATTTGAAGTTTGTGACGTTGGCAGGTGATTGAGCACACGACAAAGTTGCATCAAACATTCAGTCTTAAACGCAGCCCGAGGTATGAGCTCTCACTGCGGCTATCAAGGGTGGTACGACGTAGTTTACAAGCTACTGTACGAGTTGGAGACTCTTGCTAACAGAAGCTCGACTCTTAGGACTTAGAAACAGTGGGGGTCCAGCGGCGGCCAATGGGGCACTCCAACACGCGGCTGACCCACGCCCGTGGCACGCTGCACTCTTCTTCAACCTCAGTGCAAGCTTCGTTGGTTGTCCTCCATTGGTATCAACGGAGTCTTGACATACGATAGACACCGACTGGCCAGACTGGCAAACTGGCAACCGGCGATGTGTTACGACAATTTTCATGGCTTTGCATGTTCCCAGAGCATTTCCTTGATGACCCTTTTTGCCATTACGTCGTATTGCGCCTGCACGTTGCCAATGACACTTCCGAAAGCGCTTCGGATACCGGGTGCATATCACTAAGAAAACCTTCGGAAGAAGGGTTCTGAGAGGCCACTAAAAGAGCACCACCCTTGTTCCGATCCGATTTGACTTGCACAGCAGACCAGTCGTTAGCGGGCGATCCCAGCACTGCGATCTAGCCGACGGGGTTGTTCGAGCCACGCGCCCACACGCTCCAAATTAGTGCCTTTCCAGAGACATGGATTTTTCTCTGGGGAGGAGGGTGTTCAAGAATCCGGACCGGTACTTACAGGGTGCAAGTGCATGCTGTTTCTTTCCCACCAAATGTTGGATGACAGCCAACAGACTTGAGAGATGGTTTCTGCTTTGGGGTATTACGACGTTCAATGTGAGGTCTTTTTTGGTTGGTAGAGCCAACCATGTTGAAGCAACTTTGCATATCATGCTTCTCAACTCTCGATGGCATATCATTGCAATAACATCTTTTCGCCGTATTTCCGCCTCGGGCAGTGGTGTTGGTGGCTGGTCCCACAGCAACCTCTTCAAGAGGCAAAATCAGCAGTCGACCAGCGTTCCGGACCAAAAAGCAAAAGACGTACCAACTGCACCATCATCCCATCCCAGCAGAACCATAACATTTTCCATTTCCGGCCATCGGCTGGCAAGAGGCAAGGGCGAGAGATGCAGGGCCGACAGGCGAACCAAAGCGAAGCGAAGTCAAATCTCATGTTGAGCCTTCTTGTCCAAACTCGCGTGTCGCGGTCCCAACGTATCAAAGTCTCGCCGCCGGCGCCTTGTAGGCTTAGTCAAAGCTAACTTAGGGCCGGTTGTAAGAGGATTGATTTTTGGGGATGTTGGATCTGCAAAAGAAGAGCGTGAGGCTCTTATTTCTTTGCACAAGCTACTCACCCGACCGTTTTCGATGCGGACTTCTTCGCAGTGGCATCTGGAGCACGGCAATTTGCACACCCATAACGGCATCTCTGCAATACCCGCCGAACCTTAACTGGCGACATTAAACGGGGACCGTCTATCTCGGCATCTTTTTATAAGGCAAAAAGTCGCTTGCCTCTTCCCTAGTATTATTTTTCTCGTCTCTTTGTTGGAGCTGCAGCAGCACCGCACGTCCTTTTCATTCTCACCGACACATTTCCCCCACGCGGCTGAAGAGAATAGGCACGCTCACCTCGACCAGACATATCCATCCACACAAACACCACAGAAAACATGTCTGACCAACGCCAAACGTCATATTCGTCGCTGGAGGAGACGAGGCGAGTTCTGTCGCTGATTCTCAGCCTCGTGACACTACCAAAGGAAGTTGAGGCGGCGGTTCAGAACCAAACGCTGTTTACGGCCGACGTCGATTTTCCTTACTTCCCTATTCCATTCAAGGAAACCGAGACGGCGGGAGCACTCAAGGCTATCGAGGCGACATTTGCACTTGCCCTGCAGAACACAAAAACACAACAGGAACAGCAACAAAAGCCTGGCCAGATTGTCATCAACCTCGAGAAAACGACTGCGTTTCTCTTTCAGGCTTACTTGGCCAAGGTTGGGGCATACGGGAAGCTCGACCCCGAAGTGAAGAAGTACCTCAAGGACACCGATCTCCTGAAGGCCCAGTCCGACCAGTACCGTCGTATGTCGGCGAACCTGTACGAGACACGAGACCCTGGCCAATACTACCACATCCATGGCTCACTGGAGGCATCGACAACGCTCGGCATGATCGGTCTCGAGCCTTTCCGCCCGGATCTCAAGAACGCACGAGGCTATTGTCGAGACGATCGAATCGAAGACCAAGCTTTTTTCCATCGCCGAGCTCGAGGCTTTGAACGCAAAGAACAAGCAAGCCGGTGTTCCTGCCCTCAAATACGAGGAGTTCTTGCAGACACCACACGTACGTCTGAATCCATCCACAGACAAAGAAAGAAAAGAAAAACAAGAAAAAAAATATACTGACTATATTAGGGCAAATCTAATGTTGATTTGGCACCGTGGAAGGTTGCCAGCCTAGAGTCGACGACAGCTCCTCGGCCACTGCCTTCTGGCCCCGAAGAGCACCGCCCACTTGCCGGAATCAAGGTCCTTGAACTCTGCCGTATCATCGCAGGTCCCATTGTCGGTCGGATTCTGGGCGAGTACGGTGCGGATATTCTGAAGATTACGAGCCCGCATTTGAGCGACGTTCCCTTCTTCCAGGTTGATGGAAACATGGGCAAGCACGCGGCCAACCTTGACCTTAAGACACCCGAGGGTCGCGAGATTTTCGAGAAGCTGGCGTTGGAGGCGGATGTGATTCTGGACGGCTACCGTCCTGGGGCGCTGGAGAAGCTTGGCTTCGGACCCACGTATATGACTGCGCTGGCTCAGAAGCGTGGCTATGGCGTTGTATATGTCAACGAGAACTGCTTCGGCTATGAAGGCGAGTGGGCTTCGCGCCCTGGCTGGCAGCAGATTGCCGACTGTGTGAGTACTCGCTCTCCCTTTACTATTTAACTTGTATGTGTCACTAACCATCCTATCTTTAGGTCACGGGCGTTGCTTGGGCACAGGGCAAGTTTATGGGACTGAACGAGCCGGTCGTACCTCCGTTCCCGATTTCCGACTACGGCACGGGCTGCATGGGCGCCATTGCTGCACTCACTGGTCTGTACAACCGCGCCACCGTTGGCGGTTCCTGGCATGGCAAAGCGTCACTTATGCAGTACGACCTGCTGCTGTTTAAGGCGGGTCTGTACCCGGAGGATGTCCAAGCAAAGCTCCGCGCCGCGGCCGGCGAAGAGTTTTTGGGCATGACGCATAGTCACAGCGTGGACCAAATCTCGGGCAATGCGCTCCTGGGCCTGAAGCGGCAGCACCCGCACCTGTTTGACGACCCGAGCATCCTCGAAGTGTGGTCGTCTAAGGCCTATGGCTGTGATGTTACGGTGGTTAAGCCTGTGGCACAGATCGAGGGTCTCGAGCTGGGCTTCCAGCGGGCATCCCGGCCGAACGGCAACGACGAGGCCAACTGGACGTCGTTTACGAGCGACGAGGGCGACCACAGAAAGTAAGTCTATTGCGGGCGGCTAGATTCTTTATTATCTTCTTCTTTTCTTTCTCTCTTCTTCTTTCTTTAGATTCATACAACGAACAGCAACAGCGAAATAAAAAAAGAGCTAGACGAAAAAAGAATACAGCACAACCTTAGACGGAGGTGCTACACAGTACACAGTTCTTGGACAGGCCGATATGCATTGGCCGTTGCGTCAAATAGAATGCTGCATGTAGCTTTTTTCTCGTCCATTTTGGCAGGATTTTTGGAATTTTTCATATTATCTTCTTCTGCATTCTCCCTTACGTGTTCGCATAATCTTTTGACGTGGCACGGTGATACATGCTTGCTGCATGAAAGAAATCTTCTCGAAGCTACCCCTTGCCTTTTCCCAACATATATTTGTTTCGCCCTGCTTTTTCTGTTATTTACTTTACACTCTTCCCCCCATCTCTCCTCACATCATTTCTGCCCCACGGCACACAGCGCCTCTGGCTGCCCGGGCCCGTGACGAGCAGTGCCTGCGACATGCGGCGTATGCCGTGTAATTCAAATGTGCTGACACGCCTGTATTTCCGCATCGGGAGAGGGGAGAGGGGTGAGCTGGTCTCGGCACGCACCAAAACCGCGAACTCGCAGGAAGCACCGCAGCTGTCCATCCACTAAAAAATCCCGACTACGGATTTGGAGAAAGAACACACACCCAAGCACTGAGAACATGCAACAGGGCGCTACAACAGGTGCTAGCAGGCAAGGCGGAGACGGGAAGCTGGGGCGAGGGGCGGGGGCGACTACTGTTACCTGTAGGATGGCGGCAGGGAAAGAGCAATGCTGTCACCAGACGACATCCGAACGACAGTTCCGGATGGCAATGCAGGGAAGGAGGGGACCTTCCATTCTTTTTTTTTTTTTTTTTTTTTTTTTTTTTTTTTTTTTTTTTGCCTTTGGCCCTTTCCCTAGTGGATGTTGGAACGGTGCTGTCCCCGCAGGGTTCGCGCGCCATGTGCCTTGCGCGTCAAACATCATCCATCGTTCTTTCGTTTTTTGTTCTCTGTCAATTTGCTTCTGGCCGCGATGGTCCCTTCCATTTTGGTTTTACCTTTGCCTTCCTTGGCGAGTTTTTCCCTTTTCCTCGTTTTTTGAGCCGTAAATCCGAACGTACGATTTTCGGGAAACTCAAAGAAGGCGAGGAAAGCGAGCAATATGCTACCAGAAGGCCATGTTGGTTGACGGGGATAAGTCGTGGTTCGTTGCGGACGACTGCAGCGCCCTAATTTTATTTTTATTTTGTAATTGTTTTTCACGTTAATATGAGCAATGCCTGACAAGACGTACAGCTGCCAAACAGCGCTAATCCACTGCCTCGTACCTGCCCTGTTGGTCTGAGGCTCGATGTTGTTCCCCAACGGAAGGAGCTCACCAGAACGGAGGCCGTAGATGGCCCAATTGCTGCGAGGACTCCGTACGACAATGGGCGCGGAAGGTACTAGCGGCCTGGAAGACTAACGAATAACGGCGCGTGTGATGGTCAAAGGCAAGAAAGGGAAAGAGTGACGAGAAGCAAGCAAAGAATGAATACCCCGAGATAATTACAGAGCAACACATAATTAAGAAACAAGCAAAGGCCCTTGATATCACGCACCCCGGGATCTCCCCAGGTTCTATCTCAGTCCTCAGCCCATCGACCCCAGAGTCGAGCCAGTTTTGATAGATATAAGAGGGTGGCCAAGGAATCAAGCTTCTTTTTCTTTCCTTCCGTGTCCCCTTCTCCATCTCCATCTTTACTCTTTCCTTTCTTGCCTCCCCTAGTTAAGAAGCAGATCCGCACCTTCCACCCCACTGCCCGTCTCACTTACATCCGTGCCTGCCTTTCTTGTCCCTCCGAGTACTTAACTACTTTTTCCACAACAGCTTCCCTAAGGCACCTTCCCCAAATCCATTGTGACTTCGGAACTTTTTTGACTGCTTCCCTCCTCTTTTATTCTTCGCTCTCCCAAGTTTTACTCTCTCTCTTTTCCACTACGACACAAAATACCCTCTCTCAACTCACACACGCCAGCAAACATGCCTTCAGCAAATGGTACCAACGGTAATGCCGCCAACGGCACGGTGAAGAATGCCGCCTCTGAGCCTGCTGCCGAGAGCACTGTCCTCGGCCAGGAGTTCACGGCCAGCGTCATCAAGAGCATGGGCGACAAGACGTCGCCCCGCATGCGTGAGGTCATGACCTCTTTCATCCAGCACATCCACGACTTTGCCCGCGAGGTCAACCTGACCGTCGACGAGTGGATGATGGGCGTCGAGATGATCAACGCCTCTGGCAAGATGTCCAACGAGACCCGCAACGAGGGACAGCTGATGTGCGACGTCATTGGCCTCGAGAGCCTGGTCGACTCCATTACCTACGCCGAGGCCGTCAAGTCCAACAAGCCGCTCACGGCCTCTGCCATTCTGGGCCCCTTCTGGCGCAGCGACACCCGACCCGCCCCAACGGCTCCACCATGACCTTTGACACCCCCGAGGACGGTTTTGTGGCCTATATGCACGGCAAGATTACCAGCGCCGACACAGGTCTGCCCCTGGCTGGTGCTGTCGTCGATGCCTGGGAGGCGTCCACCAACGGCCTGTACGAGCAGCAGGACCCGGACCAGCAGGAGTACAACCTGCGCGGCAAGTTCGTGACGGATGCCGAAGGTCGCTACGGCTTCTACTGCCTGCGGCCAACGCCCTACCCCGTTCCCGGTGACGGCCCCGCTGGAAAGCTGCTCGACCTGATGGATCGCCACCACTGGCGCCCGGCGCACATCCACTTGATTGTACGTTTTCCTCCCGGGCCCCTCTCCATATGATTTAAGTGCATCGCTAACACACCCAGGTTGAGGCTGCTGGCCACAAGGCTGTCACGACACAGATCTTCGACTCCGCATCCAAGTACCTCGAGGACGACTCCGTGTTCGCCGTCAAGGAGAACCTCAAGGTCGACTTTTGTGCCGCGCGCCAACGACCCGCAGGCCAAGTTCGAGCTCGAGTACGATGTCAGCTTGGCCCTGGATCCCAAGGCGTAAGGTAGAGACGAGAGGAAGTAAAAGAAAGAGATATGATAAGGGGAATGAGAGAATATCTCACCCTGATTTATGCGAGCGTTATTTATGTATGCATTTCATGTCCTTTTCAGGCATGCTTCTCTGTTGTTAGCCTGCACGACTCAATGTGTTTTTACCAACTTTCAATGAGAATAAACTGTTTAAAGTATGAAGAACATATTTTGAACGACGTAAAACTAAACAAGAGGTTGAAATGAGGTACCGTCACCTGATACTACTCTGAAAGCATGTCGTCACATCTTGCCTTGCTGCCTCGCACTGATTTGCTCGCTTCTTTCAGCCCTGCGATCGCAGTTGCATACAACGAATCTCGACGCATTTGCGGCGCATGAGTACTCCAAATTCCGAGTCACCCTTTTGCCCCGCTGCCGGATCAGCTGCTTCAGCTAATGGTATCGCACATATTTATCAAGCTGTGGTTGGATTATGGCTGATTATATTGTGTGCTCTTTATTTTGCACTTTTCGTGATGCGCCAATGAGCCCGAGTTCTTTTTGCGATTGCGAGTGGGGCTTTATCTACCCACTTAATCGCCCGCCTTGTATCAACCGCCCAAATGCGAGTAAAAGGCAAGATGGCGGAGTGGTTAACGCGCGGGCCTGCTAAGCCCGTTCCTTCGGGAGCGAGGGTTCGAATCCCTTTCTTGTCGTAATTTTTTTTTTTTTTATCCAAGTCATCTTCTTGATGATACTTAATTATTTTTGTTTACACGGTATTTACTTTGTATCTACATATTGTTTTCAATTTTGCTGGCCTCATAGAATTGTTTAAATGCTTAGTTTGTTGGAGGCAGGAGCCACTGTGTCGCGTCGACCTGCACACTGCGATGTTGGTCGTACCTGCCTTGTGAACGTCGATGGTACGGAGTACCTTCCTGCCAATCTGCCGGTTCTCGATTGCGACTTCCTTATTTTCACGTTACCCCTTTTCTATTATTTGCCTTCTTCTCCCTTTCCCGAAAAGAAACCTTCATGACCTCTCGCCCTGCATCGCATCCAGACTTATCTTGACATCGTATCTAACCTCATCACGAGCACAACATACCGAAATTGCATGCATCGCCGCGTCTGTCTCCCGATCCGCTTTCAATCTACTGAATTGTCCTCCCACTGTCGATCACCTCTCATCAACAGCTCTACTCCCAAGCCTCCCCATTTCGGACTCGAGCCCAGCCCTCCCGACGTCACCGGAACCTCACTTTCTCCAGCTTTTTTGGGGTCCCGTGATTGGAGACAGCTGCCTCCATGCCTCCTATATCAGTGTGTATCATACCGGCCTATGGATGGGCAGGGATACGTAAGAAAGCACTTCCGATTCGAGTCCCGGGGCCTATATTGGGCTCTGTTTAGTTGCCTTCAGGCTCACTGAAAGAGAATCCAGGGGACCAGTTACTCCAAAACGTCAGCGGCCAGCTTCCGAGAGAGACAAGGACGAACGGAGAGAAGATACTGGGTACCAGTGGGGTGGGGCGTGAGAGCTCTCCTGCTGGCGACTTTGGTGTCTTCACTGGCGTTCGTGTTTCTTTTGTGTGTGAACGACTTAGCGCAGACACCAGTACAGATCGTCGTCGGGACCGCGGTTTGTCGGTTTGCCCAAAGACTTACACGCCCGGGGCATGAGAACAAGGATTTTTGAGTTTGGCCTATCGTTTTTCGCCTCTTATCCCACATCCACTCCGCAAAGTGTATTTCCCCGCATGCACGCTACAATTCTCAGCGACAACAAGCGAATTGCGATTGCTAAAAAGCCTACCCCATATGTCCCTCAACTCCACCCCATTTTCTTACGCCTTTCGCACCGAATACTGCCGTTTTGACGCCTGTGAGGTCCCTCGTGAAAGTGTGGAGCGGCTTTTTCTCTCCAGGTACCCCCAGGTCTTGCCTCACCCCGGCGGAGCAAACAAGACCAACGCTAACTTCCCCGGGCCTTTAAAAGGCAAAGAAACCAATTTCTGGTGCAGTCTTTCATGAGGGGGCTTTCCCTAGTGGGCAATGTACCTTTTATTGAGTAGGGCTTGAGGAGGGATACACCCGTATCCGAAGGCCAAGGGCAACACCGGACCTGTGACCAGCCCCAATCAGTGGTGGTGAGGGGGGGAAGGATGACAACAAAGTAGGCGAAGAGGAAAAAAGAGGGCATAGCATGAATTCTTTTCCTTTTCTGGGACCCTTGCCGATCAACGGATGAAAAAGCAAGACGGGGATTCGTCGACGACAGGAAGCTTCTCCATATTGAACGCGCCGATATAAACTCTTGATGCAAGCGAACGGATATCTCTTTTCCCTTCAGACATCGTTTGGATATACAGCTTCGATCAACAAGTAGAAACAGACATTCATAAGAAGCAGGTCTCGGCGTCTCTTCTGTCTGACAAAGAATTAACATCTACAACCTTCACTCCTTCAGTCCTCTGCATTTCTTACTTGATACCCAATACCCCACCCTTCCTTCACCTCACCTCGAACAACCATGGTTTCTGAGAGCAATGTTGACGTGCTCATCGTGGGCGCTGGCCCGGCCGGCATGATGATGTCGGCCTGGATGGCCCGCTGTGGCATCAAGACACGCATTGTTGACAAGCGTGGCACCAAGGTAGGCTCATAGCCATGTTGGTGTTTGCAAAGACGCCTTTCATAGCTAACCCTCCTCAGATCTTCAACGGCCAGGCCGACGGTCTGCAGTGCCGCACGCTCGAGATTTTCGACTCCTTTGGCTTTGCCGACCGCGCATGGCTCGAGTCCAACCACATGCTCGAGATCTGCTTCTGGAACCCCGACGAGTCTGGCAAGATTGCCCGCAGTGGACGCATCCCAGACACCATCCCGGGCATCAGCCGCTTCCAGCAGGTTGTGCTGAACCAGGGCCGCATTGAGCGCTACTTCCTCGACCAGATTGAGCGCGAGAGCGACATTCGCGTCGAGCGCGGTGTGCTGCCGACGTCACTCAAGTTTGATGCGTCTAAGGCCGAGGACAACTCGCCCGACAACTACCCCATCACGGTGACCCTGCGCCACCTGACCCAGGAGGAGGCCACACCCAAGCAGGTGGCAACGTCGGCCAACGGCATGACTGCCAGCGACGGCCTGTTCCGCAGTAACCTGGCAGCAGATGACACCGCAGACCTGATCAAGGCTGCCGAGCTCAACGCCAAGGCCGGTGCGGTCGAGACCGTGCACGCCAAGTACATGCTGGGCGCAGACGGTGCACACTCGTGGGTGCGCCGCGAGCTGGGTTTTACGCTGGAGGGTGAGAGCACGGACTACATCTGGGGTGTCCTGGACATTGTCCCCATCACGGACTTCCCTGATATCCGCATGCGTTGTGCCATCCACTCTGCAGAGTCGGGCAGTGTCATGGTCATCCCCCGTGAGAACAAGCTGGTGCGTCTGTACATCCAGGTAACCACCACCGAGAAGAACAGCGATGGCACATCGGCCGGCTCGCGCGCCGACCGGTCCAAGATCAACCCAGACGTTATTCTGGCCTCTGCCAACAAGATCATGGCCCCCTACACCCTTTCGTACCGTACTCTGGACTGGTGGACGGCGTACCAGATCGGCCAGCGTGTCGGTACCCACTTCTCGGCCAACGAGCGTATCTTCCTGGCTGGCGATGCCGTGCACACACACTCGCCCAAGGCCGGCCAGGGCATGAACGTCTCCATGCAGGACAGTAAGTTATATCACTCGCGACACTCGCTCAGGTTTCGGGTTGTACAATTACTAACATCCACACAGCTTTCAACCTGGGCTGGAAGATTGCCAGCGTGCTCAAGGGCACTGCCGACCGGTCGATTCTTAAGTCGTACGAGGTGGAGCGCAGCAGCATCGCGCACGACCTGATCAAGTTTGACCACAAGTTCTCGCGTCTGTTCTCGGGTCGCCCGGCCAAGGATGTCATGGACGAGGAGGGTATCAGCTTGTCTGAGTTTAAGGAGGCTTTCTCCAAGGGCAAACATGTTTGCCAGTGGTATCGCTGTCAACTACGGTGGCAGCAATATCGTGGCCAAGGCCCCCGAGGCGGTGGAGACGAACGGCACTAACGGTGCCTCGAAGCCTGTTGTCAGTCGTCAAGGGCTGGCCACTGAGATCAAGGTCGGCATGCGCATGCCCAGTCACAAGGTGCTCAACCAGTCCGATGCTCGCCCATGGCACTTCCAGCAGCGCCTGCCCAGCAACGGCACTTGGCGCGTGGTGCTCTTCCCCGGTGATCTGACCAAGGCGGACCGCCGCGCGGACCTCGAGGCCGTCAGCAAGCAGTTGTCGCAGCCAACGTCGTTCCTCAAGCGCTTCACACCCAAGAACGGCCGCTACGACTCGGTCATTGAAGTGCTGACAGTGCACGCCGGTAACCGCCAGGAGTTTGGCATCTTTGACTTCCCCGAGGTGCTGCGCCCCTTCCACGAGGTCGACGGCTGGGACTACAACAAGATCTTTGTTGATGACCAGTCGTACCACGAGGGACACGGTGAGGCGTACAAGAACTACGGCATCGACCCTGCCGTCGGCGCCGCCGTTATCATCCGGCCCGACCAGTACGTTGCCTATGTCGGTGAGATCACAGACTACTCGTCGCTCGACCGCTTCTTCTCTGGCTTCATGCTGGAGCAGAAGTAAGCAGGGCGAAGCGTCAAAGGTGTGATATATTCCATTGGCGGGAATTGGGAATTGATGTTGATGAGCGGGAATACGGAATAAACATGTGGTGTGGGGAAATACGCCGTACGGGGTGAACTGTGGCCAAATTGCAGGGGTTAAAAAAGGTGGAAATGGCGGAGGCGATCTTATTTGACTTCTCGCCTACGCTTTGCATTTTGCATTTCTTTTTGTTGCTTATTTTGACTTTGTTTCTATTCTCGCTTAGAATTGGTCCAATTTTTTTCAACCTGTATTGTTTTCAGGCGTCGCTAAATTTGCCCATTGCTTGGTCATTATTCAAATTCTTATTTTTTGGCCTTCTTCAGCTCACTTAGCCGTCAGCTCTACTCCGTACACAAGATTGACACTTGACACTTGACGCCCGATGTCTGACATTTGGCATTTTGACACTTGACAATAAGTTTCTTGACAGCTCTGGCCAAGTCTTCCCCGGAATGCCTCCGTGTCAGAAGGGCCCCGTGGTCAACATGTTCGGTGCAGTTTATCTGAAATTTGTGTGTAGGGAGTTGACAAACTAGAAGTGTTTGTGTGGAGAAATACCGCAGGTCATAAAGTACATACTAACGCTGCAATCTTTGGCGGTTACCATCAGTGCTGTATTCCTGTATGAAGGTCGATCCTTTAAATTCTAACTTACTGTCGGATGTCGTCCCGTTCGTACCATACCGTTTTCTCGTGCAAGTTATTTGTGCACGTTACTTTGGTGTTATTTTTGGTGGTGATGCACTCACACGGCAAGAAGATGTCTCGGATCGGGGCTCGATCCGGAAATTGTGGGTCATTTCCTAATTAGGCAATCATTTGTGTTAGTGGTCGGAAAGCGCACGGAAAGCACATGGGACATCGCGTCACATTTGCAGGCAGTCACAGGCATCATCGGATTGCAAGTTAAAATAATTCATAAAATTCAATTTATCTCGATTGGAAATACACGGTGTTAGTTTTAGGCACCTTCGGCATCCTACTTCTTCACGTAGAATGAGAGATCACCACCGGCCTCTTCCAGCTGTGTAATGCCGTTGCCCATAAAGCGGAAGCGGTTCTGGGGGCAGCGCGAGACAATCTCAAAGTCCTCGGTGCGGAAGCTGGCCAGAATCTCCTTAAAGTGCAGAATGCTGCCGGCGTACATGGCAGTGACCTTGGCATCGGGGCCCTTGTTTGCCTTGTACCACGACTGGCAGCCGCTGGTCCAAACGGTGCGGCCCATGAATTCTTGAGTGTAGGCATTGTACTCGGCTGTGGCCTGCTCGTTGACAACGACAGAGTGCAGGTCGTCAGACGCAATCTTGTTGCACCAGCGCAGGATAAACTCGGCGTACCACTCCATAACGGCCAGCAGACTGCCGTGGCCAACAGGGCAGTTGGGGCCGTTAAAGACAAAGTAGTTGGGCATGTTGGGGGCACAGACACCAAAATAGGCCTGGGGATCATCGCGCCACTGGTCAGCCAGGTGGATGCCGTTGCGGCCGACGACGTCCCAGTGAGGAGAGAAGGTAACATCAAAGCCGGTGGCACAGATGATAATATCGAGCTCTTCGAGGTTACCGTCGATCGTCACAATACCCTTCTCAGTAATCTTTTCGATAGCAGTGAACTCCATCTTGGCATTAGGGGCTTGCAGAGCCTCAAGGTAGCCATCACCGGGCGTGAGACGACGGCAGCCTACATGCCACTTTGGGATTAACTTGGCGCACAGCTCCGGGTCGTTGCCGAGGCGGTTGCGCATATCGGCCTCGAACATCTCGGTGACGGCCTTTTGCTGCGGCGTGCCGCGCAGCAGGGCATAGAAGAACTTGTTAAAGTTATCCTCGATAAGCCGGCGCAGGGCCAGCATAGCCTCCGGGTTCTCACGCAGCTCCTTTTTCTGGGCCTCGGTGTACTCAAAGTTCTTGCCCTCCGGGGTCAGGTCGGCCGAATAGGGCGACGACACCCAAGTGGGGCTGCGGATGTAGTTGACCACGCGAGCCGCCGTCTTTTGCATATGGGGCAGGATCTGGATAGCAGAGGAGCCGTTGCCGATGATACCGACGCGTTTGCCAGCCCAGTTGAGCGACGTATCCCATTTGGCGCTGTGCAGCTTGATGCCCTTGAATGTGTTCAGGCCTGGGATGGAGGGCCAAGTCCACTTGTTCAGGATGCCTGAGCCATTGATGAGGACATCGGCAGTGTCCTTGATGGTGGTGGTCTTGCCGTCCGCGCCAGTCTGCTCGACCTCCAGCTGCCACTTGCCCGACGCCTCGTCCCACACCGACGACACGACCTTGCTCTTAAACTGCACCTTTTCGTCCAGGTTGTATTTGGTCGTCGTCCGGCGGATGTACTCCCAAATCTCCTGGCCCTTGGCATAGAAGCTGGACCAGTCCGGGTTCGGCTCCCACGAGAATGTGTAAATGTGTGCGGGGACGTCGCAGGCTACACCCGGGTAGCGGTTCTCGTACCAGGTGCCGCCAACATCGTCATTCTTCTCATAGATGCACAGGTCCATGAAATTGTCCATGGGCGTCTCGTGCTTGTACTTGTACGCCAGCATCAGGCCACTGTATCCGGCGCCGACACAGACGACGCGCAGTGGCCGTGGCTTGAAGAGGGGCTGTTCATTGATGGGGATGCGGTAGGGAGATTTGGCGGAGGTGGTCGTGCCGTTGGCTGCGGCGGCCTTGGCCGGAGGGTCATTGGAGATGGTCATTATGTGATAGAGTAGGGAGCAATGAGATAAATGAAAGGGAACGGCAGCAAAATAGTGGTCTCGAGAGGCTGAGAGTATAGGAGGAATAGTGGTGATAAGAACGACTGAGGTATAGAGTATTGAAAGAAGATGAGTATTTTATAGGAGTCTATGTTCAATTATGGCTACAAGTAAGGTCTGGTCTGTCTGTATCTATTACGCCTCACATACTAAAAGCCCACAGTAATGTCCACATCCGATGTGGTGATGTCTTACCCGTGCCGGTGACAAAGTCTGGAGTATTGGGGTATGGGGTAACGGAGTAAGGAGTAATGCCTGTGGGTGACGAGTTCCGACTAACAGCTGTGTAGCCGTAATGGACGGTGATGGTGGTCAATGGTCAATCTTCAGTGGACAATGGGCTGGTATAAACGCCGGGAAACAGTGCTTAGGGTGTGGAAGTGCACTTGGATCTAGATCCGATGCCCTTGGCCTACACCGAAGTGTCAACAATCTAGCGCCAGGGGCTTTAATGGGCAAATAGTTACAGGCCCTTAGGCTCTCTAGATTGTCAGGTCGGATGAACGCAGTGTGAGGCATGGCAGGGTTGAAGTCACACATTAAACATTAATAATAGCACGCAGAATGGTAGCACAATGTCGTACGAAACGCGTAGTAAAAATAATTGCAGGCTACGTAAGAATGTTGCAAGGCATGAAGCAACTATGTAAGAGTGTCTACGCACCGAAAGTCCGAGTCGTCGTTTTGCTAGGCTGCTGAGATTCTTCGAGTGTTCACCGATTGAGAGAGGTCTTGTAGGAGATAGGGCTCAAAAATTATGAGGGATAAAGTACAGCTGTGCTACAGTTTCGGAAGCGTCATGTCGGCTCGGGGCGCCGGCTTGATGGATGAGGCAAATATGTGTGTGTTATGGATGGCATATTAATACAGGGAAAAGGGTAAAAAGAGAATAGGGGTAAAGGTCAACTGCAAGTGAAAGCAGCACGAAGCTGGACAAGCTTTCTTAAAACTGACCATTTTCCTGGACGGTGACTGGACAGCTGGCTCCCGTCGACGTCCCGGTGGCAAGCCCCCGCACTTTACAGTCGAGATCCGGGGTAGTGCGGAGCAGGAAAATAAGAGCCCCCAAAGCAGGGAGGTAAGGCTGGAAATGTCGTGATAGGTTGATGGCATGGGGATAACTCATGGAGAGTCATAGATGGGAGACCAGCAAATAGGAAAGAGCAAACGTGTAAAAGTGGGTCTCCGCCCGGGAAGGTCCCCGGACCCCGGATATCGGGGAGACCCACTTCGGGATCGGAAGGGAGGACATGCATACAAGCACAACAACACCACCATAACACTACCAAAGATATGATATAAAGGGACAAGAAATACATGGCTTAAAAGCGAATGGCCACCGGCTGTTCGCCGAAAAGGCGAATTCGCGAACGGACGACGAGCAGTGCGAGAGTCTGAAAACTACCAAAATAGGAAGAACCGACAAAGCAAAGATACATCATCGGTAGAAGGGGCCACAGAAGGTCAGCTAATCCATCAGGTTCGTGCCTCTTTGCGTCTGCACTTGTTCGTGATATATCAATATAGTGAGGTCGATGGCCAACTGACACGCTCGGGTGATCATAAGAATAACGAGGATATAATATACGATACAGACAATATAAAAAAACCAATACAACACAAAATGACTGAATACATTGAGTCCTGGAAGAAGGTATGTCGCATCCTCATTACTATCTTGCATCTTGACAGCAACTGACCAGTCCAATTACAGCTTGAGGAGGCCATCGGCGCTCGCCCCGTGCTGGGCGGAACGATAGATGAGATGCGCGTGGCCTTTGCAGGTCTCATAGGCATGCTGGCCACACAGTATCCCCCGTTGACTGACAACGTGGCCGTCGAGGATGGAGCCCTCGACAACGGTCCATCTTACCGCGTCTACCGCCCCAAGTCGCTTCCTTCCGGAGCACCCCTTGCCGTCTATTACCATGGCGGCGGTCTGGCCCTGGGCGATCTCGACTCAGAGGACCGCTTGTGCCGTACACTTGCTTCTGATGCCGGCATTGTGCTCGTCAGCGTCGGCTACCGCCTGGCACCCGAACACAAGGCGCCGACACAGGTGGACGACTCGCTCAAGGGCCTCGAGTGGGCAGAGAAGAATGCGGCCACCCTGACCGGAAGTGCAGCTTCGCCCCTCCTGGTGATTGGAATCTCGGCCGGTGGTGGCTTGGCACTGTCCGTGACTCGCCGAGTCGTCCTCGGCAAGTCGTCGATTGTGCCGGCTGCTCGTCTTTCCGGGTTGGTGCTGCTCTCACCCGTCACTTTGCACCCAGACAACGTCCCTGCTGCTCTCCAGAGCCAGTACACAGCTTACGCCGACCTTGCCACCAACACGGCAGTTGTCGACACCGCTGCTATGCGAGCATTCTTTGGCGCATCCAGTGTTTCCCCGACCGACCCAGATGCTTTCGCGGCCTTGGATCTGCCAATTGAGGGGTTCCCTCCAACTTACGTTGCCGTTTGCGAGAACGATGCTGTCCGGGACGATGGAAATGTTGTAGCCTCAATCTTGAAGAGCGGCGGTGTGCCTGCCCAGAACAAAGTCTACCGTGGTCTGCCTCACTGCTTCTGGATATTCCCAACGCTGCCGGAAACGGCTGGCTTCGAGAAGGATACCGTGGAGGCAATCCAGTCGTTGTTAGCCAAGAAATAGGAGGGTGATAGTTGGGTGATAGTCAGCCGGGAAAGCAATATTACAGTCGGAGTTGACCTGTTTGTGCATTGGCTTATCCCGGTTGTCTTACATAGGTCTAGCTCCCATATCCGGTGTAACAAGTCTATGTGGGACAATCATAACGAGGTTCATCCTGAAGCTATGGTCAAACAACTTTGCCCATTCCATAATTGCAAATTCAAGTTATTACATTTCAAACTTTTTATGTTCCATAAATTACCGTGCACATCATCAGTACACGCCTCCGATCCAGCGTATAAGCTTACAGTGCGCCCTTTCCAGTTATGCCTAAGTGTCACTTGCTAGATATCGCTCAAGCCATCATCCTGCTAATTGCCAACAGACAATCGACCCCTCATACAAAATACCGATTAATGCAAACAACTGCCAACCGTCACCAATTACAGCTAACATCAACGCCAACATCGACACTACTGTTACAGGTCTAGATCCATTTCAACCCCTCACGCCAACGACGATAAACGCCCCAAGGGAGAGGAGCCTATACTCCCTTTGCCACTTTTCCCTTTCTCAAAATGCAAAACCGACACTTTGCGGAATGTGCCGATCAAGTGCCGGTCATGGAAGATGGCAGACAACAGACTAACTTGGCAGATATCAGGAGATGTGTGAGGCTACGTATTATGGTTTGGATCATCTAGTCTTAGATCTAGCTCGTCCGTCATGCCGGTATCGTTTATTTTGTTGTATTGTGCCATATTTTATTACACCCTACTCTGACATTTGCCTCCTGCCATAAACCTGTTTGCCATAGGCAGTGGCCCCAACATTGCGTCCCGTCTGTTCTATTGACGCCTTGTGACACCATCTTGATCTTGCCAGATCGAATCTACATATCCCGCAATTTATGTGCCACTTTGTCTACCATCACCGTATAGTCTAACAATGAGATAAATACTGACCCATCACTAAACTGCTTGTAGAGCAGAATTTCTGAAAAAAATACCACATCTTAATTTATCGTATCAATTCATCATGAAACTGAAACTGATCGTCAAGCCTCCAGCTAATGGCACCACCTTTCGGCCATCCGAGCCTGTACAGGGCTGTATAGAAGTACACAATAAGAAGAGGCCCAGCGCAAATACAGTCCCCAACATCCGTATAACCTTCAAGGGAACAACCCGGGTTGTACTCAAGCCAGGCTTCGATGCAGCATCACAGGTGGCCGGAACATATCGCAAAGAGAAGTGCCAGGTGCGTATGATACATGTGCTCTTTGATATATGATATTCTGATATTACATACACTTACAGTCGTAGATTTTCTCGTTTACACAGGATGTACACCCACAACAAGACATTGACGACGATGGAACAAAGACAGATCACTTGGTAGCCAACTTTGCGTTTGCCTTTCCCTCAGAGGCACAATTCTGTGCCGGAAAGCCATCACCAACATCCCTGTGTCCCATGCCACCGTCAATATGTATCTCTTCAGCGGCCATGGATGTCAGGATCGTCTACTCCATCACTGCTATCTGTCAACGGCCCGGCCGAATACACAAGCTGCTTCATACCCTATCCAAATCCCACAGGAACCTGGAGTTTGGAGATATCTCAGCCTGGCAGAAATCACAGTACGGCGACGACAACCACCGCCCCCTCATTTGTAGCAGAGCATGGCTACCATCCAAAAAGCTCCTTGGTACAGCTGAGCCTGTCGACACAACAACACCTACAAGATTCCCACGGCCACCTCCACCGTACTCGCCGGCCGTATTTCTCGATGCTGTTTTCCCACATCCGCTCATACTCTCTCCAGGCGAGCACTTTGCACACGGCCTGTTCGTGACAGTACCGCCCTCTCTTCAAGGAAAGGTCGTTGTACGCAGCCTAGTAATTAGTCTACACCGTACGATAACGGCCCGCATCGGCCCATCTGCGCGGATTGACCGTGCTGCATGGCCAGTGTGGTCCATCCGAGGACGGATACCTCTACAACATGAGAGGGCGAGCATCGCTTGTGGGCAGCTGTCTGAAGAGTCCGATAGACACACTACGACATATGGACTACACCTTCCGTCATCAATATATCCTCTTCCCAGCTTCGCCTCGTGCTGTTTATCACGGTGTATTTCCTACACATACGGATGGGTATCTCAGTCAAGGGAACGCCGGCTATCCATTACATTGAGACGTCCATTGACATCGACATGTCAAAGCCTCCACCTGCGTATTTCGACTCAGGAGAAAGAGTTTGTTGAAAAGGATGAGCTATTCAAAATTGATTTTGACAATTTGCTCTTACGGTTTATTTAAAAATTAAAATAAAAGTCTGTTCAATTAAATGAATTTATATGTACATAAAAATGTGGTTTGGCGAAGCTTGCGTTCAGTATAAATTGACTTCGTTTGGATATGAAAGCAAAAACCTCCGGCATTTTCATATGATATCTCTCGTATTATTGCTTTCTGCACAGGAAAAACCGTACCTGACGACCGACAGCTTACGTCGTACAGATCACGGATTTCGGACCACGGTTCGGATCACGGAGCTCACAGAATTACCATACAGACACATGCTATTTGGTATGACGTCGAAAAAAGGACTTGCGACGTCGCCGTCGTTGCCGTTGTTGTGGTCGGTTGCACTGCGTTGTCGTCGCACTTAGCTGTTGTTCTGTTGTTATGTCGTCCTACCCCCTGGCACAATCCCTGTGCATTTCCTGAAGGTGTTGATGCACCCCTGTATCTGACGAAAGCTGTCGCCTGCGGCGGCAAACCGATTTTTATTTTTCTGGAGCGTCTGTGCGTCCAGCCACTCACTACGGAGTACTCCGTACAACCACGACGACGACCACCACCTGTAATAAACTGAGACCTTGCCATTGCCCAATCGAGTCGACGTGCAGCCTTCAGGTCGTCAGGACATTTCAATAGCTCAGTTGTGTTTCGGCCGCTGCAAGCCGGGAGATGGGTGTGGAACGCGAGACACCCAAAAGACACGAGGCAATGAGGAGCGAGAAGTGAACTGCTTTGACAACCGAAAAGAAATCATGGACGGGCCGAGACCCAAGCCACCCCTAGCTGTAGAAAATTGACGACAAGAAAGGCAAGATGCAGTGTGCTGTCCTTCCCTAATGTCTGCTTTTCCACTTACGGAGTAATTGCTGCCTCTTTTTCTCCTTACTTTCGTGCTTCTCAGCCCATATCTTGTCTCGTCTCCGAGACAGTGGCTGCCAGGGTGGACAAGCCCACCACGTTTTTTCGATACTGCAGACAGAATTCGACGGACGCAATAGAGTGAGACAAGAGGCCGCCAGGGTGTTGTGGGCGTTGACGTTGACCTTTTGTCGTTGAACATCGTCAAAGAGAGCAAAGATGGACAAAATCAACTACGTCGTTTTGCTTGTTGACGACTCCACAGTGGCCCAGCGCTACGCTGACTTGGCTTTTGACTTTGTCTTTTGGCTTTTTGGCTTGGGAATTTTTACCTTTAGAATTCGCCCCCCAGGCGACGGTCCTTGCCGCAGCCTTGATCGTCATGGTCCAGGCGTTCGAAAAATGTCTCCTCTTTTTTCGCTTGCTCTTACGATTTCATGTTCATTTTCCAATTGCTGTGTGAGTGGAGACTTTCTTTTGATGAGAATAGAAATCGCGAGAAAGGTGGCAATGTTCTCAATGTGGCAAACGAAAATAGCGGCGACGAAAGCGACGACAACAGTCAACAAACAGTGTGAAGACTGTATTACTTTGTACTTCACATTCAACAACAGCATTTGCCCAACAGGCGTGTCTCAGTTTCGCGTGGGCGCCTTCAACGCCCAAAGCCATGTTGCCCTGTTGTTCTCTTTTCAGGAACCTTGCTGACTGGTTTCTGCCTCCTGCATATTCATTGTCTTGATGCCTGTCTTGATATCACATGTAAAGGACTGAAAAAGGCAAAATACTATTGTCAAGAAGGATTGAAAAAACAGTCCATGAAAACGGGATATCGCGTTGGCGGTTGGGCTGCCAACCGGTTGGGCCCTTTTGGCATGCAGATATGTCTGCATCCTAACCGCGTATTGTCGAGTGAGAAGAAAGAATGTAAAACTCTGCTCCCTGCATCTCTGCGTCTATGCGGATAAACCTGGCAACTCTCCGTTTGGTTGGTGCCACGAACACTGCAGGGTTGGGTATCGAGAGTTCAAATCTTTCTTTTGTTCTTCTTTTTCCTTACTTTGACCCTTTTTTCTTTCATATCATTTCTCTTTTTGACGAAAGTGAAGTCATAATTTCCGATGATGACTGTCAAATCAGAAGATGCTGAGCTCTGACGTCGCTATTCGTGGGTGCTGAGAAGGCCCAAAGAAAAAGGGATGAGATACGATGAAAATGAAAGAAAAGGCAAGGCGGTGAAAGTAAACAATGGATACTCACTCTCCCTGTATCAGAAACAAAGCGGGAGATCCGGACGTCCCTTACCTTTTGGCGTGTGCCCTTGAATGACCCTCAAAGCCCTGTCTCCGGGTGTTGATGTCATCGACCCTTTCCGCGAGCCATCTCTATGTCTGTCATTTTCATTGTTCTCCATACTGACGACACGTTATTATGTCTCTTTCACCCGTTCTTTCCGTTTTAACGCCTTCTCCGACCCGCCGCCTCTTATTTTCTTTCATTCCTGCCTTTTGTGTTCGGAGGTAAAATGTGAGACATCAAACCGTGTGCAAGTGGCAGGCGCGATCGGGCTGTGCACCGCGCGGAAGTGGAAAGTGGAAAGTGGATGACATGACAAAGAAAAAGAAGCAGGGCTGGCAGGCGCGAATGGCAGGACACAAAGCAATCTACAGTCAGAGCATATCTGATACAAAGGGTCCTGCAACAGTCGTGTATCTCTCTGTAAGTGAGTCTCTTGTCTCTCATTTTTCTTTCATCCATTCATCGGAAATTTCAGCGTCATGCCCGTTGTCTTGTAGCTTTGTACCACTGCGCGCTCCGTTGACGGGCCCTGCGGATACTGTGTAGACAAAAAAGTGTACAGAAACAAGAGAGAGAGAGACACGCACACTGAAAAACCAAAGCAGTCACAGATGGCGTCAAGCGAAATGGAGACCAATGTGAAGCCCCATTCACGATGGGCCCTTTTTCACGATACTTTTCTAGCGGCGCACACAAAAGAAAATGGGAAAATGGACAAGCTCAGACAGAATTTGGCAAGGTCCCCGCTCGATGGACCGGTCCAGGCCCCCTCTACTCTCTTGCAAGGCCGGGGTTGCGACGCACTTGGACTCATTTTCTCGACGCACAAACGGGCTGACCAATTAGACTGCAGTTGCCCCAGATTGAGGAAGAATGAGAGGGAGCGAAAACAGACAGAAAGAGAAGAGGGAAAAGTAATAGCGAAGAGGCTAGGACGGACAAAGGCGACGGTGGAAGCGGGTGTGCTGCAGGGAAATTTGAAATGCGACGAGAAAGACGACAAGAGGAGGAGAAAAAAAAAGAGAGCAACGAGAGAACGGGGAGGATAGAGAGCATGCAGAAGATGCGAGCAAGAGGAAAAACTACGAGCGAGAAGTGTGGACGACGACCACAACAACAGTCCGCAAACATGATGCATCGTGAAGTCTGGACCTAGGCCTGGACTCGGATTACGACTTCGATGTGTAAAGACTACTCGTAATAACGACTTTCCTGCACAAGGACAAGCGCGCGCGCCCGCAGTCTACAGCAAAAATATCAGGCCGCTATCCGTCGGCAGCATCCATAGCGGGTACGGTTCGTGGATTTGTGCATGCAGCGCGACGTGGTGCTTGTCGCCGACCAACTAGAGGAACTGATACGCAGCCCAGCCAGATCTAGAGACGTTCAGTGGACGACGAGATGACAACTTTTGCCAGCGTTGCAGTCGGAAAGGAGCCCATCGTGAAAAGAGGCAAAGGCAAAAAGGCAAAAAGGCATGGCAAGCCCAGACAGTACGACGTGCGGAGTACGATGGACATACAGACAGCCCTGAAAAGCCGAGTATGGCATAGGTCGGGCTCCATCCCCGACTTTGAACTCACCTCGTTATCGTGAAGTCGACAGAAGTGGATGCAAAGATCAAAAGAAAAGGATTTCTCTGTCGCAATCAACATGCTGACGGCCGCGAGGGATCGTCGTTAGTGTCGGCTTGTTTGTCTCCTCTTTGTGTCATCGTCGTCAACATCCCAGCGCCAACGAGGACTGAGGACCAACATCATCCCAAAAGTCCCATTCAACCCAGCCCAACCCCAGCAAAGAAGGGCCGTTCCGGGAGGCTGTGGTGCCTGGGAACAAGGGGCCATCGTCTCGTGCTCGTGCCCGACGATGTGCAGCAGCACAGACCACAGACTATCGTCGGTTTTGTCGGTCTTGTCGACTGCTGTTTTCTCTTCGTTTGTTGTTTCTCTTTTCAGATCAGCGTCCCCTCTCTTTCTCCTCTTTACCTCTCTCTTTTCGTAGTAGCAAATCATCACCGAATATTGTCGGCCTCCACTTGCCCGTATTCTCCGTAGCGGTAAATCGTTTGCAAATAGTAAAGTGGTCAAAGTTGATCAGAGTGGTCAAAGTCATCAGAGTGATCAGGAATGATGAGCCCAAACTGGACGAAGACGTCTGGAAAATTCGTAGTCACTGATCGTCGTCTAAATGGTGGTGTGTCGTTTGCGGGGAAACGTCACGGCTGGCGGTTGACAAAGAGTTGTTGATAATTGACAGGTTTTGTCAGTTCTCTGTTTTCCAACTCCCTCCTCGCCCTCTTCTCACCTTGTCGTGGTGAGTTCCTGCAGGAGCAGGCTGTGAAAACCACGGAGAAGGAGCGACGAAAACTTGCCCCTGGCTATTTCCATATTTTCCCCATGTCTCTGTTCTGGTCGCGATCGCTCTTTCCTTTGTAACGATGTTCCCTCTTCAAGAGGCAAATCAATCCACAAAAACCAGAACGGCGTTCACTTTGTTCCGCTGGTGGAGACTCTCAGACGGAAGGAGCAGAGTGCAGAGCAGAAACTCAGAAAGAACTCTGCAAACTTTGGTATCCACTTTTAACAAAGACCCACTTCTCTCCGTCTTTTCTCTCTACTCTCTCGCAAAGGTAGGGTTGCATCCATTTCTGATTGGCCAGAGATGGCAAGGATGGAAGGGAGTAGTGGGTCGCCCGCTACTGCATGCTGCAGGGCCGACCTTTCCCTCTGTGAAGGCAAGAGCACTGGTGGACCAAGACGAACTCTTGCTCTGTTGGAAGGTGCCCGTCAAGCAGTTCAATATCTTCCCGTACCATACTTCGTACCTTCCTGCCCTTCCTGCAAAGTCCTTCCCTTGTTTTCCAATATACATGTACAGCGACAAAGTACAAAGTAATCAACGTCCGACAAATATCTCGACAGTTATCAAAGAAGGGATGCCGTCTCTGTCAGACAACACCCACAGTGGCGGTGCTTTCACTCGTCCTTTCTGCCACTGTCGCCACGCCGGTTGAAGGCTGGCCGACCGTCGACTCAACCTGGGTCTGGGTCGTGTGTCTTCAGCCTGCGAAGCGAGATATCCTGCCCTCCTTCTTGTCTGCCCCCCATCCTATTTTCTTCATATGCGGCTGTCAGCGGTCTTGGAAGATCGTCCTGGCAGCAGGTCTGTGCGGATGGGTGTCGTCGTGTGTCCTTGGGGGTGTTTTGGAAGTCAACGCAGGTTTGCCATTTGTTTGGAGCTCCCCGTCGAAAGGGATCACTTCAACTTCCCCTCGTTGGCATGGCCAACCTTTGTGCCTTTGTGCTCTTGCTTCTCCGTCTTCTCCGCTCTTATTTTGAACTCTTGCCATGCCCAGCCACTGTGTATCTCAGCGCACACACCACCCATTCCCCCTTCCCAGTAGCAAGATGCCAAAAGAAGCACAAAAAAAGATGTGCACCCAATAAAGACCTACCCCTGCTAGCGTGCGACATTCGAGACATGCAAGACAATGGCAGACAGCCAGGCTCCTGTCGTACAGCCTGTATGTACTATGCGTTTGTGTACACTGTCGAAGCCTTGCCCATTTGTGGTGGACTTAACGCCGAGAGACCCGGTCGTTTGACGGACGGCGCATGCACAGAAAGAAGAAACGATCGACATAAGGAAAAGCACAGTCCGACTGGAGACCAGGGTTGGTGGTCCTTGTCTCAGTGGCTCCAGCAAACTCCAGCAAGTCTCCCAGTGGACTTGCAGCGCCAAGACAGACAGCCTCTGCAGCCTTCTCTAAAGTTGTTTTCTTTTCAACTCTTGTCTCTCGCTTCCCAAAAACCCATTCACAAATCTGGGCTCTGGTCGCATGCCGCTCGAGCCGGACAGCAACCTTTTGAGTCTCGAGTGTCCTTCGATGTTCCCCTCGTTTTCTTTTTCTGGTTCATATATCTCTTATTATCCTTCTGCCCTGTTTTTGTATGCCGCAGCTCGTTTCTGCCCCCGGCCAGCCTTGCACCCTGAGCCTTCGTACGGAGTATTGTGTCGTTTTCCTTTGTCTGCGGACTGAATGTCCCGACGGAGAAAGACGAAGCTGACGTTGTTTCTGAAGGCTGACTCGCTGACATTAAAAGCTAGTTGCCTTGAAAGGTCGATGACACAAACGACACTGAAAGACACAGCCCCCAATCGCATTTTGCTGTTGCTTTTGCTCTTTCATTGTCCTATTGTCCCAAAGGATCTAGCAGTTTGCGGCGTTAGGTTCCGATGCTTGACGTCTGTCACAGCGGTCGAAAGACAAGCAAGTACTGTCTATCAAAGGTCATCATGACGCGGCCTTTCACATAACGGCATCTTTCCTCTTTCCTCGTCCATATTCAAGGCTAACGACAAAAAGAGCCCCAGCTTGAGCCTTCGTGCACAGACAATATCAACCTCAAAGAAAAGAAGAGGAAAAATTAATAAATAAATAAACAACCGCAGAGCTACCCAATATCGCATGCAAGAGAACCATATGTCGTATGCACTTTGATCCACAACAGCAACGGGAAGCGTATTTTGGGAAAAGAGGAACAAAACCCAAAAGCAGCTCCATCTTGATGCAGGACAAGGAAAAGAGGACAGGGGAGCATCAGAGAATCAAAGAGGACAGAAAGACAGACAGAAAAGAGGGGACCCACACCCACACCCCTGCAATCGCCAAAATCCACCCTGGCCAATCACAGCTCCGATACGCATGGCAAGAACGAGACAACTATTGGCGCGATAAGCTATGGGTGGGTACCATGCACTTGAATGCACTGGCCACCATTGGCGATGGCCTGCAAGTGCCAAGTGCCTAAAAATGGTTCGCACAACGGGGTGGATTGCGCCTGAATGGGCCCTCGCAGCTGCCCTAAACTGCCCTGGGAAAAGGCCATGGTGCACTCTTTTGCCCGGCGTGGTTTGGCCTGGCAGGGTGGCGCCTCCCCTGTACTTCGTTGTGTGCTCAGAGAAAGAAAGAGCGACCTGACAATACCTTCCTGCCCCAGCCTATGCCACGCATTTACCTGGTACCCAACACCCACTGCTTCCACCACGCAATTGCCATGTCTCCTGTTGTAAACGCTGAAGACCAGCCATGCTTTTCGCTTTTCTCTGTTCACTTTCTCAAGGCCGCCCCGCCCACGAAAACTAAACAACTAATCCACCCCTTGCTGCAGAAGTCTCTTTTCTCCGAAGTGTACTCCGTAGAGCACAAAAAAGCACAACTGAAAGTACGACGTATTACCTCTTGCAGGTGTTTTGCAGGAGTGGTACCTGTCCTTGCCGTTTTATGCTGCTTGCTCCGTGCGCTTGAGAGCGGGTCCCACTGGTGAGCACTCGCCTTTTGCTCTTGCCCTTTCTACGACGTAAGATATTTTCTAGCCTTTTCTCGCCTTTTCTGTTCTTTCCCTCGCAACCCTTCAAAGTCCCTTTCAACCTGGCCCGCCGCTTTCCTGGTCCCCAAGTCACTCATTTTGCACCCCTCTTTCGCCGCAATCCCGTAATCGTAAATTGAACAGACCCGCGCCAAGCCCAGTGAGCTGTGCCTGCACCCTTTCAGAAGATTAAAAGTGAACACAAGCGATACTTGTAAATTGGCAGCATTTGACTGTGTTTGACTGTATTTATGACTGCTACGATTGCGGTCTGTCTACTTCGTGCCCAGGACTCTCGAAATGAAGGAACCAGGCTTGTAGGCAGAGGGTGTGCCGTTCGCTCTTTCCTCGCGTGCCCACGGCCTTCCTTCCATCTGATTTGTGACAGAATAGACAGGCGACACACACACACATACACACGACGAACCTCTTTTCGTCGCTCCTTCCCATACAGAAGGCTCGTAAGATATTGGAGTAATACAATCATAGCAGGCACCGCCCGTTGCCCTTTCCCCTTTCGTTTTCCTGTTGCGCCTTGAGAGCCCCTTTCCCAACGTCTGCCTGCACATGTCTGCTGTTTCTGGGACTTTTGGGCACCATCTTGAGAACTTCTCTTGTCCATCTTTTCTCGCCAACAAACATCACCAACAAATCAGACACAATCAGCCGTTATCTCAACGAACTTTTGACGACCCAACCTCAACAACGCGAACAACGGACCAGATACTCGCACCTTTGTACTCCTTGTACTCCGTGCCACACTGTGCAAGTCGTTTCGACGCCACTATCGATTTGATCGGTTTCCCAGCAAACTACGGCTACACAGTATCTATCGATAAAACAAGAGTCCTGGCCTTTCGCTCACGGACAGCCAAAGCCCCCCTAGTCGCACTATCAGACAGTATCGGCCACACTACGACACTACAGCTGTATCTCTCATCAGTGACTCTGACAGAGCCCGTTAAGTTTTTTCGCCGTCTCTCTCGCTCTCGCCCAAAAAGCCCCAAACCCCACCAGAAATAAAAAAGAAATCACATCGAAACCGCAGCACGTCGTCACTGTTTGCCGCTATCGACCACTAAAACCTCCGAGCCCAGGCTTATCCTGTCCAATCCCCCCTGTCCATCGCTACGGTACTGCCACAGAAGAGAGAGCCAGCCGAGCCAGCCTGCGAGACCAACTGCGCTAAAGCCCGCTGTCACGCAACTCACAACCGCTAAACCTCTTTTACCCACTAAACCGGCCCCAGACGCCCACCAGCCCACCAGGCCCAACCCACTGTCTTTCCCTTGTTCCTCCTCTCCCCTCCCCTTTCGTCCCTCCTTTTTCGACTCTCTGGCCGATCATCGAGCGAGAAGAAGGAAAGACCAAGTCCAAAACCCAAGAACCGACCAAGAGAGAGAAGGAGCAAACCAAGAAAAAACAAACTCAAAGCCTCACGATCTTCTGTTCTTCTCTTCCCTCCCCATACTTTTCTTTTGTTTTCCACTCCTTTCGTATTACACAGATTCGATCCTTACTCGGCTCTCTCTCTCGATTTCTTTCCCTCAATCCCCTTCGTCACAGAATCGGGTCCCCTCTTTTTTCCCTGTTTCCCGCCCGCGCAAAACGAGACGACCCAAACGGCTTTCTGCGCTCTTTTACGACCTTACCTTCCACGCTTTTACGTCTTTTCACGCTTTGCGTCTTCGCCGTTCACCCCGTTCTCTTCCGGGTCCCTCGACGAGTTTCGTAATCCCGCCTCAACTTCCCACCACTCGATGAGACTGTGAGGTCTCCACGATTTTTGCTCAACTCGACTCAACTTCTACATTCTCTTCCTCCTGTCATCCCGTCTTCCGGCTATTTTGTCTCACTCGACTCAACTTCCGGACGACCCTCTCTCTTCCACGATCTCCTCGACTGAATACCGAACGCAGTATCTCACGAGAAAAGGCTCACACTTCGTCTGCTCCCGCTTCAGCCCGCGGATCTCGCGCCCACGTCGACCTGCCAATGTCTCTGCAGTGACGCTTCTCGACGCCGATGGGCGCATTGCCCTAAATAACGCACGACGATATCCTCAACCTCTCACACATACCCTCACGCTCTCTACTACAACCATGGAGCCCGAACACCCTCGGCCCTCGCGGCCGCACCACCATCCGCACCTCCTCAACCTCCTCCCCGTCACATCCGTCTCCTCGCCTTCCTCTCCACAGCCCGGCTACCGCACCGCCAGCGGCGTCACCCCCGCCTCCTCCCAGGCGTCTTCAGTCCGCAACAACACTCCCACTCCTCACCACACGTGCCCACCATGGCCTCCATGGCCTCCGCAACCTCTGCTTCGGCAGCACTGGCTGCGGCAGCCGGCACCTCCTCCGCCTCCGCTACTGTCTCTCCCCTCCCCGACAGTACTCTCTCTACACCACCCGGTGGTATCTCACACGAGCACTCCTACGTGGCAACACGGCAGCCCGTCCGAGAGTGAGTCCTCCTCAATCCTTCCCTCCTTTACCTTCTTTTCTTTTCTTGATAGTATACTGACATTTCTCTCTAGAACGCACATTGCCAATGTCGACCGGGACTTTACTACGGGCCGTAAGACGATCAACGAGTACCAAGTCTTGGAAGAAATTGGCCGCGGGCCAGCACGGCAAGGTTAAGCTCGCCCAGGACAACCGTGACGGCCGCATGGTCGCCATCAAAATTATCCCCCGCCTCTCCAAGACCCGTCGTCTCGGCAAAGTCTCGGCCGTCGACCCTCAGCAGAACACCAAGCGCGAAATCGCCATCCTCAAGAAGATCCGCCACGAGAACATTGTCGCCCTCCTCGAGGTCATCGATGACCCGGAACTGCAAAAAAATTTACATGGTGCTGGAGTACGTCGAGCGCGGCGAAATGACATGGCGGAAAAAGGGTCTGCCCAACATTTGCTACTTTGAGCGCTACCGCTTCGAGCAGGGCGTGCACGGCAAGCCGTTGGCACCCGGTGAATGCAACTGGCACGCTGTTTCTCGAGCGGAAGGCCACCATTCGGGCCCTGAAAGAAGCACGCGCCAACGGCACTCCGCCTCCCGTCAACGAGTGGACCACCAAGTACCACGTTACCGCCGACGACGAAGACGGCCAGCCGCCATGGTGGTACGTGCCCAGCATTGGGCTCGGCCCGGACGCGTCTCTTCTCGAGTCCCACCCGATCTCACGTGCCACGTCCCGCGCCCCGTCCCGCGTCGCCTCTTCTGCATCCGTCGCCAGCGCACCCGCTCCCCACTCCTACTCTTCGGACGCCTCCCCGTTGTCTTACATGGCACAGGATGGCGGCGATCCCCACAGCTTTATTTTGGGTGACGATGACGACGATGGTTTCGGTGGTGATGGCGGCTCGCAGACGCCCGGCCTCCTGCACCCGGGCAACGCCATGTCCAATGCTCTCGACGGTAGCATGTTCGGCGCCTACATGGACGATAACGCCCGCCAGCGCCATCGCTCACCCAGTATTGCCGACTCCATTATGTCTCACCTTTCCGGCCTCGATTTCAACTCCATGGTCCACGACCCCTACGCCGACGACTTTTCGTACGTGCCCTGCTTCAACATCCACCAGGCCCGCACCGCTTTCCGCGACACAGTTCTAGGTCTGGAATACCTGCACTACCACGGTGTCGTCCACCGCGATATCAAGCCGGCCAACTTGCTGTGGTCTAAGGGCTTTCACGTTAAGATTTCTGACTTTGGTGTCTCTTACTTTGGCCGCCCTATCCGTGATGGTGAGCCCGATGTCACCGTCTCGGAAGCTGAGGCTCGCAACTTTGACGACGACCGCGAGCTTTCCAAGACAGTTGGCACCCCGGCCTTCTTTGCTCCCGAGCTGTGCTACACGGACATTGATAAGGAGCCACCACGTGTCTCGGAGCAAATTGATGTCTGGTCACTCGGTGTCACTCTCTACTGTCTTCTTTACGCCCGCATCCCCTTCCTCGCCGAAGACGAGTTCTCCATGTTCCGCAAAATCGCCACCGAGGAGGCCTTTATCCCCAAGAGCCGCCTCAAACCCGTCGGCATCTACACCGACCCCACGGGCTCCTCTCTCTACAGCCGCACCAATGTCCACCCACAGTACCGCAGTGATGCCGACCCAGAGTACGAGGAGATCAGCGACCCGCTTCTCGACCTGCTGCGCAAGATGCTCATCAAGAACCCCGAGAAGCGTATCCGCCTCAAGGACATCAAGCGCCACCCTTGGGTCACCGAGGACATTACCAACATCCCTGCCTGGCTTAGCGAGACCGATCCGGCTCGCGACCAGGACCGCACGATCCATGTCGACGACGCTGAAATTGGCGATGCCGTCGTGCCCTGAACTTTTTGCAGCGTGCCCGGTCTGCCGTCAAGCGCGCCGTCGATAAGGTCATGCACCCGCAGCGCGACGAGAGCGCCAACGCTTCATCCACTCGCGTCCGCGCTGCCAGCTCTGCCGCCAGCAGCTCCCGTGTTATCGCTGAACAGGCTGCTGGTGCCAACACTTCTCAACCCATCAACATTCTCCCCGCCACCCTCCAACACCACAACAGCACCCCCGGCATCGGCACCGGTGGCAGCCACGGTAGTCAAAACGGCCACGGCTTCGGTTTCGGCAGCCATGGCCACAGTCACAGTCATGGTCACATGCACTCGTACAGCCAGGGTCACCAGCCAACCTCGTCGAGCCCGCTGAGCTTCCACCACTACCACACGACCAACAACCCGCGCGACGCCCGTCGTAAGAGCCTGCACAAGACCGACTCGGCCGACTACTTTGCGACTGTTACCCAGATGCCCACCGCCCCCGTCCCCTCTGCTGGCATCGGCGCCGGTTTCCCTGGACATACTGAGCCGCACCACCCGCTGGCCCAGAGCCAGACCGCAAGCCCGTATGCATCGCCAGGCGAGAAAACCCCCAACTCCGAGTCGCAGCAGCAGCTGACGGATGCGTCAGCAGCAGCATTGGCAGTAGCGCAAGCCCAGCCCGTGATGCCCGCGCTCTCCACCGCCACAACCTCCACAACCGTTTACAACTACAACATCGACGGTTCTGGAGAAGCTAGCCCGGCCACGCCACCCTCGCGTCCCATGACCCGCCATGTCCACTCTCGCTCCATCACCAATGCGATCCTCAGCCGTGCGTCCATTATGCGCGAAATCCAAACGATGCCCCGACACCGGCAGCTGTCCCCGCTGATACCAACGCCACCCGCCGCACACGCGAGGTCCGCTCGTCTTCGTCCACCGACGCCAGCTTCAACGCCCGCACGCGCTCCGTCGACCGCGCTGGCATCGTCTTTGCCAACCCAGACAAGCGTGCTAGTCCTGTTGTTGGATTAAGCACTGCCAACGTTCCCGGAAGTGTGCAGCAGCCGAGTCTACACATGTCGACGTCTACTATTGGATCCGATGAGACCGAGACGCAAACGCAAGTCCTGACAAACCCGCTTCAGCTGATTGAACGGCCTGCCACGGCGCACCGTGTGCAAGACATCATTGCTAAGGACACAAGCACTATCGTTGGCCGCAACAAGTCTAACAGCCTGTCGGCTCTACCTAACACCACTGTGGATGCGTCTAAACTGTCTGTGGCCAATGCTACACCGGAGAGCATCCCGTGCCCACCCTCGCCGAGACAGGCCATTGAGACCACTGCAGCTGCACCGGTCCCTGCTACCGCCAACTCGTCTAGCTCCGTGTCTCTCGAGGGAGGCTACGACCAGACGCCCCTCACTAGCCCAGCGAGGTGACTCACCACTCGTTTGTCAATAGCGGCAGTGTTGGCAGCAGCACTGGCGGCAACAGCCACCAGGGCCACCGCAAGGGCAGCTCCAATGCCATGATGACCATGGCCTTCCAGTCCGACCCTTCGCTTCCCGCTTTGCTCAGTGGTGCCTCCTCTGTGTCCAACGACATGGAGGGTGATTTCCTGGGCAACCCTGGTGTCGTTAGCAGTGGTCCCTCCGTCGATGTCTCCGACTCGCTGACCCCACCTGCGCTGCTAGGCAAGGAGCCCGCCGCCTTCCCGCTCGTCGGCCTCAAGGACCAGCAAGGGTGGGGTAGTGGCGGTGCTATCCCCGTGGAGATTGACAACACCATTGCAACGGCCGGTGCCGCTGCCACTGGCCGGTCCACCTCCACGTCGTCACGCACTCCGCTGGCCACCCCTGTTCGTGGCAACAGCCGCTGCTTCACCGACGAGGATGACGACAGCGACTCTGATGGCGGCATCATCATGATGGCCAAGGCCAAGAAGAAGGTGGCTACTTTTGCACCACCAACTACTGGTACCCTGGCTCTGCTGGCCGCACCACGCACATGGCCCGCCGCCGGGACACCAGCACAAGCATTGGCAGCACCGATACGGCCAAGAAGGTTGGTCTGAGCACGACCACCCCCGCAAATGGCGACAACTGAGCGGCCACAACTTTCCTATTTTTCTTTTTCAGGCATTCACAAACGAAATGGCGGGCATTTTGAACGATCAAGAACGGATTTTGGGGGTGGGCAAGGCAGGAAGGAATGATTCTCACGGGATTTGATGAAAGTATGAGAGAAGAAGACGAACATGAAGGAAGAAGAGACATTGCCACCATTATACCCGCAGAAGCCGAAGGCGGCTTTTGCATTCGGGGGCATCCATCTGCTTTTTTTAATATTGAAGAGGAGGATGGAAGCCAAACAACATGTCTATTTCAGATGTGTACGCACGTTTGTGTATGTTGGGCTCCTCATGGAAACGTTTGTGTTTCTATCATCGTTTGCTCCATTTTTTGTTCACACATTTTGTTGCGTCTGCCCATCTTGCGACCAGCAAACTATTTAATAGATCTTTGCATTTTCACACTTGTTTCGTTTAATGTATGTAGCACGGCGGACCAGATTATAGCCCCCTTCTCATATTCACATCATCTCCTCGCCTACCGAGGAGACAAACACAACCAATTGTACAGATACAACAAGCATTTCTTCTCGTCTCTTTTCTTTGCCTTGTGCTTTCTACTGTTGTTGATAGCCAAGATACGGGGCAGTTTATGGTTGTATATAGCACAGGGATATCCTTCTCAGGGGCAACAACCACTCAACCCAATTAATCGAATAATCAACACACTTTTCGAAATATGAGGGCTGTATATTGATAGTGAAATGAAAATGAAATGTAACAATGACCTTGAAATGAAGTCCAGTCACGGACTGTAAATTGCGAGTGTTGGTTATACATGAGAGACGTCACGGACTCTGTCTGATTATATTAGCCTTACTACGTCCGCACTTCGCGGTTACATTTATCAAGGTGCAAGCACGTACCATCCTCGTGCACATGATGCGTGGCACGCTACAGAGCATTCATACGGAGTTCGTTATCAAGATATGCATGTCTAGACCATTCTCCTTTGTTCTCCACATCGTCTCCTCCGCCTGTAAGGGGAAAGCACTCGTGAGCCAGGTTTTTTTTTGCTTCGTGGGAGTGACAGCCCATTTTGCTGAGAGAAGCTATTTACAGATATCTCTCCGTGCATCGTCCGTGGTCATTAAAGTTGAATACAAAAAATATGTCCTGGAGACATGCTTACACATCCTTACCACTTTTCTGGAAGACGAATGGCACGCAAGACCCGGGGGACTGGCTTGAGCGTCCAACAGAATGCGTCCAGTGTTGGGGTAAGAAACGGAGACGATGCACTGCTCATGTCACCAAAACAAATAAGGGAGACACAGGATGTGGCTGAACCAAGACGGACTGCAACGGATTATGACGGACTACGACTCCCTTGATAGTTTCTCGTGTAAAACATTTCTTTCTCCAAAATCCTACGTCTTGTCCGAGGCTACGGCTGGAACGGCCGGACAACAGGAGCCGGTGCCCGTCGAGATACAATTCAATATGCAGCGTGCTTTCTTGGATGCACCTCCAAGAGTGCGAGGCCACATGGCAACGAGACGGAAAGGTCGCCCGGCCCTTTACTTGGTAAGGCCCCCATCCTATCCTCGATTCACTTTCATTCTAGGCAATTTTCCCAGGCTCGGAAAGCGAGCTTCTCGTACCCCTTCCTTTTCTTCCTTGTCCAGGATTGTCGGAGTATGTACGGAGACAGCCATCTATGCCCCTTTTGCCACAATGGGGTGCCCAGTAAGTACATCGAGGTATAAACAAAAATGATATTTACTCTGATTGTGTGAATGGGGTCAATATTGAGCCCATCTGCTTATATCCAAACTGGAGTAACGAATCCGATACTGTATTCTACATCAAGTGAGCGGGCATCATGGATCTAGTTGAGTTCACACGGAAGACAACAATTTTCAATCACATAGACAAACGAACACACATGGACGTATGTCCGCACAGACACGGATAGAATATTCTCAAGTCATATTCTCTCTGAAAACAGAAAGATTGTCGGTCTTGTCGGCCATGTTCTCCGCCATCATCGAATAAGTTATGTACGAATACGATTTAGACCGTGTAGCCTATGTCCCCAGAATTTGTGCAGGTCTGCCAAGTTGTTCCAGCTCGGAATATTAAATATTCAGACTGGGTCGGCCTTTCGTGCAGTAGACGATTCCTACCACTTTACATGAATTTTGCTGAACCTAGTCTTTCTTTTTCTTTTTTTCTTTTTGTTACATGACCCCGTCTCGACGCGTACCTATTATTCAACTTCCCCCACACACACTATATATAATTACCCCCTCATCAGACACTTAAAATTGCGTGTCTGTCCCCAGGTCTGGCATAAAAACTTGTGAAAGGCCCTGGTAAACGTGTTCCTGGGTTTGTTAAAGATAAGCGAGCAACGGTCATTTTTATTGAATTGCATGCAACCACAAAGTAAAACCAACAGGTCTTGTGTCGAGGGATACGCACGTTTTTATATCCCCGTAAACCCGACGCCCCGGTATCGCGGTTATCCGTGAATGCTCTGTTTGAAGTGGAAAGCCGTTAAAAAACAGTAGACTTGGACAGCAGACACAAATTGGTTGTTTTATTGATTTTGTAAAAGGAATTAATAGTCATCTTGGTTCCCTCTCATTACCCTTTCAGCCCTCTATTTCCTTTACATGTAACCCGCTGCAGCCTGCTTCATCGTCTCCAAGTTGCTCTACACAGTAAGTTCGTGATGCTTTATTGTTCATTCGGAGCACTATTTACCTCCTTTTCATCAGCCAAATCATTTCTTTGTTTTAACAACAGAAGTGGCAATTCTTTGTAAAACAGAGCACTCTACTCCAGACTCGCTTAAGCGCCCCTCATACACCTCCCCAGTGGTTCCCGTCTTTTGTTTGATTTTATTGATCGCATTTGACCGCATTTATTGTCTATATCTAGACTAATCTCTTTCTAATATTCGGGGTACCTTCTCCTCTCCTTTCCTTCCCCTCTTTAGCCTCTCTCGCATCTCTTCCGCTCCTATTCTCTTTGGCTTCCTCTTACTCCACGCCATAGAAACAAACTTTTTTCTTCTTTTCCCAAGAGCTTGTTGAGAGAACAGACATGCTCCGTACACCATGGAAATCGTGGCGTCGTGCCTGCCGAACAAGAAACTTTGCTTTTTTCTCTTTTTCTCGGTGCTCGAAATCCATAAACGCGACATAATAACACCCTTTCTGGTATGAACGGTTCTCCAATCCCGGTACATAGGAGGGGGCACGAAATCATGTGTCCAGCCCTTTTGTCGCTGGAGTCCATCCCTCTCTCCTCGTCCTTACCGTCATCCCGCTCTCGCTGTTTGGTTTCCGACCCTGCCGGCGATCAAAGAAGGGAAGGGGCGAAAATGTGGCATGGACCCGTCCGGAGTATATTTGTTGCTCGGAGTATCCCCTGGGGCAAACCCAAATGACAAGGACAAAGAGGATGCAGTACTCGTTTTGGCTCCACCATCGTCCCAACAGTGGCTCGTGGTCTCAAATCTGACCAACAGCAAGCAGTGGAGTTGATTTCAATGTGACGGTAAGATTACCCCAGAGTCTGTAGGTGTGAGGGAAGGCGACCATGGCCCGTGTTGACTTCTCTTGTTGTTGGTACACCGGGCCCTTCGTTCATTTTTCTGCCATGCAGCGAAGTTGTAGAAAGACTTCGAATGATACTACTGGTAAACTCTCTTGGCGATTCTCACGAGATTTGCATGTTCTTTGCATATTCGAGATTGCCCTTCCAAGACTCTTGTCCACTCTTGTCCTTTCCCCAAAAACCACAGCCGCTCCGAGAGACTCCAAAAATATCAGTTTAGTCAAGGCCCAGTCCAGTCCAGTCCCCTTGTTCTGGAACCCAAGAAGAGAAAAAGCCACATGGCTTTCGCCTCTTTTTCACTCGGCGGTGCCATGTGCTCGTGTGGCTATGCGCCAGCGGTGGCAGGATGAGAGATAGAGACTGCTCACACACCAAGCCGTTCAGCTTTGAGTCCCTCCCTTTTCTGCATCGTGTCTCGTCTTCGTTTGTCAATTTCGTTGGTGTTTCTCTACTTTGTGCTTCGTAGTGTCTTGTGAAGAGTGGCTAACTGCTTGGCAGCCATGTGGTTCTTTCTCAACTTTTGAATTGGCCATTTTCCCCTATTTGCATTTGCGTTTCCTTCAGGAATAAGAGTCACAAATAGGTGCCGGGGGCGTTTTGGTGAGGCAATGTGACTTTTCTTTGATACTTCGTACTCCTACAACGGAGCTGATTATAATTTATATCGGTGGTGGCTTATAACCCGTCATCACCAAGCTCTTAATATCTGCCACCCTTTGATGCCTCCCGGCTAGACGACGGTTGGAAAAGCACATTCTGAGTTCACAGAACATTTTTTTTCGCGTTTCTACCGAAGAACAACTGCATCTCCATGCCTTCTTCTGCAATATTTGTTTTTCGTGGCGCGCAGCAATCTCGCGAGAGAAAGTTGCGATGGACTTGTTTCGTTGCCTCTTTTGGTGGTAGGCCGCTTGCTAACGAGTCAGGTGTACATATGCAGTGAGGCCATTGATGTTTGGAAGATGCTTGGAAATCGTCTGTGTGAGAGTTGTCTGCGTGTGGCCTCTTGTCCTCTTTTTCTCAAGTCTTTCACTCTCGTTCACGGGAGACCTTTTCCAGCCGACAAAGAAGCGTGCATTATGATTGGTTGTTCGGGAAGGTCCCACTCTAATCCATGTGTGATCATTGGCGCCCACTGCCATCCACCCCGAGCTCTTTGGCGGAGAAGGTTCCGCTTTTACTTTGGGGTATGCTGGCTGGCTGGCTGGCTTTTGTCTTCTCTCTTTTTACTCGTCTCCGCAAAGTGTGGAGAAAAGGGTCTGTTTCCTCTAATGACTCCGCGCCTGCCAAACTCGTCATCTCATACTCGCCAAAAATTGTACGCAAGGCTAAAAGTACGCTCGTCTGTTGGTTTCAAAATGCAGAAGGAAAGAGCCATGGGAGGGATAAAGCTGCGAGTGCCAATTGAACGGAAGGAGCGGGCGACCTGGCGGACGAACAAACTTGGGGTGCACCTTCCGAGCCTACACCTCCTGCATCTCCTTCCCGCATCTCGCTACTTGAATCCCGCGGCCAGTCGCCATGGAAAGAGATACATGAGCAGTGGTTCTTTCCTCGTTGTAAACCCGCGGTCACTGTTATCCCCCGCGTCCCGGCTCCGAGGAGAAGAAAAGACGCCACTTTTTCGAATAATAGAATACAGAATTTTGCCCGATGCTCGGCCTTGGATTGTGTGCACGGCCAGGATGCCTGCATGTCCCCTTCTCCCATACCCCAGAATGTGCGTCGCAGGAGGATGCAAATGGGCACATTTTTGCGGGAATAAAAACAGAAAGGGTGGATGAAGGGAAGAGAGCTCTGCCAGCCAGAACATATTCTACTTCTACCCTTTAGCCAAGCAAATTGTCAACGGGCGTCCAACACATGGCAGGTGCGACCGACAATACACTCGCTGTCTCTTTCCATCAGATCTCGAAGCAAGAATTGACTAAAATGCATCAAACTTTGATGATATAGAATTGGTGTCAAAGAAGACAAATATAAGGTTTATTCCTTCGTTCAACAGTTAGGAACACGCTCCAAAAAGAACGGCCTAGAAGCACTATGGGCGCAGTCAGTCCCCTTTCAAAGACAGGGAGGCCATGCCCAAAGTACCCAGGCGCCAATTTTTTTGCCCGCCTAAAGTCTCTTCCAGCGCATTTGACACAGTCTGGCAGGTGCGTCCTGGCCCCCTTTCAGACTGCCTCGCCCTCGTGCCTGCCATGTCAGACGGTTTCGCCACTGCCAAAATGCAGTCCAGGCAGGTCCAGGCCCAACATCTGCTTTACTCTTTCTTTATTCTTTAGCACGCGTTCGTTCCTTCCTTTTTGGGCGTATTTTCGCCTTACAAGGGAACGCACGCAGGGAGGAAAGGAATGCTGTTTTTTGGATCGTCATCTGCTTGACAGGTTCTTTATCTTTACAATGACAGTTGGAGAAAGTAGGCGGTTTTCCTTGGGGCATGTTTGGGGGCTCTTGGGGCAGTCTTGGGGGGTAAACGGACACCATGTGCCGGGTGTGAACCCCAAAGGAGGCGTTTGCCACGAGGCAGGAGGGTGCCAAGAAAGGGAAAGGGGAGCGCCGAAGAGGGGAAGGAAGGCACGTAGGACTGCCAGCGTTTGGAGGCCACAAAGCTATGAGCAAGGAAAGAAGAGGGAAAGAACGCGAGAACAACTTCTGTCGGAGAACGAAGAGCGAGTCTTGTGCTTTTTTGCAGCCCCTTTTATCCTTGTCCAATGCAGACTTTGACCACGATGCCACGAGGTTGTTCAGGTACGGCGTCGACGATCAACATTGGCGATGCGGTTGACCAGAGAAGCATCAAAATCAACAACTGTCGTCAACTGTCATCTATTCTCGTCTATTGTTGTCGAGTTCCCGCCACTTCCCCAGACTCTCCCCATAATTTTCATCCTTCCGGGGAAAAAAAGACTGCGACACTACTTTTCTCTTTTTGCCCACCTTTCCCCAGACTGCCAGCTCCAGACCCGACTTCATCTTCAGCTCCATCCACTGCGTCCCGCTTAGGCATATCCGGGCAGGCAAAAAATCCACATTAGCCCGTGAGCAACACAGCAAACAAAACGTCTGCACAAAACAGAGTGCTTATGAAGACAGTACGCCATCTCGACACCTTTTGTACACTTTGCACAACGAACACAATTTTTAGAGCCAACATTGCACATGGTCACTCTGCCACAAGCCTCTGTCTTCCTCTCCCTTTTCATCGCCTTTGTCCGTCTCTCGACTGCGGCCTCTCCTGGTCTGGCCAAGTCTTGGCTACATCCATGGTCTTCAAATGGCCTCGTTTTGCTGCTCCACTCCTCACCCCGGCCAGTTCGAGCCAGTCAGAAGCCAGTTTGGTGAATCATTACGATCCCAGCCTAGCGAGCTGATCTAGCCCAAACTAGCACCTGGGGTCGATACGGGGAGACGGTGGATTATCGACTATGGGGAGACGGCGCATATTGTGCTGCGGGGAGCAGGAAAGAATGAAGAAAAAGAAAGACGGCACGACACAAAAAAAAAGAGAGAGAACGAGTGAAAACCACCCTCCAAGAGAAACCTGGTTAATCTCATCCTTGGGTCTCGGAACCGTGACGAGGCCGTGCTGGGGACATGAGTTCGTGTCCCCAATAGCAAACTAGCCTATTGGGGGACGATACAACCAGAGAAGGAAGGGAAAGAGGCCAAAGAGAAGAAAAAAATGAAGAGAGAAAAAAGAAAAAGAAGAGAAAAAAGGAGGCCAGCCTCAAAACGCCCAATGGCAATGGCCCAGACTCGCTCGACCAACACCTCTGAGCCCCCGTCTTTTGGAGAACAGCTGGTCACGCAGAAAAACAGAGGCGCTTTTTGTTCTCTCTCCTCTCCCATAGTCACAGTCTCTTTCCCCAGATCCAAGCCTCCAGGCTCCGGTCCCCAGTCACCATCTCCATTCCTAACCCCATACTCCATCCTCTACCCCATTTCCGTCCCCATCCTTTGTTTGTCTCGCCTCCCCAAACCTTGCGAGCCTTAGATGGGGAGGATCCGCTCGGAGAAGCTTCCCCTTTACACTCGTTCTTGCCTGTTGGTTGTCTTTGCCTTTTGCCTTGCACATATTGTCCCTTATTTTTGTGTCTGTTGTTTGTCTCTCGCAGGGATACACGAAATATAAGAACAAACAAGCAGCCCGTCTGTTTCTAATGTGACGATCTTGTCTCTTTTTTTTTCTTCAGTCTTTCTCATCTCTTCATCCCCCCTCCTCCCTTTTTTTTCATTCTTTTCTCATCATCGTCATTTTTTCCTTTCCCCTTACCCCTTTAACTCCCCTTCTTCCCTCACAATGTCGGCCGACGGAAACTCGGTCCACGAGGGCAAGGTCGCCCACGAGATCGTCGACGGCCACGATGTCGCCAAGGTTGCTCATCTGGACGGTACTGTCGACTACATCGATGCCAATGCCGTCGGTGGTGACCTCGAGGACATGCCTGCTGGCTACTACTACAGCCCGGCTTTCCTTGGTACCATGGTGGTAAGTTCTCACTCAACATCTCACTATCGAACGCGACTATATTCGTACCATCACGAGAATCTCATCTAACATTTTTCTTTCTTCAGGCCGTCTGCTGTGCCTCCATCTGTGCCTATCTCGGTTGGGTGCTTCCCGCCAACACGCTTTCCCTGATCAATGCCGACCTCGGTAACTCTCCCGACATCAACTGGGTTGCCACTGTCTGGACGCTCGGCTCTTGCATCGGTTTCCTGCTCATCGGCCGTCTTTCCGACATCTTCGGCCGCAAGTGGATGGTTATGGGCACCACCATTCTCTCGCTCGTTGGCTGTATCGTCGGCGCCGTCGCCAAGAACGTCAACACCCTCATCGGCGCCAACCTGCTCAACGGTCTGTCCGCTGCCGGCCAGCTTTCCTTTGGTATCACCCTCGGCGAGCTCGTCCCCAACAAGCACCGTGGTGTCGTCGTCACCATCTGCTTCCTGTCCAGTCTGCCTTTTGCCGTCTTCGGCCCCATAATCGCCCGCTCGTTCATCAATAACACCGCTGCCGGCTGGCGCTGGAGCTACTACATCGGCATCATCCTCAACGGCATCACCGGCATCCTCTTCTTCTTCCTGTACCACCCGCCCAGCTACAACCAGCTGCACGTTGCGGGCAAGACCAAGTGGCAGGCCGTCAAGGAGATTGACTACGTCGGTATCTTCCTGTTCGTCGGTGGCTGTGTTCTGTTCCTCATCGGTCTCTCGTGGGGTGGCACCATCTACCCTTGGGCCAGCGTCCAGACTCTGTGCACTCTGCTCATCGGTTTCGCCACCATTGTTGCCTTCATCATCTGGGAGGTCTACTTCTGCAAGGTCCAGCCTCTTATGCCCCCTCGCCTGTTCCGGAACAAGGGTTTCGTCGGCATCGTCATTGTGGCCACCATTGGCGCCATGATCTACTACTCCATGACCGTCCTCTGGCCTACCATTATCGGCACTCTGTACACCACGGACAGCCTCGCCATTGGCTGGCAGTCGTCCGTCGTCGGTGGCGGTATTCTTCTGGGCCAGGTTCTCGGTGGTCTTGCTCTCGGCTACGTTCCCCGCGTCAAGACCCAGGCCATCATTGCCTCTGTCTGCGCCATGGCCTTTATCACCCCGCTCGCCACCATCACCAGCGGCACCCACAACCTGTTCCTCGCCCTCGGCATCCTCGGTCTCATCTCCATCGGCTACGTCGACAACATCACCTTCCCCGGTGTCACCCTGGTCCAGGAGTCCCAGGATATCGGTCTGGCTACTGGTGTCATGGGCTCCATCCGTGCTCTCGGTGGTGCCGTCGCCCAGGCCATGTATGTTTCGGTTCTCAACACCAAGCTGGCCACCAACATCCCCAAGTACGTTGGCGCCGCTGCCACCGAGGCTGGTCTCCCTGACTCGTCGCTGCCCGCCCTATACGCTGGCATCACCGCCGGCAACTTCACCGGTGTCCCCGACATCACCCCGTCCGTCGAGGCCGCCGTCGGCACTTCGCTCCAGACCGCTTACGCCGAGAGCTTCAAGATTGTCTTTTACTGCACCATCCCCTTCTCCGTCATTCTCATTTCTGCCGCCTTCCTGGTGCCCAACATGGAGCCCTACCTGCACCTGAACGTTGCCAAGAAGCTGCAGACCCGTGCCGACATCCAGCTCGCCGAGAAAAACGCTGTCATTGACCACGAGAAGGCCAATGCCGCGCACGCCGAGACTGCTGCCCACGTCGAGGACGCCGGCATGACCACTGTGCCCCTCGAGTCGGTGGCTGCTCCGGCTGCTCCTGCAGAGCGGTCTTAAAGTAAAACCTGCCGTCTCATCTTCGGTCTATCTACTCGTTTTATCTTCTTGTCTTCTCTCTCTACTTAGCATTTAATTACTGTAATGGACAAGGTCGTCGTTCTTCAGGAACAGGCGATCTTCAGTCTCAAATAGGATACCAGGGCATACTTTCATAGTACACTCACCACAAATACCAGTCTTTTTCATATCATACTTTGTTCCCATTGCCAGTGATTAATTGCTCTGTCGTAAACTAAATATCGATCAGAAAAATAACCGGATTGCCTTTTTATGTACGATGCCACACAGGCGGTATCATCAATGAATAAATGATATATTTGTCCATTGAGTTTCCGTGTGGTTTGATAAAGGCTTGGACTCGTCTAACTATCTAAGCTGGCAATTGTTAAAAGTCATGATATCAAAAAACACCCTGCAGCGTAGCTCAGAATATAATTTACAGTTTATTGTCAACACAGGGGGTCTTTTCAGCAAACGGACTTTTCATTTCACCTGTTCTCGTATCGGAATAATGGCAATTCACATAATTTTTTTTTTTTTTTTTTTTTTTTTTTTTTTTTTTCAAAGCTCTGTAATTTCGTTCTTTGAACTGAATTTTTTAATCAAAATAAATAAATATAACAGGTAGAAATAAAGAAAAATTAACTAAGAAATCATTCCGACTAGATAAAGTCAAGGTACTAATTGGCTTTGTACTTTTTTTTCTTGGAAATAAAGATTGGCCAAGGGAAACAATTTTACCCCAGAAAAGAAAAAATCCTAGTCTTGGACACGAGTTTTCTTTATGTATCGCAAAGTCAGACAAGGTTCATCACTTGCAGTGCAAAGGCATGTGTGGTATGTGTTTTGATAGATGTTCGTATTAATGGTATTAACTCTCCTCGGGGCCTCGCCGGGCACCCTGTAAAAACTTTGGTATTGTGAAAATGAAAAGAAAAAAAATATGTGTGAAAAAACAAATCATCGAACATCAAACGAAGAAAATGTAAAAAATAAAAGAACCATCAAGCCGTCAAACACATTACATTCCTCTCAACTCTTTTGTCTTTCTCTTCTTGTCCAGCGTCATGGTCTTGCGACCGGCCCATGTTTTCTGTCGTCACCCCTCAGGCCATAAACATTAATTGACGTGGATCTTTTTAATGACTGCAAATTCATTAAGCCCTTTACAGCAGGATAGCGGCCATACCGGCAACGGCGGCGATGACGCCAACGGGGCCAGCAGTGATGATGGGAGCCTGGAAATGTTAGAAAAATTGCTCAAGGAGAGCTAAAAAAGAAGGAAGAGAAGGAGAAGACATACGAAAGCAGTGCTCGACGAGGTCGTGCCAGCACCGCCAGCACCAGAGGTGCCGGAAGCACCGCCAGCGCCGCCAGTGGTCTTGGTGCCAGTAGTAGCACCAGAGCCCGAAGCACCAGCACCGCCAGCGCCGCCAGTGGTCTTGGTGCCAGTAGTAGCACCAGAGCCCGAAGCACCAGCACCGCCAGCGCCGGAGCCAGTGGCAGACGAGCCGGAACCAGAGCCGCTAGCACCAGTGCCGGAAGCACCAGCACCGGAACCGCTAGCACCAGTGCCCGAAGCACCGCCGGCACCACCAGCACCACCGGCACCCGAACCGCTAGCGCCAGTGCCGGTGGCCGAAGCACCCGAACCAGTGGCGGTAGCGCTACCGCTGCCGCCGTTGCCAGCACCAGCACCACCAGTGCTGCCAGAGCCCGAAGCGCCCGAAGTAGCAGAGCCACCAGAGCCGCCAGCACCGCCAGCACCACCAGCACCGCCGCCAGACGTGGTCGAGCCAGAGCCGGAGCCAGCGCCGCCAGTGTTGGAAGCACCGCTGCCAGTAGTGGTGCCAGAGCCACCGGCACCGCCAGCGCCACCAGCACCACCAGTGGTAGTGGTGGTGGGCACAACAACGCCAGCAGAAGAGCAAAGCGAGACACCGTACTTAACGACCTCGGCAGCGTTGGCGTCGTTGCCGCAGGACTCGTATGAGCAGTCACGGATACCGAAGATGAAGTCCTGGTTGCTGCACAGGCACTTGTAGTCCGAGGACGAGGAGCAGCCGAGCTGGGAGCTCTGGCCAGCCATGTTGTTGATACATGTGGTCTGCATAGTGTTAGAGTGGCTCTTCATAAATTGGAAAGGCTCATAGAGAGTAAAAACGTACACCGCAGGCGGGGAAGTTGGCAGGGAACTGAGCGTTCACGACCGCGGCAGCCGCAAGGGCAGAGATGAGAGTACGGGAAACCATCTTGAATAGAGGGTTGTGGTTCTGTAAAAAGATCGTTGTTAGTATTTTGCGCCTTTGCATACGATGCTCTTGGCTCTTGGCTCTTGGCCGTCTTCCACAAGGTGAATGCAAGCTGACTTTGGATGTGATGTGAGTGTGCGCGAGGCGTGATGGCGATGGGATTCTGAGGGCGAAAAATGGGTATGGGAAAGGGAGAAAAGAGAGGAGTAGGAGAGAGGAAGAGAAATAAGAATCAAGAAAACTGGAAACAGAGCAAGGGGAAAATAAAGTTTCCAAGAAAAAGTTGGCAAGGGATCTCCTCAGGTTGATATACTACTCCCTCTCACAAAAAGCATCCGAACAAACTGACTCTTGACTCCTGGGTAATGAGTTGTTGCGCAGAGACCAGAGATGGGGCAGAATCAAGCGCTGGGCCAGGGGGCCCAGTACAGATCTGAGCTAAAGCCAATCGATCGTGCAATACGTCGTACCGACAAATCCCACAAGGAGATAAAGTGTAAGTGAAAGGGGGCAGAGGAAAACAAGAGTGGAGGGTAGGGATGGGCCGTCTAACAAAGTCGAGCACCAAGTGGAGCCGTTGAATGCGGACAAATAAAACAAAGCTAGGGAGTTGTGATGGTCTGGGTGCAATTTCAAAAAAGAAGCGACGGAGACAAGGCGGCGCGTCTGCGTTGACCCTTTTTGAAATTGAACTTCGGCGTACACGAATTTCGGTGTAAAATGGTTGGTCGGACGTGGTTGGGAAGTGGTTGCCCGTGGAGAAGGTGGTTGGAAAAAAAAAGGAAGAAAGGAAAGAAAAGACAGCCGCGGCGAGAGAGCACGCACAGTCGAGAGAAGAAGAAAAAGAAAAAGCAATGCTCATGAGAAAGCTCTGAGCACTGGTTCTCTTTTCTCTCCCCGTCAAGACAATGCAAGCATCCGCCGCCGTGGTCCTTGTGGAAGCCAATGCAACAAACAATGTTCCACTTACATAGAAAGAATCAACTACCGTTGGTAGTCAGCTTGAAGGATGAAGGAGGGAGTGTTGTAGTAGACGAGAGCTGTGAGTAGAGTAAACGTCTTGGCAGTCGTTAGCGAGGAAGAGCGAGGGATGTTGACGATGATGCTGAAAAGGGTGAAGAGAGGAGATCAAGAGAAGGAGAGGAGAAGGCTGGAGGAAGGGGGGGAGGTAGCGAGGGATAGATATATTAGTTTTTTGACAGTCGGTGATGGGGGTGTGTGTATTCAGTACTCCATAGTCTGGGACCTTGACGACACGGAGGGCGCCCTGGTGGTAGGGGCAAGGGGGAACAACAGAAAAGGTACAGGGCCGACAAGACGGATACAAGACACAACTGCCAGGGCACAGAGCGGGTGTTTGCTAAGCTGGACGGCAAGGAAGAGGCGAAAAAAGTAAAGAGACCCGACCCAGAAGACGACCCAGGCGGACCAGGATGCGAGATGCGTACCTTACGCGAAGAGGAAAGTGGATAAATCTTGGTGTATCTTTGGAGATGAAAGAGGAAAGAAAGAAGGTTGGTGAGAAGGAAGATGTGGAAGTGGGAAAAGAAGAAGAGAGGAGAAAATATTTTGAGGGAAGAGAATATGGGAGAAAAAGCTGGCAGACGCGGGGGGCATGGAAAGCAAAGGAAAGAGCGAACAAGACGCGTCAAAGAAAAGCAAAGCAAAAACAGCAGGAGCCTATGAGCGCATGCTCCGAGGGAAAGTACATCTGTGAGTAAATTTACACTGTCATGGAAGGTACGACCTACGAGGGAGTACAAAGATATCCAAGCAAGGAAGGAGCGATGGGGAACGATGCATCGCGATTGGGAGGCATCTGTCTTTGTAAAGGCCCAAAGAGGCAACCGCACTCCACCGAGTCTGCCACAGAAAGGGAAGGGACGAGCGACGTACAGCGTATGGGCTGGCAAAGAAGCTCCATGGCAGCTCCGTTCTTTTTTTTTCTTCTTTCTCGTCCATTTTTCCTGCTACGTCGTCTGATCACAGTGTCGGGCCCCAACAGCAAAAAGAAACAACAGGAAAAAAAGAGACTCGGCAGTGGCATGTCTCTTTTTGGCGGCCGATCGCTGTCCCCGGAGCCACGCTAACCATGCGTGTTTGATGGGAAAGCTCACATTCGTGCAAAAGTACAGTCGGCGTCTTTGAGAGAGCAGCAGCTGCGGAGGAAGGTACGCGTCTGCTACGGACAAGAGGCGAAAAAAAAAAGGCAAAATAGGCAAGAGCGGCCACCATTCTTCTCACATACACATACACAAAAAGGCCAAGCACAGGTTTAGTGGCAAGCTCAATCGTTGTGCGGGTGGCCGAGTGTGCTGAAAAGAGGCGTCTGCCGTCGTCAGTGGCGCCTGTTGTGGCCGGCATTGGGGAAACTCGTGGGTGAGATACTACAGAGATCAAGCAGATGCAGATGTACGGAGTAGATGCGCACACGTCGTGCTCCCTCCCCTGTCCGCCAGATAATACAAGGTAGTTGCCTCCTTTGCGGAGAGAGAAAGAAGCTTGGACGGCAGGAGGGCCAGCCATGGCCAGCCACCTTGCCAATTGGTATTTCACTGAACACCTGGGATCGTTCTTTCCCTCTCCCAGTTTCTTGTTTCTTCTTCCATTTTGCTCTTGCTCTGTGGTGTGTTTTTGAGCTGGACAGGGGTTTGTAGGGCGAAGCTAGCGCGTCTGCTTCCCACAGCAAGAAGGAGCTCCACAAGCTCTCTCCCAAAGGCCCCGAGAACGGGAAAAAAAGATGGTGGACAAGAGTGGTCTTCTGGGATTTGGGGCCGATCGCAAAAAGAGAGAAGCTACGACTGTAAAAGCGTAAAAAGCCGCCTATGACGAAATGGGCCTGGAGCTGGCCGGAACTTGCAACAAACCAACATCGAACCAACAACTAGCAAAATCAGGGCCTTGAAAAAGATACATCCGATGCGAGGACAAAGGGCCATTGGTACGCCGTGTAGTGTTGTTTCCCCGTAGTTCGATTTTGGCGAAGAGAATGTGCTTAAGCGATTGGCTTTAAAGCGATTTTGCGATGAAATTTAGATACAAAGCTTTAAAACGGAAGCTGATTTGATCATCATGACATTGTTAGTTCGGACCAGCGCCATGAGCCAGCGAAAAACAGGCAGCCAGCCGTACGGAGTACTCGTAGTAGCCACAGCTGGACTCATCGGAATACATCGATCCGTTACAGCTGCCGCTGCCATTTTGCCTCCTTATGCTGAGTGAGGGTTTTCGCTTTTTGAACGAAACGGCCATGCCCTTGATCGGAGACTTCCTGGACTTGAAGGAAGCTTCTCGTCTCAATAATGGCCACCGAGGTGGCACGTTTCTTGCAGCTTTATGCAATATTTTTCACAGATTTTGCTGGTCTTGCGGTCCCTTCGTCGCCTACCAGGTCTACAATGGGAAAGGCGGCCCCCAGCAGCTTCGCCGAACAATCCATCCCGCTGCAGTTGGAAGCTCTTATCGAGTGGCAGGAAAGGCAGGAAAGAGAGAGCTCTTCGAAAGTAGGTCTCGACAGAAGCTCGACAGCTGGAGCTCTGTGGAGAAAAGAGAAAAGGGTGCAGGGACACGGAGGCCACGAAGGATTGGGCCTGCACGGCGCCAGCAAGGTGTTAGGCCAACATGCACGGCCAGATGCATGGTTGGATGCATGGCCAGGTGGACGAGGCAATTACTCCGTATTGACTTGAGAGAGGAGAAGAGAGGCTGGGATGGCTGAAATGGACGTGCAGAGCCACACTTGCGGTCAACAACAGTACTGAGTATGTACATCGTATGGAATCGAAACCGATGAAGTCAATGCTCGACGGTCCGTGGTGTTGCCGTGGTGTGTTGTTGGCCTGGTCGACGTGTAGGGATATGTCGTTGGTACCGTTGGGATGGACCAGCTGAACAAGTTGAAAGACGCAAAAAATACTTGTAAAATAAAAGAGGGAAAAGATCCGCCATGGGGAGCTGAAAAAAAAGTTTGGTTTTGCGGGCTGCGCTAGCCACAGCCGAAGTGCAAAGAACCCACTTGAATAAGGGAAACAACCCACCCACCCCTCTGCCATTGTGGCTGCCTCTTTCCTCATTTTGCGGCTCTCTTTCCACTCTTCTCTTCTTTCCGTCCGATCGTTGTTGCCGGGGAAAGAGAGGTCAAGGATGGTCAAGGGTGGTCCATTTTACACGCTATTCGAAGCTATCACAGGAAAAAATGGGGGGAGGGGGGGGGTGGTGTTCGATTGGGTTTTTGGCTTTCCCGCCGAGATCTTTCATTGCAACCTCTGATCGCATGGCCGCTCGCCGACAGAATGGGTTGCAATCTCACGCCGTGCTGGGAAGGCCCCTGTAGCGCGCGGCCAATGACGGGAGCGAAGAAGGGAAAATAGAGAGCAGAAGACAAAAAAAGACCAAACGACCAGAAGATGGTCAAACTCGTGAACGCACACTATTACAAGCATAAATTGCACTATCAGAGGGAAAGTAGGCGCCGGCCGTCTCTGCCATTTCCCATATTCTTTTTCTAGTCACGAAGGCACCAGGACAAAGGGGTGCGACTTTGGGCAGGAGGAAACCAGACCAAGTTCCTGGCCTGGAAAGAACGACCAGCGCACAACGCTCCTAGACCTGTTTTGTTCCCTACGTGCCCCTGTTCCTGTGTTCTTTTCTCGATTGCTGCTTCCTTTTGCAGATTCCTGTTGCTGTCGTTGCTTCCTGCACGGCAACAAGGCACTGAGCACACCGCATCAAGCAACAATCCCACCAGAAAGCGAAGGAAGTCCCCAGAACAGGTAAATCGCGCTGCATGGAGATGGAGAGCTGTGTGGCTGCTGCCGCTCCCATTGGCTCGAGCACACCCAGCTACCTATCTTTTTCATCTGCTTGTTTCTTATGACGACAGCTTCTGCAGGGATAATAATGTGGTGGTGCCGTACACAGTAGTGCTGCGTCGTGGTGGCCTGGCTTTGGAGCCAAAGTAAGGGGCCGGGGGGGGGGGGGGGGGACCTTACGCCAGGTACAAAGTATTTGTGTCGCTCGACGTGGGCGAGTCATACGCACTTTTCTCAGAAAAGGCACAAAGAACAGAAACAGAAGGAACCCGCCTGGTCGTGCAAGCCACCTGCACGACCACAGGAACAGGGAAAGGAAAGCCCACGATGGCCACGCTTAACATGGAATAAAAGACAGAACAGGGAAGGCACCATCAACGACGATCGGTGCAGTAATACTCCGTATAGTATCTGGAAGGAACGAGTCGGCCGTCTTCCCTCGGCGAGCAAAGACGATCGCTACTGCCCTCCGAGCGAAGTGGGAAATGAACAAAGGGCGCTGTACAGGGCAAGGCAGCCCGGGCAGGCACCGCGAGCAGAAGAAAGAAGGCGCTGCCATTTAGCGTCGCGCCGTGGCAGGAACGATCGACAGGTCGCTTTGTGTCCCCCTCGCCCCTTCCCAGTGAGCCAGCTTTTGGGGTTTGGGGCAGCGTTCGTCCTTTTCCCGCAGCTGCCATTTCGGGCGCCTTTTTTGTTCTTGCCTTGGACGACGTGGCTCCGCCAGGTACTTTTGTTCAAATCGCGAATCTGGTGATGTCTTCATTCTTCACGCCTTTTTTCTTTCTTCTTTCTTTCTCTCATTAGCAATTCTCGCTTCCTATCTCGTCCTTTGCGCCGTGCGCCGTCCGGTTGTTCGTCGTTCCGCACTTGACTCCAGGCCCCATGCCCCTGCTCTTTTTGTGCACGACCGTCGTCATCCGACCTCGATCTAAATGGATCTAGGCCAAGGCAGTCGTTTCCCGCCAAGCTGATACTATTTGTACTTTCCATGTTGTTCAACACAATACCCACGTCTCTTTCTTGTCTTTCTTGCATGTCCTTACGACGTGCCACTGTCACTCTGCAGGCCTTCAAGGCCAACCTGCCAGTCTGCCACTCGGATCCTTGTTTTCTACACCTGCCGTCATCCCAATGCAATTGTTCCATGTCGTGGAGCAAGCTCTTTGTAATCTCATGCTGCATTTTCTTGGCTGTTGTTATGACCTTCCAGCCATGCTTTTCTGTTAGTCGTAAGGCAATCGGACGGACATGTACTCCGTAGTCTTTTGGTTTTGCAGGACTTTCATAATCCGCTTTATTATGAAAATGAAAATGAAATGTAGAGAAATGGTGAGTGTCGTGAAGCTCCTTTTGCAGCCTCTCTATTTTCCACGCGTTTCTCTTTTTCTTTTTCCTCTCAATACTCTTTCCTTCTTTATTTTCTTTCCTTTTTTCTTCCTCGCTTTGTCAATGCTCCTCTCCGCCGTTGTCTCACGAGTGCTCGCTAGGTCCCCTATTTTTTCTTTTTCTTTTTCAGTCGACTTGACGGCGTTTTGACAAGTCTCCATTCTTATGGTCTTATTCCCTTATTTTCCATTTTCGTGAAATTGGCATCGACAACCACCCCGCTCTCTTCCCCGGCACATGGGTTTCTGGGTAGACGGTCCCGATGCGATACAGGCATGTCGAAAAGAGTTAAAAGGGCACTTACAAAACTCGGAAGCACTTAAGAACACTTAAAAGCACTTTAAAAGTCGACGGCGCCGGACAATTGTGCCGTGGTAAATGAGATTTCGAGAAGATTGTTCACGGTAATTTGAATGATGACCAAAAGGACTGACTTTATCTGTCACTTCATCGGTCATTTGGCGTCAGTTTTAACAGTAAACAGCTCGGAACAACATGCCGCGGTACAGAGCAGGGCTGCAACAGTTGTGTAATTGATATTAAAGAGAAAGAGAACGGCAGCCAAATGTATTTTCACGATACCCCTTTTATGTGTTTAAATTTTGCCCTCTATTTTCTCTATCGTGATGTCGGCCCCGTGATATCCCACGATCTCATCTCAAACCTCGAAATTCCAGTCAAGGGTCATGGCACGACTCCATCCGTTAAGCTTGTTTTCTTTACTGGCAACATTCTCCCTTCTTCCCCAGACGCGTCTTTGCTTTTTACTAAACGGTGATGAGATTTTGATGGGATCTTCACATTCCAGTTCATTGCATGTCAAAACGTAAGAAATGCTGGAAATATATGGCATGTCATCGCCAACTCGATTGTGGACAAATAAAGAAAGGGACCAGAGGAAACATTCAAGTTTACTCGATCACAGCGAGCACAAATTGACACCAATCGATTCGCATCCAACTTCCTGCCGTGAGACAGTTTGTCGTGGTCCCGGTGGCACAAACGAAACACGGCGCATAAATACAGGAGAGTCTTGCTGCGGTGTACATTATTGGGTGTCAGGTTCAGTGTTGTGCCACGCAGCGGCCAATTATGCGGTGATTGCAAGTGTTGAGAGCAAAGACAAATCGCGAGACGAAAACAACGGAAGCAAGAAACCAAAATAGAAGGAAGGATGAACTCCGCCGATACGTGGCACGAGGTCCAGCATGAAAAGGATAAAGAAAGGATTACACCAAACAAAACATCTGGCCCATCGTCACACGTCACATCACAGCACACAAGAAGTTGTCGAGAAACAAGACAGATGTACCAAAGACCTGTAAACAAGATGAAGGCAGGAAGGAGTCATGCCACTACATCACGATCATGAACGAGAAAACAAACAAAGAAGGCATGCCCATTATGCAAAAATCAACAGCTAAGGTACAAAATGCCATGGAAAATCAAAATGAATCAACAGTAAAACTCATAGCACATATTTCTTTTTTCTGTCTTCTGTCTTTCCTTCCTCCAGCCTGGGCGGTTCCAGACCGGAAGATTCCCATATTATTTGCTCCCCTCGTAGAACAAAACAAAAAAACCTCTTGGAAGGCCGAGGGAGCACGGCGATAAAAATAATCCCTTTCATATCAAAAGTGTAAACCCGTAAACGAAGCAACAAACATAAAAAATGTGACAACATAAAGAAAAGGCAAATACAGAAACCCAGAAAATATACAGATCGTTGTCACAGAAAACACGTAAGAGAAAACATCAAGAAGAAAAGACAAAAAGCAAACGCATCAGATCAGAGTAGAATAGGATACTCCGTCTAACCGCTGCACATGACGCAGGCCTCGGGGTTCTCGATGCTGCAGCAAGAACGGCATCGCGTAGATGTCATGCTCACGCTCCGTGCTATCCTCGTCGCCATCCTCGCTCTGCGACTTCTTGCCGTTGAGCGCAGGGTCGGCCAGCTCCTCAATCTTGGGCTTGCCGGCAGGCTCTGTGGGCAGAGCCTTGGGCGACTCACCCTCCTCGACATCAGCCTTGAAGGGGACAGGCTTGGACGGTGAAGCGGCGACACGAGCAGCAGCAGCCGCGGGCGGCGGCGGGGTCGTGCTCGGCGTCGGGATGCCGTTAGACACACCAAGCGCCGGAGCAACGTTCTTAGCGTCGCTGCCGTTGCTGTAGGTGTGCTGGGGCACACCCGAAATTGATGTCGGGTAGGTGCCGCTGGGCGGGGCGCGCTTCTTGGGGGCCAGCGTGCGGTTGGTGTTGGTATCAACAACACGCAGAGCCTCCTGGTCGACAGTGAACTGGATGGGCTGAGCAGCCGCCTGCGTGCGCAGGTAGTACATGCCCGTCTTGAGACCCAGCTTCCAGCCAGTGAAGTGCATTGCTGGTGATCTTGCCCATCGTGGGGTCGCGCATGTGGATGTTGAGCGACTGCGACTGGTCAATGAAAGCACCACGGTCGGCAGCCATCTGCACAATCGTGCGCTGCGAGATCTCCCAAACAGTCTTGTACAGAGCCTTGGTCTCGGCCGGGATGTTGGGGATGTTCTGAATGGAGCCACCATCAGCGATGATGCGGTTCTTCATGTTGTCAGACCACAGACCCATGTCGACCAGGTCCTTGAGCAGCCACGGGTTCACGACCTGGAACTCGCCAGCCAGCACACGGCGCTGGTAGATGTTGGACGTGTAGGGCTCGAAGCACTCGTTGTTGCCCAGAATCTGCGAAGTAGACGCCGTGGGCATGGGTGCCATCAGCAGAGAGTTGCGGATACCGTGCTCCTTAATCTTGAGACGCAGCGAGTCCCAGTCCCAAAGGCCAGACGGCTTGACGTCCCACATGTCGAACTGCAGGATGCCCTGCGAGACGGGGCTGCCCTCGTACGATGAGTAGGTGCCCTCGATCTGGGCCAGCTCGCACGATGCCGTGAGGGCAGCGTGGTAGATGGTCTCGAAGATCTGCTTGTTGAGCTCACGAGCCTCGGGCGACTCGAAGGGCATGCGCAGAGCCAGGAAGGCGTCAGCCAGACCCTGGACACCGACACCGATGGGACGGTGGCGCATGTTGCTGTTCTTGGCCTCAGGCACAGGGTAGAAGTTGACATCGATGATCTTGTTCAGGTTGCGGACGACAACCTGGGTGACTTCGTGCAGCTTCTTGAAGTCGTAGACCTCGTTGGTGTAGTCAACGTACGACGGCAGGGCCAGGGAAGCCAGGTTGCACACGGCGACCTCATCGGGAGCAGAGTACTCGACAATCTCGGTGCACAGGTTGGAGCTGCGGATGGTGCCCAGGTTCTTCTGGTTGCTCTTGCGGTTGCAGTGGTCCTTGTACAGCATGAAGGGGTTACCGGTCTCGGTCTGGGCCTCGAGGATGGCGTACCACAGCTTCTGAGCCTTGACAGTCTTAAGGCCGCGGCCCTCCTTCTCGTACTTCTCGTACAGAGCCTCGAACTCGTCGCCGTAGCAGTCGGCCAGGCCAGGGCACTCGTTGGGGCACATGAGGGTCCACTCGCCGTTCTTCTCCACGCGCTTCATGAACAGGTCAGGAATCCACAGGGCCAGGAACAGGTCGCGAGCGCGGACCTCCTCCTTGCCGTGGTTCTTGCGCAGGTCGAGGAACTCGAAGACGTCGGCGTGCCAAGGCTCAAGGTAGATACAGAAAGCACCGGGGCGCTTGTTGCCACCCTGATCAACGTAGCGGGCAGTGTTGTTGAACACACGCAACATGGGAATGATACCGTTGGAGGTACCGTTGGTGCCGGCAATGTACGAGCCAGTGGCACGGATGCGGTGGACGTTCAGACCGATACCACCGGCAGTCTTGGAGATCATAGCGCACGTCTTGAGCGTGTCGTAGATACCCTCAATGCTGTCGTCCTTGATGTCGACGAGGAAGCACGAGGACAGCTGGGCCTGGGGAGTACCAGCGTTGAAGAGAGTGGGAGAGGCGTGGGTGAAGAACTTGTTGGACATATAGTTGTAGGTCTCAATGACACGCTCAATGTTGTCACCCCAGATGCCGACAGCCACACGCATGATCATGTGCTGGGGACGCTCGACAATCTTGCCGTCGAGCTTGAGCAGATAGGAACGCTCGAGAGTTTTGAAGCCGAAGTACTGGTAGTTGAAGTCACGGTCATAGACAATGGCGAGTCAAAGTCCTCCTTGTGACGCATGACGCACTCGTACGTCTCTCTGTCTATCATGGGCGAGGCCCGACGGTTGCGAGGGTTGACATAGTGGTACAGGTCGCTGATGACCGTCGACCACTGCTTCTTGGTCTGCTTGTGGAGGTTGGACACGGCAATGCGCGCGGCCAGCACGGCATAGTCGGGGTGGGTGACAGTCATGTAGGCAGCGGTCTCGGCAGCCAGATCGTCGAGCTGGACAGTCGTGACACCGCCGTAGACACCCGAGATGACCTTCTGGGTGATGGCCACGGGGTCGACATGGTCCATGTCCAGGCCGTAACACAGACGCGAGACGCGGGCTGTGATCTTGTCGAACTGGACGCGCTCCTGGCGTCCATCTAGAAAAAAAAATGCGGTCAGCAATGGGTCGACGTGAAGCCGGAGACGGCGGCTACAACAACCAAAAAAGCAGAAGAATACTCACCACGCTTGCGAAACAAACATCGCGTGTGTGTTGTGTGTGTGGAAGAAGCCCTTTACAGGGGAGGGAGAAGAGAGGAAGATGACGAGGAGCGACGAGACGGTCGTTCCAAAAGCCTGCGAAAATAGAGACAGGCGGGCGTGCAGATGCAGACAGGAGCTGCAGGAGTCAATTGGCAATGGGATGATGCAAGAGGAACGCGTAGAATGAGATGGCTGGTGGTGATGGTTGAGCCTGGAGAGAATATGAGAGGAGGAGAGAAGGAGGAGCAGAGGGCAGATGCAGAAAAAAAGTCGTGTACCGCGACGGCCACTTTAAATGCGCTACGCGGTGGCAGGCGGTCTTAACGCGTCGCTGGGAAAAGCGGGGCCCAGGTGGCGCGAGAAAAACAAAGACCCAGCAAAAGTAGAGTGCACGCAGGATTAAGTAAGCTGGAGAGGCTGGCCAGTCGCCCTTTCCAGGTGAAGCCAGGGCCTGTGCGGCCCCTGACATCCTATGGTCGCTCCTGCCCTGGCGAGCCTGGCTGGTGCGCCCCTCCTCTACGACGCGACAAACAACGCGTTCCTGCCGCGGGGCCACTCAAACGACAAATGACCCCCTCCTGCTCCATAATCAAAAGCCTGCACACACTTTACGCTTTACAATCCATCCGCCAACAATCCCTCCGGCTTCCGAGACAACGCGCGCACGCAGCACCACTTTGCTCCCAGGTTAATACTTGTCAATAGCTTACCTGGAACGCCAAGGCCATAAGGCAGAAACTAGCCACTTGCCCGAATTGGCAGCAATCGCCCAGTGCTGTGAACGGGCTGTGACTCGACCCGCTGGACGGCCTCAATCTCATTCACCGAAAGTTGAAAGCCTCAGCCTCAAGATCACCATCGCAACGTGACTCACGGGGAATTGCTGCTGCATTACAGCGGCCCACAGCAGTCCATGAAAACAATATTTATTGACCTGCCAGTGACCTCTTCAGCCCTGCCAATTACTCAGAAATTCTTCAGTTCAAGCAAGTCAAGATTCACAACGATTCACGCGTCCTCCGAACACGGACGGATTCAGCATTTCTTACGAGCCCCAAGGTCCAAGCAAACCCCAGATGCCATCCCTAGCCAAGGGTTTTGCTTTTGCAACGAGATTGGTTCCCACTTTGACGCGCCCCGCCCGCCTCAGCTTATCAAGACACACCGCATCACTTACAAGTCAACACAAACACTCAATACAACACGTACACATCGCTGGCCTTGTCCCAGCAACACCCGCCCTAGCCATGTCCTCGCAGCGATTTCGGCCACAGTGCCAACCGTGCCCACAGCCTCGTCCGACGGTGTTCCGCCGAGCTCCGACTACAGTCCCCGATACATTGATGTAAGTGGTAGATGTGCACATAATTTAGTTGTAGACAGCTTGTAGACATGCTGTGTCTCGTACAAAAATTCTGACTTGGCAGATCGGTATCAACCTTGCAGACCCCATCTTTCGTGGTAAGTACCACGGCAAGCAACGGCATCCTGACGACCTCGAAGGCATTGTCAAGCGAGCTCGTGATGTCGGCTGCTCAAAACTGATTGTCACCGGCTCAAGCTTCAAGAGTTCCCGCGAGGCCTTGAAGTTGGCCGGGTTGTTTCGTAAGTTCAACGCCACGGGAAGAATGCATGTCTCGTCTTGGCCAGCACAATTAACAACACAACCTAGCCAACACTATCTTTACGACTGCAGGCATCCATCCCTGCAGCAGCGCTATCTTCGAGCGGAAACACACACGGCACCACGAAGCCGACCCTGAAGACGACGCCGAGGACCACACTCCCGCGTGCGGTCCCGATCCGACGAAGGCCCCATGCCGAAGACAACGAAGTAGACCTGGCCAAGTCGGCGCAGCTCATCGCCGAGTTGCGCAAACTTATCCTGACTGCCACGCCCGCCAATTCGTTGGTGGCGCTTGGCGAGTTGGGCTTGGATTATGATCGCTTGCACTTTTGCTCGGCTAGCACGCAGCGGCACGCCTTTGCCGCGCAGCTGGCTCTTGTGGCTGACCTAGCCAAGGCCGGCCACCCGCTGCCGCTGTTCTTGCACTCACGCGCAGCGCACGCCGACTTCTTGCAGCTTCTGAAAGACCAGTTCGGCCCGAAGCTGGAGACGTTGCCGCGTGGCGGTGTCGTCCATAGCTTTTACGGGCACGATGGCCGAGGCTCAGGAGATGATGGACCTGGGTCTGTACCTGGGCATCAATGGTTGCAGTCTCAAGACGGTTGAGAACTGTGACGTCGTGCGCTCGATCCGTCTTGACCGGCTGATGCTGGAGACAGACGGTCCCTGGTGCGAGGTGCGGCCGACCCACGAGGGATGGTCTTACCTGGTCAAGGCCACCGAGGCAGCCCGTGCCAAGGCCCAGGAAGCTGAGGAGGCACGCATGGCGGCTGAGAAGGCGGCTGAGGATGCCGCGCGGGAGGCCGCGGAGCAGGCAGCCAAGAAGGTTGCTGCTGCCGCTCCCGTTTCTGCAGACGGTGCAGCAGCTGGTAATGGCCGGCCACCCCGTCCGCCTCGGCAGAAGAAGCAGAACAACAACGCTGCGAATAACAACAAGAAGAAGGAGCCGGCGGTGCCCGACCGGTTCAAGGTTGTTAAGAAGGAGAAGTGGGAAGAGGGCGCCATGGTGAAGGGTCGCAATGAGCCTTGCACCATTGAGCGCATCGCCACGATTGTGGCCGCCATCAAGGGCGTTCCCGTTGAAGAGGTTTGTGAAGCAGCATGGGCCAACACCGTCAAAGTGTTTGGTACGGAGTAGAGTGATGCGAGATATGAACAATAGAGTTAGACGTAAAGGCATAGACCGGTCAACATATACTTGTATATATTCATAGTCGCGATTTAATATACTGTTCGGAATACACAAAAAAACAAATAGCATTGCAACTAAAATGACGCTTATCCAAACGCCGCATGTGAGTATTTCGACCATTGATGTGAACCCGAACGCCTTGCAAAAAAAAGTGATCCTCCTAAACAGCATCATGGCATTCCCGATCCTTTGTGTCCGCGTATCCTTCCGTGCCGTACCGCACCAACCGTTACACCTTCCTCGCCCGTCATCCAGCCCGGCATCTTCTCGCCGTCAATAACACCAGCCTCAACCAGTTGCCGGATACCAGCAAAGACGTGTGTACCATGGAAAGTGAACGCCACGCGTGGCCGCCATGTGGACTCCTCTTTCTCTTTCTCTTTCTCGCCTTCAACGTCGACTTCGTCGTCTTCATTCTCGCCGGCTGCTCGCCTTGCCTCGTCGCGCTGCTTGGCTTCTTCTTCCTCGGCCTCCTCTTCCTCGCATGCCAGGACTGCATCAATTTTGCTTCGTCGGCCGCCCTTGGATCGACGTCGGTCTGCCGCTGCTGGGGCTGGTGCCTGTGCTGATTCTCCATCCACCTCCATTGGCTCGCCCCCAGCCTCGTCCAATTCTTTTCGGTCGAAACGTCGTCCGCCAGGGAAGGGATCCTGCATGACAACGTCGACACGCTCGACTCCACAGCCGTCGCCCATCTTGGCGGACAGACCAAACCGTGCTGCTGCGACCTGTTTTCGCCGTTTCGCTTGCTGCTGGTTGCGCTGTGTGCCGGGAGACAGTGGTCGTTTTGATCGGCTGGTCTCCTTGTTGGATGGACGCCCTCTCTTCTTGCCTTCCAATCGTGATGCCACCGGCTCTGGAGCTGCTGTGCTCAATGGTGACTCGATGGCGTTTTTCTCGTCTGCATAGATCCCCCATCCGCCGCCAGCTGTGTTGGTACGCCCAGCGCCACGGCGCTGCAGCAGCTCGGACAGGTTGCGTGTGGCCAGGTTAGTAGGCTTTAAAGTGTATCGCTCGCGGGGTTGAGAAAGCGCCTTGGGGATAGCTTCGACGACAAGACTGCGTAGAGAAGCGGCGCCACCATTGACTCCAACTGTCGAAGAACCTGGCGCCCGTTCACCCGCCGATGACTGTGCGCTGGACAGGTAGACGAATGGCGACGCATCGGGGAAGGCAATGTACACAGTGCGGGAGGATTCGACATTGGTGAGGCGTGTTGTTTGGTTTTGGTCGCCCGGCGCTTGCGGTGTCGATGCAGCAGCCAGCGATGTATTGTAGGGCGAATCGAGGATAAAGATGCGCAGAAGCAACAGAGGCAGGTGCTTGTGTCGGTCAAAGTTGTAGTGCACCTTGATGTCGGGCAAGATCTGGGCCTGCAGGTTGCGTAAAAAGGACGAAGGGTGGAAGCGAGGGACGACGAGTGATTCCTTGTCGATGGCGGCCGAAACCGTTGCCTCGCTGTCTTGGCCGTCCGACTTGGTTTTGAGGGGCACAATCTGAAAAGCCGTCCACTTCTGGCTCGTCGGGTGGTCGTAGAGGTGCTGTAGGTCGGCCATGGCCAGTTGATATAAACTCAGGCCGTGCCGCCAGTCGCCTTCCAGAATCCGGTCGAGCACTTCGCGCTTCGAGCCCTTGCGCGTTTGTAGGTTGTGTAGTGTTCTTGCAGTGCCTCGAGCGATGCTGCTGGTGGGTAAAAGTCGCCATCGTCTTCGTCGTCATCGTAACTGTCGTTTTGTCTTTTAAGGTACGGCGCCGTCAAACTCAGATTGCCCTCATCAAGCCAATCGAGCGCCAGCGACAGCAGCGCCGGCCGCGACAGACGGCTCAACACGCGCGTCACGGCTGCATTTGTCGGGGCAATGCGCAACGACGACGGCAGCCGAGACGCGATCGGGACGGAGATCGGTTGCCATGGCTGGAGTGGGCGTTGTGTGTGGTGGATAGTCGATATCGGTATCGGCGGTTGTGATGCCCGGCGCATGTGCTCATCTGCACGCGGAAGGTGCTTCGTACTGATGGACGCGGCTGAGCGGTATCCTATTGGGACGACGCGTCTGGGTGGTCCTGGCAGAAAACAAAAAATAAGTGGGGCGCGGGGCTACCTGTGCCTTGTGCCTGTGAGCCGTCTTGCCTCCTGCCTCTCAAGGGCCAAAGGCGGTGAGAGCCATCAAGTCTCCACTTTTCTGGCCGCTCCTGCATGAGGGCACTATTGCTCACAACGGCAGAGAAAATCGCCATTTTTGCAGCCTCTCTTTTTCCATCATTGTTGGCCGAACTTACCAATGGATGAGGAGGATGGACAAGGAGTTGAGACTGAAGAATACGCGTGTCAAGACCCATTCCACCAAGGAAGCTCAACCCCCAACGCCAAGAAAACCCACACGGAGTTAGGTGATGTCTTTCCATCTGATAAAAAGGATCTGATAATCGTGCGTGGAGTCAATTTAGGAAAATATTGGGGCGGACCCCCCCGTAATACCACTCAACCGTTTTCTGTGTCTTTTGTGTGTGTTGCTCGGAAGCCCGAGCATGCTCGGAGGAGGGTAAAGACTGCCAGAAGGCTGTCCGCTTGACTCACCGCTACTAGTGTAAGTTGTTCCTTCCTGTTTTTTCAAACCTTGTTTGATCTGATAATCTGATGAAAGGGACTTAAAGGTCACTTCGCAACCTCCTCCCATGTCGAGTCGTCGTGTCAAAGGGCAGGCAGGAACCATCGACTGTCAGCATCGCTGTTTCCTCCTTCCTTCTTCAACCAAGTGCTTTCCCACTTTCCCGATAAATCAACGTTCCCTGCTTCCTAGTCGACGTTGACGACGCCAACCAGGCAGAAATGGGGGATTTTGTCTGAACTAGGAAACATATTCATCCAAAAGGCGGCTCAGCAACGGGAAGGAGTCCGGCCGTCTTACAAACCCACTGTGAAGCGGCGAGGGAGAGGCCAACAAGGTGCCAAATAAAGGGGTACGCTGCAATATTGCCGTGTGCACATCGTAGTATTCGCGACATGGTTTCTTGAACTTCCACAACACAACTCCTCCGATTTCAAGCTCTCCTACCGCCGGCCAATTCAACACCACCGCCAAGTCTCGTCATGATAGCATCAACACAACGGGTAACATGTGAAATATCCACACATTTCAGTCAACTCTCCTCTCTCCAAACTCCGTCCATGTCGATCCTTTCGGAACAGACGGCTTTCCCAAAACCAACGGACCAGACTCAGAGGTGTTCTGGAACCTGATGACGATGACGAGGCTACGTCGCCAGGCTGAAGCGGAGCACGGAGTATCCAAGACAGCTTACTTTTTCCTCCGCGCATCGAGTCACACTACAGAGTGGTATTGTATTGGCTGGCAGCCAGGCAGTCAGATTCTCGAGCTATGAGCCTCGAAACAGCGTTCAATTCCGGTCGACTTCTCATATCAGCTCCATTCTAGCCAAAACGGCATATCACCGACCATGTAAGATTCCAGGTAATGTACGATATATACAACATGTGATATCCCGTTTCATGCATGAGAATTCTCATCTGGCATTATCTAATATGCAATACCATCATCCCAATATACCTATCTCGACCTCGACAGCCCAGGGACGGCACGCATCATCATGACGGATTTATGAACCGTCCTGCATATATCCAGCCGGCCCTCTTTACCCAATTGAAGTGAAAACAGAAAATCCAATCCCTTTTTTTTTTTTTTTTTTTTTTTTTTTTTTGGTTCCACGATCAGGTGTACCGTTTCACTGGGCTCAGACAGTTGGAGTTCTCCGCAAGAACAAGCTTTCTCGCCTCGTGCTTATTCTTTATTTTTGTCTCCGGGATAAGAACAGAGCAAAACAAAAATAGAAGTTCTTGCGACTCATCCACTTACACCACTTTTTTTTTACTTTTAGCATCACCAGACGTGATGTCTCGAATGTGCTGGATGTGCTGGATGCCCTGAAGACGCTAAATGTTCGCCACTAAATGCCCTAAAAGGAAGCCCAACAGGGCCCTAGCAAAAAGGCCCTGAAAATGCAATACTGGTGCCGCGTGTTGGTCCGTCGGCGGGGTCTGCCTCGGTGTTCCGAGCTTATGCCGAGGAGGGGCTGGCAGCGGCAGGCACTTTTACGTAAGCTTTCTGCGAGCGCCTTCCCGCCAACGGAGTAGGAAAGTGTGGGCGTGCGCGCATTTTCTGGCTAGTAGCGCCTGCCTGAACGAAAGAAAGTAACAAGAAGAAGGAGGCGCTGGACCGCCCATAGGGGGAAAGCACTCACCTGTCGCACCTGCCCCGTTGACGTTGCGTAGCGGCCGATGGAGAACTCCATGTCGTTTTGGTCGCTCTTTTTGGTCGCCACAATTGCGGTTTCTTCGTGATCTGTGCATTGGATTTTTCTGCTTTTTCTTTTTTGCGACCCTGGTCTCTTGTTATTTTGTTTCTCCTCATCGTCATTTTCCTTTTTTTCCCTCCCTGCATCCGTTTTTGAACAGGCACCGTCTCCCGTTGCGTCGTCACCACAATCTATCACGGCCATATTTCGACCTCAACGTCAATCTCTCAATTATCTCAAAATGATCCATTGAATTGACCTCACTCAATCTACCACATACAGCACACAATCTACACACACACGACCACGTTTTTAGCCGCCACCTGGCCGCCCCTGGGCCAACCCAGACCGAGACAAACAGTACTACAGGCAACCTTTAGCGGGGGGTGCGCCTCCGACACGAGCATTCGAAGCTCATACAGACCGAAGAAGAAGAAGAAGAAGAAGCAATCGAAGAGTCCGGAACGAAGAGAAGGCTACACAACCAACGCTGTGCGACCACCGACAGCAAGCGACAGACGCTCTTGAGCCTCGCCTTGCCTCACCTCACCTCGACTCACCTCATTCGCCTTACTGAGTTTTTCTCTCCTGCCGATCCCTTATCTCACTACACCTCACACTTTTTTTTTCTCGACTTTTCCCGCCGCAAACATGTCGTCGAAGGCGGCAGACAAGAAGAGGCCAAACTCTTCAGCCCCCAGCAGCCGGGGCTCCTCTCCCGAAAGCGACCAGTCGCATGACGACCACGACCGCGACCGCAGCGAGAGCCAGCCCGGCGACGAAAAAGGGCGATCATCCTCCACGCAAGCGCCAGCGTGTGCGCCTTTCATGTCTCGAATGCCGTCGCCGCAAGCTATCTTGCGACCGCGGATTCCCTTGCGAACGGTGTATCAAGTCCGGCACACCGGAGCGGTGTACCTACGAGACGCGTCCAGGGCTTGCACCGCCGGCCAAAAACGGCCTGTCGCAGGGTGCCCTCGCCAACTTTGAGTCTCGCATCTCCGCACTTGCCGGTGGTCTAGGAGGTGGGCCCGTCGGGCATGGCGGCCCCGCCGGAATCAACAGCATAGGCGGTGGTGGTGTTGGCGGCAGCTACATGTCCGATGCCGGCATCGTGCCACCATATCGTCGTGACTCGCACCGCTCGGGCTCTGGCCCCTCTCCCATGGTCGACGGCGACCGGATGCGCCGCCTTGAGCTCGAGGTCGCTCAGCTCAAGCAACTGCTGGCCTCGGCGGCTGGCGTTGCCAACAACAACAACCCACTCAACAAGCTGCTCCTTGCCCCCTCCGATGGCAGCGCTACTCTGAGGGACGACGACTCGCCACAGGAAAAGGAGGGTGGCCGGGCACCGTCGCCGCCCACGACGTTTGTCGAGACGATTTACGGTTCGGGCGGTGCGGCTGCCATGGAGGTCGGCGACGAGCTACGTTTCTTTCGCGGCAAGGAATTCAAGACGCGCTATTTTGGCCCCCACAATGCTTGCATGGCGTTTAGTGAGCTCACGGGTCTGTGTCCCTTTATGAAAGAGACCGCCGAGGAGTGGCTGCGCCCGCTGCATGTCCACCACCACCACAGCAAGGACCGTCAGAAGCGCAAGCAGGACCGTTGAAGAGCGCTTCTCGCAGCCCGACCCTGAGCTCGAGGCTCTGCTGCCCGACCGTACCGAGATGGACGTCCTCATCAATATCTACCTGGATCAGTTTGAGCAGGTGCACCGCATTGTGCACATCCCGAGCTTCAAGCGCGACTATACCGCCTTCTGGGAGCCGGGCGCAAAACGTACGCCCGCCTTTACTGCGCTGCTTCTCTCCATGATGTCCATCTCCAGCTGCCTGCGCGGCAACCCGACCGGCAAGTTTGTCGGCATGATCTCGCAGTCGCACCACATGGCCGAGAAGTGGATCAACGCCTGCGATGCCTGGAGCCAGCGCCAGAGCCAGAAGCACCGCAAGCTCGTCCACTACCAGATCGCCTGCCTGAACTATTTGGCCAAACGTGTTAACACCATGAAGAAGAAGCGGTTCTGGAAGACATCGGGTGCTCTCACCCAGGATGCGGTGTCGGTTGGTCTGCACCGCGAGCCCAGCCATATCCACGACTCCGTGTCCGTCTACAACCAGGAGATGCGCCGCCGCATCTGGGCCACGATCCAGGAGTTTGACATGCAGGCCTCTTTTGATCATGGCCTGCCTACACTGCTGAGCGCCCTGCGCTTTGATGTTCACCCGCCACGCAACCTCGCCGACGAGGACTTTGACGAGGACACCACCGAGCTGCCGCAGTCGCGTCCCACCGACGAATACACCTTCTCGTCCTATCAGCACTTGAGCCGCCAGAGCTTGCCACTTCGTCTGCAGTTGAGCCGTGTCCTGACCGGTCCGCCCGACGATCTGGATTATGACCAGGTCATCCGCTACACCAACGACATTACCCAAGAGATTGATGCGTTGCCGTCATGGGACGTGCGCGCCATTGCGGCGGCCGGCGAGGATGGCGAAAGCAACGGCAACGGTAGCACGGCCAAGCTAACTCCGCTGCTGGCCTACACCTTGTTGCACATCCAGCTGCGCCAGTACATTATCCCTCTCCACCAACCCTACCTCAAGCTGCGCAAGACCAACTCCAAGTACCAGTACTCGGAGATTATTTACTACAACGCCGCCCGCGACATGGTCCTTCTGCACGACAAGCTGGCCGAGCAGAGCGTGCGCACCCTCAACTTCTTGCGTGAAGACGCACTCACGCTCTCCATCAACCTGTGTAGTGTCACCATGCTGCAGTCCCGCGGCTCCACCAACATGATCATGGTCAACTCCCAGCACACCAAGAAGCTGCTCGAAAAGTGTCTGGCCATGAAGGAGGACCGTGTCCTGCGCTGCGGCAACAATGAGCCCTGGGGCTACTCCATCATGTGCGCTGCTACCGGTTTGTTGGAGGGCGCACCTGGGCGACAAGACGCCCGAAGCCGCCAAGGCCTCGTCGGCCGAGCGCTTTGTGAACCTGCACTACAAGCTTCTGGCGCGCCAGGAACAGCAAACGACAAATGGAGACGGCGAAGGTCAAGACCAGACTGAAGAGGACCAGACTTCGCAGCAGCCTCTGCCACAAGAGCAGCAGCAGCAGCTCCAGGTCCAGCAGCCACCTTCGCAGCAGAGATCTCTCCAATCGCCCAGCAGCAGCGCAGAATGCTGCCGCCTCAGATGCAGCAAGCCCTGCGTCAACAGCAACAGATGTTCCAGCAACAGCAGCAGCAGCAGCAACAACAACAAGAACAGCAACACGCTGTCAATGGCAATGGCGTCAACGGCGTCAATGGCGTCTCCGACCTAACAAAGGTACGTCTCAGACCTTCCTACTCGCCGTCCACTCCTGCCCTGAACCGGCAGCAGCAACAGCAACAACATCACGAACGCCGCCAGCAACAACAAAATTCTAACTTGCTGCCACAGCACATTACACCCTTCCTGCCCATGACCCAGGCCACTTCCACTCCCGGTGTCGTCGATGCTGCCATGCCAGCCCCACCCGCCGCATGGTGGATGTCCAACATTGCCAACAATGTCCAGCATCGCCAACCCCAATGCCGACCCCACAGCCATCCAGGCCGCCCAGCAGGTCGCCAACCCAGACTTCAACTATGAGCTGCTCGGTCTCAACCTCGGTGACCTCTGGCCGACTACTCCTGGGAGGATATGTAAAGGATGAAACCGCGGCTTCCATTCTGCTTTTTTTACTACTTCGCTTCTAACGACAACATTGACGGTATTATGTTGGTATGACTTTACACAATTCATGTTGGCGCAATTCATTGTATTTATTTTATCTCGGCTTTACTGGCGTAGCGTCATTTGTTTCTCTTTTCTTGACCATCTCTTGCACATTACCAAGGCGCTTTTCGTTTATATTATTCTCATACTTTAATATTTTGTTCATTACCATCTTGGCTCCTTTATTCAATGACGTGACTTCCTTCTTGGTCGAGTTTTGTGTGCCGCATGTCCCGCATGTGAAAATTGTAATTTTGTATCACGTTAGGAAAGAACGACTTGGTACAACAGGCCAGTCTCTGAAATAATTGGCGGTCCTGAGATGTCAGGGCAGGTGCGACTGTGCAAATCAGGAAAGAACGATGCCACTCTCCACCATTATCTCGTACCTTCCACCACTTTCGCAGCCTCGTAGCGACGACTCGTAGCGACGACGTTAGTTCCTTTTTTTCAGTCAAAACCGCGATGCACCTTCCATTACTGTTGCGCCCTCAACAACAACTTCCAACGTCCTTTGTTGTCTCGTCTGTTTACCCTTCTCCTCATCGCCGCCTCACATTCGCACAGGATTTGCCCTGAATCACTGCCTCTGTGCTTCAGTAGGACACAATCCTTTTCTCTGCCCACTTCTTCGCCGTCATATTCCCCTTTCAACATCTTGGGAGCTTCATTGACTTGCACTTGCTGCAATTTCCTGTTTTCTTTCGCATATTTCTCCCAACGTCGTACCAGCTTCTACAGCTCCAACTCTACTCGCAATGGTCCTTTGTTTTCTGCCACAGAGCATCCATGAGCCTCTCACCGCCGCCCGGTGATGATGAGAGCCATCCAGGACCGCTGTCTCTACCTGCCTTGCCAGCTGCTCCTCGGCCTGCTAAACTAGCCCGGCCGGGCGCTTCTGACACATTTTTGCCTCCTGTTTCACCAAGCACCCGCCACCTCGTGCATTTCGTCTGCGAGGTATCACCGCGGCCGCAAGAAGCTGGCGATGGCAACTCGTCGCCGCGCCATGGCTCCAGCCGCTGTCCCATTCCCAAGATTCCAGACTTTGAGGGGCTTGCCGATAGCGAGACAGACAGCGATGATGAGCTATTGAGCCGGGCGCGAATGAGAGCCGCTGGCCTGAGTGCCAGCCCTGTTCCCAGCACCCCAGTCAGCCTGACTCCCGGCGGTGTTGGCGGTACCGACGGCACAGGCATGAGTCCTCTCACCAGTCTCATCAGCCGTATTGGCATCATCGGCCGCACTTCTCCCATTCGTCCAGCCAAACCATGGCAGCACGCCAGAGTCTTCTTGCAGCACTGACGATCTCATGGCCGCTGCACGCCGTGCTGAGGTCCGTCGTCTGACTCAGAAGATGATCCAAGAAGAACTTCAAAACGAGCAGCTGCAACAACAGAAACAGCACCAGCATCAGTCACAGCAGGTACAACTCACGCTCTTACAAGAGATCTTCCATGTCGACTATCAAGGAAAGACCCGGCTGACGTCTCAGCACATGACTTGGGCCATCCATACAACACTGTGTCAATCATGGACGGCAGTAGCTACCGCACCTCTTTGGAGTACACCTTTGCACGCAGTCGTGAGGATGTCACCGTCCCAAGTGCATTGCCCAGCAAGGGTAAGGAAGCTAGCACATACCTGCTCCCCAAGCCACCTATGCTGCCACCTTCAACCTCTTCCAAACACTCTATAGTACAAGCAAGCAAGTCTAGTCTGCCGCAGGAAAGTGCTGCTCGTGGTCGCGCACGCGGCAATGTTCAAGGTAAGGGACCAAAGAGCTCCATCTGGACCTCATTTGCAACGGATCCATCTGCAAGACGCCCCCTTGCGGAAGGAGCTTCACCTTTTGCAAAATCAGCAACCGCAGCACCGATAAAGGTGGCCAAAGTGACCTCTGGAACTGCCAGAAAGACTGTGTCTTCCAGCACCCTCGAGGCTGATCCCCAGAACAGTTTTCGTACCAAGCACTTTGTTTCCTACGGCCAGATTCAGAAAGAGGAACCTGATAACAAAAAAGACATTGCACCCTCTGACAGTCAGGTAGTATCCGACTCTCTCAGTTCTGTGGATGAGGATGGCAGCATCCACGAAGCTCGTAAGGCTCGCGTCATCGTGTCTGGTCGAACATCGTCTCCTCTGATCACTGCCGTGACCAAGTTTAAGAAGAGCAGCTGCCGCAAGACTTCCGAGTCGTCACAAATCAGCGCTCTCGACCTGCCTCCTCCGCTGGTCAATCTCTTGTTGAGTTCGGACGATTCAGCCAACTCCGAAACCCAGCCCACACGCACTGCTAGAATCGGGCAGGCCAACACACATGAGCGTCCGACTCAAAGTGGGCTCAAACGGCGCCCGATTTTATCCTTGGATCGTAAGTTTTCCTACGTCCCTTTGATTTTTTTGATTTTTTTGAATACTCTTCTAACTCGAAGCAGGTTTCGGTTTTGGACTCAAAAAGCCGTCCAAGACAGACCCGTCAGACGCAGAGTATATCGACGCAAGACAGGCTGAGCAGTCAGAGTCTTCCGCACCTGTCCGCAGTGCGGCTTCACCATCGGTTACTTCGTTTGGTGCTCTCGATGGCCAAAATAAGGAGAAAGCACGCCGCAATGATAGAGACTCGGCCTCCGACAAGTCGCAGTACGACTCCATGACGAGTGCCACTCTCAAAGTTTGGACAGAGGAGAGCCCACCAGCTCAAGGACAACACACATCCACATTGCATGGGTCATCACAGGCCGCTGCTCATGCAACAACAAATGACATTGGAAAAATGGCAGAGGAGTGGCACCAGCAAATCCAGAAACTTAACCACAACAGTCCCGTTCGTACAGGAGGCACTAGCAGCTCGACTACCACTCAAAGACGAAGCATCTCCCACACCTATCCAATGAGCCACCAGTCGTTGGGATTGCGGGATCTTCCGCAACGCCAGTCTACGATAGGTATGTGGCCTGATGTGCAGCACTCGAAGGACCTCGGTGCCAGCAATCAGGCTGACGTTCGCCGTGATACACTCTCATTTGATGCACAACAGTTGTCTGATTCCTGGTGGTCAGAGCCTAAGTGGAAAGATCGCAAGGATGCATCACTGGGCCATAATGTAGCTGATCCGGCCCCAGCTCCTGAACTCTCAGAAGAGCAGCTGCCAGGTGAGATAGACGCTGCTCCAGTCCTGTCTCCAATCAGGAGCGAGAACACTGTGGTGCACAATGAGTCCCCTCCTCCTGATCCAGAGCCCTCCTACTCTCGTGTCCTTTCAAGTGGCATCGAGAAGGCCATCCGAGCCGGCTTCAAGAAGGTCATGTACAGAAAGCAGGCCTCAACTGCATCTCTCACGCCGGCCATGCCTACTGCTGCTATCTCAAATCGGTCCCTCGGTCCACAGTGCTCTGTTCCGGCCACGGCAAACCACTCGAAGGCGTTCAGCTTGAAGGTCGAGAGAAGTGCTCCCGAGTCGCGTGCCACGAACCCCATTCTCGAATCGAGGCTGCAAGTTACGGCTTCAGAGTCACCACAGACTCGAAGCCGTAAGGACGAGGATTTAATACAAGACATTGACAGCATCTTTGGCGTCTTGGTTGATGTGGAAAGTAACCAGAGAACGGCACCTGTCACTCCGGTTAAGGCTCATCAGAGCAGGGCTGACGACGACAATGCTCTTCCAGAGATCGAAACTGTTTCCCCACAAACAGTGCCCTCCACACCCATTGCCAATGCATATGCAGAAGTGCGAGCATACATTTCTGCCGTTCTTCCGGGCACGCCAGCTCGAAGACTTGGGGTGCAGGAGCTCCACAACAGCCCCAGCTCGTCCTACCAAGAAGCTCCCTCCCATCATGGCGGCGATGTTGTTTGTGCCACCACACAGGCTAAAGTTCAAGTAACAGCCCGCAAGTCTCTTGATTCTTTGTCTGCCAAGAGTGATACTGCTCCCATCAAGAAGGCAATCGAGTCGGAGTCACCGTCAACCAAGTACATGACGTGGAACGGGCGCACTGTGCCAAAGGCACCGGTTCCGGTGTTGAAGAGCACCACACAATTCAGTGCTGATCTCGAGAACATCTTTCTGGGCAAGAAGGAGAACAGAAAGGCATTTCAAGACCACGCACTGCAGCCAGCTGTAGAGCAAAACTAGCAATCAAACACAACCACAGACATATTTTACTACTCGCCACGGCGGCGGCAGACGACTGGGCTTGCATCACATTCCAAGAACCAGTCGTCGTCTTTAATGAGAAGGCTGGGCTTTCACTTACATATGATTATCGTGACGCTCCAGTTTCTACTATGTCTTTTATTCGGTCTGACCGGTCGGTTTCAGGAGCTCATTTTTTTATGTTGTGGGGTTGCTCAAAATACTTATTGTATTCACCATGTCGCTTCCGCTGTATTTGGCTATTGACATTGCTCGAGGTGTGGAGAGGTACTGGATCGGCAGGAGGACGCAAACATATTCATTCTCGCGAGTCACAGTATGCGGCTAGAGGTCGGTGGATTGGTCTGCCATTGGTCTAATGAAATAATGTAGAATTAATGCAATAATAGTCGTCTCTATATGCCACACATATTTCGTGATGTAAATACCCAACCCAATGCGTCTATCTTTTGTGATGCGCCGCTTTAAAAAGAAAACAAAAGGCAATGTCCAATAATATCCTCCTCAGCCCAACTTTGGGCGGTATCTTTGTGTGCTCAAACTTGTCCACGATCTTTTCCCTTCCCCCTCTTACGGGTCTTTCTGTTCGCCAATAATTATAGCAGCTTCTGCTCCCATACTGCTATGTCGAATGTCTCCTGAATAGGGTGTATGTGCGTGCGTGTATGTGGTTTAATGAGTGGGCGTTGTTTTCGTTCCCTCAAGCTTCAGCCATTACACAGTCTCCTTCTCCAGCCCAGGGTTCAGCGGCTGCTGTAGAGGCTGGCCCCCTTGACGCTGCTGCTCGCGAAGTATGTTTCGCTGGCGCTGCTCCTCGACTTTCCGCTGCATCTCAATCTTGCGCTCCCGCAGGGCAATGCAAAATTTGCTTCCAGCGCGAATCCTCTCGCCCTTCCAAATGAACAGGAACGGGATGGCACACATCAACAAACTCAGGCCACCGAGCAGACTGCAAGCACCCGGGATCGTCAACTTCTTGAACATCTGCGATGCCGCAAGGGGCAGCACAGTAGCAAGCAGAGAACGGCAGCACGAGGCGGCGGCGTTGGCAGAGGCGGCAAAGATCTCGTAGGCATCTGAGAGTAAGGTTTAGTAATGGAGGATTTCAAAAAGCATATTGTAAAGACAAAAAGGCCACAACATACCGGTTAAATAGTTCAAGAGAGCGATGAAGATCACTAAAAAGCGCAAATGCCACGGTCAGTAGATGCAAACAGAATAAAAGGAGTCGCTGGTAATACATACGCATAAATCCCAGGCCAAAGGGAATGCCGGCTAGCATGGGCGCCACAAAAGAAACCTCCGCCTTGGCGGTCCAGCCGATCCAGAAGAGGCTGATCACAAAGACGGGGCCACCGAGGCAGGCCAGAGGCAGACGACGGTACTCCTCCTGCTTGGTCCAGGCCTCGCCGCGGTCAATGGCGTTGAGCAGGTAGTTGTCGTAGGCGTAGAAGATGGGGATCGACAACAGAGTGCCGGCGCCAATAGCCAAAAAGATGAGACCCTCGACACCGGGCTAAACTTGTAAATGTCCTCAAAGATGAGAGGAAAAGGCCGTAAAAAGTCATGTAGAAGATGGCGTACAAGAGGGCGAGGTATATGCAGACACACGACACAATAAGTTCCGTAAAAATCATGCGCAGTGGACGGGTCAAGACGATGGTAGCGAGCTCGCGCAGATTCTTCTTTTCCAGCTCGTGCGGTGCCACGATATTGGCCTTGGGATCCTCCTTGCGCATGCGGACGGCGCGACGCTTCAACAAGATAGGACCGTAAGTCTCGGGCAGGAGCGCCAGCGGAATCAGCGATACGCCGGCATAGATGAGGGCAATCCAAAAGGTCCAGCGCCAGCCGATGGTGGTTGAGCAGTAGCCCGAGATGATGGGCGCAAACAGCGGGCCAAAGACAGTCATGGCCATGAACATGGACATGGCGCGGCCACGAGTGCGTGCGGAGCCAAAGACATCAGCCAGAATGCCCGTGACGAGGGCAATGGGAGCGCTAGCAAAGACACCTGTGAGCAGGCGGAAAACGAGGAAGCTGGCCCAGTTGGGCGCGAGGGCGCAGGCCATGGTCCAGACCATAAAGATGAGGAAGGTGACGACGACGAGCGTCCGACGGCCGTATTGCTCGCTGAGCGGTGCCCACACCAGAGGACCTAAGATGTAGCCGACGAGGTATGTTGACACGGGCAGCACCATCTGCGTCGTCGATGTCACGCCCCACTCCTTGGCCATGTAGGGCACAGCGTTGCTGGGAAGGGCACTGCCCATTGTACTGTTGATGATGGATGTCATGGTCGTGATGAGGATGGCGATTTTTTCGTGTCTTGGACCAGTTGTATGGGTTTTCGGGTCGTTCTCTTCCCATGCGACAATCAGAGTCTCGCTTTCGCTGTTCGACAGGCTCGGTGTCCGCTGGTTGTGGTGTCCGGGGTGTTTTGAACCATCGTCGTCGAGGTGGGTGTGTGCACCAACGATGTTGTCAGCTACTTCCTCACGATACCGGTCTTTTGCGTCTTTCTCGTCGATGTCGCTGATGATCTGGTTGAGGCCATCTATTCTATTAGCACACAGCGCCCAATAACTTGTTATCAAGATACTATCTTCACATACGATGCTGCTGTATTTGCTCTGCCTCATTGAGTTCTGGTTGCTGCTCGTTCTGGTGAACTGCGATTGTCGATGTTGATTTGTCGGCCATTTTGTCGAATCATGCCGGTCCTCACAGGCGCCGGTGAGAAGGGTTGAGGTAAAATGTGTAGAGTTGCGGTTGCAGAGCCAGATCCGTATCCAGGAGACTCCAGAGAAAATAGTCTACCACACTTGTGGTTGCAAATATCCAAAAGAGAGTCGAGGAAAAAGACTATGATGTCGATGCCAAGATGTCAAGATGTCAAGTAATAGGCCAGGAAAGTGTAGAAAGTGGAGGCCCGTCTCCGAAAGATATCGTCGGCTCGATGGCGTCGTCGCACAACAAAAGCCGTGTTATGTTATTCGTCGAGATCCGGTACACGCTGAAGATTTGTTTGGTGGGCAAGGTTTTCCACGCGCTCGGGTTGTGAGAAGTTTAAAAGTTGGACAAGGGAAAGGTATCGTCAGCTTGGGGAAGGACAAGGGCCGGGATGGGAAGGTGAACCCAGGAGTGCGGGATAAGGAAAGAGCAAAAGAAGAAGTAAAATAAGAAAGAGCGAAGGGCGGTAAGAAGAATAAAAACGGAAAGAAAGAACGAGGGGAAATGGAGACAGGAAACAACCGAGATAAAAACAAAAAGGAAGGAACAGAATCAAATTTTCAAAAAAGGAAGGAGCAAACAATCGGGAAACAACAGACGGGGGGAGACCATACAAAGTAATTGTACGGCAACTAACACGCATGATTATGGAGCACGTCTTTTTATCTATTATCATTTTTCTTTTCTTTTTTTTTACTCCATGCTCTTGTTGTTTTCCTTGGGCACGGTGTCCTAAAACCGGTCCTGGGACCAGAAAGAAAAAAGGCGTGCCCATCTTTCAGTCTATTTCCCGCCCTTTCACCCCCAGAAATCACAAAATACACCCAAAATAAAAAGAACGTCCACCTCCGGCCCGGGAAGAGTCTCCACTATTTTATGAAAGCATGCACTTGCATCCACTGTTTTACTTTTTCTTTTTTTTTCTCAGCAAGAAGAGGCTCGACAGGCAGTCACGACAGGCGGGGCCCCCGGTCCGGCTCTTTATTTCGAGACTTATTTCCAGTTTTCCGCCAGGTTCCTCTTGTAAGGTAGCCCATTCTTTCGTACGAGTAAGTGCTTTGGTCTTCTGGGTCCATCCACAGTCGAGTCCCAAAACAACAGAATTACAGAAAGCCACAATACTTTCGTATAAGTCTACAAGATCTTGAACAACTGGACACGATTTAATACACCGGCTGGCATTGGTCATCACATCAAGATACACTGCTTTGCACATCACCCAACTTATATGACATACATGATAGCCAAGAAACTTCCCCTCTCAACATTCGGCCTCCGATGACCGTCCGGTGCGGATCATCCTCGTCGCATTAGGCGGCGGGCGTGGGTGCGTCACACACTTTTTTTTTTTGCCGGGCGTGGCGAGTTGGAGACAAAAAGATTTTGGAGACGAAGCAACTGGTCGACGATCGACACACATGTGAGGAGGTGGACAAGAAAGAAGGGCGTTGTTGTGCATTGTACGAATGTAAGGACGGCGCCCACGACGTAGACAATTACAGAAGATGGCAGATGGCAGCGTCTTCGGAGTAATAAGACCAAGAAACAAGTTGGAGAAAGGAGGAGAGACAAAGGAGGGAAAGGGTGCCGTGTTAGCCGGGCCCTGGGATTGGGGAATCAGAAAGTGATAGCTAAAAAGAAAAGTGACAACGGGGGGCAAGGGGACCAGCGGACCACAGGAGGAACGAAAGCAATGCAACAGTAGTTCGAGAACACATAATACGTCGTAGGATGGGAAAATACACACATAAAAAACATGTTCAAATGCCAGCCAGGGTGCACCTCCAGACTGACAAATGCAAACACCAAAAATTTGAAGGGTTCCTTTGACCGGAGTATCTACTGTATGTGTGGGCCAAAGCAACAAAATAAGAGGGCCACAGGGACAGAAGGAAGGGGCGGATAGAGAATAAAGAAGAAGGACCAAGCTTCTTGAAGGTGAAGTGAGAGCCGCCCGAACAGGCTTGGGCTCGGGGCTTCGCGTTTAGGGAGAGACAGTGCCGTTGTGTGGTAGCGTGCGGGCTGAACAAAACAGCACTTGCAGGATCGCCGCAAAGTCGCCAAAGAAGAGCGGACGGAAAGAGCACACGCAAAGAGGAGTGGTTGCAGTGGTGGCGGACGAAAGACCGGAGATGCTCCACTTTTATTCAAGAACGGCCGTTGTGAATGGAAAGGACATAGGAGATATGGGCTGCACAAAACGACAAACACACACACCGTTTCTCGGCTACGAAACCGAAGCAATTCTCAGCTGTGGAAGAGCTGTCCAGCTGAGGCTAGCTTTCTTGTTTACTCGGCTGCAGCTTTTGGAATCATGCCGACAGTTGTCTGGGCTTGTCATGATGTTGTCTCTTTCTCTTGACAGCTTGTTTGTCGCCCATACAATAGGGCCATGTAAATGTCTGGTTTTCAAAGCAGAAAACGGCTTGCAAACATAAAGAGATCAGACAAGACAAACCCAGAGTGGGGAAAATAAAAAGAGTAACCAGACGCAATAAGTCAAGGCCGTGGGTATAACGATGCATTTGAGATGCTGGGATTGAAAACGCTGTGAGGAAATAGACCCAAGAATATACAAGAATTGAAGGAGGAAGGAAAAAGATGACAGCACGGCCTCGACGATCTGCCCTATGTCTCCAGGTTAATGCTCCGGCCAAACCGTGCGTACAGGTCGACCTTGAGCTGTGTCATGTCCTCCCGCACTGTGCCCAACGTCTCCTCGAGCGAACCAATCTCCTCCTCCATCTTGGTCGACGATGCCTCCACCATCTTGAGCGCCTTGGTCGCCTTGATCTGGAAGAAGGCGTCGCCCACCTTGTAGGGCACCTTGTCGTCCTCGTCCACCAGCTCTAGCTCCGTGCTGATGTCGTCCAGCTCCTCCTTGGCCTTGTTTTTCGCCTTGAGCTGCTCCTCCAGGTTCAGCTCCCGCTGGTGCAGCCGGCTGAACTTGTTGATCTTCTCCTGGTCCTCGCGGCGGACCTCGACCTCGGGGCCCGCAGCCTCCTCGTCTTCTCTGCTGAGCTGGGGATGTTAGTGGTAGGTCGTTGGAAAGGGTTGCAGAGGGGCAACAGGAACTGACCATTCGCCGCTGCATGATGTGTGGATGTGTGTGGTGTACGGCGCGCTGTCGCGTGTCTCGTCTGGTGCAAAAAGATCAATTCAATGCGTATCGTCTGCGCGTGTAGTACGGAGGTGGGAGTGTGTGCGTCGTGCGTCGTGTGTCGTCGTCGTGGCGCAAAGAAGTGTCGTCGTCAACCTTAAAAGCTACTTCAAACCAGAAAAGGAGAAGCTTTTTTGCGCCTGGTGCCTGCCCCGCCAAATCTGACGCTGCAAGGCAGGTGCAAGCGGGGCGAGCTGGCGCACCGATTAGATAGGCAGTCACCAAACTGCCCCAAAAGGCGAATAGCTATGCTTCAAATGTGGTCATAGTACAAAGTACATTGGTTTAACATGGCAAATTATCATTTGATCAATTGTTAATTTTCTTCATTTTTATCAAAATCAATTGATCATAAAAAAAAAAAGTTCATCGCATAAAATACCGATGTAAGTGACCGAGGTGACTTCTTGCCCGTTTGTGGCTGGCAGCTTCCGCCACAGCTAGCCTTCTCCCCTCACTGTCTTACATAATACGAGCTACAACCCCTACTCGCACAAGCACGACGCGCCGAACGCGACTCCGCTTTCCAGCATCTTGCACCAAGTAAACACCGCACTCAGCTTCACAACTACGACGACACGACAACATCACCACATAACGACGACCACAGCCTTATCGTCTTGCATCCCAGCCTCTTCAAATATTGTCAAAATTGCATTTCGTCCACAGCAACAATGGCGCCCGGACAGAAGATGTACCGCGTGCGACAGTCAAGAAGATTGTCAAGGCACACGCAAACACCAACCTCAGTCGCAATGCCGACGTTGTTGTGAGTTGACCTGCACGATCTAGCAACATCAGGATGGTCAAAAACTAACCATACTCAATTTCCCACCAGATCTTCCTCGACTATCTCCTCTTTATGCAGACGTATGTTTTTATCATCCTTTCTCGTCCAGCTACGACCGCTACTAACAATAAACTCAGCCTTGTCAAGGAAGCGTCGATTGAGTCGAAGCGCGGCGGCGAGCGCGGCATCACAGCGCGCAGTGTGAAGAAAGTGACGGCGGTAAGTAGTCACAGAAAGTTATGCTGCTCGAAATGGCCGAATACTAATGTTGCGACTTCAGGATACCGTCCTCAAGTTTAAGGGTTGAAAGCCTTCCGCGACGACAGAATCACAAACGAACAGCCGATTCACTACAAACGGAATAGCAAGAGATGCAATATCTCATAAGCAACGGAACATATTCAGCACTGCCTCCGTCTGTAGTACGGCCGTTCCCGGCAACAGCCTTACTCCGTTCGGACATATGGACCGACGAGATGCCCCTTCAACCTACAAGACGGACAAGCGACTCCATACCAGGTGATGCAGCATTGACACCGCCAAATATCCGAATCCAGCATCGACGCGGCTTTTCTTTTCATCCGACTGCAAGGAGTCTGCCATCGAGGACTGCAACTTTAGAAGCAGGCCAAGATGGAGTTCATGGCAAGAAACTACACGGCCTCTTCCAGCCCGGCTGGGATATATAAGGGGCATACAGAGCAGCTCTAGCTCCAGGTGCTACAATTACAGCTTCCAGAAAATAGTTCAGGCCAGCTCCTCGTCGACATGATCCAACGAGCTCCCAAAGCTACAAAGTACAGCCGTGTCTAAACAGATACCCAAATCAGCTTCAATAAAGCAATTCAATACAATACAGAAACGTCCATGGCCCAAATAAATTGCAATGTTTTGTGCAACATCTTCGAACCAGTCCACATCTACGAATAGTTTGCTGTGTCGTTGCTTCGTTGCCTCAGGCCGTGTGTAGCCCGTCTCGTGTCCAATGCTCCTTCCCCTGTTTTGTTTCTCTTCGTTGCTGCCCGTCCCATTATTGTGGGTACAAGGGGCATTAGAACCACACAGAACCCGTAGAAACTCCCAGGAACCGTAATGCAGCCTCAAAAAGTGCTAGTCCAGCTAGCTCCACGGCCTGGGCTCTTGGTCTGAGCCGTTCAAGAATCACCCTGATTGGCCCAACTGGGAAGAAAGTCGCGTGGGGTAGAAGGCGACGGAAGGCAAGAGCGCACCAATGCACTTTCTTCGACCTGCCTACGACTTGCCTACAGGCAGGCAGGTGCGCCAGGCGGGTGGTTCCTGCCTTGTCTCGCTGGGGATATCAAAACACCACTCACTTTTTTTTTGAGTTCACCTGCCTTGCCACAGCACAAAACAGGAAACTGCCAAATAATTTTTGTCCACCAAACACAGACATCTCGAAAAATCCAACATCTTCACTCTCCTCTTGCTTCTCCGTCACCCAAAACCCATTCACGATTGCTCCTGTTTCGTCAATTCCTCTTGTCGTTACCTCTGCCTCCCATACCCACTTTGTTCGGAGCAGCTAGTTTAGGTCACGCACCCCATTCTTAGCTGTCCTCCTTTCTATTCCCTCTTTTCCGTCCTTTCCCTTCTCTTCTCTTTTCTGACTTCTTCCTCCTCCTTTCCCCAAACTTTGCTCACTTTCCTCTTCCGCTCCTCAATCCTCAACTCCATCTCCTCCATCTCCTCCAATCTACGGCACGCTTGCATTCAACGCTCTCCCATCCTTTTGTCTCCTACCGACCCTCGATCCCGCGATCTGATTCCTTCAGGAGCTTGCCTCACCAAGCAAAATCAACCCACACACCACCACAACCCAACATACACAATGGCTGCGTCTGCTGTGCAAAACCCCGCGGCCCCGTCGACTCCAAGTCGGCCAAGAAGAAGAAGGCCAAGGCTGGCCGCACCGAGTCACCTGCTCCCACTGCTTCGTCGGAGAAGGCTGTTTCGGTGGCGCCCAACGATGCCAACGGCGATGACTCGGAGCCCGGCTACCTACGGGAGCTCTCCAAGTATGTTCCAGTTTCCCCTTTCCCGTTGGAGATATCTCCGCACCGGCTTTAGATGGCCCGAAAATGGCAATGGAATGCTAACATGTGTTTTACCTCAGGAACATTCGCAATGTGAACAAGAAGCTGGTAAGTTGGCCTCAGTTCTCCCAAATTGCCGCGTTTTCACCCCCACTGCAGAGCTACGTGAGCTCAAAAACAAAACAACACGTTTACTAACCTGAACTTCTCCTACCGCAGACGAACGCGTCCAAAACCGATGGCCTCATCGCCGAGCACAAGGACAAGTCCCTCGACCAGCTTGTCGCCCAGAAGATCATCAACGCCGACCAGAAAGCCCAAGTTCTCAAGAAGCCTTCTCTGCAGGCCCAGCTGTCCCAGCTCGAGGAGCAGTACAGCCAGTTCAAGAAGCTCGACTCCGACTACCGCCAGCGCCTGGTCGCTGAGAAGGTCGAGGTCACCAAGACGCTGACAGACAAGTTTGAGAAGGAGAAGGCCGATGCTGTGCGCGAGGTGTCTGAGTCGTCGGCTGCTGCCGCCGAGAAGACCCTGCACGACAGCCTCCTGACACTGTCCCAGTTCCTGCGCCTTGCTGCTGCCCGCCGCGCCGACGACCAGAACCAGCAGCAGGACGAGAACCTCGCTCTCGAGGGCGTGCTCCTGCAGGTGTACTCGGGTGATGAGAAACGGTGTCGCCACCATGCTCAAGCTCGTCCAGGGCTCTGAGGAGACCACCAAGGGCGTTGCCAACGAATCCCTCCAGACTACCTTTGCTCAAGTGAAGGCTGCTGCCGCCGCTAACGCCGGTGCCCTGTTCCAGTCCGAGGCCTCTGAGGAGCCTGCGACCGAGGCTGCCCCCGCCCAAGTCCAGTCCGACCCTACTCTCATCCACGCCAGCCTGACCGAGATCGATGAAGGCACTGACACCCCCCTCGCTCAGGCTGCCGCCCTCACTAACGGCCACTCTGAGGAGGCTGACGCCGCTCCCGCCGCCCCTGCTAACGCTGGCGTCGGTGACGATGCTGCGAACGCTGTCGCCGAAAGCCACTGGGACACCAACAACAACAAGGACCTGTCCATGTCACAGGAGTGGGTTCAGGTGCCCCGTGACCTTGCCGAGACTGAGACCGGCATCACGGCCACCACCGCTGCTACTGGCAACACCCAGTCTTGGGCCGACGAGCAACCCGACCACCCCCCTCCGGCTGCTGCTCCGGCTGCTGCCATCCCCAACGCGACTACGGGTGCTGCTGCCAACGCTGCTGCTGATGATGGTTTCCATCAGGTGCAGCGCCACAACCGTGGCCGCAACGACCGTGAGGGCTTCCGCGGCGGTCGTGGCAACGGTTTCCGTGGCGGTCGCGGCCGTGGTGGTGATGGTCGTGGTCGTGGCCGTAGTGGCCGTGGTCGTGGTGGTCCCGGTGGTGAGAACGGCGGTAACGGTAACTTCCACCGCGGCCCCCGTCGCAACGAGGAGTCATAGGGTGGCTCTGGCGGCGACGGCTACAGTGCCGAGTGGGGCGGACCGCACTCCCAGTGGTAGTTCTCACAATGATTTGGCATTGAGAAAACTCCTTTCACATTTCCCTTTCGTCTCGAAGACCTTTATCCCCAGTCTTTGACTATACCCATAAACACATCTCTGCCCACTTCTGTGGGATCATTACAAACAAAATCCAAATAAAAACCACAACCGGTTCTAGGTTCTGTGCCTCGAATTGAGACGCAGTCGCCCATGTTTCCATAATCTTGTTCATCTAGCAACTGCATTTTCTTCTTTGCTCTGCGTCTGTCTTTCCTTTACTTCTTAATTGTCCTTTTTGTACTTTGTCTTTGCAACCCCACTACCCCCATTTCTTTTTGCTTTTGCATTTTCAAATGAGCGCATATCCCATCATGGAAACGGGTCACAAAACGGCGTTATATACAAAAATATCCCACATACACTTTGAGCGAGAGCGATGGCGGGAGGATGAGAAAGGGGATGAAAAAGAGGATGAGGGGAAGCAATCGGTTTGAGCGAGAAGGGGGGGAAAAAGCGAGTGAAAGTTTGATAACGATTGAATGTCTTGTCATTTTTCATTGCGTGGCGATCATCTGAAAAACAGAAAACCCTAAGGAGGAGAGGCAGACAACGTGCGTGGGGTGTGTCATTTTATTATCACCACCACGAGGTGAGGACGGCAAGACGATGTAAGAAACGAAGAAAAGAAAATCAATGGAAAACAATACCGGTCAAGGGAAAACGGAGGAAAGGAACGGAACTGGACGGGGTGAATGGTCACCAGGACGGTATATCAAAAATACAAAACAAAAACCCTTTTTTATTCAGCCTCCTTAACAAGAAGAGCTGACCATATCAAAAATAAAGCCTTCCACAATGAACAAGTGAACTCAATAATTATGCAGTGAAATAAGTGACAGAACGAACGTTTCTCGCTGAGTGACTACGTTTTGGCCGGGACCCATCCAGGTGGAAGAAATAATTCTGTATCCAGATACTTCAATTGTTACGCAAACAAGTGACGAGGTACTGTACACCAGATACCAGATGGCAGCACAGACCTTAAAAATAGAGAGAACCGTGCTTCATAACACCTATGACATCTGGGCGATGGCACCGTATTCCCATGTTTTGTGTCCGTATCCTTATTTTTGGGAGACGGAAGACCCGTAACGACAAAACTTCATGACGTGTAGAGAATATATAAACAGTGCCCCCACAGTATGGACTCTCCTGTCTGTTTATCGTCGCGACAGCAATGAGATATTGCCAACTAAGTTCCCATGTTGGTCCCGTCCAGAAATGGCTTCCAAATACCGTTTTCTGGCGGGATATTCTCGGGCTCTAATTCACTTCTTTATCTTACTCTTGTTTATCTCCATGTCAACAGCTAGCTTTAGTATCAACACATCAGCAACACCCCAATCCACCTTACCAACGAGGCTACATCAATATGGCCGTGGTGTTCGGTGAGCTCATAAAAAACAAACATCAATGTGTCGGTGTACGGTGCTAACTACATAGACTGCTTGTCTTGAGAAAGCCGCACAGGAGCTTGCACTTTCCTCTCTACCACAGCTTTGTGCCGCCAGCCAGAATGCAACTCTGATTCAGGATGTCGAAACTTGCCTCATTGAAAGCTGTTCACCGGCGGACACTCTAGGTGAGAAACTACCCTTCTCTACAACTAGCCCGTTATTTTCTAATGCTTCTTTTTAGACACGATTCAGGCACTCTCTCAACTTTGTCAATGGCCAGTACGGTCTCGCCGTGGCAGTTTAGTAGCTCTCTTTGCCATCCAAGTCCCCGCAGTCCTTTGTCTTTTTCTACGGTTGCTTGGACGTGCAAAACAGGCTGCCAAATACGCCGTTGACGATTACCTGGTGTTGTTTCTGACTGTAAGTAGGCGAGTCTACACACATATGTGCATGAAAGACAGCTAACACAAGAGCAGCCCATCTTTATCACCTTTCTGATTGTCGGGCAATATGGTAGATTGTCTCCCTCTATGAGAAAAAGAGAGCCCGAGCCTTTGGACTCAACCTCTAACATACAAACTCACTCTTAGCTACTGTGACCGGCTTCGGTGTTGACATATGGACACTGTCGAACGATGCCATCGTCCAGGCCATGATGGTAGGTATTCATATTACCAAATTACCAAAATACCTTTTCGTGTAGATGAACTGACCAACTGCAGGCATTCTATGTGGATGAGATTTTGTACCTGATCATCTTAACCCTCATCAAGCTGTCTCTCCTGTTCCTGTATCTGCGACTGTTTGCGCCTCAAACGCCACCGACAACATCAGAAGCCCGCCGCTACAGACAGCACTATCACAATTTCCGAATTGCTGTATTTATACTGGCTGGCTTCGTCATCCTGCCAAGCATCGTTTTTCTGTTTCTCGATGCTTTTCAGTGCCAGCCTGTCGACACAGTCTGGACACGCTGGACGTCCACCTCTTCAATAAAAGACGACCCATTTTCGTGCCTTGACGTCCGCCTCTTGGCCTACGCGGCCGCCTCTATTGGCATCGCCCAGGATGCCACCATTTTGATTGCACCGTGGCCGCTTCTCTTTCTCCTTCGAGAAAGACTGGTCCGACCATCATCAATGTCGTCGGCATCGACATATACGCCCTCCAGAACAAACTTGACCACTGCCGCCATGGTCACGACTCTCGCCATGTTCAGCCTCGGTGTCTTTGTGCTCGCCACAAGCTGCATCCGACTGCACTTTCTTGTCAACTTTGACGTGGCATCTCTTAACCCGACGTGGGACAATACCGACAGCCTCATCTGGTCCGGCCTCGAAGTGTCCGTGTCGGTGATTGTGATGAGCCTGCCGACGGTGCGGGCGATGGCTCAGCAGGCATGGCAAAGCTGGAGAGAAAGGTTGTCGTTGAGGTCGCGGAACGGGTGGTAGATGGCGATCCTGACCACGGCTCAACCATTGTGCCGTATTTCAAGCAGTGGAGGATTTCGATGATCTGGTGATAGTAAGAGCTAGAAAACAGTTTCTGCTGCTCTGTGATCTTTCTTTACAACAGCGGATGTTTACGGGCAGGAAATTAGTGCAGATTGACGAAATCAGAAACAACAGATAAAATATTGCAGAAATTACAACAAAACTTTGAGTTTCAAAAAAGTTGAAGCCCACAGAAACTGTCACGGGGCTGTGAAATGGATCTTTAATGCAGCTGGGAGGATCCGGGTCCTGCCGGACGGAACATCGTGACTGCGGTCAATCAGAGAAGAGGTGCTAGAGACGTTTTCTGACTGTCATCATGATGATTGTTGCTGTATTGACATTGAAGGTTGACCGAGAAAAAAGCGAGGAAGGAACGATGGAGCTGTTGGCCTCGGCGACTTTTACCAATTACAGTGCATACAACGGTTTATTCGCCGGAAGGTGTTGTAGGGTGCTAGATTTTCAAGTTTCTCAAATGCTTCGATTTCACACACCTCATTTTTGCGATTCTTTCGCCACGAACGGACTTTTACGCTTGATTAAATCTCCTCGCCGAATTGATTGGCTCAGTCTCACCTCGTTTTGTCACACCGTCGTCCTCAAAATGATCCCTCAGCCTTGCCGGTTCTCACGCTCCTTCCCGCCCCAAAACTGACCCAACAGAAATCGCCACAGCGCCTTCCACGCTTCGTTCTATCGTTCTTTCCCACTAACAAGAACAGCTGCCGACATGCTCCGAGACAGATCGCCCCCACATGCAATTGTTGTCGGGATGGGGAAGGCACCGCCAAGCGCACCCCACCTCTTCAGAGCTCTAACCTTAACAGAAAGAAGCGATTCCACAGGAGCTCCTCCCCTCATGGCCGGTCCGTACTACGGACATACAAATACTTTCCGCCCCCTTTGACCTCCAGCCAACGTCTTTCCCGCCTTTTCAACATCACCACGCCAATTTACATCCTACTCCCTATTGTCCTCCGTCTTCTATATTCCGCCCTCCCACCACCGCCACGATGACGACCATCGACGCCAAGTCCAAGCAGGCCACCATGGGCTACATGAACCACGAGCACAGCCTTGACCTTGGCCTCTATCTGCGTTTCGTCAACGGCCTCTCTGCCAAACAGCTCGCTGCCGAGGGCACACCCGAACTCGTCGACATTGACCTCAAGTCGCTCTACATTCGCACCGCCACCACGGGTACCGTCCACGTCGTCCCGCTCGACCCACCCATGGCCGACTGGAACGACCGCCGCCAGCGTCTGATCGACCTCGCCTTGGAAGCACGGAAAGCATTTGGCGTGCCTCCGCCAAAGCGCAGTGCGCCGCCAGCTGCTTCTGCTGCGTCCTCGTCGTCAACCACCGCCGGCGAAGAGTTCGTCCCCTTTGAGGCCCCAGGCGCGTTCGACCTTCTCGTCATGATTGGCGTCGTCCTCTACTTTGTGCTTTGTGGCCTCATGTACACTGGCCGCGACGAGGTCACCTCCAACACCTGGGCTTCTGTTTTGGGTGCCGTCGGCATCACCCGGCGCAACTTTATTTTCGGTGGTGCCGACGGGTTTCGTCTGATGCTACACCTGACGGCCATCCCTATCCTGGCCATCCATGTCGCCGAGTCCTGGTGGATGGCCCGCACGCGCCTGCATCCCCGCGGCATGAAGGTGCTGTCGGTGCACGGTCTAGCGTGGACGAGCCTGACGTTCCTCATCGGCTTCGGCTCCTTCATCCGGTTCGATAAGCTGGCCCGGAGACAGGCACGTGCAGCCGCCGGTGTTACGAAGAAGGACTAAACGACAACCCTTGGAGACGAAAATAGACAAAACCGGCGATAGTACTTCAGTTGTATTTTAATAATGGGGAGTTGTCTCGCTGTACCCTCTTATCACTCCCTTCCTCTTCCCTTGTTTGGCGTGATGAAGCATCACCGTTATCTTTCCTCTCTCTGTATTTTAGCTCACGTCCAGCGTTTTTAATTATATGAATATGACTTTTTTGATAACTTGTTTATTCTCAAATACAATATCTCAAATTGACCCATATCTCATATCCTTTTTGCTAACAAAATGACAGCCATTCAACACAGTTCATCTTCCTTTCAACGCACTCACCAGCTCATCTCTACAGATACACAAGCCAGCCAACTGCTGCCAGCAGCAAAGCCGACTCGACCAGCGACGACTGCCGACCCAGAATGGCCCCGGCACCACCATTCTTCTTGGGTGCTGCAGAACCGCTTGAGTTGCTGCCGGAGGTCGAGGCGTTGACGGCTGCTGCGATGTTGGACGCTGTCGCCGCATCCAGCTTTGCCGCGCACGGGTTCGGCGAGGGCCGCAGCGCGGGCATCACAGCACACGACGACACTGTCCGCGTATCGTTGCTGTGCTTGCCGTGCTTGTGCTTGCTCTCGACAGTCGTGACATTTTGGGCTGCCGTCACATTGTACGTCACGGCATTTTCGGCGCTTGCCGTGCACAGCGTGTTGTTGGCCTGGTCGGCAGCGGCGGCGGCCACCAGATCAGGTGCTGCGGCGTTGGTGTTGGTCGAGAAGTGGATCAAGCCGGCATCCTTGGGGTTGTTGTCGTCGCTGTCGCTATCACTGTCGGCGGCGGCTGAGCAGTTTGACGCAAGAATGGCCCAGCTAATTGTCCAGTCCGTCGTCGTCGTGCCCTGCAGCTTGTCTGTGGCAAAGTGCCAGTAGAACGTGGAGGGGGCATTGGGTGCAAAGCTGGCGGCGTTGGTGCTGTTGCTGGCGTTGAGGGCGGCCAGGTGCTCGAGATGCAAAAGGCTGCGCGACGAGTTGTGCAGCAGAACCTCGACAAACAGGTCGAGGGATGCAGCAGCGGGGGCATTTTGCACGGCAAACACGACGGGAACTTGGGTCCGGGCTTGAAAGTTGAGCCGTTGCGGGGGAAGACAAGGTCGATTTCAACCGTGGCCGGGAGAGTGACGTCGGCAAGGGCAGGGACGACAAGATGCAGCAAGGTGGCGCCCGCCAGGAGCATACCGTGGGCGAGCATTGTGGTGTTGGGCGAGATGGTGATTTGAAATCAAGATGAGTATGGGAAGATACTGCTGGCTCTGGACAGCAATATATTTGAGTTTTGGTTTTCTTTGAACGGCTGTCTTGGCGTTTACCTCGAGTCTGAGGGACGGGAATATATAAGAGAGAAGGAGACTCAGAAAGCGAAAGAGGAGTCAACATAAGAGGCAGCCGTGTATATGAAAGGGCCCAATCTCGGCCGGAAACAATATTCATATATTTCCATCGTGAAGGATTAAGAATAGAGGCAGTGAGGAGTGAGAAGAAGGGGGCGGCGGCACTGGCTAAAACGGGACGCAAAACAACATTGGCAATGCTCTCAGGCATCGTGCTCAGCAGTTGGATATCTTCACCAGAAAAGAGAGCATAGGCTCATCCCGCTTGTTCGGTGCCGCCGGCTGCGGCGTAGCGAGGCAGATGGAAGAGAAACAGTATTGGAACACCTCAAGGAACAGCCTTATACGCCCCTCAGCATCATCGTGAAGGTCGGCAGTGCAAATCTACATCGACACGATCTGGACCACGATAGACCCTTCTGACCGACATGGCCGACATTATGCTCACCCGAGGATCAGGAAACGCAATATATGCGGAGATGCACAATGAGGGCAAGAGAAATTCTGTTGGTCAAAGGATATAAAAATGAACCGTCTGGCCAAGGGATGCGTTGGCAGACGTTTCGGCTGAAGAGGGTGTGTATTTGTTCTGCCTAGAATGTTCTTATTGTTCCTTCAGGTCGGATGTAAGTGTGTTCTATCACTATTCATTTGTTTGATTTCCTTATTTTCCGATCCTATTTAATCTATTTGCTGGGTTTCATAAGGCGCAGCTTCCAGTATCCCGCGTTTTTGAGCACCAGTCGTCCACAAGAATAGCATCGACTGCACAGCGATGAAGGTGGCACAGCAAAAATACGGAGAGGGAGGGAAACGCGACAAACACATCACAGACAGAAAAGGAGCAAATGGGAGCAAAAGGGCAAGGCGGACCGGGTAAATAAGGTGGGCAGACAAAAGGCAAAGAAGGTCAAAGGAAAGCCAAGCATTAAGAATAACATATGATCTCCATATCCGAAAATCAATTATGCGATTCCCCCTCGACTTAGGTCCTACCCCGGATAATGTTTGAGTCTCGACCCGGCCAGACTGATGTGATGAACACGGAGCTCCGAGCAGCTTTCGGTGCCGATGGACTGTACTGGGTATGCTCAAGCTAAGTTCTTGTAGTTACTTTTGTTTCCTTCGCACCTGCTGTATTTTACCCACCTTACGACTACACTCTCGGCCTTACTTGGCCATGCATCTATCGAGGCGATCGGCGGTTAATACATGCGCACAGCCTCTCTTGGGGGGAAGGTGCAATCTGCGCATCTGGGGACAACGATTTGGACCCTGAGTTTTGATTTCGATCACCAAAAGTGACCGGCGATCACGTGCTTTGTGACGTTACCTGAGATCTGAAAAATCAAACGACGATGTGCAGTAACAAAAGGAAATAAAATAAAATAAAAAGACTCCAATGTCCCTCACACGTGTTGATGTGCGGAGTGGCGGATAGAAATGACCATTCTGCCCGACAATGCGCTGCCCGCATTTTGGTCTCCTTTTCCCCACTCAAAGGATGACATCTAACTATCCTTTGCGACGCACCTCGCATTATGAGAAGGAGAGGCATCAAGCTGTAATCAGTGAGACTGATGTGGTGCGTCTGTTGGTCGGTTTTGCATTCATTTCTTCTGCACTTCCTTTTGCCCATTCCCTTACCCATCTCCCATTCTTTCATTTTCACCTCCGCAAAACTCTACTTGGAATAACCATATTCCATCTGAAAAACGCAACCTTTTTAACGTTAAAATCCAAATCCAAAGGGGAGAAATGCAGAAGAACGCCCCTGTTCGCTTGCTGCCCCCTGCCTCTCGCCTCCGTATCCGTTGGACTCCTCCACTGGGTCAGGGTCCCGCAAACCAAACAATGGCGTCTTGCATCCCTGGCGAACCTGCCTCACTAAAGCAGTACTGAATGACAACGAGCGGCGTCCATTGGCTCGTTCCTCTTACACTTGCCCATAATTGCCCCTTTTTTCTGAAGAATCAACGGCCGCTAGCTGCAGGAGCTCTACGACGTATTGGACGCCTTGCTTGTTTGGGAGTAGCACTAAATAAGTCAGGAACAGACCTGTCAGAGCAGCGTGCCCTCTGCGCCCTCAAAATGCATCCAAAATGCGCCAGGAAGGCGCCAAAATGCATGCCCTGGAATGGCGGGGCGCCAAAGAGCCCAAGTGGCTGCTTTCTGCGCTCTTTACGATCTTTGCGCTCTCCCTTCGACTGGCTGGCGTTGTTTGTTATGTTTGTTGATGTTCCTCATCCGTTCTGACACGAGTGGGCCGTAAATTTTAGCGGTGCCGGTCGTGCCTTCCTCCGCTGTAACGTCAGACTGTCTGTACAAAATAAAGAGGAGAAGAGGCAAGAGCCCGAATTGACCAGAATTATCGTGAGATGCGTCCTCGTTTTCAGCCTCTCATCATTCAAAGCTCTGCCCAAAAGAGTCATGTTTTTCATTGTGGCTGTTGTATTCAAAATGCACAGAGCTTAGCAGGAGACGTTGATACTGTCCATTTTTTTTTCTCTTATCCTACCCAGCCATCCCTCTCAAGCTCCTCACGTCGCTACCCTCTTCGACGACCACACGATGCTCTTTTTCGTATCCCACGAGACATTGCCGTCGCCCGGATCACCATCGAGCTCGGCAGACACGGGACACGCGTGCGCCAATGTGCTAGATGTGCCAATGTTGGCTATGCCGGGCTCTCGTTGCCCAGGAATGAGGGCTTACGACATATCGTGCGCACAAATCACTGGAATTTGCTTGGTCGATTCTTGGGGTCTGCTCGGCGCCGTGCTGCGGTTCTCTGTTTCTCTTTCACTGTTTCTGTGTCTCTCTGTGCCTTGTGCCTGGCGCCTTTGTGTCTCTGCGCCTCTTGTCTCAGTCCGTGCCGCGTCTGTTGGCGTTGTTGGCGTTGTTGGCGTCGTTCTTCGCGTGTCTTGTGTCTTGTGTCTTTGTGTTCTGTGCCTTATTGTAATTTTTTGTCATTTAATTTATGCCACCGTTTGTTGTGTTACGATCCTGCCAATGCTGCATCACACTATGTGTACCTGCTCGTATCCGTTTGTGCATCTCATACAACACCATGTCGTATTCCTAGTATTCCCCTGGCTGGCCTTCCTCACTTCCTCTTTCTCGCCCACGATTTCACGGCCCTTCCACATGCCGATTTCCCTTTTTCCCCTTCCACGATGTGCTCACGGTGCGCTATTTGCCTCTTGCTCTCTTGGTCCATTGCTCGGCGCATCGCTCCTGCCCCCAGTCCGCCCCTCTCGTACCCTTTCCCTCTTTGGCTCCTTCCCTTTTGCTCCTTCCCACCCTAGCCGCTTTTGATACGATGCTGCCCCGTATTTTCCACATTGCACCTGCTGCACTGCTGAAATTACCAAAAATTACCACTAGCTTGGGAAAGAGACTCTTGGGTTTTTGGTCTTGGTCTCTTCTTGGAGCCCTTGGTTCGGTCGCACTTTCCACAACAGCGCCTCGTATTGGCAAATGGGCAAGCACGCCTAGAGGCGCCCTTCCCTTCTCTGAGACAAACACCACGATAGCGCCCGGCTCGCTCTTTCCCTCTCTGTTCTCTGTGCTCTCTCAGTGGGTGTTACTGGGCATCGCTTCCTTTTCCGTTCACGTTACCTCCGTGCCTTCTCCTTTGTGCGCCCTCCTTCTTTGTGGACCTGTTTCGTCTTCTTTCTCTCTTTCTTCCCTTCTCTTTTTCTCTCTTGCTCTCTTATGCCTCCCCTTCCCCTTTAAACGTCTCCCTTCCCTCGCCATCCATATATCTTGAAACTGCCAGGGCATCGTGTTTTACGTTCCTTGCCAGCTTTCGTCCATTCATTAACCTTCTTTTCTTCCTTCTTTCCAATCCTTCTTCGCTCTTTCTTTTGGGTCGCTATCGCCCGTTTTTGACCTTTTTTCTCTCGCCGAATCAGGTTTTCTCAGCAACAAAAAAGAAGTCGTCAACGTCATTTGCGTCTTCTCGTCCACTCCTTTTCCGAATCTCGATCTCTCGATTGCATCGAAACGTCTTGTTCGTCTTTTTGCTTCTCAGTCACTCTTTCGTCCGTCTCCGGAACAGGCCGCTTGTTATCATCGCCGGCCATCTTCACTTTTTCTTCGCCTTTTTTCGACACTTCCATTCTCACAACAGTCACGATGCGTGTAAGTATTTGCATTTGTTTTCGTTTTGTTCCAATTTATTTGCCTTATTTTGTTCTCTCGACAACCGCCTTATCTCCCTTGCGTACTTCTGTTTTGCCTGTCGGGACGCGCCGAGTCGTTTGTACCAAAGTACCTGAGCGATCTCCAAAACACCACCTATGAAAACTCCAAAAAAACCAAAACACCGAAATGGCAGATCATCCGGTCATATTGCATGGCGATCTATGCGCCACCACGTTTCTCGCCTTTTTGCCGCTTGTGTCGCACGACATGTCAGCCTCACAACGGCCTCACAACAGCCTCTACAGACATCGTGGCGTTATCTACACGACCAGATCCTGGCATTGATATCACTTCCACATCTCAGAATGCTAACTCACCCTCCAGTTGTCCGCTGCGCTCGTCGCCCTCGGCGCGCAGATTGCTGCTGCCGTCGTCTCGCTCGAGGTCAAGGGTAGCGACTTTGTCAACCCTAACACCGGTGACCGCTTCCAGGTCGTCGGTGTTGCCTACCAGCCCGGTGGCTCGGCCGGCTACAACCCGGAGCTCGGTTTCGACCCCCTCAGCGACGGCGCCAAGTGCCTGCGCGATGCTGCCCTCATGCAGATTCTCGGCATCAACGCCATCCGCGTCTACAACCTGGATCCTAACCTGAACCATGACGAGTGCGCCAGTATCTTCAACGCCGCCGGCATGTACATGATGATCGACGTCAACTCGCCCCTCGTCGGCGAGTCACTCGACGGCACTGCTCCCTGGACCACTTACACTTCGACTTATCTGAACCGCACATTCGCCATCGTCGAAGCTTTCCGCCACTACCCAACACCCTGCTGTTCTTCGCCGGTAATGAGGTCATTGCTGATGCCGCTAGCGGTGCCATTGACCCTGCCTACGTCCGTGCCGTCACCCGTGATATCAAGGGCTACATTGCTAAGCACTCTGACCGTGTCATCCCCGTCGGCTACTCTGCCGCTGATGTCCGCACCGTCCTCTTCGACTCGTGGAACTTCTTCCAGTGCGCCGAGACTGCGACGTCAACGACACCAGCCGCGCCGATATCTTCGCCTTGAACAGCTACAGCTGGTGCGGTGACAGCAGCTTCACCACCAGTGGCTACAACACTCTCGTTTCGGGCTTCACCGGCACCTCCATCCCCATCTTCTTCTCCGAGTTCGGCTGCAACGTCCCTGCGCCCCGTGTCTTCACCGAGGTCGGCACCATCTACGGCAGCGAGATGATGCCCGTCTTCAGCGGTGGTGTCGTCTACGAGTACGCCAACGAGGTTTCCGACTTTGGTCTCGTCAACATCAGCTCCGATGGCAGCGTTGATATCCTCCAGGACTTCTACACCCTGCAGAACCAGTACGCCAAGGTCGACTTCAAGACCATCCAGTCCACTACCGCCAACAGCTCCACCGTTACTCCTCCCGTGTGCAGCTCCAAGCTCATCACCACCAAGGGCTTCGAGACCAACTTCACGCTGCCCGTTCTTCCCCCTGGTGCTGCGGCTATTCTGTCTAAGGGTGTTAGCCCCACTCCCAGCGGCAAGATCATCTCCATCTCCAACTGGAACGTCAACTACACCGTCCGCAACCCCAACGGCACTGTCCTCACCAACCTCGCTGTCAAGCCCCTATCCAACGACGCTGCCAACATGCCCGGCACTAACACTGCCTCGAGCTCTGGCACCGCCACTTCGTCCTCGGGTAGCTCCACTTCCTCGGCGGCCAAGAAGAACGCCGGCCTCGGCCGTGCTGACCTGATCTGGGCCCCGGCCGTCGCCATCGGCGCCGTCCTGCCTGCCCTGGCCACTCTTCTCCTGTAAGGGTGACGTCGACGGTATGCTACAGTCGTGGTGGTGGTAGTGGAGGAGAGCGTTTAAGAGAGAAAGAAAATCTTTTAATGTAGTTGTTGCGTTCTTTTTTTTTCAATCTTGATCTCTGCATTTGATTTGCCACTTTCAGCATTTCGCATCTTCTATCTGCATCTGCAGATGATTTCTTTTTCACACATGTTTTATGTTTGCGTCTTTGCTTTTTACCCATTTTTATGTTACCCCTTTCTCGTGTGTTTTACATTTATATCCTTTTTATTCCTTTCACTCTTATCTAGATCGTTGTCACATCCCTTGTGATAAATGCAATAGAAAAGTTATCTTACAACCTTCAAACTGCTTCTTTAGAAATACACATGAACGCGTACAATAAAGGTCGCGTCAAGTGCACCGTCGTCCCTACCGGCAAAACGATGAAACCAATACATGCGACAATTACATCTGATATTTTTTATTTTATTTTTTTTTACTGTTAAAGAGAGAAGAAAGGGGGGGGGCAGAGCGTGGTTAAGTAAATTATTCTGCATTTTTTTCGTTTATTTATTTATATGTTAAGAAATTATTTATGAAACTATTCTCTCAGTACGGATTTTCCATTTTCTTTTCTAAAAATTAATTAATCATAACCATTACTTGGAGCAATTTTTTTTTTCCAAGTTAAATTCTTTAGATAATAACAACGCAAAAATACAACCGAAGCAAAGTGATAAAGACCCTACACGTACAATAACGATGTATCGCATGCTGTAGATAATCGCAATACGTATAAGATATTCTACACAGCATCCCCATGACAGTATACGAGTGAGCTACACAATTGCCCCAGTACTATTGAACATACATACACATTGGCATAGCACAACACATCATCGCTTTCAAAGACGAACTCAAGACAATGCAAAACCGCATATGCTTCTTTGAATAGAAAACTCAAACATAATACAACAGATTAAAGTCTAGTAGTAGCGTGACCCATAGAACACGATCACAAACATATCATGTCTCTTTTTTTTGTTCTTCACATTTTTGCCATTGCCAAAGAAGAAAAAAATAATATATCCTCAACCGCTCCCGAAAATTCATCACCATACGTTTGTCACAACGCAGGCGTCGTTACACACTTCCCATCACCGTCCTCGTCAACACGCACTTAAGCACTGAACTCCTTCAGGTTCGACTCCTCCCACTTGCCCGGACCAGGGCCAGGGGACAATGCCGGAAACGTGCATCTCGGGGCCGAAGATCTTGGCGTTCAGGCCAAGCTCCTGGGTAGCGGCCTTCATGTTCTTGAGACCCTCCTGGTAGTTGGGGCCAGCACGACGGACCCAGATCTGGACGTTGTGCTCGTTCAGGGCCTTGGCGTACTCGCGCAGAGCCTTGATCACACCCTTGAACGTCGAGGCAACGTTGGTGAAGTTGGCAATGCCACCACCAATGAACAGGACCTTGCCCTTGGGGCTGACGGGGGCGCGCAGCATCAGGTCCAGGACCGTGCGTGCGTAGTGGTACGTCTGCGACTCGGTGGGAGCACCAGAGTACTCACCGTAGTTGGCCAGCTCGTCAGCGAAACCAGCCGAGGCAATGGCATCGGCGTAGACGACCGAGGCACCACCACCGGCAACCAGCGTCCAGATGCGGCCGTTGGCGTTCAGGACAGTCAGCTTCAGCGAGGCACCGGTCTTGGCGTCCAGCTCAGCAATGTAAGCCTCCTCCTTGGTCATCTCACGGCCGAACGGCGCGGGGAACTCCATCGGCGGGCCGGCATCGATGTTGACACCGGAGCCGGAGGGGGCAATGTTCGTCAGGCCAAGAGCGGCAGGCGAACGGGCAATGGCCCACTTCACACCGCACTCGAAGTCGGCAGTCTGGTCCAGTTTGGCAGCCAGATCCAGGAAGTGAACATCGGCAGAGGTGGCATCCTCGTTGGGAATGACCACCAGGGGGTTGATCTCCAGGTAGGTGAACTGGCAGTCGACGTAGACAGCATATAAGCGGGTGATGAAGTCCACCAGGACGTTGTGCAGGCCCTTGGGAATGTGCTTGAGGAGCGTCGCGGCAATCTCGTCGTTCGACGGGTATTGGGACAGGTCGACGGGGATCAGCAGCTTCTCAGCCTTTGCGTCGACATCACCGACATCAACACCACCCTCGTGGGTGAAGAGGATCCAGTCGCCCTGTAGATGTGAAAAAGTAACGTGTTAGTGCTCCATAATTTTGTCCATGTTTGGTAGCCGTAGGGCGGATTGCGTGCATCAGATAGGCAGGAGATAGGGGATGTAGGGAAGCTATTAAAGGGCGGCTTGTAACGGTGTAGTGGTGGATTTTGCAGGTAACAATAGGCGGTAGGGGTTGCGCGATAGGCGCAAAAAACGGGGACACAGGTAATCTCAACCTGGCCTCCGCTCGTCCGGACTACCCAAAGTCTTCCCGAAAAAACCATCGGCGTCTTCAGCCATATAAGCAGAAACGCCCGGAAAAAAAGCCGGGAGGAATATAACTCGCAGCGAACGCTTTTCTTTTGCCTTTTTCTCTTGTCCACTTGAACTTTTCATGATTTTCCTCTCAAAAGGAGATATGCCGCCTTTCAAACCAGTTTCTGATTTGTCAAACGCCAAACTCTTCTTCTTTCTTCGGCCTCGCCCAGTCGTTTTAAACCGCAAAGTGCAGTCTAAGCCAAGATCACCAATTATGGCTCTCTCTCGCCTGCTACATTCTCAAACCTCATCTCATCCATACCGACCTGTTGTCGATGAAGATTCGATGAGAGTATGAGTCTCTGACAACCGAAAGCAACTGGGAGGAGAACCGACGGAAATTGCCCTCGCAAAAGACGCAATGAAAACAACACAAAAAAAAAACGAAAACGACAAATGGGATTGAACACTCACATCACGGACGGAGTTGATGTTGATGTAGTACTCCTCGTTCTGCTTGTGCGGGACAAACGGCTCGACCAGGAAGTGCCGCAGGACACCCTCGGTGCTCTCGACCTTCTGGGTCTTGCCGGCACGCTCAGCAACCCAGGCCTTCGCCTCAGCCCAAGGCTTGTTCAGGCACAGCAGACCGCTCTTCCCCCGTCTCTTGATGAGCTGATCGGGCTTTGCGACGAACTTGGCGCCGGCCTGCAGCAGCCACGGGTAGGTGACCTCGGCCTGGTCCAGGACGGACTCGACGGTGGCGTCCTCGGGGAAGTGCAGCGATGCCAATCTCGGGGGCGGGTTGTGCGTCGTGGAAGCGGGCAGCGGCGAGGGCTTGATGACCTTGGCGCGCGTCAGGTGGTAGTTGAGGATGGCCTTGCCGTCGGCCTCGAAGATGGACTTGGCAGACATGTTGGGCTGTCTTTTTCTGTGCTTTCTGGTAGGTCTCCTTTTCTGTTTTTTTCCTGTCTGTCGGCTTTGCTTTGCGCGTTCGACTTATATTATTCTGTCTGTTACAAGTGGACGGCAGAAAGGAGCCAAAGAGTCAGTCATTGAGCTGTTCGTTCGAGTTTGGCATCACATGGGCAGCTGCGAAAGACTGCGACAGACTGCGACAGCTTGAGCTGTTCCTGGAGATCTTGGACAGTTTTGAGAGATCCAGGAAGCTCGAAGCTCTTCGTGAAGCTGCGAGCATCTCCGTCCTTCAAGATCTCCATTTTTTTGGAGAGCTTTTGGTGCTGTCGACAGTGTTGCAGCAGCTTGCCTGGCTGGGGTAACTCACCTTTGGGCAAAAGAGCAGATTGGATCGCGGGTGGGGATGAATTGGATGCTTGAGTTTGGTCTTGCGCAAAAGCGAGGATGGAGTGCAAGAAGATGGAAAGGAGAGAAAATTATTTACGTTCGAAGTCGATCTGAATTGCTTCTGCCAAAAAATCATTGGCGTAGCTCCTTTTTGGACGGAAAGGGGGGTGGTCTTCTTTGGAACAGGGTCAGAACAGAGTGGCATAGGGAGGGGAAGCACAAAGGCGAAAAGCGGTCGGCCCTGCCCAGCAACGGTATGGAAGGCAAGTGCGCCCGCCATCAGCTTGCGGAAAGGGGAAGACACGCATCTCGGCGGAGTACTACTGCTCCTTACGGCTGCAACTACGAGGTACGAATTCAGGAACCACCAGCAGAAACCAAAAACGACAAGCTTAGATGGGGGGGGGCAGCAGCGACCGACCTAGCCAGGCGAGCCTGCCAATTCAGGACGGCACGGCAGGCGAAAAGCAACAGAAACCTCGCAGAAACAGAAAGAACGGGTCGACAACGAAAAGAAGAAAAAAAACTTTGGGGAAATCCTAAATCGGCAGGGGTACGTTTTGCAGCTGGCGGCGGTGTGCTCCAGGAAGTACCTGTACATCGGAAGGTTTCAAAGCGGTACTTTTCCGGTGTTTTTCGATTTTCCTTTTTTTTGTCCTTTTTTCCCCTCTCGATTTTTTCTGCTTTGCAGTTCTGGGCCCAAATGTCTTGGTGACGCCCCAACACTTGGGACCACCGGGCAGCCGTTGGGGTTGTTGGCGCCTTCCCTAGTGGGGCAGGGTCTCCTTTCATCGGTGGTCAGCGATGGAGTCAGCTCTGGCGTGAGCCACTTCCTCCTTCCCAAAGTCAAGAGTCTCGTGCGCCTCGATGCCATACATTCTTGCCATGATGCTGGGCTTAAATTGCCATTCTCTCGAAAAAGAGAATGCACAGGAAAATGCGATGGTGATGGCATCTCAATAAGGCAAGGGGATGGAATCTGGAATGGCCGTGGTGTCATCATTACTCCTTCTTGTCTTTCGGAGAGCTCCTTGGGGACAATCCGGACAGCATTGAAAGGGGCAACAGAGCAACGCAAGGCAAGAGCGTAGGACTTTTCGTGACAGGAACCAACGGCCTGCTAGTGCGACGGCCCCTCACCCAACAAATCAAACCCCTTTGTCTTTGATGCTGTTTTGGTGTTGTTTTTGCAGTTTTCGCAGCCCTTTTCATTTTCGTGCCTTCCTTTTTCCACGGCCCCCTTTTCTTGTCATTTCCTTCTCCGTCAATTGGATGCGATGGACCAATTTCCCACTTCGCAATTGCCTTTTTTCGCCGGCGATTTCCTGCGCACATTTCGCCGCAATCGCTGGAAGGTGCGACTCAGGACGCTATGGGAAGCTACTACAGAGCACTATCGCATACCCCACCCATGACTTCCGAGTAGAGGCACCTAAATTTAGGGAACCCAGTGGAAGTCCACTAATACGAATGCCCTGAAGACCTTTTCTGTCGCAAGCCAAGTCAACTCAGGGCAATTCCTGATTGCGCTGCCTCATCCCGCTTCTATTTTCGGGGCCTGGAAGCTCACGTTGCCATCAGCCGCGGCCGAACAGCCTCCGTGGGCGAGGCTGCCCTGCTGTCCTGTTCTATATTTGTCTTGCCACGCAGCAATTGGCCTTACCTGGATACGATAATACGGCGTGCACGAATACATACAAGCTGTATGCGTTCACTTACACGAGACGATCGCTCCTTCCACTTCGCACTCTATTCTTCATCGCAATATGGGCTGCCCGTGGAAGGTGCAGGCGACCTACCGACCCGTCACCTTCCCGGTTTCTCGTGTCGTGTCCTCATCGAAACTCGTTGCTGGGAAGGTGCATATGCTCTCAATATTTTCATACGGTATTCACCGTCGCGTACCGGTACCTGGCGCACCCCCAATCTGCTAGCGCGGAGTTCAGGAGTGGTACAAAGCTGGATCGGCTGTCCGTGCCACTCGGTGATGCACCAGCGAGGAACCGCAAAAAGTCCTACGAGATGTAGCGGCGCTACGAGCCGCCCCCAATTGCTGGCGAAATTCGGTCTTAGTGACCGCCCAATTCAACAAAAAAAATTCGGTGGGAAGTTCCCCAACTTTGCAGGTCCTTTTTTGCCTTATTCGTGATTGGGGGTGCTGTAACTGTGCGGGCAATTAGGGAAACCGCTTGACAAGCACAGGGCCAGTTACTGGGACAATACAGCAGTTGCCTTGAATTGCCTCGACTTGTGAATGGCAGGTGCATCGAGAAACCCAAGGGGAGAAAAACCTGACGAGGAAGCAGCGATCAATGGCTTTGGGGTGGGATGGTGGTTGCCAATTTCGTCAGAGGGTGGCAATGGAAGGCAGTCGTTCACCGATTGTTTAACTGCGACTGGGGGGTTGTTAGGGCTGTTGCGATCAATCCAGGAGGAAGGGGTAGGAAGTACCGCTACTTTTGCACGCCAGGGCCAAATACGACCCACACCACACCACCTGGTCGCAGGAAGCCCCAATCCGCCCTGCGTCACCCGCTACGAGGCAGGCACTACCGCACCGCTGCAGCAACTGCACCACCACACCCCTCCCCGCCGCACCTCCCCAAGGAGCTGAGCACACTGCACCACTCACCAGCCGTTGCTCCCCCGTCGCTCCTGCCCCCTGGGCTTGGCCCAATCCGACAAAGGTGCATGAGAGCAGTCCAGCAAGAAGGAGCGTGCCGGCCGACCAGACCAAGAAAAAAAGAAGAAAAAAGTCTCCAGAAGCAGAAAGAGCGACCATTGAACAGCTCCGTTCTTTTTTCTCTTCTTTTACCCCATTCTGCTATCTACTCCTTTTCTCTTCCATCTTGCAAACAATCACATCACGAACTTTACGAATCTTGAGTCTACAAGACCAGACGAACACTTGCGAGAGCAACACAGCGACGAGACCATACCCCTCAGAACCGAAGGTACGTACACAGCTCCATTTGAGCAAAAGCCCCCCTCTCTTGGTCCCCCCTTTTGCCCCCTTTGTCGCCGTCTTCGCTACCAGCATCGTCGACCTCGCGAGACAAGAAAAAGGACCTCAGAAGACCGGACAACACCGTCTTGTGAATTCGTTGGGAGGTCGTTTCTGCTCGTGTACTCGGTTACGACGGCAAGCTGCGTACACACAAAGCTTTCCTTTTGCTTCACCGCGCTCGTTTGATCATTTCTCTTGGCCACATTTGCTCACACAAAGCTCTTTCTAGCTTCTTCTTGCGCTACAAAGCATCACTCCCTTCACACAACCGTCAACATGACTGCTGCCTCCGCGCCCGCCGGCGCCAACGGCACCAAGACGCCCGTTGGTTTGTCTGCCAACGACAACATCACCCGCTTTGCGGCGCCCAGCCGGCCATTGAGCCCCCTGCCCGCCCATGCTCTGTTCAACGAGAAGACCCGCTGCTTCGTCTACGGTCTGCAGCCCCGTGCCGTGCAGGGCATGCTGGACTTTGACTTCATCTGCAAGCGCCCGACGCCCTCCGTCGCCGGCATCATCTACACCTTTGGTGGCCAGTTCGTCAGCAAGATGTACTGGGGCACCAGCGAGACTCTCCTGCCCGTCTACCAGGAGGTCTCCAAGGCCATGGCCAAGCACCCCGACGTTGATGTCGTGGTCAACTTCGCCTCGTCCCGCAGTGTCTACAGCTCGACTCTGGAGCTGATGGAGAACCCCCAGATCCGCACCATCGCCATCATTGCCGAGGGTGTCCCTGAGCGGAGAGCTCGTGAGATTGCCCACATCGCCGAGAAGAAGGGCATCACCATCATTGGTCCTGCGACCGTTGGTGGCATTAAGCCGGCTGCTTCAAGATTGGTAACACTGGTGGCATGATGGACAACATTGTCGCTTCCAAGCTGTACCGCAAGGGCTCTGTCGGCTACGTCTCCAAGTCGGGCGGTATGTCCAACGAGCTGAACAACATTATCTCCCAGAACACCGACGGTGTCTACGAGGGTGTTGCCATTGGTGGCGATCGCTACCCCGGCACCACCTTCATTGACCATCTGCTGCGCTACCAGGCCGACCCCGACTGCAAGATCCTGCTGCTGCTCGGTGAGGTTGGTGGTGTTGAGGAGTACAAGGTCATTGAGGCCGTCAAGAAGGGTGTCATCACTAAGCCCATTGTCGCCTGGGCCATTGGTACTTGCGCGAGCATGTTTAAGACTGAGGTTCAGTTCGGCCACGCCGGTGCTTTCGCCAACTCGCAGCTCGAGACCGCTGCCACCAAGAACAAGATGATGCGGGAAGCCGGCTTCTTCGTCCCCGATACTTTCGAGGACATGCCCGCTCTCGTCAAGAGCGTGTACGAGGGCCTTGTCAAGAACGGCACCATCACCCCCAGCCCGGAGCCGATTGTTCCCAAGATCCCCATCGACTACTCGTGGGCCCAGGAGCTGGGCCTGATCCGCAAGCCTGCTGCTTTCATCTCCACAATCTCGGACGACCGTGGCCAGGAGCTGCTGTACGCTGGCATGCCGATCTCGGACGTGTTCAAGGAGGACATCGGTATTGGCGGTGTCATGTCGCTGCTGTGGTTCCGTCGTCGCCTCCCCGACTACGCCTCCAAGTTCCTTGAGATGGTGCTGATGCTGACGGCCGATCACGGTCCGGCTGTGTCTGGTGCCATGAACACCATTATTACCACCCGTGCCGGCAAGGACCTGATCTCTGCGCTGGTGTCTGGTCTGCTGACCATTGGTTCGCGTTTCGGTGGTGCCCTGGACGGTGCCGCTGAGGAGTTCACCCGTGCCTTCGACAAGGGCCTGAGCCCCCGCGAGTTCGTCGACAGCATGCGCAAGGCCAACAAGCTGATTCCCGGTATTGGTCACCGTGTCAAGTCGCGGAACAACCCGGATCTGCGTGTCGAGCTGGTCAAGCAGTACGTGACGGAGAAGTTCCCCAACCACAAGCTGCTGGACTACGCTCTGGCCGTTGAGTCGGTGACGACGTCGAAGAAGGACAACCTGATCCTGAACGTCGACGGTTGCGTTGCTGTCTGCTTCGTTGACCTGATGCGCAACTGCGGTGCTTTCAGCGCTGAGGAGGCTGAGGACTACCTGAAGATGGGTGTCCTGAACGGTCTGTTCGTTCTTGGCCGGAGTATCGGTCTGATTGCTCACTACCTCGACCAGAAGAGACTGCGCACTGGCCTGTACCGTCACCCCTGGGACGACATCACCTACCTGCTGCCCCAGCTCAACGCCGGCCCGCCGGGTGCCGAGGGCCGTGTCGAGGTGCAGATGTAGGAGGTTTAAGGAAGGAGTTTTCTACTCTACGCGTCGTGCGTTCTTTTGCGTTGTGCTTTTCACGCGTTCCCGCTTTCAGGCTGTGGCTCGGATTTACGTTTTACGTCCCTTGTTTTTTCTTGCCTGTCGTTGTTTTATTTTATAAAAAAAGCTGTGTATGCCCAGCTTTTCGGAGGAGAAAGAGTCTATGCATAACAACGTGGAAAAAAAACAAATCACCTCCCACAATGAAACAAAAAAGATTTTAATAGAATTTACGGTATCTAGGTCACTGTGCATTTTCTACAAACGGAGAATGTGGAGGCTGAGGACGATGACGGAGAAATGTTACGAGTAATAATAAGATTCAACCAATTGTTTTCATACAAAATTCTTTGAGACGAGATAAGATGAGAAGAGAGGAGAAAGAAATGATAAAAGTGATTGTATAGATTTGATGAGAGATGAGATGAGATGAAAGAGCTGATGAGAAACATCACGTGACAGAATACGTACCATTTTCTCAGAAGCTGGAGCTTGAGCTATTCGCCCCACTTTCGTCTTCCCTTGTTTGCTGCAGGCAGCTTTCAGCCTTTTCGTTGCCTCGCGACTACTGAGGCTAGCCTTCCGACGTTTGTTCCTTCTTTCAACAACCACTTTTTGTGTTCTTTTCAAAACCACCTCTCATTTTGTACACACACCTTTCGCCTGTGTGTACAGACAACAACAACAACAACAACAACACAGCCCACTAGATGGGAGACACAGAGGCCCCGCGGCCTCGGTCGCCGGCCGAAGCAGAACGGCGAAAACGCCCCAGCCGCAGCCAGTCGCCCGTCCGCGAACGAAGCGACAGAAGCGGTCGCAGCGATAGAGACCGGCGCGACCGTGGTCGCGATAACTACCGAGACCGCGACAGTCACCGAGATAGCCATCGTGACCGCGACCGTTACGTCGACCGCAGTGACGACCGCTACCGCCACCCCGACCGGCGAGACCGCGGTGAACCTTCAAGAAGAGATGACTTTGCGAAGAATGATGACGCCGACTTTGGCAAGGGAGGGGCCGACGACCGGCCGAAACCCAAGAAACGGTCCGGCGGCGGGTTCAAAGTGAAGGAAAAGAAGAAGGAGGAGGCGGAGGACGACGATGGTTACCGCCACCCAGACCGGCGAGACCGAGACCGGTCCCCACGGCGGGATCGTGACCGCGACGACAAATCTTCGAGCAAGGACAAGCCTGAGGACGGCGAGAAGAAGAAAAAGAAGAAGAAGGCCCGCGCGCCGGCACCACCACAAGAATTCATGATTGTGCACGTCAACGACCGACTGGGCTCCAAGACGGCGATTCCGTGCATGGGCTCGGACCTGATCCGGCAGTTCAAGGTGATGGTGGCAGCGCGGATCGGTCGTGACCCGAGCGAGATTATGCTGCGGCGGCAGGGCGAGCGGCCGTTCAAGGACCATCTGACACTGGAAGACTACGGCGTGACGAACGGTGTACAGCTGGACCTGGAGCTGGATACAGGTGATTGAAGAGGTACGCATAAATGGGGAGGATACATTTTCTTCAATCTGGTTGTTGGCGCGTTGGTACATTCTTGATTCTTGATACAATATGGAACTACATAGCGAATAAATGGAATATAAACAAACATATGAAATGAGGAAACAGAACAATATAAAATGACAATAGACTACAATTAATACATATTGGTTTTAACGCAATCTTCCTATTTCCATCAAAAATCTCGGGATCGCAAAGTCATCATTAGTTGCCATCACCGCCATACTGTCGCTGATGAATGATGGGTTCGTTGCCCGAGTTGCCAACAGGCGGTCTGTTTGAGAGGACATAGTTTGGTCCGTTACTTGTTGCGTTGGCAGCAGGCGGCCGCGCAGCATTTTGAGGTGTCGGTCTGGCAGCACCAGGCGCATGCTGGGAGCGCGGTACGGCAAACGCAGGATTAGTTGATGCCTGCTGTTTACTTTGTGACATAGGTATATAACCGTCACTGTCACCCTCCTCATCGTCCTCATCATCATTGTTATCGTCGCCACGGTAGCGTGAACGACCGGCATCCGACGATGCAGGCGTGTGCGGGCGGAATCCTCCACCACCACCACCACCATTGCGGTGACGACGGCGGTCATCACCCCCACGACGATCGCGGCTATAATCTTCATCATAGTCACCGCCATCGTAATCGTGGTTTCCGTTCCATCGACGCCCCGGCGGTGAGCCCCGCCGTGAACCGCCCGAGTGGTGGCTCATGGAGTGGTTGGAGCGCATCGAGTGGTTGGACGACTGGAAGTAGCGGAGCGGGTGGCGGTCGCCGCCATAGGCGCTTCCGCCACCAACGGACATGCCAAACGTGCTGGCCCACTGCTGAGTTTCGCGCTGGTTGGCCATCTTGATGTGTTCGGTGTCCCGGCGGACGGCCGCCTTTGTGATCTTCTTGTTCTTCTTTTGGAAGTCTGTAGGCTGTTACCAAGTAAACAAGAAATTCAAGGTAGAGGGCTGCGGCTTACGCTGAATACAGGCGCCACCGTCGGCGACCTTGGCAATGCAAGTTGGTTCTTCTTGGCATTCGTCTGTAGAGTGGTTAGACAGGCATATTGAATAATGTGAGAATGTGAGCATTGACTTACGAAGTACACAGTAAATGTGCAGGCTTTCCACAGACTCTGAACAGTCCGTCTCATGGCAGAGGTCTAGAATGTTAGTAGGCAACAACGGACGAGTGAAAACTGAGATACGAATCAACGTACGGTTGAAGCAAAAGGCTTCGCGGGTCTTGGCATCTTGCTTCCAGCCCTTGGGGCCCATGCAGGCATTCATGTTGCACTTGTGATGCACACAGTACTTGAGGTTGGCGAGACAGGGCTTACTGCAGCCGCGCTCAAGACAGGCATGTTTGCGGCAGTGGACGCTGTCCTTGATGCGGAGCTTGGAGCATGATTTTTCAGCGCAGAGGCCGTCTGCCAAGTTAGAGAGTGGTTGAAGGCGAGCGGGCGGAGCGAGGACAAAAGAAACTCACGGTCTTTGCAGTAGGCGAGATAGTAGGCATGGCAAAGATCACGATCGTAGCGGTCAATGTAGCACTCTGTGTGGTCCTTTTCGTCGAGAACACGGTCTCTGGGAACGACAAAACGAGGGTGTCCACAGCCACGTTCGGCACACTCGAGGTCTGGAGGTGTTAGAGACAGGCTCTGGGATGTATTGCTACAAGTGGTGGGGCACACCTACGCTTCTTGCAGAGCATGAAATTGGCAACGGCAATCTTGGCGCAGTCTGGAGTCTGGCAGCCGTCTACGGGAGATGTCAGTACGTGGGACTTTGTATGTATATCGGAATACTCTGTTTCACTCACGCTCAACACAGTATCCACGGCCTTCGAGGGCCAGCTTCGTACAACTGACGTAGTAGCATCTGTCTGTAGTTGTGTCAGCAGGTGTAAGAATATTACATTTGATTATATCTTTTCCACTTTCACTTACGTCTCGGGCAGAATTTTCCAGTCTGGCCGGGCCTGACCTCGTCACGGAGCAGCTCGCAGTTGTCGACTTCACATTTGTCTGCAGCGTAGCGTCGTAGTTAGTAAAGTTAATCACGATAAAGGTTAATATGGGAAGAGACTCACGCTTTGGACAAAACTCGTGCCGAAGAAACATGCTCTTGCTCTTCTCCGAATTGTTGTTGAAATTGGCCAACTGGCCCTTGATTTCTCGGCACAAGGATACGCCACAGAAGGCGTCTGAAAATGTTAGTACGTTGTAACTACAAAAGAGCTTGATAGTAAGACCTACGAGTATTGCAGAGCGCATCGTGCTTGGCTTCTTGGTGCTGCACATCTCTTTGGTGAAGAAGTACCGGCAGGTGTGCTCCTCACAGTACTCGGACCGCCAATAGGGCAGGTGCGGATTGCGCTGGTAGAAGAACCACTCGCGCCGGTCCCGCTCGGCATCGTATTGGGCACACGCCCAGGCCGCACTGCTGTGTAGGCGCTGTTGAGGCGCGCCCACGGGCGGCAGCATGGCAAATGCCAGTGGACGGCCGCCGAGTGCAGGGATGTCGGCCTGTGCCAGACCCGTGGCTGTCATAATGTCCAGCAGCTTCATCTGCACTTCACGGGCTTCTTGGTTGGCATAAAAGGGGGCGAGAGCACCCTTGTTTAGGTTGTTGCTGCTGCTGCTGTGTGTCATCTCTGGCACAATACCGCCGATGTTGTCAATGTTGCGCCAAGTGACAAAGTTGCGGCAGTCCTTGTCTTTGCATCTCAGGTGGCCAGACGGGGAGCTTTTGCCATGGCCATCATTGGTGCCTTGATGCTGCTGCTGCTGTTGTTGTTGATATTGTTGTTGTTGTTGCTGCTGCTGTTGACCAGTGTAATAATAGTCTTGTGAACTGGCATTGTTGTTGTTGTTGTTGCCGCTGGCACTGCTGCCGCCCGACATGCGGTTGGTGGCACGGTTAGCCCGGCCGCCTTCATCATTGAGTCGATCCCGAGGCATGTCGTATGCCCCGGAGGTCATTGCAAGAATCCGGGGAAGGGTAGTAGAAGAGTGGCGATGAAGGGCAATGAGTGCTTGTGAAGATGTGCTATGGTATAGCGAAATGTATACGACGGATATGAAAAAATATGTACGATGAGAGTCAAAAAGGAGAGCGAAGTTGGATTACATGAGCCAGAGAAGAATTAAAATGAAGTTTTAGAACAGGGACAGGCCCATATATAAGTACACGTCGTGATAAACCAGAAAAAAAAGAAGAAGAAGAAAACGAGCTTGCGGAGAAGGTGACAAGAAATAAAGAAAGAGCGGGGGCTACATGTAGCAAGACAGTCATCTACCTACCTTGGCGAGGCTGGACGACGGAGCTTCTGATTCGGTGATTTTTATCTGGGTAGTGCTTCTTTTTTTCTTGTATTCGTCACCAACTGTAGCACACAGAGCCAAACTTGTAAGGCAGCGCACGGGAGGACAGGGCACCAGAGAGATATCGACGTACACGAGTATTTACCGAGAAGTGGTAGACAGAATAAAACCTGGCGGTCAACGAGCATGCCACAGAGTATCACACCCCATATGTCGGGCACTGCACGTATATTTCATGACAACACCCTCTCCGTTGGACTTTTCTGTCCTCCCGCTCGCGTGTCTTTTTTATTTCGACTACCGCCGTACGCCGATCCAATGACCGTGGGCGATGAGAAAAGAGGAGGGTGTGAAAAAGCAAACAAGACAGGGCGGATGTGCAGGTATGTTGTTACGTAGTGAAGTATTTCCCATGTCTTTTTGGTGTACATGCCTATCTAAGAAAACGTCTTTGTCTTCTCTTTTTCTGTCATCTGCACAAGGCTGAGTGTGAGCTGGCGCCCGAGGGGCTGCAGTGCGACAGAAACGTAAAGTAACAAGAAAAATGGGAAGCCTGAGAACAGAAGACCGACGACAAATGAGGTTGGGATGGCCTGCATTTTTATGCAGCCAGCGATGCCACCCTCTTAATGGTTGTCTTGGTGGTTGGTTGGATATCCTTTGCGTGCTGGACAGCCTCGTTTTTTTCATAAAAGTGCTGTTTCATGGTGGGGGTAGAGAAAAGACACGAGAAACGAAGAAAATCGACGAAAAAAGAGTGCGGTAGAGAGACACGTGCAGAAAAGCAGCTGCACATATTGCACATCCGTCCCACACTCCCCTCCATCCCGTCCAACAGTCTGCATTCTGCCACTATTTCGATACATCCATTGCATCTTCCTGCCGTATTTATTGACCACTCCGACAAAAACTCCTCGACACCCTTTACCCTGCACTTCACCGCCATTTTTTCCCTCTTCATCTGCGTTTCACCGCCCATCCCACACATCCTTCCTTTCCAGACACCGCCTGCCGTATTTCATCCGTCGTCACACACCGTTTTCCCGTTTTCTCTCTATTCCTCCCTGTCTTTTGCAGCGCATCCAGAGCCTCGCTCTGAGTGGTCGCCTCGTTATTTTGTAAAAAGCCTGCTAGACTGTATCACAAGCCGCTGTTTCTGAAACCTGTCCTCTTTATATTTTTTTCTTTTTTCACATTTTTCAGTTTTGGGACTGTTAGTTTCGGGATATTGAGTCGAGATATTCTCTTGGTTGTTGCTGCGGATGTTTATGTGAGAGGCCGCCGTGGTAGAGACTGTAAAAGTCGATGGACATTTGCCTGAGGAAAGAAGGAGTCTGAAAAGGCTACAGCCTGGCATCAAATCCATCAAATCAAAAGCAATAAATTGTTTGATAGCAAAAGTAATGTGAGTCAAGACGATGTCGAGGCTTTGTCGAATTCGTCTCACTTCTTCCTCGTGTAAGTGGTCACGTGTCAACGCGTCGATTTGGTGTGGATTCATTTAACAGCGTAAAGGGCAGGCGCGACCACGGGCACCCCCGCTTGATCACGGTCTCCGCACATCCCGGCCCTCTGATTCGCCACATAGACAGCAAGCTCCTTGTGTTTCCCGTATCTTCTGACAAGCATTTGTCTTCCAAAGCAAAGAACGACCTCGAGAGCAATGACTCTTTCGTTCACGTCTTACACGTCTTTCACGGTGGCGACAACATTTGCAATCGAGTATTTAGACGCGCAAACCTGACGCGACTCTGAACATTTCGACCTCACAACCATCCATCATCTATCCCTCCATCAATCTCATCCACGAACAACCCCATCAACACATTCACCACCATCACCAAATCGCATCAACTCACATTATCTCAAGCATCGCCGCAAGCCATGCCTACCTGCACCAAGACGGTGACAGCCTCCAAGGCGACGGCCACCAAGACGACCGCAGAGAAGACTTCTTCGCTTGCGTCGACAACACCGACCGACATTTCCTTCAAAGCTTCGCCCTCGCTATCGCCCATGGAGAACCAGCTCCGGCGCATCGCTGCATCCCAACGCACACCCTTTGAAAAGAGTGTCTGGTCCTTGTTGTGCCAGATCCCCGCGGGCCACGTTACCACTTATGCCCTGATGGCCGCACACCTCAAGTCGTCCCCCCGCGCCGTCGGCAACGCTCTACGACGCAACCCGTTTGCACCGGATGTGCCGTGTCACCGGTGCGTGGCCACGGGCGGCGGTCTCGGCGGCTTCAAGGGTGTGGGCCCACCGAAAAGACAGTGTCGACTGACCGTGTCGACAAGAAGACGGGCCGGCCGGTGGTGGTGATGGGCCAAGAGGGCATTACTTTGACTGAAAAGCGGACACTACTGCGCAAAGAGGGCGTGCGGTTTGACGACCGAGGCCGTGTGCTGGGGACACCGTTCCAAGCTTTTGTTTGAGATAAAGTTGAGAGAAAGAAGAAGAAGAAAAAAAGGCGGTGGGCCACGCAGTTGGTTTGAACTGTCGGCTCCGGATCAGACATGATCTTCTTAGAAGGATCGGGCAGTTTGCTTTTTAATTTTTTGCTTTCATTCGTTTTGTTTCTTTTGTTTCTCTACTTTCGGCGTTCGGTTGCGGGCGCCTTCTGCGGCACGGGGTTTGCTTTTCACCGATGACGTTATTTGGCCCAGAATGGCGAACTCTTGGGGGAAAGGATTCGGTGATGCATGGGTACACAGCAGACAACACCGCACTTACACACATGGAGTAGCTGCAGAAAAGCTGATCGCTGTTGTGCATAGTTGAATTGAATCATGACGACTTCACATGACTTTTACGCAATTTTGCGAAATGTGGAGGAAGGATGAAGGGATGCCGACAATCAATTTTGGGCTGTGCATTATCGTCCAAGCACTGATATATAAACGCTGCTCTCCATTAATCTGATTAGTACTGCCCTTCATCTATTATCTTGAACACCACACCACCATACGCACCAGTTCCACAATTCTTCCGTTACAATGTCCCAATCACTCTTCTCTACCACCCTGCGACGCAGCCTTACGGCAGCTGCTGCCGCTTCTCCCCGCATTGTTGTCTCTTCTTCTCGTGCGGCCTTTTCTGCCTCTACCCGCGTGGCCAGCAAGACATTGCCCGTCCGTGTCCACGGTGAAGGTTCCGGCACCAAACAGGCACTGTCTGTACCCGACAAGAGTTACACCTTTTCGTCCGACACGTACACAGCCCTCGGTGGCGGTGATTCTGCCCCATCGCCCGTTGTTTACTCGCTGGCCAGTCTTGGCTCCTGCAACCAGGTCACGGGCAGCATTGTCGGCCGGGACCATGGAGTGAAGCTGGGTCAGTGGACGGTCGATGTGGAGGGTGCGCTCCCGACGGCTGTTTTGGTGCAGGGCGAGCCCGAGGGCAATCCCAACTGGGAGAGTGTGACGCTCAAGGTTCGCGTCCAAACAGATATCCAGGGCGGCAATGACGACCCCAAATTCCAGCACTTTGTGAGCGAGGTCGAGCGGCGGTGTCCAATTACGGCACTGTTCCGGCTGAGCGGTGTCAAGCTGACGAGCGAGTGGGTGAATGAGCCGCTGCGGTAGATGGTGGCGGTGGTGATAGGGAAGAGTTTGTTGAAGCGGTCTTTTTTATTTCATTGAATATAATATGGATGCCAATTTGAATAAAACACGCTTCTGCACTTTGATATTTGATTGGTATTATACCTGTTTGAATTTTTTTTTGTCCCGATACTCTCTCGCTCTTCTTTGATTAGTTTCTGCGAAACAACGTGTGATGCAACGGCGTCCAAATGACCAGCATGTTGCGAAACGTTGCCTACTCGGTGTTCGCTGTAGCCGCCGTGGCCGCCGTGGCTGCTGTGATTGCCGTGGCCCCGGCTGCTGCCTCTGGTTCTGCCTCTGGCGCTGCCTGTAACGCCGTCTTTGGCCGCAGTCGTTTTGGCAGCGGTTTCGGCATCCCGACGCTGACAGGCAATACATCAACTGTGACGCCGACAAGCACCATGTTTTTGACAGTATGTTCACTTATGGCGGCCAACGATTCATTTCGAGGCGTTCTCGGATGATGCCGCGCCTCATTTGAACTGTCATCTTCGTCTTCATCTTCTTCATCCTCAAAATCGCTGTCTTCTTCCATTTCCAGTCGAATCACTTCGACATTCGCCTCCAATGGATCGCCTTGATCAAGGGGATCCCTGAGAAACCGCTTGAACGCACGGCTGTACACAGATGGCTCGGCATACATGGTTCCTTTCTCTGGTTTACCGACATCGTCCTCGTCGTCATCTTCCTCTGCACCATTGTCGCTGTCCCAGTCGGAAAAAAAAATCGAGTGGATCGGAACCGAACCCGTGCATCGCCGTCCCGTCCTCCATTGTCTTGTGGAACGTCCAGTTGGTTGTCGCATGGCCGCGTTCTGGGTTTTTTGTCTTCCAGTAGTAGATCTCCTGGTTCGTATTATTTTTAGATTGTTTGTCGGACTTGTCGTCAGTGCCTGCTTGCTTGTTGTTGTAGTTCACCCGCATCCAGCACCACCGCGGGCTCGTTTCCGTATTTTCACCGCGACAGCGTTCCAGATGGCGAATATCAGCCGCTCGCTCCTTGAGAAGTCGCGATTGCCGATAAGGCGTTTTCCATTTTGGCTCGTCACGTCCAAGCGGCTCGGTCGCTACCTGATCTAGGTCGATGTCCTCGTTCTGCGCCGTCTGCTCTGCCCACGCGGTGATCCAAGCCCTGTCGATTTCATCGTAGGGCACGGGAACTACCACATCCTTGCGACGTGGCGGCCATGCTCCGTTATCGTCATGCATGCCGTCCATGCCCAATTCACACTCTGCTTCACTGGAGTCGGTTGCATAGTACCATTCGGGGTCTGGCTGTGGAGGTCGGTACTCGTAAAGATCGCTAGTCGAGTCACAAGTACTCATGATCTCGTCTTGGTGGGCCAGATCGATGCCGGACTCACCGGGAAGGCCCAGGCCCGGTATATCGCCCACTGGACCGTTGTGCCGAGCATGGCATGCCGCAAGGTCAAAATAGGCAGCGACTGGCCAGCCTTGTGGATCCCAGATGAACGGTCCCGTGGAGAACACTTTCCGTTTTGTTTTGGCCAGAGGGTTGACGACGGATGTTTTGTTGATAAAGGCCAAGAGTGCTTCCTCGGACACCAGATAGTCCTCCCGCGCTGCGTGCGCAGGACTCCCGTAGGGCTTGTCGGATCGTACTTTGAAGGACGACAGTTGCAACTCGGGGATGGCAGCCAGCTCAGCCGCAAGGAGCGTTGAGTGACCTAGACAGTCCATGAGGCTCAGGTGTCGGAGTTTTGCTGCTTGGCGTGCCACAAAGTCGACAAACTGTTTCTCTTTGTAGATCGCCTCGGTGAGATGCAGCGAGTGCAGCATGGGCCAGATCGGCTGCTGACCATCGTGTACATTCTTCTTCTCTTGGCCAGCTTCGGTAAACAGAACAGTTTCCAACAGGCCAACTTTGATTCGCTGGCCCGACTGAGCCTCTAAACAAATGGTCAGATGCTGTAATTTTGTTGCCGCTTGCAGGCACTTGGCCATAGGCAGACACTTGGCCGGAGACAACGTATAGTGCCCTGACATTTCAGCTTGTTCCGGGCCCTCGTTGTTTTCAACCTCGGGTATCCACGACATGCAAAGATCGATTGTAGTCAAGTTCTTGAACAGGGCGAGCGTGTCCTCAGAGGTGCTGTAGTACCGGGCAAAAACACTGGGTCGGGTGAAGGGCCCGGACAGGTATAGCGAGTGGATTCGGTTCGTCAAGTCATCGCCAAGGCATGCTTTGTTGAACAAAAACAGTCCGTTGGGAAGGTAGGCGGCGTCCTGGTCCATGACATTTTTCAAAACGTCTCCATCAAGGCGGTAGCCCCTATCGGAGACGGCCAGCACGCGGTCCACGGGCATGGGCTGGGCCACGAGTGTATGGAGGTTGACCAGCTTGCGTACGGCTTCACCAATGGCCTTTTCAGTGGATGCCTGGGAGATCTCGCGGCGGGACAGGTAGAGTGCCTCTTTCACGGCCATCCATTCCGTAGTGCTGTGTTTATACTCGTCTGGATCGTCGTCGGCGAGGAAGGGCTCTGTCCAAAAGGCGTCGGCAATGAGGTCGTGCAGCATGTACTCGACCCTCTCTGAATACGTGGGCTCGGGGCTTCGTTTGTCCTTGGGAAATCGTAGGTGGTGATTGTGGTCTTCCGTCAGCTCGTACCAGACGAGACGGGTCGGGATGGCGGCGAGACGGGGCGTACTAGCAATGCCGAGCAGGCTCGCGAGATCCCGTTTTGTCTTGGAGATGACAACAGTGGTAAAGAGCCGTCGTTCTGTGGCATTTCTAAAAATGTAGTGTGCGAGTCGCAGCGGCTTCAGGCTGTCTTGGGGCAGCTCGGCCACGATCAGGTCGACGAGCTCTGGGGGCAGATCGGTGACTTTCATGATGTGCGGTGCGCCGTGGCCGTGATGGCGGCCCAACGATGCCATCTTCTCTCCGTTTTGATGTGCAGATGGAGAGAGTATGTCTTGTTTTGATTTTCACATTTACAAATTTATTCCAGGACAATGGACGAACTTTGGACGAAGGAAGCAGGCAGCATCACGGTCGTGCCTTCCAGCCTGAGAGTATGCCTAATGCCAAGCAAGAGCTCCTGCTTCCTTCAATATTCCCTCTGAAACTAACCAATAATACAGCTTTAACAACGCCACAATCGCAGCGGTTCTGCATCATTTAGACTTTGGTGGGAAATTTACTATGTGTCTTGCTATTCCCACTGCACGTAATTTATTTTGTTACAACAGACGATTTCATCTTTTGGGTGAAGTAAATATCGAGGCAGGAGCCACACGTGATGTAGGCACATCACATCGTTGAGGGATGAAGGTCGTGCCTGCCAAGAGATTGAGGGGTCCTGCCCCTCTATTTTAGTGGAAGGAACCTGTCGTTCGCCGCTTCCCAGCACTGTTTGTTACGCAGGATTGCACCTTCTATTGCTGGCGACCCGCCTTTTTGCCTTTTGGATCCCGCCTTCCTCAAGTCTTGGCTTTCCTGGAGAAACGTCATAAAAGAGCCAAGACTTTTCGTTTCCGTTTCCCGAGAGCCTCAAATCTCTTGGCTGCAGTGGAACTGTATGTTGATCATCAACGTCAATTGTTCGAGAACATACGATCTGGCAACAATTTGGGGTGTATTGCGTGTGCTTTCAACGTCATGAAATCGAAGACAGAGACAAGCAACATGGATCACGAATTGAGGCCGCCTTTTTGACAAACGAAATCGAATGATAGAATTCGAGAAGAAGAAAAGAGACAGAGAGGGGAGACACAAGAGCCTTTTCCCTTGTTCAACTTCATTCAACTTCACACCCCTCTGACCTCACCCCCCCACCACCCAGTCGTCGGAGCTGGCTAGCTTGCGTCATTTTCTCCGCTCATCCCAGGAGGGAAAGTGCTTGCAGACGAATAAAAGAAGACACAAGACGTGACAAAGAGATATAGAGACCTAGAAATAGAAAAATACATGCAGGAAGGCCGGCTATGTTACATGCTTGTAGATGATGTTCATTCGTTCGTCTTCTGTACTGTACTTGTACTTCCCAAGAGGTGGAGACAAGAGGAGCTATTTCCAGGGCAGGGTTGAGGATCCATGAATGATGATAGATCGTCATTCATCATGGTCCCCCAGGCGTACTTTCTTTCTCCTGCACGAACTAAGCCCGCCGAGCTCGTGTCTATTAAGGACGTGTTCAAGTGTGAATCCCCGCCATACGGAGTATCAGAGTATCATGCGCCAATCTGGTCAGGGATTGCCCCTCGATCGATGGTGGGATAGTTCGATTGGTGAGAATGATAAGAAAGTAGGACCAGAGAAGCTGAAAAGCTTAGTGTCCCTAACGAACCCGCTCACACCTCCTTCTTCTTGTTGTTTCTCCATTTTCCTTTTCCCTGATTTGAGCTTGCCACATGCCTGGTGTCCAAAGAAAATGATCGAAGCCAGACAAGCCAGACGAGCCAGACGAGCCAGAGAAATAGCAAGACAGCTCGCCTCGCTTATGCATGCACCCTGTATCATTTTTGTGCCAAGCGGGCGTGGGGGATTAGACAAGATGGGAACAAGATGGAACCAGATCGTGCCATCTTGAGCATGGCGTCTTCCCTGATTTGATTCCAGCAGACCTACACCCTGCACTATTTTCGGATCGAGCGCTTAGGGCAGGCGTAACTTGCCGACGTGCTTGCGTAGTTGGTAGCCGTATTGACGTAGATGGGAAAGAGGGGGAGGGGTGCATGTCTGAGAGAAAGGGGAGAGGGGGTTATGCCAACTGAGATCTTGACGTCGTGTATAAATAAGACGAGCTGCATCTGCCGTTATCCTTCTTTTTCTTTTTCTTTTCCCATCCTCTTTTCTTCTTTCAATCTTCTAATCTCCAGCACACAGCTATATCCCCTTTTTAAAAAACAATCACCAACTTTCAAAACAGACATCATGGGTTTCGGCGACGAGATTAAGGAGTTTGAGGGTGCCGTTGACGGCCAGTCGTGAGTGCTCCTCCACACAGAGTATTTCGAATAACTACCTTCACCGAGTACTGACCAAACCAAGCTCTGCCCAGCAGCAGACCCAGAACACGTCCGACTCGAAATATGACACCGCCATTGACAGCGGTAAGACATTCTTTTACTCTCATGACTTCCGCAAAGACCATTATTCTAACTCACCTCACAGCCGTCGACGGTTTTGCCTCCAAAGAGGGTGCCCCTGCCGCTGTGGACCCCGAGATCAACAACGTCGTCAACGAAGAGGTCAACAAGTTCCTGTAAAGGACCTTTTGACAATCGGGATGCTTCCATGTCATGCTGCATCAACGTAGCATAGCATAGCATAGGACAATAAACAATGATCAAACATCGAACAGAACACAAATGAGGTGAACATGACGTAATTTTGTGAATAGATGATATAGAGAAAGATATTGCTTTTTCTTGGAGCTCGGTCACGACTGCCTACACCAACACAAAGTCTTGCTCGGTAAGGCCGGGCCGTCGGCCACCTGTGCTACTGCCTCGCCGTCCATGTAGCCGTGCACATAGGCTGGGCAGACGTACTTGTAGTAGACCGTCTCGTTTTCAGTCTCGCCCGCCTTGACGACCGTCACGTCCTGAGCTCTCAAAACCACCGGCACCTTAGACCCGTCCAAGACTGCAACCACGTCGCCGGGTCCCACCTCAGCCCGAACCATTAACAACAGTCCACCGCCGCTCGGCAGGCTACTGTCCTCGAGAGTCTGCACCATTCCCCATCGTCGGACCATACGACGCAGCATCTGTGCGACTGGAAGCTCTTCTGCGAGATCAATGGATGGCGTATATCCGTTGCGGCGGTTCTTTTCACGGTAGAGCTCCCATTCTTCGTCGGTCGTAAAGTCTTTTGTTTCTTCCCGTTCCTTTTCTAGCTCAATCTCGCGCAGACGGCATACTTCCATGAAGCCAGTGCTACATTTTTCAATCTCTTCGGCTGTGAGGCGTTTGATCGGGTAGGCCTTGCAGTCGCCGACAACTGTGCGCCAGAAGGCATTAAAAAGAGGCTCTCCAGTTGCAGCGTAGACCTCTTTCGTCTCTCCATCATCTTCACCGCCATCATAGTACAGCTTCTTGTACGTGCAGAACAGATTGACGCCGACGGAGGTGTTGACGTATCTCTGGCCCTCTTCTTCCCAGGGTCCTTGCTTGAGAGGAGCAACACGGCGAGAACTGTGCCTTGGAGCCGGAGACTGCTAAATGGAATCCGTGTATCCTCACCCTCGACACCGACCGATCCTTGTTGCACCTTGAGGGGCAGCAAGTGTCGACAGTCGGGTTTCCCAGCGGCATAGATGCCGCGCTGTGCAAAGAGAATTGTAGCAAACTCGTCGTAGTGGTCCGTGTAGAAGCTGCGGTCAAAGTTGGGTACCCATGAGGGCAAGTGCGGTGCACGCCCACCTTCACCTTCAACTTCGGGGCCGTCTGCGCCATCCTCGCCATCAAAGGGGTTCTGGCTGATGACATCGAGGGAACCGCTTGTCTCGATAATGGTCACGGCAGCATCACTATAGACACGGGCCACAGGTTGTGTGTAGTCGACAGGCGGCAGGCGCGGTGCTTCGGCCACAAGACCCAGCAGGCCGTACACCTTGTCACGGGCATCGGTCGCCCGTGTCCACTTGAAGCGGGCGAGCACATTGATAAGGCTGGGGTCGGGAGGTGCTTCAGTCGTTTCCTGTGTGTCTTCGCCGTCCTCTCTCAATGTCGTCCTCAAAAGCTCCCGCTCGAGCTCCGACTCTTCTTTGAAGATACCACGCCAACTGCGTCGTTTGATCATGCCCTTTCCGTCCTTCAATGCGTTCCGGCTGCGGATCATCTGCCGCTGTAGATGAATGGCCCGCACACGTGCAAAAATGTTGGACGCCACGGGGCCGACAGTGCCGTGGCCCCACGAAGAGTGGAAGGCGTCCGTGTAGGCCGCGTCGTCGAGGAAGCCACCGACAATATCCTTGTCCCAGTCGAGTGTGTCCAGTAGGTCGCCGTCATCGTCCTGCACGTTGACTCCCACAACAAACTGTAGTATCCTCTTCACTGTCCTCGCTCTTGGCATCTGCTGTTTCGCTGTCCAACTCGCCATCGTGGGGCTTGCCCACAGATAACAGAACCCGCGGCGCACACGACAGCTCTGGACAACCCACACGCGCGTCCATAGCTCGGCAAACGAGAATGCCGCGTACAGGTTGCTGACCTGTGTCGACGACAGGAACCGCTTCTGGCCCGGTCGCGCAGGGTCGTACTCGTCCTTGGGCGGTTTGCCCTCGCCGTCCTTTTCGTCGTCGTCGTCGTCGTCGGCATAGTAGCGATGCCTAGTCTTTTTGTTCCAGTCCCGTACCATGGCAGACAATGCTTCGACATCGCGGTCGGCGACCTGCCGCATAAGCGCAAGACCTTCGCGTAGCATGCGTGCACGCCGTCTGATGCCGCGGGCACGCTGCTCCTCGGCCTTGTTGCGCTTCCAGGCTTGTATGGCCGTCTCTCTGCGTTTTCTCGGCTTGCTCGTCCGTCTCGCCGTCGAAAGCACCGACCTCTTGTGCTGCTTTGGCCTCGTCGGTGTCGGTGTCGATCCTGTCCACGTCGTCGTCTGTGATCGGCGGGGCTGGACTTGGTCCAGGTAGGCGACATCGGCGGCGCACGATTCGTAAATATGGCGCATCTGCTGGACCTGCCGGCTGCGTTCGGTCGGATCTTGTTGGTTGATGCAAAGAGCATCTACCCACAAAATACGATCTTGACGACGGAAGCGGACATGACGCAGGGCCATGTCGAGGTTGGGTGTAATTGGAAGCGACGACAGTTTGGCGAGGTCGTCAACATCAACAACTTCAATGCCGTCGTCAACCAACACAGCATACTCTCCCCATGTCTTGCCCCAGACATAGGACAGAGCCTCATATCCGGGCGCGTCGTCGAGGCTGGCGTGGAAGAGGTTGATCCGCAATGGCTCGTCATACGATGCCGCAGGCCGTAGCCGAAGCAGGCGGATCTCGTTTCGCGCGGTGTCCAGGGGCTGGTATGTAAAAGACATTTTGGTGATATTGATCTTCTTTCTTCTCTCTCTCAATAAAGCTGCCGAAGGACTTACTCTTATATAAGAGTAACCATCGTCTTTTTTTTTTCTTTTTTCTTCTTTTCTTGGTCGGCGGCTGGGTGGTATTGTCGTCAAAGTGGCCCTCCTGCGCATTGTGGCAGTGTAAGTCGAGCAGCAGGCAGCCTGCATGAAGAAAAGCGGCCCAGTCCAACTAAACATCCAGGGGTTCGGACATGTGTGTCGAATCGCGAAAGTAATACGGAGTACGAGAAACACGACGATGTACAGAATCCTTGCAGGGGTTTACAGACCCCAGAGTTTGGCTCGGGCCAAGGAAGGATTCGAGGCTTTCAGAAACAACTGTAAAGCTTCAAAATGCAATGTTAGTGTAGATCGACAGAAAGTTTCACGGACTTTGTTCATAGCATCAATATTTGTCCAAATTATTATTTAAAAATAAAATAAAACATTACCAGAAACCAAATCAAACCAAAATATAAATGTAATTAGAATGGTCCCGAAAAAATACAGAAGTTGAATAAAATTTCAGTTCAGAGCCAAATAAAAACAAAATTTATTTATCTCGTGGAGAGATAATCGAGGTATCGCATAAACAAAAGTGAGATATCCTCCCAGGTACCAAAACAAACGCCAAAGTGATGGCCAATGCCAAAACGTTCCCCAGATTCCCAAAGAAAGAAATGAATAAACATGACAAAAAAAAGTAGACCCAAAACAACTTCCAAAAGCCAATATCTCCCTTTATGTGAAGGAGTAGAAGTAAAAACAAAGTATGTAGGAAAACAAACAAACACATAGAACAGGCATCGTTCACCTGCATCCTCTACCGGCGCTCCTCGAAATCAAAGTTGCCGAGAGGTCCGCCTCCGCTATTATTAGTGCCGTTCGGGCTTCAAATCCGCGTGCTGCACTCTGCATCAGCTGCTCGGCCGCCTCGTGCTCGCGGATATGCTGGCACCACTCGACAAACTGTGACTGTGGCCATGGTTGTACGAGTATTGGTTCTGCTGCTGCTGCTGATGCGACCGTGGGCGCTGTGTCTCGCGCATGGCACTAGGATGCGCCTGGATGATGGAGCCCATGAGAGGCGGGGGCGGCGATGTAGTGGTGTTCGTGCCAGCCGTGTTGGCTGCACTCCCACCGACAGGCACCGGCCCGCGAGCCGTGGTGTCGACAAACACGTCGTCGTCAGCGGACGTCATGGCCATGCCATCGATCAGACGGGGGTCGCTGTTGTTGCTGAGATTGCCGCTGCTGTCGCCGCCGCTCGTGTCTCGGAATTGCTCGAGCGGTGAGCGCACAAACTCACGGCGGACGTTTGCTGTGTGCACTGGAGTACCTGTTGTGCTGGCACCGCTGACGCTGCCCATGACGGCCACATCGCTCAACCCCGAGTTGGTGCGCTCGAGTGTAGTAGCCCATGCCATGGCATTGTTGGCTGCAATGGCGCCGGCGGACGATGTGGTGGGCGGCAGCGGGCGGCGGTGGTAGATGGGGCCCGATACAGTGCTGCCGGCGCCCTCTCCAAAGCCAACCAGAGAGGCAGTACCGTCGTCGCTCATGCGGTCGTACTCGTAGCCACCGGCCGAGCGGCTGGCCGCATCCAGGTTGTCGTCATCCATCATCATAGCGTCACCAACAGGGCCGTGGGGCCCACCGCCCGTGCTTCCGCTGTAGTGGTAGTTGGTACCCATGCTGCGGATGTCGGATTCGTCGTCTATGTCGTCGTCTTCTGTCATGGTGGAACCGCCATCCACCGTGTCGCCGTCGCCCAATGTGCGGCCGCTGATGCTGTTAGTCGCACTGGCCGTGCCGACGGTGCTCATCTTGGTGATGGCGACGGGCTGACCCTGGGCGTCAAAGAAGGCGGGCGTCAGGGGACCAGGCACGGCCATGCCGCTCGACATAAAAGCGCCACCGCCGCCGGCACCCGAAGAAGTTGGTGTTGTCTGAGTCGAAGAGACGCCGCCGCTGAAGCGGTTATTCGTGCGCCACCGCTGGTTACGCTGCCCCGGTTGGGCGCATATGTAGGTCGCAGAGTCGTCATGCCGGAGAGGCCGGTGAGGCGGGAGATGCGGTCGGCGCGCTCAGCCTCGAGGCTGTTGGTGGAAGCATTGTGTTGGTGGCCGAACCGCTGCTGACCGCTGCCGCTACCGCTACCGCTGCCACTGGGAACGGCGCCCCCGCTGAGCAGGAGCGGTGGGATGTGGCCGCCACGGTGACCGTCCTTGATTGCTGTGGTCGACACGGCCGACAGCGAAGTCGTCGTGCTTGTCGGCGTCCCTCTGGAAAATACAGTCAGCAATTTGTCATTAGTCCCTTACTTCGAGGTCTTCTCTTCTCCCTCCACAACTTCAACATACGGTGTCTCGGACGGTGTGTCTGGGTTCGAAGGAGGTTGCGGCAGGTTGATAAAAGTTGGCTGCGCGACCTGGATTGGCTGTGAGGCAGACATGATCGGTTATGGTTGGCTGGTCGGTCGGAATGGGAGGAATAGAGGGATGGAAAGTGTCGGGATTCGCGGGTGTTCGAAATACAACTCTTCTCGATATTGCTCGATTCGCAAAAGCAATCGAAGCAAGAGATGATCGAGAGTGGTTGCGCAAAGAAGGATGAAGAAGCTCGAGGTCGGTCAATTTGTTGGTTGGTCGTGGACTATCAGAGTCGTTTGAACGGGTGCACAGCTAAGGACCAAACACGTGCTTGGTGCGTGGACTCGTTCGTCGCGCCCGTGCGAGTACAAAAGTACCCGGCGTCGTTCCGTGATGAATGGATTGCGGGTAGGCAGTTGGTTCGCCGTTGTTCCTGAGCTTCCGTCTGTTTGTGATGATTGGGAAGAGAAGAGTCGGAAGTTGGGCGACGACGGGGAGCAGACAGGAAAAAGGGGCAGCTGATCGACTTTGTAGTCTTGCTCGATAGCTCTTTCCTTTGATCCTGTTGCGCAAAAGGAAGCCTTCGCAGTCGCTCTTTCTCCTCTAAATTGAAAGTGGCGTGCCTGCTGCTTTGGGCCTGGTCTGGACTGGCCGGTGAAAGGGCAGGAGCAGATGAGCAACAGGAGAGAGGGGGAAGGAGGGAAATGGGCGCCCAACACAGGGAAGGCATGACGTCGCAAGCCCACTACAGCAGCTTTGGGCCTAGCTCGCAGCCTATCCTGGCCTACCCTGGCACCGCTAACAAAGGCCCCGCCAGCGCACTTTACCCTCGTCCCGAGTCCGGCAGTGAGCTTAGGCAGGGTCAACAGTAAGACCTGCGCTCATTGTTACAGCAGTATTTTGGCGTGGTCCTTGACTACTGCTTTTTTCGCTTAGGCTGTCCAGGGCCAAGCTGTTTCTCTATGTCTCTTCTGGACTTATTGTCTCGGCTTTTTTGCCCAACAAAGAAGGGCCTTTTCAGGCTGTTTATGTTTCTCTAAATCGTGTCGCGTTTCATTCGCTATCCTGAGCACGTTGTGATGCTCTAAATATGAAGCTAAGGAATAAGGAAAGTAGGGCAAATAATACAACATAAACGCTAACAAAGTGAATAAAACCAAGATGGTATCCATGTCTTTTCTCTTTTTCATATCCCAACATATCACAAACAAACAAGGTATCATATTTTTCTCCATGTCTCACAGTACTCTCCTCACTGCCTCTTTTCAACCTTATCGGTCCTATCTCCCACTGTTTGTCCTCCGTGACATGAAGGGCGTTGGTTGGAACGAGGAGTGCCCGGCCTTACCCATGGGCAGTTGATGCTCGACCAGCGGCACCGTGTCGCCCGATGACAACCCGCCCTTGCCGTCGTCCTGCACGGGCGGCGCCACCTTGATCTCGCCGCGTGCAATCTCGACGACTGAGATCAGTGGTAGCAGCAGCATTAGCAGCGACAGCAGCTGGCCGAAGCTCCACTGGGTCTCGCCGTTGTCGGACAGCGTAACAGACGGGTGGCCAAAGGCTTGCGACAGCAGCACGACACGGACGGCGACGCCAATAGCGACGGCAGCCATGAGGGCAAGGCCAATGATCTGCACGATGCGGTAGAAGCGCTGGGCGCGGCTGTGGAGGTACCACGTGGACAGGATGAAGACGATGCAGTTGCCGGCGACGACGGCAACCGTGGCAATGAACTGGAAGGCGCCAGCACTGCCTGACCAGGCGGCCGTGGTGTCGTCACTCTTGTCTCCTGTCGAGACGGTCGTGTTTTTGGAGACACCCGACTCGAGAGCACACACCATAGGCAGCGTCTGCGGCAGACCAGCGGCGAGCTCACGCAGCACAAAGATGCCATAAATGCAGCTGAGGGCGAGGTTGACAAACATGAGGGCCTGACGGAGCCAGCGCAGGACCCAATCGCGGCGAAAATCGTGGACGAGTGCGAGCAGGGCGGCATTGTGGACAGCTGTCGACAGTAAACCCAACATCCAGATCAGAAAGAAGTGGTAGGGCACGAGCGAGCCGATCTGGGCGAGGCCGAGACTCTGGATGCCGATGCCCGTCACAATCTGCTGATCAGAGTAGCTGTTGAGCAGTTTGCGGCCGATGATGGCGAAAGACGAGGTCAAAGTCGATGAGCCGCCGCTGGCCTTGCGCTGCTGGGCGGCCCGGCCCCAGGTATCCGAGAAGACGAGAGCCGCACTGATGGTTAAAGCGACGGCAGCTGTGATGATGAAAGAGAGGAGGACCTAAGCTGTCAGCAACAAACTTCAAGAACATGTCGATAGCTTTATTTGAAGCGAGGGGGAACGTACTCCGGCGCCAGCAATGCCCGAGTTGCTGGGCGTGCTCGACGGCACAACCGAGCAGTTGGCCGACATAGCCGTATGTTGTGTTATGTTATGTTGTGTTGTAAATATGTATGCTCGTAGGGAGCACCAGGATGTCGTCGTTGTGTGCTGTAGTCGTCGTAAATCGGAAGCTATTAAAGAAGATGAAAAGGCGAAAAGTGAGGTCGAATGGTGAGGAAAGAGGACGTCACGACAAGGCCTCCCAGTCTTGAAGAGAAGGAAGGTGCCCAATCTGGAAGGGACGTTTTGACCGGGGGTGCTGCGCCTGCCTGTTTATGCTTCCTGCTATTTTTTCTCTCTCACAGTCGTCCACTTGCCAGCAAACACGACACAAACTAGCAAAAAGGGATGCAAGACGGAGACGGACTTGTAAAGACAGGCTTGTCAGACTTTTGATAGGCAGGCACGACGGGTCGAGGCGCGACGGACAAGACGAGTTGAACAAAATCAAGGCTAAAGGCGATCGACACATGGAAGGACCCCAAAAAGGCAATAACGGTCAACAAAAGGGAGGGAAGGTGCATCCAAGGAGGGAGAGGAGAGGCGACTGTGAAATGAAATCGACGTCAATCCATAAAGACGATCGGCGCCCTGGCTAACGGAGGCACTTTCGTACTTTAAGCATTTTGATTTTATTTTCTATTCTTACAGGACTCTCTTATTTACTTTAAAAGTTTTTCTTGCTGTGTCTCTCGTATTGAAAACCGGTTTAAGCGCCATGTCTCCGTTTCGCCAAGAGCTTGCTGGGTCGCAGGTCCCCTGGACTGGTCGTTCCTGCCCGTTCCTGACTGGCTCAGACGCGCTACAAGATGAGACGCCGAAACAGGCAATGACGACAAACGGCCTTGAAATGCAGGGTTCCGCCACCACAGAGAGGGAAGGAAGGACCAAGCCTCGCGCAGGCATGAAGAAGTAAAGAGCATCGACGCGCCAACATTCACGAGTCGACGACTCTGTCGACCCTGTTTTGTTCCCTTCGGATTCTGCCGCCGTAGTGGAGTCTTCCTACTTCAGCCCGATGAAGAAAATAGTGAGATGGTAAAACAACAAGACGATCTAGATCTTGACAAGTGTACTTCGTACACATAGCCGCTGGCATAAAATCTGATATGAAGTCAAGATAGTGGCACATATGGGAAGAAAAGACAATAGAATTTCAATGGCTTTTGCACGGGCTCTGTGTACCTCGCATGCTTAACAAAGATTAAAAAAAAGAACAACCCATGCGACCAAGATTATGACAGCGTCAAAAAGTTAAAAATACAGAAAAATACACTCCGAATGAAACAAAACCAACAGGCCAAAAGATGCAATCATTATGCTTACTTCGAGCTTCAAGGCGCTTCACCGCGCTTCACCATGTTTTACCAACATCCAATTATTCCTTGCGCGCCCGCTTGGCAGACTGCGGGAAGAAAGCCATAGCAGCCCGGGCGGCTCTTGAGGTAAGGCTTTCACTGGCAGCGCCAGGTCGGGGTCGGTCGTGGTCGCCGACCTCCTCAATGTCGTCGGCAATGTTGGTGCCATCAACCCTTCATCGTCACTGCCAGGCTCGGCGCGCCATTGTGCCGAGTTCAGTGAGCGTTTCTTTGTGCGACGGACCTCACCAGGCCGCAAAGGTGTGAGCTTGGCAGATGTCGAGGCCGAACCACCATCGTTCGCAGGGAGGAAGCGGCTGGCCTGCTCAGTGCCGTTAGTCTCGGGCCCATCGCCGCGGCGCTGCTTCGACACATTAAGTGGCGGCTGCGTGCCGTCGGCTTATGACGCGCCAGGCCCGGTGACAAGGACGGCGGCAATTCGCCAGCACCGTCTCCTTCCGGAGCCTCATTTTCGGACAGCTTATCGCCCATGCTAAGGTCGACACTAGCTGCACGAGCGCGCCGTCCGGTGTTGTCCTCGTCGGCATCCTCAATATCCTCTTGTGATTGTGTGTTCGGTTGTGAGTTGGACGGTTCGCTGGCACCCTCAATGTCCGAGTAGATGTCGGTGAGTGCTTTGGCCTTTTGGCTCTCGTAGCGGCCGCATTTGCCAGGCGTGCAGCCCGTCTCTTGCCAGTTCCGGTTGTTTGGTCGGCCAGAGCATCTTCGTTTTCGGACTCGGAGACGTGCTTTTCCGCGTTGCCGTTCACTCTGGTGGCCCTGCCTTTGCGCGCGCGCGACTGCTTCGGAGACTCGGTGGCTTCTTCCGCAGCCGGCTCACCAGTGCTGTCGGCTTCGTCGCTGTCCGACTCGGCTACAAACTCGCTGCTCTTGGGCACCTTTCCGTCGACGACAGCACCAGCCCGCGCTCCACGCTTGCCGTATGTTACTCTTGGTCTTCTGCCTTTGGCAGCCGCCATAGCCTGGACGATAGCACCGGAGGAAGGCATCGCGGACGAGTCGGTTTCCTCGGCGGCCTCTGCCGATTGCCCTTCGATGGCAATGCCGATTTCCGGGTCATCAAAATCCATGTCCCAGGCCTGGCCCACTGCGGCGTTGGCCTCAAACTCCTTGATCAGGTAGTCGCAGATATGGCGGATTGATTTGCGGTTGTAGTTGGGACGCTCCGCTTTAGACGGCTCCAAATCAGCTCACGAGCTGCGCGGTTGTACTTTTTGCGGAAAGCTTCACTGCCGACCTTGAACCATGGAATCTTGTCTTCGCGACCGACGTTTGATTTGCGGATTTCTTGAATCAAATAGTGCTTCTCCTCGGTCGTCATGGACTTGATTTGCCGCCGTGTCTGGTCGTTGATCGCACGCTTCGTCTCGGGCACCACGCGACCATCCTCTTCTGGCGTGATGCCGAGCAGAGGGAGGCTAACTCTTGAACTTGCAGGCGTGCCGTCGTTGTCCCTGTCACCGTTGGTAGCCTTTTTGGACCTTGACTTTTTTCGCTGGGTTCGTCAAACCGGCAAACGCGCGCTCGGCCTTGATCTGACTGTTGGAGAGCTCGTCCGGTCTGGGAGGCCCCACAAACTCGCCGTCGTCGTTAAAGTGGTAGGCCTCGTGGATCAGCCGCCACTTGGTACGGCACTGCCGCGCCGTACGTGTGTGGTCCATGCGCTCGCTCACAATGTGCCAAGGAATATCGCGCACTGCTGATGGTTGGATTGTTGATGTGTCTTGGTTGCGTGAGCCCTGCACCTCGCGCAGGATCTGGCCGACAATCTGGCCCAGCCGGTTCTCCTCCTCGAACCGCCAGTATGAAAAGATTGCTTTGTCGCCACACTCCACACGTTCGTCCCAGCGCTTGCGCACATCTTCGCTCGACCGGTCCATGGCGGCACCAATAATCAGCCACTTGTTGCCGTGCTTGCCCACGAGTTCTGCCAGCTCTGCATCTTCTTCTTCTGTCCAGTGGTAGCGCTGCTTGTAGTTGTGCCAGATGCGCCGGCACCGAAGAATAATTTGCAATCGCTTCTTATTATGAATGTCTGACGACATAAAGTCCCAGAAGGCCGAGTGCTTTTGCGCATTGTCGTGGACCATTTCGTTGAAGTCGGCCTGTGACATTGGGTTTTCTTCCATGTACCTGGCCGCGTTGGCTTCGAGCTGGGCGACTTCCCGGGGCTCAAAGTTGCCCTGGGGGCCTTTCTTGTTAGAGCTTCCGCCACCGGCGGAGCTGGCGACCGACAGCCGTGAGGCAGGCGTCCGTACTGCTGCCCGCTTCTTTGCGCTCCGCGGGGCTGGTGTCTCCGGATCTTCGGCAGCTGCTTCTTCCGGCACATCGACTGCGACACGCTTCCGTTTCCGAGGTGATTTGGTGGCTGGTGGCTCGTCTGGTGTTTCTGTGACTTCTTGTGTGCCTGGCACGTCTTCGGCCGCGGCGGCTTCTTCACTGTTGGCCACTGCCTGGCCGTCTGCCGCCGGCGCTTCTCCTGCTTCGACGACCGGCTCCTGACTTGAAACGAAAGGCTTCTTCGCGACCTGTCGTTTTGACCGTTGTTGCGAGGAGCGAGCTGGTGCTGCAGCCTGTTCGATATCTTCTGGTGTAGGAGAAGCAGCTGCAGGTTGCACCACAATCGGCTGTTGCGGCAGTTCTGGCTGCTCGGAGTCTGGTGACTGTTCTGCGGAGGATTCTGCAGGTGCGTCGACCATATCGGCGTCTGAACCTGCATCGCCCTTGACGTCTGGCAGAGTGCCTGGTGGGAGCGTGTTGGGAATGTCCTCCATGTCGTCGTCTGAGCTGTCGACCGCGTCGTCGACGCCGTCGGCTTTTCCGGCGGCTGTGACCACAGTGTCGTCTGCCTCTTCCGAGACACTAGGCTCTTCGGCCTCCTCAGCCTTGACATTCTTTGCCTTGGCGTCCTCGTTCTCGGTTTCATTGGAGTCGGAGTCACTGTTAGAGTCACTATCGGAACTGCTGTCGCTGTCATCGTCTGAGTCGTTGGAATCGGAGTCGTTGGTCTTCACCGCAGCCTTGCCCTTCTCTTTGGACGTGGTCGGCTTTTTTGAGGCGCTGTTATCATCCTCGTCGTCGCTATCGCTGTCGCTACTGGAGTCCGAGCCGTCCTCATCGTCGTCGTCCTCGGAAGAAGACGAAGAGGAGCTGCTCGTGCTGGCTTTTGTGGCCGGTACTGCAGGCTTTGGCGGTGCACTCTTGAATGGTGTTCTTGATTGTGCGGGTGCGCTCTTGAATGGCACTCTCTTTTGAGCGGGTGCGTCGTCGTCGTCATCGTCGTCGCTATCCTCGTCATCGTCGTCCTCATCGTCGTCGTCATCGTCGTCATCGTCGTCATCCGATTCGTCGTTATCGTTACTAGAGATAGCGCGACTGGACAAACCGAAACTTTGTGAGCGAGCGGCCTCTTCCTCGTCGGGCTCGGTCTTGATGTTTGATCGCGCGATTTCCGAGTCAGAGCCCGAGTCGGACGGCGGCGTGGCCTCGCGTCGCGTCGGTTTGGCCATTTGTGCAGATTTGTAGGTGTCGGTGGAGATTGTGTCTGTTGGCTCGTGACGTAGCGGATCGCTACCTTCTGGATTGCTTGTCGGAGCCTGAGGTTCGGACGGAAGGTGCGCTGCGCTTTGATCGTGTCGGTCGCGGCTTCTCGTTCTGTCGTTGCTGTTGTGCGTGCTCTTGCTTTTATCCAAAATACTCTCGTTCGCGCCCATAAACAGGGAAAGCGCGACTGGGCTTCGGTCGCGAATCCAATCTCGCCGTGTCTCCCGCCCGAAAAACGTGGAAAGAAAAAGTATCGTCAATCTCGCATCGGAAACGTCGTCCTCTCCTGACGGGTGTGTCGTGTGTTTTGAGGACCGCCGTGTTGCCGTCGTCGTTGCGCGGGAGGAGGTTGGGGAAAGTATCGTGAAAATGTACAAAAGCCAATTCGCGACCAAGAGAATATATTTTAATGGAGAATTAACCGTGAAAAAATAACAGACTAAAAACGAGCAGCTGCCAAAGTGGGGCGAGCTTTTCGCGACCAAGCCAAGAGGGCCAATCTGCAAGCTCGCAAAGTGGTCCCCACTTTTACATCACTTACACAAAACTTACACCAAGAAGCTCACTCACGGCAAAAAAAGACAGCAAAGACACAGACAATTTATTCACGGTCGCAAAAAGACGAGTTTGATTTTAGACGTTATTCATTCTGCGTTGTTATCTTCAGTACTTTAAAGCCTCCCCATGTGTGATTTCATGTCATTATGTAGGCCACTGCCACCATGCATAGCTCCTTCGTAAGAGCTCTTGTCCTTTACTTCAAACTTCATTCAAAGCTTCACTCATTCCACATAAATCATCCCCAGCCGCTTTCCTTCACCATATTCCCCCAAAGCCGTGCCAAAAGTCCCCCTCCTCCCATTAATGCTGTTAAAGCCATCTCACATCTCCTTGTCCTTCTCATCAGCAACCACCGCAATATCCCCAACACTACCCTCATGCTCGACACCTTCAGGCGCTTCTTGGTCGATCGGCAATTCATCCTCGGTTGCGGGCGGAGTGGTCGCCTAGTACCACTTGTTGCCAAAGCTGCCAAGAATAGGGCTTTCAATCAGCTGGCTCTTAACTGGCTGGTTCTTAACCGTCTGTTTCTCGGCCAGTTGTCTCTCCACGATTTGTTTCTCCACCAGCTGCTTCTCCAAAATCTCCAGCCTCTGCATGAGACCTCCATCACGGCCACGGCGGACTCCGTGGGCTACATTGGACTCCGGTGACGAGGCAATGGGCTCACCAGAGTACTTGCGCTTCACATCGTTCGGCGGCGTGTGAGGGCGGCATGCTTCTCTAAAGAACTCCTCAAAGATTTCCGAGCTGGCTCGGTCGTCGTCTGAAACTAAAAGCTGGCCATGCTCCTTATCTTCGCCTTCAGACCCATAGTCTTCATCTTCAGCACTGTAGTCCACCTCAGTGGTACGACTGTCTGTACGCGACGTCGGGAGCGGAGGGAGTGGCGACGTGGGTGGTGGAAGGGGAGGGAGTGGTGAAGTGGGCGGTGGAAGCGGAGGGAGCGGCGACATGGGCGGTGGTGAGACGGGATCAAGCTGGCGGCAGATAGGAAACTGCATGCTAGGACTGGCTGATATGCCAGGGTGGCCCGTGGCAAGAAATTGCAATTGCAGAGGCGGAGGCGGTGGTTTTGAGGGCCGCCGTTGATGCAGTGGGCGGGTAACCAGTGCCGTGAGGGTATGCACTTGTCCTTGTCCGTTGTTTGATTCCGCGGACCCCCGTGACTGAGTCTCTAGTTCGACAGCCTTGTCTTGCACAATACTCTCATCCGAGTCCTCGTCCACGCTCATGAGGGTGTTGTTACTGTCGCCTCTCTGTGTCAAGGGTGGCACCGGCGGGGCCATCTTCTCGGCCATCTCACGCAGATCATAGGTCGACTTGCGAGTAAGAAGCATGCGTCCGGTACCCTTCTTGAGTGTAGACCATGCCTTGGACAAGGCCGATGGTGGTGGGGGGAACTTGTCGGGCAGGACGACCTCCTTCTCGGCACCAGAAATCGTGCTGACTGAACCGCTGGATTGCTTTCTCTTCTTGCTGCTGACGGATGTGGCCTTCTGCTGTGCCTCTTGACGCACACCAGTCACAATATCATTGAGCATGTCGCGCTCCCGTAGAGCCATCTTGCGTGCTGCCTCACGCTCAGTATCACGGTGGCGCTTCTCATTGCGAGCACGTAGCTCCTGTTCGGCCTGCTCATGGAACCAGGCGTCGCGCTTCTCACGGTTCTCTTTAGACTCTTCGGGCATGAGCATGAAACTGCCCTCCATTTCACGAGGAACACGTGGGAGGTCAAAGTCAGCCATGGTGACACAAGCACCACGGACACTGCTGCTGTTGCTGCGGGTTCTTGAATGACGGGCCGAGCCGCTGCTCGTACTCGTAGTCGCGCTCTCCTTATCCTTGTTTCTCGAGCTGGACGACGTCTGAGGACGGGAATCCGGCTGGCTGGTTGAGGATGACTCTCTGTTGCGGAAGCCCATGCGGAAACTAAAGCCCCCGTGCCCTCCGTGGAGTTCTCGGCAATGCCCTCGAAGTCGTTGTTGGGTTGCGTGGTAGAGCGGATGTGCCCTCGCCGTGAGCCCCGTCGAGGGGTTGGAAACAAGCTCAGCATCTGCATCCCACCCCCCAGACTGTCACCAATCTTGTTGAGAGAGTTGCTTGCACTGAATGAGCTGCCCTTGCTTCCGCAGCTATTCTGAGTACTGCTCGGGGTGACGGGAGCAACAGGAGCAGCGGGGGCGGTCGGGACTACGGGGGCGAGTAGGCCGAGCGTGTCTGTCAGGACGGCCTCTTTTGCTTCGTTGGTGTTCTGTACAACCGCCTGGCAAAAATGGTCCTGATTCTCTACTCTAGCAAGAACTGACCGGTTTTCGTCTTTTGGCATTGAGAGGCGATTGGTGATGTCCTCGCCCAAGAATGGGGCAACATCGCGAAGCAGCTTTTGCTTCTGCAATTGCTGCTTGTCGCTTTCAATCTGCTTCTGGGCTGCAAGAAGCAGCGACTGGCGCTGGAAGAGTTTGACGTTGAGATCGAGGTTCTTGCGCGACTCGGATCGGGCCATCTCAAAGGTCAGCTTTCCGACCTGGGGCGAAGCCATGGCTGTCTTGCGCTCTCCTAGGACCGGCGTAGCAAGTTTGTCGGTTTTGGCGTTGGGTTTGGCATCGTCTTTTGTTGACACAAAAGACGACTCGGGTCTCACTGGATGGATGCTTCTCTTCCGAAGAAGTGTTCGCGGATGTTTCTGCTCTGTCATTGTGTCGTCGATGTTGTTAGGCTGCGTTGGTGGTTGAGGAGCTTCTTCGTTGTTGGCCTCGGATGCCGACTAAGCTCCGACTGCCACTTGATTCAGCCTGTTTCATGCCGTCAAGAAGAATGCTGTCAAGTCCTCCGATGGAGCTTGGAGCGTCCGAAGTTTTTGTTCTCACCGAGATGCCACTTTCACCAGAAACAGTACGAAGAAGCGATGGAGTGCGACTGCTCCCGGAAACAATTCTGTTGACCGCATCCCGTCCAAAGCGCGGCGAGAAGATGGACTGGCGGCTGGGAGCACCGCTGTCCATATCGTGGAACCACTCGGGGGACGGTGAGGCCAGAGTACACTCACGGCCCTCTTGTCCAGCCTTGAACTTTTCCAGTAAGTAGTCCCGTGCGTATTGCCAGGGATCCGAGGGGCGCCGATCTCTAACGGAGAAGTCGCTGGCATTCGAATTGTGCCTGTGCATATAAAGCCGGTTTGGTGGCATAGATTCGGCCTCAATGTCCTCTGGCCTCGTTCGCTCATCCGAGAAGCGCACTGACTTGGATGGGCGCCGTTGTGAGCAAGGGCGTGAATTATCTGTTGGTAGATCTGGTACAACGGGGGCACCACTTGCATCTTGCTCATGCGCCTTGAACTTTGCAAATAGGCTCTCGGTGGATTTCCAGCTCGACTTGAGTAGCTTGAGTGTGCGCTCCGAGTGCGTGCGTGCCTGTGCTGTGGCTGGGCGCTCGTTTCTCAGAGTTACTGCTGATTTGGTGGCTTTCAGGGTGGGGAGCGATGGGAATTCTGTCGCCTCCTGATGGTCGCCATTTTGATCATCGATGCAGTTTTTTTCTACGTTCTGCACACCGAGACCGATAGCCTTGCCTTTGTCTTTTGTTTTTCGGAAGTTGTGGCGAACACATCGTCGTCTTCGTTGGCAGCCGTTGGAAACGGTCTTCCGGCACAGTCCGATATGATAGATGGCGAAACGGAAGTCGTGCCAGGTGCGGGTGACGCCATTCGTAGCTCATCGGCCACATTGAGTTGGGCTCTCAGAATGGCCAAAGCACGCGGCGAGGCTATGGAACTGTCAAAAGACGTCGGATTGCTGCGAGAGCAGCGAGAAGGGAGGGCCAGGCCCATCCGAAGCAGTTCCTGTTTCGTCGACACCGCTCATTTCTCGAGCCAGCGGGTGCAGTATGAGATCCGAGCCTGACCCGTATGACGAAGCGTAGGTCGAGAAACTCTGTGCAGACATGGAAGAGAAAGAGTTCTTGAGAATAGACTTGACGGGCGCGTGTTGCGAACTTGCGGTGGAGCCCGGTCGCTCGTCTGGCCCACGCACTTTGGCCGCAGGAATGTCCAAGCTGGCCCGGTGCGCCTCTTCATCAGTAAAGGGATCGCCGCTAACACAGTCTAGATAGACGTCTTGTGTGTTGTGCAGCTCATCGTACGCCTTTTTGACCGACTCCACGCGGACAAAGTATTCATTGAGTGCAGGGTAGATCTCGGTGCGCCAGCTGTCGATGCCAATCTGAGTGAGAAGGTCCTTTTGTAGGGTGGCTGCTTTAGTACCGCCGTCATCACCCTCAAGCTGGATGTCGGTGTCCATGAGAGCAAGATAGATCTTCTCGCGCACGACTCTGACTTCTTGAACGTCGATACAGGAGACAGGGTAAGTCGCAAGGTATGGCGGAAAGAGTGCATTGAGAAGCTGAACGACAAAGTTGATGCTCGTCTTTTCATTTAGGTGATGACAGATGGTCTGCGTGTATATTTTGATTAAAAATTGTGTCTTTGATTCAAACAGGATGTCTCTCCAAACTTACACAAATCCGTGTTCCGAGAAAAATGGTACGGAAGAGGTACTCTGCCTGCGTGTTCTGGGCAATGAGAAGCTCCAAAATGTCGAGCGATGGGTCCATGCGACGACGGGCAGTGGCAAGCTGACTGGGACTGCGGATACCCAGCTTCTCGGCAATGTTTTCGAGGTCTTGGCGACGACGACACTCGATGCCTGTCAAAGTGTCGATGCCGTTGACAAGATCGTGCTTGTCCCACGCCACTTCGTCCTCGTCGACGAAAAAGACAGTCGTGAGCAAATGGTACTTTTCTTCGCAGATGCTGTCCCGCTTAGGCACTTTGAGCTCTTGCATGCTGCCGGGGCTGCTTGCGAGCACGCTGAAGTGCATCGATGTCTTTTTGAGCCCCTTGATGGCAGTGACGACCGTGCTCAAGACAGACATGTTACGGTCAAAAGCCGCAAATCGGGCTCGAAGCACATCTCTCTGGTCCTCTCTGGCGTCTGACAGGAGAGGAGCGTCGCTGGTATTGTTGTTATCGAGACCATCGCGACTCAGAAGCGCATCAACGAGTTTTTGGGTCTCGGCACTACTGGTCCACGCCTCGAGCAGCAGTGAAGCCGGTGAAGGCAGTCGGGCTGGAGGCAAGCATAGTCAGTAAATATTTCTGAAATAAAATACAATTCATTTCTGATGTAAATTTGATACGTACCAGGAGCTGGGCCAAATAAGGAGGACATTTTATCAGTCGGCCATGCCAATAGGGCTGTATATGATCGTCTAGAAGCGCAGTGGTAAGGTTAAAATGGTGAATGGATGTAACAGCCCTAAGCTTAGAGAAAAAGCTTGAAAAAAGAGAGAACCAAAAGTCAAGTTGGCAGCGAGTGTGCTGGTGAGTAAAGTCGCAATATTTGGTTGTCAAAAATGGCGATGATGTTGGCGATATTTCGAAAGAGAAGGATGGCAGGACAACAGGCAGGAGACAATTAGGGATACGGGAGAAGAGGGGCAATGAGGGGCAGGTATAATGGAAAGGAAGGTACGAGTCGTGCAAAAAACAATGAAAACTGTCAGATATGGAAGGAACCCCTCCAAAGGCCACGGTCGCGTTTGATCCCATGATGTCGGACAGTCCTCATCGCCAGAAATGGAAGGAGCGACCGGTGTAAGTGCTCAAGCTGTCGTTGGCGCTACAGGTGCCAACAGCTGCCAAACTACCTGTACTCCGTACCTGCCAAGCTGTGGAGCGCGTTCTAGGCGTAAACTGGCGCCAAAAAAGCGACCAAGTGCAACGTACGTCACGTGTGGGGAACTTCTTTTGTTACTATTGTCTGCAAGCTCCACCAGGGCGCGCTGCGCCTGCCATTTGCAGCAGCAAGCTTCGCGAATTCAGCTTCCTTCCTTGTCCTGATATTTTAGAGCGGCCTTGGCAGCACCTTCCCAGCTTTGCGGTTTTGTATGACAAGGAACAAGGACAACGCTTTCAAAAAATTGAGGCAACCGGGGCGTTTTCCATTCTCCTAATTTCGAACTCTTGGCTGAGTTTTACTTCTCCTTTTCTTTTGGCAGCCCCCGGCTGTTTTGTTCTTTCCCACAACCTCATCCTTCGCATTCTACGGACATCCTCTTCAACTGCCGTCGCATTCTCGACATCGCGCGCGACGAAAAGCCCCGCTTAAGAGCATGGCATCGTTGTAACAGAAGCGTCACGACAACGCAGCAGGACGACGACAGACGACGACAACGAGCAATAGAGGCTCTAGACGTCTAATTGGCAGGTCGGCATTCACGTCACACAGCTTCTCTTCAACCATGAGAGCTCCGCTTCTTCAGGCGTGGCCGGCTAAGGCCCCCAAGGCGTTGGGCGCAAGATGCAGCTCAACAAGACAAGCTTCGGTCATTGTGACGCGACATGGCGCGTTGTCGGGCAGCATAACAGATTGCGGCCGGCGAGCGTTATCAACGACAAGCAGAGACGTCTCAAACGCGTTCACTCGAAGCGGCACACGGCACCGGAGACTGCAGCCACATCGGTTACGGCGATACTACTCATCAGCTCCAACCCCGACGGACCCACCGCCAGAGAGTAGCAGCAAGGCCGACAGCAAGAGCCAGCAAAGCTCATCAAACTCAGGCAATGGTGCTGGCAGCGACGCCTCCCTTGGTGCCAAGATGCTCGAGTCGGCAGCCACGTCCCTGGCGTCCATTTTGATGCTCGCCCTCGGCTTTGGCGCAGCGGGCTACGGCTACCACCGCTACTACAAGCACCTCGTGCTGCGCAAGATGATTCTGGCGTTTGAGCCCGGTGACCCTGTCCTCGAGCTCGCAGCGATGGGCCGCGGCGTCCCACAACATTTGGCGGGCGGCGCCGGCGGTGTCATCCACCCGACAGACGAGAGCGAGGGCAGCGAAGCAGACGAGGACGGCGACGGCGACGACGGGCATGGCAACTACTGGATCGAGCGGCCCGAACAAAAGAAAGTCAATGACATTGTGGGTGGCCGCGAGATTGGGCACTACCACTTGTTTATTGGCGAAAAGGGCACGGGCAAGAGCAGCATGCAACTCGAGGCGATGGCGCAAAACGACGCCGAGGGCGTGGCCATGTTTGACGCGCATGCGGACCTGGAGATCTTCCGGATCCGGCTGGGCAAGGCCTTGAACTACGAGTTCAACGAGGACTACATTGGCGGGTACTTTAGTGAGCGGGGCCCTCGCGAGAGCACGGCACTCCTCGATATTGAGCGAGCGCTCAACAAGCTCGAGAAAGTGGCCCTGCGGCGGCGCAACATAACGCAGCGCGGCGTGACGCACCGCCCGCTGGTGGTGATTGTCAACCAGATGCACCTGATCCGGGACGACGACGACGGACGCGACCTCATCGAGCTTCTCCAACAGCGGGCCGAGCAGTGGGCGGCCGCGGGGCTGGTGACGATGGTGTTCAACAGCGACGACTACTGGGTGTACGAGCGGCTCAAACAGCTGGCTGCGCGAATGGAGGTGCACAGCATCCAGGACCTGGCGCGGCACCCGGCCATGGTGACGCTACAGCGGTTCCGGTGGCGGTATTTCGGCGAGCGGGTCAGCAACGCGACCGCTTCTGAGGTGTATGATCACGTCGGCGGCCGCTTGACGTTCCTGAACCGTGTAGCACGCAGCAACGATATGCTGGCGACGTGTCGCAAGATCACCGAGGCCGAAAAGACGTGGTTCCTGAACCAGTGCTGGGTGCTCGGTGCAGACATGGACGACGACGTCATGGACCAGCAAAAGTGGGCGGCGGCTGCCATGGTCTTGGCCCAGGCACTGGTCGATACGGAGGCTGAGGCGACCGCGAAGGCGAACGGCACCTTCAAGGGTAGTGATGAGGAGGAAGACCCGAACTCGGGCACGGCCGTGGCTGCTGCTGTGGCCAAGTCTGGCGCATCAGGTATGGCGGGCGTCACGTCCGCACTGACGGTGCATGACCCATCGACAGAAAAACCAGCCGAGCGGACGCTATTGCCGTCGGTTTCTCTGCACGAAGCACAACAGATCATGACGCGAGCCGACTTTGTGCGCGAGATGGACCGGCGCAACCTGTTTACGATTGCAAGCAATGCACAGGTGCGGGCATCGTCGGTGCCGATGCAGGAGGCGCTGCGACAAATTTGCGGCGCGCCTGGCTTCCGGGAGCACCTAGACGCGACCGTGCAGCGGATTGCCGACATTGAAAGTCTCGGCCGTACGCGTGAGCTGGTGGCCAAAGACCTTGTGCTGGGCGGCCGGTATGAGCTGTCGACGACGGGTCTTGGATCTTCTGGCGGCAAGAAAGACAGTCTCTTTGGCGGCATCAGCAGTAGCAATGGCAGTGGGAACACCACAAAAAAGACCGAGGTCCGGTTCCGGGGCTGGAGCCCTCATGAACGGCCACCGCGCGATCAGCCGGAGCCGGGCAGTCCGGAGGACACGTGATGGAGAAGCTTCGACAGCTCTCACTCTTTCATTTCTTTTGTTTTCATATTTTGTCATTGTTTATCTGATCTACGACGTACATACATTTTCTTGGTTACTTTCTTTTCGATTTCATTTGTCTTCTGGGAGGAAGGATTGGAATAAAGCTCCTGGAAAAAGGGGGTGGCCGACGAGGGCTGAATGCATGTCTCACATTTATTGGTTTTCTGATTCTTTTTGTTTTCTTGGGAAGGAAGCACGGGGGGCTGCACATCGAGAACAAGGGCGTACATATGATATAGACAGCAGCTTCTGCGACATGCAGAACGTGGTATATTTTCTTTTGTTTCCAACTGCACCTGTCATATTGGTCGTGATGTATGGGTACCTTGTGTCGATTTGGAATACCGAAAGGACAGAACATGCGAAACACATTCAATGTGCATCATTGTGCATGTCCATTACTCAGACCTTTTCGGTGTCGTTGTTTCCCATATACGAGCTGATCACGATGCTTCCCCAGCCTTCCTCAGACCACCCTCACACCACCCTCACGTCTCTTTTCAGCCCAGCCCTTTCAGCCCCTTTTGGGATTGCTTCCCACCTACTTCGCAGGCCTCCTTTTCTTTCGCATATACGGCACCAGTTGGAGGGATAAAAAAGAAAAGAAAAAAAAAAGAAACATAAACATAAACAGATTCCGAACGATACAAGACAACCAACAAGCAACAAGCCACAAGCAACGCCGACAAACATCTCCCTGGAATGTAATACTGAATCACCAGCGCATGAGATGAGACAAGTCAACCCAATAGGAGGCAATGTTTGGCGTACATCGATATCGTCCAAAAGATCGGGATTTGTCGGTCACCAGCTGTTGAATGCCATTTAGCATTCAGCCCCCTTCCATCGTCCGTTGTCCATAGTTGATGTCTTGCAGCTGGCGTCCTTTCTCTGATAACCCCTTTTTTTTGGTGAGTTCCACTTCATTAAGTTCCGCTGTGCACATTTTACTGTTCTGCCATTTTGTATTATTTTCTTTCATATTATTTACTTCATTATTTTCCGACGGTGTGAGACAGCTCAACGTTGGAGGATATTTGTTTTTCCCATACTGGCGGAAAGTGAGCAAGGCGGACAGAAAAAGCAAAGAAAACAAAGTGGATAGAGTAGAATAACGACCAGACGTTGAGCCATGGCCATTAATTCCATATCAAGTCTTTCCTTTATTTCTCCCTCTCCTGTCCATCACAGTCTGGACCTCCAACGAATAAAGATGATTCTCACAAACGATAGCTCGACTGCCATTGCAATCGTTCCCATTTATTTGTCAACCCTTCGTCAACAATCACCTTCCTTTTTTCTACGCATGTACGTCGTACCGCCTCCCAGGAACCCGGCTGTCGGTCGTTTTCCTCTTTGGCTATTAGCCCTGTTGGCCCCCCCTCCCCCTTTTGACCTTTGATTCCTTTCCTTCTTCCGTCATAGCTCCTCTCAGCTTTCATCACGCATCACAGGTCGGGCGCTCTATTTGGCAACTCTTGGCTTAGTGTCCATGTCTTCTCGTCCCTCTCGTGCCTGTGTGCCCACTAAAAGCGTTGCTATTCTTGTCTCTGCTCTTGTCTCGACTTGGCCCGTCCTGGCTCCAGATCCATGCTCCCTCCGGAGTAAAATAAAAGTACTGTGCGTTCGCCGACCCTGGTGTTTTTGGCTTGCGCTTGGAAGTGATGCGCAGCAAGGACCCAAAATCCTACGAGCCTACTCAGGACGGTGGAAGCAAGGGAAGAATGCAGCTGCGCAGTTTCTCGGACCAGCGACGACAAAAAAGAACCAAATCGGGGGCAAAGAGAGCTGTGGAAGGATTGGCACTAACAAAAAAGAGACGATCGCCCAACTTTTTTCTGCTTGCAGGGGTCGAGCGGCGGTCGGGTTTGGATAGTCGGGCTTGGAGCAAGGCGGCAGGCAAACGTTATTACTTACTCATTACGGTACTGTGGTGATTGTCGGCCGACGGCCGACGGCTATTGACCGTCGAACCCCTTGCGTCGTGCGCCAATTACTCCCCTTTGCTGGCATTTCTTCAAGGCTAAAAAATCCCAGTAAAGATCGAAAGTGGAAATAGAGGGACGGGGCCTCGGGGCGAACAGGCTGGGCAGACAACCCCTACACTGCCCTTGATAATTATTCGCCCTCGCCACAAGTAGTTTTGTGGTGTTATCCCCCTGCTTCTGACATCAAAACGGAGGGGATCTCTCTCGACTTCGACGAATTTCAGGTCAGAGGCTTTTTGTATGCGCAGGTGCCACCGTTTTCACCGTTCAATGTACTTTTTGTCGAATGATCATTGTTTACAGAGGCAAATTCTGTCGACACGTCGAAAGAATACCTGACAGGGGACCGATTAATACACAACCTACTTCGTACAAAGTATTGAGTACTGTGTACGAAGTAAGGTCCCGAGACACCTCAGAGGAACCCAAACACCGACGAACGAGACAAGCTACATAACAAGAGGGTGCTGGGCTGTCAAGCTAGTGTCCAAAGTGGTGTTCTCGTTCTCAGGAAGGCCCAAATTGGGAGAGTGGGAGGCTTGGAAGACGATGATGAGAAAATGGTCGGAATCATCATGTCATTCGGCAAGACAGGGCGAGAATAGTCAATACAGCCGCCGACGTATCAGATGCGAGAATGGCCAAAGGTAAGGGGGAGATTCCGTAAGAATGTCACAAGTATTACGCCGTGAGATGAGAGAGGTGAAGTTGAAATTCCGAAAATAAACGACGACGACCCAAAACGGGAACTAACCATGGCTAACACTGACTAGCACAACAGCTAATGGTGAAGCTAGGTCACCGCCAGTTGGGAAATGGGACAACAATATCGAATGAAATGCTCTTTCTCGACGACTCTTGATGATGTCTCCTTGGATGCCTTGGATGGCCTTGGATGCTTTGAGTGTTTCTGAGTGCCCGATGTCGCCAAAACAAGGTCCAGGGCAACACGATGGAGCTACGGGCCCCACGCTCGTCACGGTAGAGATCGCATCTCGTCCACATCGAGGGGTCAGATGATCAGGTGAGCCCTTCTTAGTTTCTGAGAGAAGTCTTGTTAGTCTTATTAGTTGATCTTAGTGTCGGGTACAGGCTGAGCCCTGCCTTCTTACGGTCTCTTACACCGTCGTTTACACCACCTTTTGGACGACGTGGTTGGCTGCGTCGCTTCTTGGTGCACTTGCACTTTTGGAACTTCGCCTTGCTTCTTGGGCATTTGCCCTACCTCGAATCTTCTCTTGGCTTCGTTTTCGGCTGATTTCTCCTTGTATCTTTCTCGGCAAAGCCTCGTCACTCGTCATCTGAATGTCACTTGTCTTTTGTTCTTTGTCTCTCGGCCGACGGAGGTATCATCGTCGAACCGACGGTCAACATTGAACTGTCGGTGAAGAGAAGAGGCGGCCGTCCTTTTTTAGCGAGGAAGAACGTGAACGATCAACGACAAAAGAAAGAACAACGAAAGAAAGAGAAAAAAACTTGGAATGAAGGGTGACCACCGATCGGAACGAGAAAAGAAAGGACAAAGTCAATTCCCTTGGAATCGAGACGCGGAGACGGAGAAATCATAAACAGAGATGACAGTATGTTCACATCATTGAGTAGCAAACAAATTAAGCGAATGAGCTGAGATGCAGAAACGAGCAAGGGCTTCTTTTGTCAGCATTGCAGTCTTTTTTTTTTTTTGTTCGTGCACATTGTTTGGGTTCCTATCGGACTCCTTGCTTATTCAAAGAAGAAGAAGGAAGCAAAAAGAAACTTCTTTTAGATGTGAGAGCAACAGTGTCGATACCGACAATCCTCAGCTATCGGGTGTGGGCTGTTGGTTGTTGGACAACAGGAGAGAAAAAGAAAGAGAAAAAAAAAGCAACATCAACATCAACGTCACAGGGAAAAAAAGAAAGGAAAAAAAGAGGAGGGTCAAACCTGCAAATTCTCCGTGTTGATAACTTCCCCAAAGAGGCCTTGTTAGGCCAGAATGCTGTAGCCCTATTGTTGACGCTCTCCTGGCTCCCAAGCGACTGGTCAGCCCGCAATAACCCATCGGTGTGGGACCGGTCTCCGCCATGGCGCCAACAGTCGTCTCTGATGATGGACTGTGTAACATGTGTTTTTTTTCTTCTTGTGTTTGGGCAGTCGTTTTTTTTTGTCCCTGACTTGGGCACATCTGGAATATTTGGGTTGTTTGGCCTCGCCTGAGCGAAGGATCCGATGCGAGGGGATCAAAAGCACCTCGAAGACATCAAAGGAGAAAGGTCTCAAGAACTAGCTGCGAGAGCTGAAGGCTGACAGTTAAAGGAGAAGATGTTGTTTCGTTGTCTAACCGAGACGGGGAGGAGACAAGAGAAACAAGAGAAACGAAAGGACCTCGAACGTCTCGAAGGATTGGGAGGCGTCCACACCTGCACGTATTCGTATTTTTTTTTGTCTGTCTCCATGAACTCGCGTCTGTTACTATGTCCGTAGTCCATCAAGACACGGAGAAGACGACAAGACACAAAACAAGGCGATCATGGGAGGCTAGGACATGCACACCCACCAATGCAGGGGGGTCCAACGCAGGAGACAAGGTAATGTTGGTGGGTGCATCGGAGGTTTCCAGACTCTTTTTTCTTTTCTTTTTAGAGTTCCAGTTGCTCCAGTTCCAAGGGAGCCTTGTTTTTGATAGTCTGGACTGAATGACTGGTCGCGACTGGCCGAGACTTGTTTTACACTAGCCATTTCTCGATCGATTGCTTCTCTTCCTTGCTCCTTCTCGAGATCGTTTCCAGAGATGCAACAATGAAATGCCGCGTTCTGTTGATCATTAGAATACAACCGCACACGGAGGAAGAGACCTGGGGGCCACGCAGGCACGCAGGCACGAAACACCGGCACTCTCTCCCAAAAGGTGTGCACGAGGTGGAATGGCATCTTGGAACATCCGACATCCAACGTCGTACTCGTAACTGTGCAAATGTGTCGATCGTCGGGGCCCTGGAGTCAAGCTCCGTTGTCCCCTCTGGATCACCTTGTGTGATTCGCTCTCAAACTCTACGCCTCTGTGAACATCAAGGTCATGGATCAGAGCGCATCACACTGTTCGAGGAAGTTCAACCTGTGATAGCCCAAGCACGACTCGCCCGAGTCCCGTTCTCTGTTGTTCCTTTTCTTTGCTTTTTCGTACCTGTCTTCCAGCTTCAGCTCTCTTCTCCATACTTCGTATTTTGAGTCCCCAGCAAATAGCACATCTGGAAGGGGATGTGCCCAGGTGCGTGCTGCTGAGGGCGGGGTCTTACAAGGGGTGGCTTTTCTTTTTCTTGTCACTCTTTTCTCTTGTTCTTGGCTGGCAGGCTGGCTTCGGTGTTTTCTGGACTACATATACAGGGCAAGCTGTCTCTCGTCTGTCATGACATGAACGACAGCGTATACAAAACCAATACGAAAAGCCGATCGCTGCAGCCAGCCCAAAACCGCAGCCCACCAATAGAGAGACAAGGCGCAAGGTCGGGCAAGCTTCACTGGGCGATCCTGGTTTACCTGTGGCGCCAATGACTCTGGATGACGGATGATGAGCTTGCAGTCCTGCAGTACAGCACCTGCACCTCGCATCGGGGCGGCAATGTGATGGACCAGGAGCCAGGCTCGAAAGCGAGAGAACGGAGAAAGGTTAAAAGATAATAGTGAAGGGGGAAACGAGGCTTGCCCAAATACAGAAATGTAGCACAAGACCTCAGAATAGAAAGTGGCAAGGATGTTGAGGGAATCATCCTTGCAAAAGTGCAAGATGGAGAAGGAAGTGGGAAAGGACGTGCTTTCTGGTGGTGGCGCCCTCATTTTCCTTTCCTCTTTTCATCACCGGGGCGTCAGCGGTTGACCTCGTTCGCTGTGTGGCCCTGGCTTCTTCGCTCTCTCCTCTGCAGCTCTGCTTCCTTCCTGTGCGCTAAAACAAAGTTGGGAAGCGGAGAATGGCCAGTAAGATCGTAGAATGACTGAACACCGAGTGGAAAGAAGAAGCAATACGAAAAAGAAACAATGCATGGAGAAGGCACAGGTACAAGTGCAAGGCACGCCCATACGAAAGAAACAGGAAAAGAAAAAGAAAAGAAAGAAGAAGAAAAAGCAACGTCCTTCATTTACCAGGACCATAGAGGAGGTGCCGCGCTATCAAGATGCTTGGAGGGGATGGGATGGGGCGAGGCGGGTCTGGGGAGGAGGGTGGTGGTGGAGGAAAGGAGAGAAGAAAATAAGAAAATAAGAAAATAAAGAATGCTCCGTGTTCCGTACAGGTACGTGGAAGTCAAGGCTCTTACGTACCCACAAACCAGCATCGACGCCAACTTTGCCGTAGTGCGGGGTCACCTCTGCAACCAAGACCAGGCTATTAAAACTGGAGGGAAAAGGCAGGAAAGGCAGAAAGGAGCAAAGGCACAGGGAATACTCCGTATTCAAACTCAAGGTTCACGACCGAGACGGAAAAAAACCGCGACAGTGGACAATGTGTGACGGCCGGTCAACGAAACGTGCCTGGACAAAGTTCGGAGTTCGGGCGGCACAAGTAACAGGCACTCGATATCACCTTGCTGCCCTTGTCTGATCAGGCGATGAGAAATGATAATAGGAGCAGTTATTTATTAATGCTCTGAGGTAGAAGGGGAGGTGGACGCGAGAGGCGAGAAGCGAGGGACGGACGACGAGGGTGTGTTGCATCATTGCATGTCGGCTCCTCGCAGAAAGAAACTTTCGCATAGGGCACCTGATCCTTTTCTGTCGTATGTGTGGCCGTTATTGTTGACGTCGTTGAATTTTCGAGTGCTTGGTTCTTGGTTGTTGTCACACAGCATGCAAGGCATAGAGGTTTGGGTGGGAGATAGAAATAAAAGCTCCGTGTTGCACGAGGTACAGAGCACAAGGGTAGAGAGAGACGACAAGCAATTGTGATGCACACAATTGTGTCGGGACGGCGCACCACCCATGTCAACAGACAAAGTGAATCATTCGGGCCAAATGGCGCACAAAACACACAAAACAGAAACGACAGGACCAGGGAGTCGAAGGGGATGGGACAGGACAGGGCACACATGCGTCGCATGTAATTTGTGCTTGTATTCCCGTACGGAGTACACATACTCCCGTTATGCTCCGCGATCTGTGTTTCGTTCTTTTCACTCTTTTGTGCTTTGCGTTTTCAGAGTCGTCGTAGAGGAGTCGTTGCGAAAGAACTATTGAAACGTGCGTTGGAAATCAGATTGCCATGCCTTGTGCAGCGTGTTGGTAGCTAAGAAACAGGCCAATCCAAGCAAAATTGGTACGTGCGCGTGTGCATATGCAAAGGGAAAGGCAAATACTCAGGAAAAGGGAGGAAGAGAGAAGATACATGCAGCTCACGTTTTTGAAAAGCGGCAACAAAGACAATCGACACGGCCAGACATAAAATGGATAGCGAGTCGACAGCGAATCCCGCTGCGCCAAGCTGGATAGACGGCAGGGCTAGAGTCGTCTCGTGTGTTTGCACTTGCACACCCACACATTGTCTGTTGAGAATCAAAATTTCGTCGTCCTTTTTATCGTGGGTAAGCGGCTGTCAAAGTGAGGATGTAGCAGTGATGCTCCGCTCAAAAAGCAAGGGCGGGCCGCCTTTGGTGCGGCCTTTGCTTCCGTTTCTGGTGGCTTTTTTTGTCTCTCCTGTCGCCAGTGCGGGATGTGCCTTCTTTGTTGCTCATCAAAAAGAAGCGGGGAGTTTCTTGCTCTGCATCTGCGTGTACGAACGGAGAGTAACATGTAAACAGCCACGGCGTTGAATAGACCAGGCCAGACCAGGCCTTCAATATTTGGGGACGGGAGGCACAAACTGTGCCTTTGCCCCTTTTCTTCCATAGACGTGAGGAGCAAGCCGAGTAACACATATGCAAGTGAAAGCATCGTGATTGCGATGCAGTCTGATGAGACATGTTGTTTTGTGACAAGGTGCCCAAGGAGAGAAACAGCGCAATATTTCCTTTGTAAATGTGTCCGATATGATTATGACCTTTCTCCGTCTGGAGGCCGGCGTGGTGAGAAGGCTCCCAAAAGAGCACGACGTGGGAATTGGCACACACCCTCTTGTTTGCGCTGCCCCCAGACACGCAGAGTCCTTTCAGGCAAAACCGACCCGGAAATACGACGTAATTAGTTGTATCAAGAGATGTTGGACACGGGGGCTTGAATGTTGCGGCCTGTGAGTGGCTGGCTGCGTGCAGGGGTTTGCCTGAGAGACACTCCTGCAGACCTAAAGCTTTTCAGGCAGCACCTGGAGCACCTTGATTCCCTTGTCAGATTGTGATCCAGACTGCTGGGCTGGAATTCCCGTTCTGGTAAACCGGCGGACGCCCTGACCAGGCCAGAGAATTAATTGGGGGTGGGGGAGGGATAAATTGGAAGAAGACGAAGCAACCGATAGCCAGAGCCTACCTCACAACATGTCAGTAGTTCGAGCAAGCTTTTAAGACAACATCGAGCATAGGTCAAATGGGCAATACGCCTAGCGTGCAAATCAATTGACAGTGACAAAATCAGGGGTCCTTGGTTCTTTCACCCGGCACAAGGGCTTGCAGGCAATTGCCTTGTTTATTAGCGGCGTGGTGTAAGTGACAAAGTAGAAAAATAGTGGCGTGGCCACCAAGATCAACAAACTCCGCGTGAGACCGCTTTTCTCGCATCGGACTTCTTTGCAATACGTCTCTTCGCCGGCTTTAATTTTTCTAGCCTTGCTGAGCTTCCTGGGATGTTGGGACTTCCCCTGTTGCACCCATGTGCGGACTGGTGAGGTGGGCTGTTGGCTGCTGGCTATTGAGTGGTTCGTGGAGTACTGTACTGTGCAAGTAGAACAATATTTGAGGTCGTGTCAAGAGGGCAGCATAACAATGTAAGAACAAATGGAAAATTTGGGGGAAAGACACGGAATGTAAACGGGGAAGCACGAAGCGAAGGAACAAAGAAACGGACAAGAAAAAGAAAAAGCCTCAGCAGGAGGGTTTGACGCAGGGTGGAAAGGATGCATAGCCGTAGCACCGTAGCACCGTAGCATCCAGGCGCAGATCAACGGAAAACGATGGCGTTCAGCAAATACCTGACTCTGTTATTGGTGTATGTACCAGGCTCTCGTCGGTGGCCCGTCTCGGCGACGCTTCCCCGCCCTTGGAAGCATCTGGCTGCATATTTGGCTATTTGCACAGATGCAAGAAAAAAGAAAAGACTCTTCCCGCCCGTCCTCAAGCGAGAACCAGACTGCCTCTCGTGTGGGGTTATGCAGCGACATCTGCGACCTTTGTATTGCTTTGTATGGCGCGCACCGTGTGTGGATGGAAAAATTCTTGGTGGCTGAACATTGATTTCCTAGTTCGCGTCTGAATGGCTAGTGCAGCCGAATAACAGCTAAAGCCTATGCCCTCTGTCTTCTGTAAATACTGAGTATTAAGACTGTGGACGTTGCTGACCTCGTCGACTGGCATGCATAGGACTTTGAACGCTAGGGAGAAGAGAGGATCTGGGAGAGTGAGGGGGAAATAGACTAAGTCCAATTTTGGTTGTGCCCCCACGCTCGGAAGGGAACATTTGAAATCGATGCTAGGCCCTGCCCGTCGACCCGAAGGATACTCGTAATAGGTCAGAGAGAGGTGCACAGGCAAGTCTCTCGCTCGCCATGCCAGGTCCATGGCTCAATAGACATACACAATGCAGGTCAGCCGGCATCTGGAGAAGCGGCGAACTGGTGCTCGAGCTTCGCTTCTAGAATATCAGCAATATTCGGCAGTAGCAAGCTACCCACAATACAAGAAGAGCACGTGGAATATACTTGTTGGAATTGCTCGTGCAAAATAAATCGTGAGGAGATGCCTTCTCCAGGGTACCCGAGAGCACGACGGTCTGTGTCGTGGCTTTCTGTTGGAAGGCTGACGAGGCTGGCCTAGGCCAGTCGACGCAGACTGGCTTGCAGATGCAGCAGGCAGCCACTGCAAGTGAGCCTGAGAAGGCCGAAGACGGAGGTAGCAACAGAGCCAGGTCTGCATTGCACGAATAGATGTGCTTGTCAAGAACAGCTGAATTGTGCTAGCTTTCCAGATGTGCTCCGTAGTCCACGCAAAACAACAGCGTCGTCACGAAACAGCCGATCAACGTGGTGTTGCAGAAAAGCCAGGGCACTTACGGAGCTGCTGTCTGATGCAAGACGCCGTCGTTTTTGGTCTCTTGCAGAAATGATATATGATCGAGGCACGGAACATGCGGAGCAGTTCAGTCGTAAGTGCTGCTATTTTCTCTCGTCGTGTGGGTGGCTACTGAGGTCGCTTGTCAGCAAGGTCGCATCCTTTCGCATTTTGTGGTGTTGTGGCGCTGTGAATTTAGCAGGTCCGCGGGGCATTTTAGGCTGTTTTGTGCAGAAAGGATGCAATGCATCATCTTACTTGTTGGATGGAAAGGGACAAAAATTGGCCTCTAGTTTATTTTTCTCTTTCTCGATGTTTTCTATGCTGCGTGTGTGCGGCATATCGGCGTGTTTTGAGCCCGCCTGTCCATGTGTACACGGATGCCAGTGTTGAGATGAACTCGAAGCCGTGCAACTCAGCTGGCAACATACACGAGGATAAGAAGCCAAATGGAGGAGCTATTGCTCGTGCTCTCTGGCCCGTCCCGGCCGTGACGGTGGTGGGTCAAAATCGTGCCTCGGTCTTGCGGTGGGCCTGAGACAGTATCAGTAGCATCTTATCTTTTTGTGTTGAGAATCAACAATGGCTTTCCATAGCTGTGGTCGAAATGAGGACGGGCTACCTTACAAGAGGAGGCCTGGCGGGCCCTGATTTGACCAAGCTGGGGTGCCTTCAGATATTCTGTGGAGTTCACCCAACACCCTGTAGGGCAATGGAGCTTCTCGAGGTTGCACGGTCGGACAATTCACAAAAAAAGAAAAAAGACTCGCCGGCTCATCGACAAAAAGACATGTCTTCCATTGAGCTCACCGTTACCCAAGGAGGACCAGTTGTCAATGAAAAGCGTGTATGTTGCATGCTGTCTGATATGCAATGCTTGGGGGTGACCAGCCTCGAGTTACACTGCATCCACCATGCTGTTCGGCCGTGTCCCGTTTGTCGAAATATTTCTCGTGTTCCCTGATGCCCCTTCGCTTTTTTTCAAAATCGGAGAATGGCTTTCTCATTTGCCAATCACAAATAGACAAGGGGAAGAAGCATCCTTTGACTTTGCTTGCAATAAAAGCATGCCATGTGTACGCCTGTGAGTAAAACATTTGGTCAGCTATACTTACAACAACAAGTTCGCAAGGGAACAAATTGAAAAAACCAAATGGCCCCGTATAATAAGTCCAACTGGGATGTTCCTCGGCGATACTCACAGAAACTGGCCGCACCGGAGCCATGATGTTCACAAATGTCGCCGGTGATACTCCGTGCCATATTGCAGCCATGACGGCGGCCACTGAAACAGAATTCTCGAGGCTGGTGATAGCGAGCGTGCATGGGGAATGGCAGGTAGCAAGTCCACTGTGGAGACTTACAGGCAGGTTCTGTCGTGCATCTAAAAGAGCACAGATGCTGTCTGCCATTCTGCCATTTTGCAGCATTTCTGCCATTTGTTCCTAGTGCGGATAGGAAACCCACTGTGGACCAGTGGAAAATGTCCGTGAAATCGACATTCCTCCCTGTTTCTGCAGCAGATTTTTGGCTCTTCTCTGCTCGAGGCGGCCCTCTTTTGTCCCCTCATGTCTTTGTCTCCTGTCTCCTCCCTGGCCCCTTGAACAGACCCTGAGGGCAATCCATCTCACTCTGCAGCGTGCTTCCCGTTGGACCCCAGGCCGGCGCGCGCGCACGTATCACCTTGGTGCCCTTGCTGCCCCTACCACCGCACCCTTTTTGTGGCTTTTTGTGGGTTGCCGGCGGTTGGTTGTTTGAATTGCAACAGGGCCTAATCCCGGCTAGGCAAAGCTTGCAGAGGCGTTGGGCGGGCTGATGAACAGCGGCTGGTGATGATCAGTTAGAACGCGGCGGGCGGGCGGACTGGAAACAGCAAGTGGAAATATTCACAGAGACGTACGAGTCTCAAAAACTGAAAACGGCTCAGATGCAAGAAGATTTGAATGGAGGAGACAATGGTATGGAGATCGATTGCTCGTAGAGCGGAGCTGTGGTGGAAGCAAGGGGCACCGTTGACAGAACCGTTGCTGAGAAGGAATCAATTTGTGTTTGAGAGACAATGATTGTCGACAGCAATGTTGGCGATGATTGTGGAGAGACATTCGAGGCTGAGAATTTAGAAAAGGGGCAGGGGTCAGGAAAACAATAAACAGTGGCCTACAATACAAAATGGTCAGAATTGGGAAGTCGCCGACCAAGGCTGTCGATACGGAAGGAGCTATGAAGCACGGCGTAATATGGACATGCACAATACGCGTGTGGACGTGCACGCAAATCATGGCGAAATCGTCACTTGGGGCGAGGCCAGCACTGGGCAATAGCGGGCACCAAGAACAATAGCGCCCCATGGCGCCCATCTTTAGAGCTAGGAAAGGAAGGAACGGGCCACGATCCACGACATTCGCCTGTTGGGCCGAATAGCCTGCCAGCTAGGGGTCGGGCCACGCCATAGTCGGAAAGAGCGACCGTGTCAGTCGCGAGTTTGATGGAAGCTAGCTGCCAGTGTGTGTGGCTGCACTTGCCAAACAAAGAAGCAAACTGCGACTGCTTGTTTGCGACCAGAGAGAAACGATTGAGAGAAAGAGCGAATAATGTACATGTTGCAGATAGAGCGACGACCAGAACATTCAGAACGGGCAAGCGCAAAGCGCATCGTCGGCATCCTCACTCTGGACATACGAATACGGAGCTCAGTCCGACTCTGCATGGCAGCAAAGCCGCAAGGTCTAATTCCAGGCCAGGCCATTGTCGGGGCATGCCACTTCTGTCGACCTCTGGCTGTCTATTTTCACAGCATCGCACGGCTTGCTCCATAATATTGACCCGGGGGCATGTAACTTTCTTGATGAGACGCAGGCCCGTACTGCGCGTCAGCTCACAGACGAAAAAGGGCAATCACCCTCCTCCACCCCCAATGCACCTGCCGCTAGCTTGAGAACACAACCTGCGAGATGCGACTTGGGCCATGCAGCCAAGCCCGACCCTGGTCGCTCTTGCCTCCTTTTCGCATTTTCCCATGTTCCCTCTGTTCTTGTTCCTTTTCTGCCCGGTTACTCGCTGTTGTTTGCGGGTTGCTCCTTCTCTGTTGTTTCCGGGCGCAACTTCTGTGTATCTGCACCTACTGTTGCAACATATTTGCACGAAATATTAGTCGTCAGTCGACCTGGCTCCTTCCTCGTTGGTTGCTACCCCGACGCCTTCTCTATATAAATGCGAAATACTTGGGAGCTCCTTCCTCAAGTTCCTTCGCATCCCACTCGTTGTTGCCGGCGATTTTCCTGGGCCAATCTGTACTTTCCTATTCCATTCATTTGCTCCTCTGCTCCTTCTCGTAACTCCCCGTAGCAGCCCTTGCCCTTTCCCCCAAACTCAAGTGCTTGCCGTGTGTCCAGCCAGTCTCGCTAGTTACTCCGTATACTTCTCCTCTCCGGCGCTCCTCCTCCCACTCGCTCCTTCCCTCCTTTCCTCCCAGCAGCCCCCCACTCACATCACCATCTTTCCATCTTTCCATCTTGCCATATTCTCGTCCTCTCACCCCGGCTTCCTCTTCTCATCCATTCTTCGCCCCAGTCCATTCTACAGAGTATTGCCTCTCGCATTCCCATCACACCCACACCACCGCACAGCCCGTCTCTGCTTGCGGCCGTCTTCCTTCTCATCGTCTTCTCATCATCTCTGTTGTCTCCTCCTCGTCCTTTGTCGCGCTCTCCCCAAATCGTCTTCCCCCACACCACCTCGTTCTCTTGGCTCCACTCTAGTCTTGCCTGCACACCCTCCTTTTGCCCTCCCTGTCTCTGCTTGTGCCCTCGTCTCTTGTCTCTCCTACGACATACGCCTCCACTTTCACCCTAGACTCCTCTGAGTTCACACAGCCGACGGAGAGCGTCGTTGCAACCGAGACGCCGCGTTCTCGCTGACCCTCGCCTGACGTCTACTCCATCGAGCCAGGGCTTCTTCCGACCACAATCCAGCTCTCACGATAATTTCTCTCTCCCCATCTTCCAGACCGTGCTGTCTGTTTTCTGCTTTCTTTTTTCTGTCTACCCGCGTCGACGCTGCTCGCTTCGCTGCTCTCACTCTTCATTCGTTTTTCACCCCTCCTCGCTTTTTCATCCGAGTCTGCTCTCCCGCCATTTTCCGTATTCTCACTTTATTTTCGATACATATGAGTGCCCAGACTCTTTGTCTGCCCTTTTCAACAAGCTAATAAAGTACTCTGAGCTCCTTCCAAATTTTGCCCGTTCCTTCGTTGCCCATTGCTGGCGCCGCCATATTTCACTAGCAGCGCCCGGTTCATACTTGATTTAAAAGAGATCAATCGCATCGAAAATCAACAAATAAACAAGCAGGAAATCACTTTCTTCTCCGCCAAACGACAGACGCTTCCCCTGCGTCAACAACAGCTGCCTTACATTACATCTTCTGCACTCGCCAATTCCCACTCTCGATTTTCTCGCCCCAAAAGCAAGGCTGGGAGCTGGCTCTATCCTCCTCTGGCACCACCAACTCTCATTGACAAGACACCCCTTGGCTCTGGACACCACACCCTTCTCTGGCGTGCATCCTGGTGTGTGTTCTCGTGTCGGACAAGTATTTTTTATTCTTTGCGTGTCCTTACAGAATCACCTTCTCCGATCGTCGCACCGACTTCTTCACGTCAGCCTCCATCCCCTCTTCCCCCATCCTACAGACACTATTTCTTCTCTTGTCCTCCTTCTCTTCCTCTTCTTTCTCGCCCGTCCACCGGTGCCCTTCTCGGCCACCTCCGCCACCCTACGATTCTAGTTTTGTGTCTCGACAACATACAGAGTGCTCTGTATTACCATTGTCTTTCCTCGCCCTCTGCCATAAATTCATGCCTGGTCTGCTCTCCCCACCCTCTCTCCTCGCATTTCCCCCGTTCTTTAAGTTGGCTGCATAGAAACAGGCCAAAACCAAGCGCCCCCTCATCGCCATCTAAGCTCTTGCCATTGTCATATCCCACTTCTCTCAGCTTTCTCCACATCCCATGCACAATCATTAGCCTGTCTATATTCAGTTTGGCTGAGAGGTGAAGATATCTGATCGACACACCAACCCGCACACGCCGTCTAAGACAAAGAACAATACTTCTACCCTCCACCCGCCCCTTTCCTTCGTTTCTTTCTTGTTGACGCTCCAAAACCAGGCCTGGGGCCCCTTGTCTTCCACCTCTCCTCCACCCCACTTCCCTTTCCCTCCTCCAAGCTTGGTTTCCTATTTGAACTCTCGATACAACCACATTTTGTTTCCCCACGAGCTTCTCTCTATCACGTCCCTACTGGCATGCAGTCGTTAGTGACGAGCTATGGAACTACCTTTGCCGGTTATGTCGGGCGACGCCGACTCGACCTGGTCGGATTCTCACGCCATGGATTCAGATGACAACCGCCTCGCCTCAGATGTGGCCTCGCGGTCCACCGCGTGGATCAGAGCAGACTCCAGCTCCAGCAGCCGCTCTACTCTCGTTTCTGATATCTCGACAGCCTCGCACCTCTCGGCGGGCCAACTGTCGCCCATCAGTATCGGCGTCGACATCCCCGGCGCCGTTTCCGATGTTGACCGTTACCCATTGACAGCGTCGACCAGCCTGTCCTCGGCGCCAACCCTGGATAACACCACGTCACTCTCCTCTCCGACGCTCGAAAACTCTACCTCGCCGTCGTCCAACTCCGAACCCAGAGATATCTGTGCCGATGGCCACGACCATTCGCATGCCCATTGGCGGTCATCACGGAAGCCATGGTCATGGCCACTCTCATTACGAAGATGCCGTCCATGATCACATGGACACCGCTGGTGACATGCAATGGGACGTGGACATGACCGACGACGCCATTATCCCCAAGCTCGAACCCATGGAGGATGATACCTTCCGCCTCGATGATCTCGACGAAGCACCCGCAAATCCTGAGCCCACTGATATTACGGCTCCCAATACAAGCATAAAGGTCAAGCGTCCCAGAGGCCGTCCACGGAAGCTCAGCATTGCGGCGACAGCACCTGCCAACCCTGGAAAGATTGCAAAGGGCCGGTCAAAGACTGGCTGTGTTACCTGCAGAAAGCGCAAGAAGAAGTGCGACGAAGCCAAGCCAAGATGTAAGTCAAGACCTAATTTTATTGAGTCAATTATACACATTTCGGACCGCCAACATTGACCTGTGCTATAGGCATGAACTGTGAAAAGAATGCCGTTGTCTGTGAGGGCTATCCAGAGAAACAAATCTGGAAGAGTGGCAAAGAGAAGGCTGAAGAAGGTATGTCTCTATTAACATTTTCATCCGTTGCTATCGACCCTCCTTAACGCCGTCCCGTCGCTTACCAATATACCTCAGAGCTCCTGAAGAATCAAAGCCTTCCGGTCATCACCATGCAGCCCATTTTCACTGGCCTCGAGACAGCTGAAGACCGTGTTTTCTGGAGACACTACAACGACCATCTTAGCGCTGTTTTCACTGTCGAAGGCGAACACCACAATGCCTTCCGTGATATGCTCGTCCCTGTTGCAACTAGGCACCAGGTATGATGCACTCTCTTCTCTCGCTTGCCAGCAGACACTTGGACTACGATACACCATACGGATCCAAGATTCTTCGCCGGAATGGCAGAATTTCAATCGATTCATTGCAGCGCCGTGGTAACTTCCACAACAACGAAGCAGTCAAAAAGCTACGTGAGGGAATGCAAACCGACGAGATGGACGACCCAGATATGACCAACAACTTGGCCGCCCGCTATGGACAGATGCTGTGCCTCATTCTCGAGCCTCTCGCTGAAGGGGACATTAGTGGCACCCAGCGCCTTCACTACGAGGCCTTCCTGTACCTGATCCAGAACAACCCGCCTCAAGATGACGCTTTCCACGCCTTCATTGCTGAGATCTTCTATTACCACATCTTTGCCGACGACTTGGTCTACTACCCGAGCCCGCCAGCCAAACGTCTTGTGACGGATGATTGGGCACCAACAGCACCAATCCAGCGTCCCCGCCTGATTGGCGTGGCAGACGGCCTTTTCGGCTATCTTTCCCAGATCACTACCATTCGCAACCGCATTCGTGCCAGAATCGAGTGCAACGCCGATCCCCGGGTCGACTACGAGAGTCTGTACAGAGCCTCTGATATTGAGGACCAAATCCTCGAATGGAAGCCCGAATGGCCGGTGGGTGACAGCCGTGAGCGTGTTACCCTGCTATACAAGCAGATGGCATGGCTGTACCTGAAGACGACAATCTGCCCGCCGACGTCCGTCTATTCGTCTGTGTCGATGACAAGATCGTTCAACTCCCGTACCGGTGGTCCGATTACCGAAACGCCATCCCACTCTGCTGCGGCCAGCTGCGCATCTTCGCCGTCGCCGAGACTGGAGGCTATGGTCCCTCAGGAGAACCACTTCAACAACCCGCGCCGCCACTCTATCGCCAACCCGAGCATTTCCGGTGAAAGACGCCCGTTCCTAAACGCGACCACCGACTTGTTTAGTCAGAAGTCGGCATCGAATGACAACGACATCCGGTCGTCGCCGCCGCCCATCCGGCGCCCATCGAACCATGAGCCTGGTGTCAGCGTCGCTGTCGAGGAATCGCTGAGCCTGTTGGAGAGCTTCTTGCCGAGTGACCCGGCGCAGGCACTTCTCTTGATTCCATGTGTCATTATTGGTACCTCTTGCTACTCCCCCGAGGAGCAGGAACGCGTCCGCAATGCTATCCGCGTTGTCCACGGGTACACAGGCCTACGCAACACGTTTAAGGCTCAGGAACTGCTCAACGAGGTGTGGCGGCTTATCGAGCTCGGGATTTCCTGAGTGCATGGGACTGGCAGGCCGTTGCGAACAGCCTCGACATCAGTCACCTGTTTTAAGTGCTCTTTTGAGTGCACAAACTCGATCTATTTTTTTTTCGCCTGTGTATTTTTTTATTCTGATTTCTTCTATTCTTTTCACTCATTGGCCCTTCTTTATTTTCTCATTGACATCCACCCCCAGCCAGCTCTTGGCCGCTATACCCCCTAAATGTCACCCTTACTTTTGTTTTATTTACCTTTTTTTTTAAGTTCATTTGCACCTCGCTCAAGTTGCAGTCTTTTGTTTTTTTGTTTTCTCTTTTTTCTCCTCGACTACCGACAAGGCTGAAACCAAAGTTGCAGGACCGGAGGCAAATAAGTGGGCCAGGATTTCTCTTATTTATTATTGCTTCGGACGGGTAACCGGATGGAAGGGTAGGAGGGCAGGCTTTTTGGGCTTTTCTTTGGCTAAGGTTATTTGTCTTCTTGGATACTACTTTTGATCCTTGCCGGTGTTTTACGGCATTATCTCGATATTGTTCTTCTTTTCCGTTTTTTCCTCAGATACGGCTCGATCTCGTCACATGTGTTTATGTTTTTCATGCTTTCATACCTAGGGAGGTCTTCTGATACTTTTGAATTTATATCCCACCTATGTTGCTATTTAGTTTGTGCCACTTTTCAATATCTAAGTCACTTTTTATTTTATTTTTATTGATTTAAATTTTGAATTATGATATTTTGATATTTTGATATTTATTTTATTTCTGACTATTAAAAAAGTAATGTCATACAGGCGCTACTATCTTGACAAAAAAAAAAACAATTGCTAAAAGCTGGCGAATGATGCAAGTTTAGAGAAAATAAAATCAAAACAATGAGAATAAATGGCAAGGATATTTTGGATATCATGGGTCCTGTTTCTCTTCCTTTTTTTTTTTTGTTCTTTTTTTGAATTAGTTTCTGTTTATGTCACAACCTTGGCGGGGCCACGCTTCTCAATTAGCGGTGCACCCACGGGGCGGGGAGTGACAAAGCCGTCGTTGGCCGCGCCCAGAGCGAAGATGGCCTGACCGCGCAGCCACGTGGCGCGCACGCGGCCCTCAAACGTGTGGCCTTCCCACGGCGAGCACCGGTTCTTCCAGCGCATGTCGCCCTGCGTAAAGGTCCACTGCATGGCGTCGTCAAAGACACAGACATCGGCATCAAGGCCGACGCGCAGACCGCCCTTGCGGTGCGACAGACCGACCTGCTCGGCGGTGGCCTGGCAGCAGAGGCGGACAATGTCGACAATGGAGGGGATCGAGGTCGAGGAGGGTGCGACGTCTTCGCAGTCGACATCGGCGCACTGGTGGTGGGTGTGGTCGTCCAGCATATCGGCACCGGCCTCGAGGGCAGCACGGCGGGCTTGGGCGGCGGTGTACATGATGGGCAGACCCAGACCGACGGACGAGATACCGCCCCAGGCAGCGAAGAAGTCGCCGCGCTTATCGGTGGCAGCCATCTTGGCGAGCTCCTCCTCGGCCGCGGTAGCGGCGACGGCGGAGATGGCCTCGTCGGTCGGGGTAATTGTCGCCTTTGTTGCTGCAGCCTCAGTCTTGTCCTTGGTCTCGTCCTCGGGCAGGGTCATGTCGATACCCGAGTCAGAGTGGCGCATCAGCGGCGACTCGTTCTCGACCTGCAGAGCGTTAACAGCACGAGGTGCGGGTGCCGCCAGGTGACCGGGAAGCAGCTTCAGGTCGGGTGTGCAAGGGGAGTGGTCAGAGACGACCGTCTTGATGACACTGTCTGGGCGACCCAGCTCGTTCCACAGACCGTCCTGGTTGATCTGGCTGCGGATGGGCGGGCAGCACTTGTGGCGGGTGTCGCCATCCTCAATGCCATCCGAGGCCAGGCCCAGGTAGTGGAAGCAAGTCTCGGCGGTGATGTTGATGCCACGCTCGCGGGCGTCGCGCAAAATGGGGATGCACTCGGTGGCGGACAGGTGGACAATATGCAAGTGCAGGTTGGGCGCGGTGGGGGCGAGGCAGACGATCTCCTCAATGGCGCAGGTCTCGAAGACGGGCGGACGGCTCTCCAGGAAGGTGTTGTAGGACTCGAGGGCGCCATGCGGTGCCAATGGCGGCTCCGAGGTCTGGACGGCGTCACCGACGGAGTCGGCAATGGGCGGGATCATCTCGGCGTGGAACATGAGTGTGGTATCGGCGTCCTTCAGAGTCTCCATGGCCAGTGAAATGTCCTGGGCGGACACGGCCGGGAACTCATCGACACCGGAATGGATCAGGAAGCCCTTGAAGCCACGGACACCGGCCTCGACGAGGGCAGAAGCTGGTCAGCGTTGCCGGGGATGACACCGCCGTAGAAGCCAACGTCGACCCAGAGCTGGCCCTGGCTGGCGGCAAGCTTCTCCTTGAAACCGTGGAGTGTGGTGGTGGGCGGAATGGCGTTGAGGGGCATGTCGACGACAGTGGTGACACCGCCCGATGCTGCAGCACGGGTGCCTGTGTAGAAACCCTCCCACTCTGTGCGGCCAGGCTCGTTCAGGTGCACATGGGCATCGACGAGACCGGGCATCAGCACATTGGGCGAGTAGTCGATATATTGTGTGTTGGCAGGAAAGCAGAGGCGGGAAGGACTTCGCGGGATATCGACACAATGGTGCCAGTCTGTGGGGAGATGGTGATGGTAGCGGGCGAGAGGATAAGAGAGTCGTCTGGCTGAGTGAGGACGGCTCTTGTGGAGGCAAGGACGACCATCTGCGGCTCTTGGCTAGGAGCCACGACCTGGATTGAGGGTACCATCGTTGGTGATGTGTGTGTGTGTGTTTGTGTATGAGAAGACTTGTATGGCAACCACCCTTGTGGTAAGAGCGTTTGGGCTTTACCCGATGCAGAAGCGAGAGCGATCAGATAAGAATCCGGGGAAGAGAAGAGAGGGCGTGCACAACGGTATTATCTGAGATCCGGGGTAGGCAGGCCGAGCTAGGAAGGATAAGGTGGGAGTGCAGGAGAGTGAAGCCAGGGTAGGGCGGGATGATAAAGGAGGAGAGAGAGGGAAAAACGTAAGTAGAGAGAAAATAAGTGAGCAGGAGAGCCAGGAGTATTTTTGTTGTTGCTGGCAGAACGAGTTTCACTTGAATGCGGGCTTATCTCTCGAGAAAGGGCAACGAGATGTGTGGTAGTGAGGCCGAGAGATAAGGATGTTGTGGTGGTGGTGTGAGTGCGGGTATCTGCGTGCCAGAGGGTCCAATAAGGCGTGTTGTTCAGCGATAGACCAAGTATGATGAGCAGTGAACGTCAATAGTAAAAATGTAAAGAGAGCCAGAGAGTCAAGTGAGTGTGAAGTCAAAAGAGAGTTTCCGGAAAGGACGAGAATATTCAAAAAACGGAAAGGCCCCGGGAGAGTGGGCGACGGCTTCCCTTTAAGAAACAGAGACAAAGAGACAAGGAAAGAAAGACAGGAAAGAACGACGGGGTCCCAGAGAGAAAACCGGGGAGACCCATCAAGGGCAAACACGCGCCGAGAGGCAAGAGCAACCCTAAAGGGGAAAAAGAGAGAAGGAGAGAAGGAGAACCCGACGTCGAGGAGGCTAACGGACGGGTCCTCCTCCGCCACGACGACAATGCGCGCGAAGCAGGAGGATCCGCTCTCTGGAGTCAGATCCCTTTTTTGGTGCATTTTTAGGTGCCCTTTTAGGTGTGGGTTTTGGTTCGTAAGTTTTTGGTGCGAAGGAGACGTTTTTTTGGCCGTCGAGCCGGCATGGCCTCACTCGCCCTTAGTCGCACTTTCCCTTTTTGACGCCTCCGGGTGGCCCTCCGGGCGGGCCCAGATGTTTGCCGCGGGCGAGATTCGTTACTTGCGCGCCAACCGCGACAATACGAGTATACATACTCCGTACACTTTTCTTTACTCTGTATGTTTGTTGGACTGCACACTTCTGCCCATTACTTGCATGCTTCATTTCCCTCTCTGCAGAGGTCCCGGCGATCCGACTTCATTTCCCTATCTTGCTGCGGATCGTGATAGTGGCAACTTTCTGTGTGCTTGGGCCGGCCGTGACAGGCACAGGACGAACGTTAACAGGAACTAGCCCGCGGGCAAAAGCGATGTGTGTGTGGGTTTGGATTCTCCGCGAACTGTTTGCCCGGGGCTTATCTGTGCTTCTGGTGTATCTGGTGGATCTTTGTATCTTTGTATCTTGAGTGAGGGGTTTGGCGGAGAGATACTTTGCGTCCTTGGTCTATCCCCTCTTTTTTTCGTGTTTATCACTGCTTCCAGACCAACAGAACACACTGCAACGTCTCTTGCCGAATTCTTCTCGTTCATTTGGTTGAAAACGCCGATCGACAGGGCATGGCTGACAAAAAAGACAAAAAAAAAAGACAAAAAAATGTAAGGCAACCTGTCAGAAGAGTGCAAAATACGTAATAGGTAGGCACGGCGAGGGAGGGGGGACAATGGCAGGAACGTTGAGGGGAGAGGGGTTGTCTGTTGCCGGAAGGCACAGGCACAAACAGGCGCCACAACAGGCGTTTGTGTGTGTCAGGCACTCCTTCCTGCCATCGGCTTTGGCCGACTCTTGCCATTTTCTGGCTGAATAACAGCGGAAATAGTAGTGCCACAGGCACGTGCCTTGCAAAAGACGCTAGGAGGTCGCCGCTGTTTTGTCGCAGACTGGTAAATTCGTCGTTTTGGCAGGAGCCAGATTTAAGCGCTTGCACACCGAAATTTCAGCAAGGAGACACTAGAAAATACCAGAATACGGCCAGAAATGCTCTACAAAAATCCCCTAATTATCCCGACCCTGCCCTTGTCGACCTTTTTTGTTGTCTTTTGTCCTCTTTCTCTCAGAAGACTAAAATAGAGCCCATCTTTTACTGCGGATTTCAGAGCGAGGCCCGAGTTGCCATCAATCGCCCTTTCCTCTTTGGGGTTTTGATCGAGTAACACGGGAAGTAACGATCGAGTAACAATCGAGTAAATGGCCAGGAAAGACCAGTCAAGGCCAGTAGTGGCCAGCCGGCAAAGGAAGGGAAGGCGCCGTGTGAGCATCCCATCGAGTAATGGATTGCCTATTTCGGCGCGTTTTTGAAGCCTTTCGGGCTCCTCTTTTGAAGTGTTTTTTTTTTTCTCGTTGGATTTGATTACATGCCACATTGACGGCTTTCCAGGCTTTTTTCACACATTTTTCGCAGGTTTTTATTTCCCGGCCACGATCTTCAACATTATTTCCTGCTTTTTGAAGGTTTTTTTTTCTGTTGACTTTTGCCATTCTGTTCCTCGGCACGCCCGTTCTCTTTCCTTTAGTCCTTTTCCAGCTGATTTTGCAGACGAGCATGCAATAAATCAAAAGAAAATAAACAAGAATAAAGAGACGGGAAGCCTGCTGACGTTTTTGTTGTCTTACTTTTTTTTCTCGTTCTCGTGACCCTTGCCATTTCCCATTACTCGATCGTTACTCTGTTTTTGGCCCTGCGCCCCGTCTGTTTTGTTTCTAGGCCCTCGTGATTTACCTAATGGCAACAGAACGCCGTCTTCTAGGTCTTCTGGGCCTCCCTTGACGGACAAAGCACAGGGCCAGTCTTACCGATCTTTGGTGTTTGTTGGTTCTTTGGATCTGGGCCTTTCCTTTCATCCTTTCGATTTTCGAATTACTCTCTTTTTCTCGTTATTTTCGATCCAGACCAAAACACGCCGACATCGCCGAATATTCTGTGCTGAATAGCCAGACGTCCGCGGATATCCGTTTGTTCGATGTTCGCTTCCATGTTCGCTTCCACATTCTGGAACGGGCGGCAGGCAATGCAGGCAACGCAGGCAATGCAACATGCCCATGGTAGCGAAGGTAGCGAATAGGAAAAAGCGAACACATTACCAGGTGTATTTTTGTTCTGTGATTCTTTATTATGCCATTGGTTACCGTATTTTCATTTACGTTGAGGAAAAAGGGTCTGAATAACAGCACGTCACATTGCGGCCTTGTGAGGAAGACCTGGCTGAGTTGTGTTGGGCACCTTTCTCACGTCTCTTTCTCGGCATGTTGCCCTTTGATTTATTGAATGTTGACGATGTTGTAAATTCATAATGTATGAGAGGTTTTGTCTATGTATAACAGCATAACCAAAAAAAAGGAAGACGGAAAACAGTCTTCTCAAAACAACGCCTCGTCTTCATCCTGCTCGTATATACAGAAAAGCCAAGAGACAAGATTTCTGTCCCCTCGCCTATGTTTATGTTTCCCAAGTTCATCCACGAAGCTCTCCCATGAAAACCGATGCAATGCGTATGTGTCGTTTTGTCGTATTTTCTTCTTCTTCCGTTCACCAGGATGCCGTTTACTTCTATCGTACAGACCCATAGATCCAATAGATCCTTCTCTATTTTAGAACCCCTTTCCTAGCCATCCTCTACTTCTGGCGCTTCAGCGTCTTGATGGCCATCTCGACGAGACCATCCTTGGCCTCGCTGGGCGGGAACGCAGAGATGGAGGCAATAGCCTGCTCAACGTAGTCCTGGGCCAGAGCCCTTGTCTGCTCAATACCGTCCGTCGACAGGACGATCTCGCGTGCCTACATCGTTAATAAGGGAATCAAAGTAATTCAAAGTATAGGAAAGAAAACTCACCTTCTCTGCATCGCCCGGCTGGCTGAACTTGCGGCCGACAAGCTCGCCCAGCTCGGGCCGGTCGCGCCACGCAAACAGTAGCGGCGCCGTCGCAAGACCCAGCTCCAGATCCGCACCCGCGGGCTTGCCCAGCTCCTTGGCCGAGCGCGTATAATCGAGCATGTCGTCGACCAGCTGGAAGGCCAAACCCAGGTTCTTGCCGTACAGGTAAGCGGCTTCGACGGTCGCATTGTCGACGCCGCCCAGCAGCGCGGCCGCACGACAGCTCTTGCTGATGAGCGAGGCCGTCTTGAGGTACGTCTTTTGCAAGTAGTACTGCAGGGTGGCCTCGCTCCAGACGGGGTGCTTTTCGTCACTGGCGGTGTTTTTCAGCTGCATGAACTCGCCCTCGACCAGGTTGGCAATGACGGTAGCGAGCAGCTCGACGACCTCGGCGTTGCGCAGACGGGCGAGGGCCACGGATGCGCGGCCCAACAGGAAATCACCGGCTAACACAGCCATCTTGTTGCCAAACTCGAGGTTGGCCGAGGGGGCGCCGCGGCGGGACTCGGAGTGGTCGATGACATCGTCGTGGAGCAGCGAAGCCGTGTGGATGAGCTCGGTGATTTCGGCGAGGCGGCGCTGTGTGGGTAGGATCTCTGGCAGAGGGGTCTCTTGGGGTGTCGACGAAGATGGAGAAGTGGAGGAGGAAGAGACGGAGGCGGAAGGGTCGGCAAAGGGCGAAGTCGAGGACCAGGCCGGGTTGAAGTCGGAAAGGACGTTGACCGGGGAGATGGAGACGTCCACGCCAGCTGACGCCTGGAGGGGTTGCTGCTGCTGCTGCTGCTGCTGGACGTAAACAGGCTGCAGTTGCGGCGCCTTGGGGCACTTGTAGGTTGCGCGCGACATGAGCAGTACAATCAGCGGCCGCATGTGCTTGCCCTCGGCCTGTGTGTAGTACTTGGCCGCACGATCCAGCGACGGATGGCCAGAGCCCAGCAGTTTGCGCACGTCGCCGATCAGGAACTTCATCTCCTTGGCGACGGCCCGCAGAGGGTCAATGGCCAGCTCGTTCTTTTTTTGCCCGGTTCAGGGCGTTGGACACGATGTTGCCCGCCACGGACACGGCGGCCGACCATGCCGAGGATGACCTGCGGTTGGCGAGCTGGTTCTGGCGGAGGTAGTGTTGGAGGTGGGCGGAGTGGGTGTACTGGGAAGGAAGTGTCCTTGTAGGCGTCGTTCGTACCGGCAGGCCGTTCTCTTGTGACTGAGATGTTGGCTTCTGCTGGAGACATCTCGTTGTCGAGGAATATGCTGCCACGGCGTTGCATAATGAGCCGCGGGCGGTCGTCTGTGAACGCCGTAGAGCTGCCGTCGCACGCTGTGTTGGGTTCAGCGGCACACCCGCCGCAGCTCTGATACGCGCTACCATCTTGTCCGTCGTTCCGGCCTGTCTGTTTGCCGCCCGGAGGCTGCTGTCGCTGTCGTCGGCGAGGTCGGAGCGCCGGTCGAAGCTCGGGAAACGGAGCGCGGTTGCTTGGCTGTCGAAGCGCCCAGGAGCTGCAAAATTGGTCTAAATCAACTGGGAACTGAGCAAAAAGTCGTTAGAATGTGCGTGGTGGTGACAATGGCTTCGTGTTGTCAGATCGGGGCGCGGAACAAGATGTGTTTGCTTCTTCACGTTCCGGTCGTGGTTCGATCTAGATTTTTCTTCGTTCTTACTAGACGCCGGTCGTGCCTACCCACCAAGCTGGGCGGGACTTGCCCACAGGGAGGGCAAAAAAAAACACGGGTTTGCGCCAATTGGGCAATTGGGACCGTCATGGAGCTGTCTTGGGCCAATCAGCGTTGCGGTACTTCTGTCCCGCCCATTCCCGAGGGAGCTTGTGTTCCTCTGCGCTCTTGCCTCCGTTGGTGTAATACAGCGTTATGCTACAGAGGGCAGTTGCAGCCCGTGCCTGCCCTGTGCGGCATGTTTGGCTTACCTCAGGTCCCCACTTTTACGTCTGGAGCTTGGCAGGTGCGACCGCTGGAACTGGACGCTTCAGTGTCTGAGTGCATCCTGGCCAAAATATCGAAATACAGGTGCCTGCTTTCTCCTTTCAGCCTCGCATCGTCAAAACCGAACTTCCACCAAAGCAACCGCGCACTTCGCCCACCGACCGGTTGCCAGAGATGGTGCTCCTCACGATGACGCCCTCCATAGTAGAGGGCTTGAAGCGATTGCAGAACGATGCAGCCACGACAGATAGCCCCAAGAGCGCAATCGAATCGAATGAAGGCGAGCCTGACCTGAGCTCGCCAGAAGTTGCGAAACCCATCTCGCACGCCCAAATTCTGCGACTATCGACAGCCTTGAAGGTACTTTCAGCATCGGAAACGCAAACCGCCCCAACAACACTCGAAGCACTTCTCGTTGGTGCCCGTGTCTATGTGCCACCACCACCAGCAAAACCAGAGCCAGTACGTTTCCTGGCCCCCTTTGAGATGCCGCAAAGTATTGCATTACGCCCGAGTTTTCCCCCAGACTAACCTCTTTGTCAGTCCCCCGAGTACAGGGCCCTCATGGCCCGCCTGCGCCGCGACGAAGAAGCTCGAGCCTACGAACGAATGGTCAACCCGCCTGATGCCTACGACACCTCCAAGTTTGCCCAAGTCCACCGCCCTACCTACGCCGCCGATACGGGCGACGACGACGTCACATTTAACGACATCAACCGCCAGGTCATGCTCATCTTCAACTTTGTGTTGACGATGGCGGGCGTGGCTTATGCACTTTGGATGCTGGCGCGGTGGTGGCCGACGCCGTCACGGCTGTTTCTGGCCATGGGCGCAGCATTGCCACGGGAATTGTGGAATATGGCCTGTACGCCGGCTACGTGTGGCACTTGTCCGACGCAGCGAGACGGAGAAGAACGAGACAAAGGAAGTGCGGCAGGTGGTCAACACGTGGGCGGTTGGGCTGGGCGGCAAGGACAGCGCTGATGTTGAGCAGGAGAAGGAGAAACTGCTGGCAGAAAAGAAGAACACAGCCGGCAGTTCAGACGTGTTAATATCAGACGGAAACGGCGCGAGTGGAATAGATAGCACGCAGGCAAGAAGGAGAAAGAAGGAGACATTATCGTAGGGAGATGTTGGCTTCCCAGGCGTTTATATGGCTCATACGGAGTACGGAGTACTTAAAGGACATTTATCTCATGCATTAACAATGCCAACAAATAACGATTTATTGTAAAAGAAGCTCCTAAAAAAGATATTCTTTCATCCATTAGGTTCCTATCGAAATGCACTTTAACTCGTTAATGACATCACGTGGTACACGCGAGGACAGGAAAACGCGCTCCTTCCCCAAAACGCGTCAATTGGGGGAGCTACGATGCGCGTCTTCCAAAGCGGGGCACAGCCAAGATACACAGCAAAACACGGCAAAAAGCTCTTTGGCTCTCTCCCATTTTCGCGACATGGGCAGAAACGACACACCCCTGTCCAGCAAACCACAGACGCCGATGGTAAAGTGGTTTCTTATCTCTTAATTTGTCGCTGCCGTTCTTCCTTTCTTTTTCCTTTTTGAAAACCCATTTCTTACCAGTCTCACCATTTTACTTGCATTGTTTACGTCTCAACAACATCGCCAATAGACGCAGCACCACGAGAAGAACTACTTGAACCGCCCCTGAACTTTACAAACGTACTCGGCGGCCATTGTGCCGACATATTTTTCTTCACGACTGGCCACACAATCCGCTATGCGATACATGACACCAGACACACCGGGCACGCGTTCGCTCGAGTCATCAGTGAAGAAGGGGGAGAGGATGGCGAAGGGTGCTGATATGTCGCCGACCGAGGCTGTTCCGGGCAAGACGAAGGCAACTACGCCGTCGGCGACACCGACACCGACACCATCGCCAACAAAGATGCCACAGCAAACAGCAGCCAAGAACACCAAGAAACCTGCACGACGCGCAATCCGAACCTACGGCAAGAAGCGCACTTTGCCAGAGGAGACGAACGACACACAATCTTTGAAGCGGCCAAAGACTGCGACGACAGCACCATCTGCAGTGGCACCAGCTCCAATGACGACCCCACCGCGACGCGACTCGGTTGCAGACGAAGTCTCGAGACAACTGCAGAAAGAAGCGGCCGAAGCTGAATCTAGGAACAGCAGACGGCCACAAACACCAGTCAAAGCCAGTCCCAAGACTGTCCCACACAAGGCCACACCACCACGGAAGGCAGTGAGCCCGCGTCGAGTCGGCATCATGCGGTACTTTCAGCCTGCGGCACGAAGCGCACCACCACCACCACCAACTTTGCCTGAACCATGCTCTCCGGCAGCCTCGATATCGTCTATGTCCTCGTTATCGTCGTGCCCGTCGCCAACCTCGTCCATCGGCTCGTTCCGGTCGAGAGGATCTTCGCTTGGGCCATCTCCATCGGCCAAGTCATCATACTCTTTGGATGAGACGGCTTTTACGACAGGAGATCCTGAATCACCTCCAGCCTCACCACTTTGGCAAGCCTTTGAGCAGAAGCCGCGACAGAAACGACGGTTGACGATACGGCCGGACCGGCAGGTGGCTGCGATAACGGGGGACGGTGCCGCGAAAGACGACGAAAACAAGCAAACACAAGAGGTGGACGAAGAAACCAAGGAGAACATCCCCATCGCGCCATCCTTCGGGTCCAGCATGATGGCCGCGTCGAGTTCGCGCATGCGGCTGCGTCTCGGGTTATCATCAAGCTCAAGCTCGACGACAGCATCTTCAGCAACGAATAAGAGGCGCAAAAAGACGTCTGGCCTGCCGTCAGTGCAAACCACCCTGAGCCTCGCCGTGGCTCCGCGGAACGGCAGCACGAGCGACTCGGCATCAGTGCGTGAGTGCAAGGAGTGCAACATCTTGTACAACCCCTTGCACGAAAAGGATGCCAAGTTCCACGCACGGTACCACGCATCCGTCTGCCGGAAGCAAGAAAAGGAGCAAAAAGAGCAGAAGAGTCTGGATGTCAAAGAGTCGTCCGCCGTGGCACCGGCAGCTGCAGGAGTGAGATTACGGTAAATTGGGGTTGATAGGCCATGCTATGTCCGAAAGCAGTCATATGCAGCGCTGGAGTTTTAGGGTTCATGCATCTCACCCCGACGTTTCATTCGGATACGGGGCACTTTACTTTTCTGACGGGTTTACTTTTCTCATGTTTCTTATGGCACAGTCACGTTGTTTATACGCATTTGTCAGTGTTTCTTTTCCCTCTTTTCATAGATGTGGTGTCCACTCCCATTATTTGGCGTTCGTTATGATCAGTTTAAATATATCCATGATTCCCCCTTTTATGAGGTTTTTATTTCGTTCCTATTTAACCGCTCGCAAAATGCAATAAAAACGACAAGCACATTGAAAGAAAAACAAAAGACACCGCCCGATTCCGGATTTATCTTAACGAAAAAAGAAATTCATTCATACATTATGCCGCCGACTCTTCCTTTTCAGCTTCCTACAGCTTCGAGTTCTCGTCGGGGTTCTTGATCTCAACCAGCAGCTTGCCCGTGTTTACGCCCTTGAACAGATCGACCAGCGCCTGCTCGGCCACCCGCAGACCGCCCTTGACGACATACTCCTTGCTCTTGAGCTTGCCCTCGGCCACCCACTTGGCCAGCTCACCAATGGCCGCCGCGTTCTCCGAAGCATAGTCGAAGACCAGGAAGCCCTGCATCTTGATGCGCTGCACAACGACCTGCAGAATGTTCTTGGGGCCCTTGACGTCCGTCGTGTTGTACTGGCTGATGCCGCCGCACATGACGAAACGGGCGTACAGGTTGGCGCGGCCCAGGGCCAGGTCGAGGATCTCGCCGCCGACGTTGTCCCAGTAGACGTCAATCCTGTCCGGTGTGGCGGCCTTGAACTGCTGTGCGAAATCGGCGTCCTTGTAGTTGATGCCGACGTCGAAGCCAAGCTCCTCCGTCAACCACTTGACCTTGTCGGGGCTGCCGGCAATACCGACGACGCGCTTGGCGCCCAGGATCTTGGCCATCTGGCCGACGACGCTACCGGTGGCACCGGCGGCGCCCGAGACAACGACGGTGTCGGTCTCCTTGATGCCATTGGCGACCTTCATGAGGCCAAAGTAGGCAGTCAGACCGGTGGCACCAAGAGCGCTGACCAGGTCAATGGGCCGCAGACGGCTGCGGAGGGCAGTAGGCATAGCGGCAAAGGGGTTCTCGACCATCTTCTCGTGGACGACAGCAACCTCAGTCCAGCCGGAGAAGGAAACGACAATGTCGCCCTCGGCGGCCTTAGACGACTTGGAGGCCAGGACACGGGCAACAGTGACACCGCGCATGACAGCGCCGATCTGGACGGGGGGAAGGTAGGAAGGACGGTCGTTGAGCCAGCCGCGCATAGCAGGGTCGAGACTCAGATACAAAGCCTCGACGAGCAGGAATCCATCCTTGAGGTCGGCGGCGGTGGCAGCTGGGGCGGTCTCGATGCGGAAGGTCTGGCCGGGATGATGTTGCCGGTAGGCCGCTCGGCGAGGACGACGGAGGTGTTTTGGCGCGACATTGTGAGGTTGAGGTGGGTTGTGAGGTGAGTTGGTGAGGTTGAGAGAAGAAAAAGATGTGAAGAGCTAAAAAAGTGAAGTTGAGAAGAGGTTGAGGGGCGGTGATATAAGAAGGGAAGGTACAGACTGTCGACCAAGACAGAAAAGAGCAAAGAGGTGCAACGTGGAGCAAGCTTCCGTCTTTTATCTATTCTTCGAGACACCGCGGATTCCAAGAGACCGAAACTCAGGGAAGGAGCTCAATAAATTAATCCGCATGGCAACTGCCAGGTGAAGCGAACGAACCTCAGGGTTGGTAAGGACAAAACCCACGCCATCTACGACCACTTCCTCGGCTGCCGACTCCGTTCTGGTCATGGCCTCCGACCCCGTTCTTTCCATGTTTGCTTTCCCACACCACTGCACACCTCGCCCCTTCCTCGTCTTTCGACATCGTTCCTTCCCTGCCTTTTTCTTTGTTTGTCCGCTACCCGTTTGAAGCTTCTTCGCCGGTCCTTCTTTCTCTTTCTGGATCCTAGGCAGCACCAGCCTTTCCCACACTCAGCAGCTCCAAGGAGGGCATGGAATTGTCCAAAACAGTACAAAATTCGATGCTATGCATTGGCCCATTACCACCACACCCCTCCCCTCCTTCTGTGTCTTCCTTCCTGTGCTCCTTCTTCCATACACCCCTAATCGCCCCTCCTTGGGTATCGGCACTCCTAGTACAAGGTAAGCTAGGGCCCGAATGCGAGGCAGGAGCAGCAGGCGCAAAGACGAAAAGAGAAAGGGAAGGAGAGACCCGAGGAGGGCGCGACGAGCAAGTGCGGTGGCGCTACTAATCATGGGAAAAGGAGAAAATCGCAGACAAAAAATGGCCTAAAAAGGACCCAGCAACTACGAGGTTTTTTTCTTCTTCTTTTTTCGGTGGTCGTCGTCTAAATAATGTGAGGGGCTTCGGGGGCTACTGTTTTAGGAACTGGATCCCGCTTTCGTTTTGAGCTACGGGGTGTGTATCTAAGTGGTGTGGCGAGGCGTTTCTTGTCGACAACGAGCAAAAAATGCAAATTTGAGAGAGAGACTGTGAAACCGCTCAGGGACCAAAAAACCGGGGATCGACTGTGGCGAGCTTCGTGTATATGGAAACATTGGTCAGGGGAAAGGTGAGAATTGAGAGAAACGGCAACTGCACGTCAGATTCTTAAGATTGTCGTGGTTGTCACTTCCTGTTCTGGCATCTACCGGCCGCTGTACCGGCCGCTCCTTCTTGTGTCCCATTGTGTTCGCAACCATGTCCCCAGACAAATGACCCAGAAAGAGCCCAGACAATGCAACTGTTCCTTCCCTTCTGCCCGTACGACGTGCAACGGACAACGGATGCAAGATACGGGCGTGCAGGGACATGCAAGTACGACCGCCAACGGTTGTTTTCAGCTCCCAATGGTGTTATCTGTGCATGCAGATATGTGTAGAAAAACACTCCACAAACGGGCTGCACCAGATTTTTCTGCGTCTCCGCAAAAAGGACTTTTCGACGGTCGGAGACTTTTGTTCACAAATTTATAAATGTGACATTATAAATCGAGGACACAAACAGAACACGGAGACATTGTATCTGGAAAAGGTTATAGAAAACAGTATCAAAAAATATGGCAAGAACTACGGCCGTTGAAATCTGAAAACCGATCAACGGTTATCGGTTGAGAATCAATTTTGGGAAGGCGCAACCAAGCTCTTGGCCGCCGAGGCTCACTCTGAGAGAGCGTTTGGGACAGCATTTTGACAGCGTCGACCTACGGCGGCACTTCCATATTGGGGACAAGTGCTGCCAGGGAAGTGGGCACCGTAGCAGGGATTGGTGCAGTGGAGTTCGGGGGAAGATGTTCAGGGGTGTGGTTCTACCGGGCTGCCTGTTAACGGTTTGTAGCGCTGTGCCACATATTACGACGCCTGAAAACTGCTAAAGGACAGGGCAGTTGGACAGGGCAAAAACGTGCCGAGGCCCAGGAGACCCAGCTTTGTCATCATCGCAGTCAATTTTCTTGAATTGGCCACTTCGAGATCTTCTAGCGTATTCAGCTGGGGATTGAATTCTCTGGAGTCGATCTGTTTCAAGCAACTCTCCCGAAAACGGGATTCACGTCATTGCCGTTGGGTTTCAATGGAAGCCGTTGTTATGGGACCGGGGACCGGGGAGGCGTACAAGACGGGTTTCAGGTTGTTTTCCACATCTTCAAGTGTTTGCAAAAAAGCATAATAAAAATCCATTTCATATTGCAGGCCGAGGCAAGACTGCCGTTCTCGAACCATCTGTTACAAAGGTACGAGTTTCTCATACTCTTAGATCTCTTGATATCTCCTTAGATCTTTCATATCTTGCATTTTGTTCTTCTGTCCGAGGACACCGAGTGGCCGGGCCCGTGCTTGTGTCCGTGCCCGCACACCGTCTCGCTGTCTTTTTTATCGTAACCTCGTAACCTCGCAGCTTTGCTATTTCACTGCCTTGCGCACTTCGTACGCTCGCCATCTCGTTGCTCGCTTATTTCTTCTCCTTCTCGACATACCCCTTCACCTTGGCCAATGCACTGCGCACCGGCACATTGGAGCTGCCGCCCGGGTGTGGGAAGCCCTCGATCTGCACTCCCTCACGGAACAGCAGCACGTGGGACGAGCCGCCAAAGTGGAACATGCCGATCTCGTCGCCCTTGTTGACGTGCTGGCCCTCCTTGACGCCAATGTCGCAGGTGCTGACCTCGTCCATGCCGACACCAATGAACGCCATCAGGCCAATGTCCTTGTTGTCGGCCTCGAAGAAGATGACGGCGCGCGTGGCCAGGGCCGTCAGGTAGCCCTGGGCGACAGTGATACCCTTGACGTCAATGTCGTGGTGGGTGTGGCCCTCCTGGCCCTCGAAGAGCGGCTCACTGAAGTAGGTGCCGTCCTGCACGAACGCGCGCTTGACCGTACCCGAGATGGGCGCGTGCCAGCGGTGGTAGGACAGGGCCGACAGGAAGGCCTGGTAAATGGTGGCGTTCTGGAACTGGTGCGCCAGGGGGTCGTGTGCGAGCATGTCGAGCACGCTGTACGGCTGGCCCTTGATCCAGAAGCGGTCGCGCAGCTGGGCCTTGCGGGCGACGTGGTAGGTGCGGCTCTCACAAGCGTTGTTGATGATGGCATTGTTGTCGGGCTCGGCCACAGGGCGGACCTCCTCGCGGACGTGGCGCGTAAAGAAGTCGTCCCAAGACTTGTAGCCGTAGTGCTTGGCGGTCGGTCGCAGACGTACATGTCCTCAAACTTGTGGTTCGTCTTGTAGGGCGCGTTGGCGACCTCCATCAGATCTTTGTAGCCGACCTTACCGAACCAGCCGGTCTCGTGGTCGCCCAGGACCTCGGCGGACTCGGGCGTCATCAGGTACTTGCCCCAGACGTTCAGCACCTTCTTGAGCATGCGGTTGACGTCCGGATCCAAAAAGGCGGCGTGGCCGCTGGGGGTACCCATGACATAGTCAAAGATGGCGCACAGCGGCACACCGACCATGCCGACGCTCTGGGCAGCGTTGGTCCACTCGGGAGCTTTGCTGAAGCTGTGGTTGAGGACGTCGAGCATGTGGGTGTAGTCGCGAATCTGGCGGCCGCCGGTGGGGTCGCGCTGGTAGACCTTGCGGTGCGGGACCTCGTCCCACATGGCCGTGAAGTACATGTAGATGCGCGGGTTGGTCTCAATGAGCTCCTGGAACTCCTTGAGGACGGGAGTCAGGGCCTCGCGCTCGGACTTGCTGTCGATGTGCTCGACGGTCTGGCGCAGCCACTCGTGCTGCACGCGGTGGTCTGCGGGAAGCCACCCACCGGGGCTGAGCTGTTAGTAGGGAGGACATCGACAAGAGAAAGAGGGCACAATGCTACACAGAGTAAGAAGACTCACTGGTGCCGACGGAAGTGCTCCGGAATGTCGTGATCGTCGCCGTGCTGCGCAACCATGATTGCGGTGTTGTGCTGTGAAGGTGTGTTTGTTGGTATGTGTTCTTAAAGCTGTAGGTTCCAATTGAAGCTGTAGTATGCCAATTGGAGATCATGCAAGAATGCCAAGAGAAAAAGTTTTAAAGTTCCTGACAGCTTCCTTCGTCAAGCTCTTAAATAGGGGACGTGGTTTCCACTTCTGGAGCTGGCAATCGGATGTGCTTGCCGTTGAGCAACGTACGACGTGTTTTGTGTGGAGGACTTTTGAGGCAGGTGCTGACGTCATGTTGCTAAAAGTGTAAGGCGCGTTCGTCATGACAGCGCCAGCGACCTGCGCCAAAAAGCGCCAACAGCCAAACAAAGGGCTGTAAGCGTGGGCAAAGGGACAGAAAAGGCGCACACAAAGAGGCCAGCCATCCCCGCAATTGCAAACTTGTAAAGTGGTAGAACGAATCGCGATCGAGAATAGATCGCGTACGTAAAAAAAGAAGCTTTGTGCCAAGATTTTTGTTGTTTTTTGTCCATCAATCATCAATCGTATGGTTTTTCCATTCTCAGTTTTTCGCTTTCTCCTCTCTTTTGCCAAGCAAAACAGGAAGTGACCCCTCAGCCCCAGTGGCCTGGCGAGCCTGGTCCCTGTCGTCAGTTCCTATTTGGGCACTTACACGCATACCCGCTTAAACAGGTACGATCTCTGTATGTACATATCCGTACTTGCCGTCATTCCGTCACTCACACGTCGTTACCTCCGCGATCGCCTTCCCATTCGAGATTTCAGCTACTAGGGTCTTTTTATATATCTCCGTCCTCTCAAGTACTCGACCCCATTCACTCGTTTCGCGCTTCGCGCTCCCCTCGCTCCCCTAGAGCTTGCATACTTTAGACCCGCACGAGGTCATTGTGTGGACATACCGCAGCTTGCCCCCCTCCAGCCGCAGCTCGTGGCTGTCGGCCGCATTCATCATGTGCTCCCAGACGCAAAAAACGCTCACAGACCCCATGGCCTCGTCAATCACATAGCGTCTGTGTGTGTTGGGTGCTTGGTTGTGGTTTGACGGAATGCCGGCCTTGCACGAGTCGTCCGGTCGGCCACGGCCCGTGTAGGCCGAGCCCTCAAGGCGCGTGCAGGGCGTGCCCCAGGAACAGCCTTGTCGGCAGTGGCGTTGCTCCACATGTCGAGGTAGGCATCGCCGGCAGCTTGGAGCGTTGAACGGGCATCACGGGCGCTGACCGGCAAGATGACAGTCCAGTTTTCCCGGGCGATGTGGTCGAGCGTCTTTTTGGCGTCAAACAGCCAGGCACCCGTGGTGGAGACAATGGAGTCGACGGACACGACTTTTTGTGGTGCAGATGGATCCGTTGAATGGCGGATTTGCGTCCCAATGACATACGGATTGGCAGGATCGCCGGCGGAGACGAGCTCCGTGTACGTGGCACAAGTAGTCAAGTCAAAGTTGGTGCGGCGGTGGTCGACCTTGAGCGGCTTGGCCAGGATGCTTCCCGCCGCAGAACCGGTGGTGGGAATGTTGACGGCCTGGTTGTTCTCAAGGTATGTCCAGTTGGCGGCCGTGACGGCCAACAGAGGTGCAAGCTGGCCGGCCGTCTGCGCGGCGATGTAGGCGTCGGCTGCTTCGGTGAGGGCCGTCTGGTTGCATGTCGGCGTGTCAAGCTCAGATTGGCCAAGAGGAATAGCTTGGACAGCCGCCAGGAGCGCCGCAGTGATGACTTTTTTCATTGTAGGAGAAGATGATCTGGCGCGCTTCAGGTAAGAACTGCGATGTGCTTCGTTTTGTTGACCTGGTTTTTACCAAAGTGAGGGCGACAACGCGACTGAACTATGCTTACTTTTATTCTCCTACACATCATGAGAATATATTGTGCGGAGAACGACGGATGAATTGCCGGTGGCTAGTGCTTCTCGGAGCGCTTTTCATCTATCCGTCGTATTAAGCCGGAGTCGACTCGACAGCTGTCGGCAAGTGATAGCCAAGACTCTTAAAGTAAATTGAATGAATGCGTAAGTTTGTAAATCGAAATATATATACATTGATAGCCAAAGGTGCGCGTTTGCCTACAGGCTTATCCCAATATGCCCTTGGAAGGATGTCGACTGGTGCAGCTCCGTCTTCGTGACCAGCGGCTTCAGCTCCGCCAGCAGAGCCGCCAGCGAGCCGCCAACCGCATTCTCATGATCAAACGCGGCCCGTGTCCGTGTCCGCACCCAAAGTGTCGCCAATGTGTTGTCTTTGAGCTCGCGCAGCACGATAGCGCTCTGCAATCCCTTGCTGTCGTCCAGCGTGCCTTCTTGGCGGCCGCCGCAAACTCTGCCAGCCGTGCCAGCACTGCCGCCCTCTTGACCGAGTCGGCGGCCCACAGGTGCAGCACAGCGACATGGCTTGCTGTGCCGTCCCGCTCAGCATCGTCCCACCGCTTCAAAAAGCTGCCGGGTGTGCTGGTCTCCTCGTCGTAGTGGTGCAAATCGTAATCAGGGCTCGTCAGTCCTTGCTGGGTACGGAGAAGAGAATCACTGTCGACAAGTGCCATTTCGCGCTTAAAGATGTCGGACGAGACGTGGTCGATAAAGAAGCCCAGCGGGTGGGTGTAGCCCTCGAGGCCCCAGAGGGTGTCGGGCTCGCCATCAATGTCGGCGCCCCAGTAGTAGGAGTCGCCGTAGCGCTCGGTGGCAGAGACGCCGCAGAGGTGGACGAGTCGCTCTTTCCACTGAGCTTGTCAGTGACAAGTATTGGCGTTTCAGACACGGCAATCAACTTACGATTGGAAGGGCACCGTCACGGCCGACGACGCGGGCGACAACAAAAAATCGTGGAGATGTCATTGTGGTGAGGCTTGCGAGATACAACGATTTGGGACAAAAACCAACAGAGGCAAAGAAGAAAAAACAGAGAGAGTACAGCTTCGCGTCAATTAGCGCTGAGAAAGGCTGTTGGATCCAACTGCCAAAATCTATAATATAGCAAGTGAAGAGTATGTAAATGTGAGAGGCCAACGCAAGGTAGTTTGTACAACTTGAGAGATAAAAGCAGAGACAAAAGGAGAGACAAAGCTACGAGTAGGTTATCGTCACTTCTGAGAGACAATTGTCGGGTCGGCACAAAATCACACAGAATGACGAAAGCTCAAGAAACGGAGCAATATCGGACTAACACCAGCAAGAGCGTGTCAAGTTGGAGTCGGAACTAAAGCCGGACAGCATTGAATGCGGAGAAAGAGGGGAGGGAAAGAAGCGAGCAGAAGACACACAAGAAAACTCACAAAGGCGAGCTTGGTCTCGGCAAAGCTACTACATCATCGGAAAAGGCGCAGGTGTAAGAAAGTTATGTGGTATCCAGCCACCGAAGGTATCTTTGCGAGTGTGAAAATACGGATCACGAGATGTACATGGCGTGTCTACTTCACACTTGACGGTGTTTACATTGATTTAAGACCTTTTTTTTGTCTCATTATTTGCTCAAACTCTTGTATGTACATCTATTGGCCTTCCATCTTAATGCAGACAGTAACCACCATCAACAGGTAGACTGATGCCAGTAATGTAGCTGGCGCGATCACTGCACAGGAAGATGATGGCGTCGGCAATTTCTTGCGGGTTGGCCAAACGGCCCATGGCTGTCTTTTCGATAGACGGGGCAAGCTGTGATGTTAGTTGTGCGCTTTCAATCTGTTTACGGTGAATGGCGACTTACCGATTTCCGTGTTGACTCAATCAAAAGTGGTGTGTCAATGAATCTGGACTGTTTAGCGAAAGTAAGTCAATAAAAGTATACCGAAAAGTCGACTCACCCCGGACACACGCCGTTGACGCGCACACCCTTCCGGGCATAATCAAGAGCATCAGTCCGCGTCAGACCGACCAGGCCGTGCTTCGATATCGTGTACAGCCCCAGCGTCGGCATCGCCAAAAGACCTAAGATCGAGTCGACATTGACAATGGCTCCGCGGGCTGGAACACGTCCATCGACTCTGTCTGCTGGTGCCACTTCGAGTGGTTCTTGCGCCGCCATCTGTGCCAGCTCCAGCCGCTCACAGAACCAGACGCCGCGCAGGTTGACACCAATAACACGCTCAAAGTCGTCCGTCTGCGTATCCTGTGTGAGGCCCAGTGGTTGGCCGATGCCCGCATTGTTGACGGCATAGTCGACACGGCCCCATTTGGTGACAATGCTGGCAAAGGCCGTCTTGACTTCTTCCTCTTTGAGCAGGTCGGCGACGAGTGGGAGAAACACGGCATCTGGAGCCAGCTCTGTGACGAGGCGCTCCGTCTCTTTGAGACCAGACTCGGAAATGTCAAGGCCGGCCAGTTTACGAACGCCGTCGCGGGCAAACTGGAGGATGGCATGGCGGCCGACCATGCCGCCAGCGCCAGTGACAAACGCGACACTGGAAAATGAGTTAGTGGAGGCTTGAGGGGATGAAGATATTGAAGACAAACTGACGCTGTTGGATTGAGAACCATTTCGCTAAGTTTTTTTTGGGTTCAAATCGAAAGTAGATGGTAAATAGTAGATTACAGAAAATATCAGAAAACTTCGGCGGTGACGCGAAAGTGTAAATGAGGTACAATGCCCGGTGTAGGTGTTGTTTAAAGATGGCCTGAAAGTTGTGAAAAGCTACTCTCGCCAAACGATGTCCTTCCCCTCATCGACTTCCCTCCGCCTTCCATAAGGTAACCCTCACATGTTCTTAATCTGGCAACAGCGAAGTTTCGTATCGAAATTGGAAAGAGTTGTTCGATTGATGTTGTCATCACCATCGCTCCTACCCTGACGGGTTTCGCGGGGAAGGCACACACCTGGAGGCTCGACTTACATGGAAGGTGCGCCCCACCGGACGATCTTCGGGGCGTTTTCCGACTTCCCCTTTCTTTCCAGTCACCAATTTACACCGTTCTCCTTTCTCCATCAGTTTCTCTATTTTCAGTCAACTTTTTCTCTGAGTCCCCGGCCCTTTGCCCCGCGCCGTCTTCGCCGTCACTGTCAATCAGTTTCAAGTCCATCTACAGACTGTTCACGCCGAGAAGAGATGCTGCGAGGTGCACTGCGGATCAGCAATGCCCCGCAGACAAGTCAAAATGGACGAAGCTACTTCAAGATGCCATCATGTGGTGAAGAAGGGGAAGAAGCTATGAGTGACCCTTTAGCTTCTTTTATTTGACGTCTACTTTCTCTACTTTTTTTTTTTTGGACATTTTCTGTCACATTTCTCGTCATCTTCCCTCCCTCCCCGCACGACCTCGAACTACGACACATCCAACTTCAACAACTCCAAACTTCTCTCAAAATGCCCACCGCACAAGCTCTCCAGCTCATTATGGTGCCGCACCGGCCGGCCGTGCCCGACGAGATCAACCGTGACCTCGCTCCGGCATTTGCCCTTCTCGAAAAAGCATCCGGGCTGACAGGCCTGTGGCGCGGCCGCAAGTTTGAAGACCGTTATACTCAGGTCGCGCTGTGCCTGTGGACGAGCCTCGAGGCATCGCACAAGTTCTTTACGAGCCCAGACTATGAGACTTTCCACAAGGTGCTGCAGCCGGCAATGAACGGCCGCTCGATCACATGGCAGACACATGCGCTGCTGGACCACTCACCGCTGAGCGACCGCGCCCATCTCGACAGCATTTTGTCAAGTCCGGCCATCGAGGTGGCCCTGACCAAGGTGGTCGAGGGCGGTGTGCACGGCTACTACGAGCGGTTCGGCAAAGTGGTGGCGGGCATCTTGGACGCCGAACCGGGCTGCGACGGTTATTTTATCTCGCCCATCCTGGAAGACCCGCAGGACCAGCTGTTGCTGATCAACTGGAAGTCAGTGGACGCGCACCACGAGGACTTTGAGAAGAAGCAAGGGTTTGCGGACTGTATCACGTCGTTGCGGGACTACTACCGGGTGTTTGTCGTGCCGTGGCACATTACGGAGTTAAAGCAGGTGTCTCTGTAAACCGGTGAGAGGTTGTCATGTGTCTTTATTTATGTTGCTATATACAGTCGAGCCAAATCTACTTCACCCATTCATTCCACCCCTACGACGCGGAGTATCCGCCGTCAACGGTCCAGTTGGCTGTATTGTTAGTGAGAGAAAGGAGAGAAGGGAGAGGATAGAAGAAAGAGTGGAGGGTGGTCAACTTACCTCCCGTCACATACGACGCATCGTCGGTCATCAGGAAACACAGAACCTTGGCCACCTCCTCGGCCGTGCCCACACGGTTCAAAAACGTTGCACCACCTGCCGCATCCGATGTAAACAGCCCCTTGGCCTCGCCGTCGTGCAGCACGGGCGTGTCAATGGGTCCCGGCAACACCGCATTGATGCGGATGCCCTCGCGGCCGTACTCACCGCCACCGATTCGGTCAAGCCAATCACACCAAACTTGCTCGTCGAGTACGCCGCATTGTACGGCAGACCGCGCAGACCGGCCACACTGGCCACATTGACAATCGCGCCGCCCGGTCTTGTCAGGAACGGCAGCTGGGCGCGCATGCTGTGCAGCACACCCGTCAAGTTGATGCCGAGAGTGCGGTCCCACTCGTCTTGTTTAATGGTCTCGCAGCGAATGTCCGGGTGGCCACCGGGAATACCCGCGACATTGGCGGCGCCGTCGAGCCGGCCACCAAAGGCCTTGACGGCACTCTCGACCCAGCTCTCGACCTGGGTGCGCTTGCTGACGTCGACGCGGGTGACGGTGATTTGGGGTGCGCCGACCGAGGCGTCACGGGCAGCGGCGGCGGCTTCACACAGCTTGCGAGTCTTTTCGAGGCCGATCTCGTTGACGTCGCTAATGGCGACACCAGCGGCGCCCAGCTGGAGCAGACGCACAGCCGTGCACTGGCCGATGCCGGAAGCGGCGCCGGTGACCGTGTAGACGCGGCGGAGAAGAGGAGCGGCGAGGGACATATTGAGGCGTGATGATATTCAAAGTTTCTTAGTGGTTCTACTTTTCGTAGATTTTGCTCATTGAATTACAGTATTTACATCCAGGACGACCGCATTCATGGTCCCCGCGTTCAGTATTCAGGGCCGTGATTTCTGGGGCTGTCTTCTACGGTTCCTCTTCTCCGCGATCCCAAGTGCCTCTATTCTCTTTTCGTTTTTAGCTTCTGCACAGTTCCTCTGGCTGATGGAGAAGAGCTGAATTGGCACTTCCTGGTAGCTATATATTTTGCTTTTTTACACGCTTTTATCTGCTTCATGCACCGTTTCTTGTTAAAGAGCCATGAAGGAGCCCACTCTGGCTAACGAACCCCGAGGTAGCGCGGATAACGTCTAGCCTAGACCGGATCCAAAGGCTGGCAGAAGCGGCGCTTTTAAGAGATAACTTTGCCAATGTTGGAGAAGAAAGAAACAACAGGCAGCTTGAAATAATTGGAGAAAGTCGGGGTTGTATTGTGGGACTTCTTGTTTGACTTCTTCGGTGGACCGTCTTCGGGGCAACTCTCCGCACTTTTTGGTGGGAAACATTCACACTCGAACTCGCAACGGACGAACACGCCAGATCGACGGCGATATGAGAAGAGGCCGTGAGAATGAACACTATGGCCATCGGAGAGACGCAGATCGGCCAGTAGTTACTCAAACTTGAAGAGAGGACGAAGATGACGGAAAAACTGTGCGAGAGCTAGCTCGTTGGTTGGTCTTGCTCTGGTGACAACAGAAGGAGGGGAAAAGAGGAAAAAACGAGGGCAAATGTGACGACGAAAGACTTTCAGGGCCATTTCCGAAGTGAATTACTAGGCGAGGCTGCAATAAAAAACGCTTGATCGCATCAAAGGGATGTGCACCGAAGTAAACTAAATCACAGCCACCTCTGCCACAAAACAGCGAAGCATCACGACATTGGCAATAAGCACTCTCCACACAACTCGCTCACTTCAAACACCCCCCACACACTCCAAACAATGTCGGTCAAGGACAGAGTCGCCATCATCACGGGCGCCGGCGGCGGTCTCGGCCGCGAATATGCATTGCTTCTCGCCAGCAAAGGCGCCAAGGTCGTCGTCAACGATTACGGTGGATCTCTCGATGGCAAAGCCGGCACGATTGCCCGCGCCCAAACCGTCGTCGACGAGATTACGGCTGCCGGTGGCACGGCCATCGCGGACGGCCACGATGTGTCCAAAAAGGACGACGCCAAGGCCATTGCCCAGCTGGCTCTGGATACCTGGGGCCACATCGACATTCTTGTCAACAATGCGGGCATCACGGGCCGCACGAGTCCCATTGACGATCTGGACGTCGATGCGTTCATGCGGGTGCTCGAGATTGGCACGCTGGGCGCCCACTTGATGACGAGTGCCGTGTGGAAGGCCATGGCCGCACAAAAGCACGGCCGGATCGTGTACATTGCCTCGGACGGCATTCTGGGCTTTGGTGCGGGCGGCGACTGTGCCTATGCTGCCAGCAAGGGTGCCAACTATGCCCTGGTGCGCGATCTGGGCCGGTACAGCCCGCAGTTTGGCATCAAGATCAATGCACTGTTTCCCTCGGCGAGCACGCGCATGACGGAGCTGTCGGAGGGCGCCAAGTTTATCACAGGAACCTACTTTGCAGCAAGCACGTGCGCGCCTGTTGTTGCCGCTTTGGTGTCGGACGAGTGCCCCGTGTCTGGCGAGGGGTTCACGGCAGGTGCGAACCGGTCGGCGCGCATGACCATGGCCACTTTTCCCGGCCACACGCAGGAAACCACGGCCGAGGGTTACCTCAAGAACTGGGATGCCGTATGGGGCAAGACCGCGGATGCATATGTGCCGACCGGGACACTGGATCACGTGCGGTACGGCGTGTTAAACGCAACAGGGCAGGAGCTCAAGGTTGAGGACATTCCGGGTCTTGGTGTCTTGTCGAAGGATTAGAAGGGTGGAAATGTTTTGTAAATATGTCAAATATTGTGAGATGTAAATGAATGAATCAGAATAAGACAGCCCCTTGCAGTATGGATAGAGAAGAAGAGAAGAAGAAAAGTGCCCTTTACCACTAATGATTTCTTTTTTATTCTTCAAAGTCACTTTATTTTCTAACTCCGTGTTTTAAATTTCTAAAGGTTAATTTTATTTATTTTTATGCTGTATTTATGGTACATGAAAAGATGCATGAGATGAAACTCTAAAATAATATGCGAGGGTACTCGACAAGGTAAACCAAAGATAAAATCAGAAGGAAACGAACAAAGGAGAAAAAGAAATGCAAGAAGCAAAGACAAGATAAAAGGATCAAAGACAACCCCACCCCCTCTCTACTACTGCCCCAGAATGGACCGCATCACAGTGTCCAGCTTCTTTGCACACGCCGCTTCATCACCGGCCACTTCCTGTGCACGCCACGCCACGAAACGGTCGGGGCGCACCAGCACCGCTCCAGACTCGCCGACACCGCGCAGCTCGGCCCAGGCAAAGTAGAAATCTTCCCAGTCCTGGCGGAAACCGACGGCGTGGACTTCGAGGGGCACGCCACCCAGAGCCTGGGAGACTTGAGCAGCGGCACCGCGCCAGGCCTCGCCGCCGATGCCCGTGAACAGGACAAATTTGCCATGGCCGGCAATGTCAATGGTGGATGTGGGCTTGACTTGAGGGACAGCGCCGCGGTTGAGCCAGGCATGGGGCAGGCGGGAGCCTGGGTAGGTGTTTGGCTCGTGGTACAGAATAGGATCCTGGGCGGCGCGGCCGGGGAGTGTCCAAGGTTCAGTCTCGTCGGCCGTGTAAATGCCCTTGCCGTTGTAGTGCTGGTTCATCTCGACGCCCAGACCATTAAACTCGTGGGCGGTATGATGAATGGCCTTGTGCAACATCTGGCGGCGGGCTTGACCTGCGGCTGTGGGTGCTTCAAGCTCATCAAGAGCGGCACGACGCTCTTCCAGCGTCTTGGGCAAAGTTCCCAGCGCGTCCCAGACGTTGTGGTGGTCACGGAAACCCTGGTTGGCGCGTGTAATGATGCCCTTGCCGACAGGCTGGCGTTCGATACTGTATGTATCTAGGAGTGACGGACTGGCCAAGCCTTTGTGCACATAGGCGATCTTCCATGCAAGGTTGAATGCATCCTGGATACACGTGTTGGATCCCAGACCGTTCATCGGCGGGTGGCGATGGACCGCATCCCCCAAACAAAAGACATTGCCGACTGAGTACGTCTCGGCGACAATCTCGTTGATGAACCACTTGCTGACATTTAGAATTTCGGCGGGCGTGTCGTCGCCGATAAAGTCGCGTACGCGCTCCAGGTACTGCTCGTTAGTAATCTTGGAAATGGATTCGTAGTTGTCAGCACCATCGACGTCGCGGCTGGGAAAGAGGATAAACATCCACTCGTGCCAGGGCTTGACCATGCGCACAATGCCCATCCACCCAAAGGCCGGGTGCTCGCGGTCGGGCTGCATGACCCAGTGGAGGTTGCCACGGCGGGCATCAACAAGATGCGAAAGGTCGGCCCTCACGAGCACATTGACGGCCAGACCCTGACCGGGCTTCTTGATGAGCGGCAGATCGAGCTGCTTGACGACCTGGCTCTGGGCGCCGTCTGCACCAAAGATATACTTTGTGCGCACGCGGTACTCGACATTGGTGACCTTGTCGCGCAGTGTGGCCGTGTACAGCCCGGACTCCGTATCCTGGACAAAAGAAACGAGTGCCGTGTCGAAGCGCACCTTGTAGCCCGAGTTGGTGGCGTGCCGCACAAGAACGGGCTCCAACAACGTCTGCGGTAGGTCCACCGGTGCACACGGGCTGACACTTTCATAGTCGCCCTAGAGGAGAGGAAGGGGAAGGAGTCAATAAAAGTATGGACGGGTGAAAGCCATATTTGAATAAAGAGAGGGAGGGCTCACCTTCCGCTTGGGATCGTTACCCAGGAATACAAACGTGCATACTCGGCACCTGCCATGCTGTGGCACCATCTTGTGTGCATCATGCAGCTGCCCTCGGACGACACCTGCTTGAGGTCCGCATCCAGGCCAATGTCGCGCAGACACTCGAGCGCCGCGATGTTGGTAATGTGTGCACGGGGCGTGTTGGCCGTACCGGGAGCGGCACTGACCATGATGCCCTTGAGACCATACTCAGCCAGGAAACAGGCAAGAGAAGCACCCGATGGACCGGCACCGACAATCAAAAACTCGGTCTCCAAGACTTCACTACTGACAGCAGCAGGCAGACGGTCGATACCGTATGGAAGTGGAGGGTGTGTAGAGGTAGATGGAGGGGGAGACGAAGTGGAAGCAGCATGAGAACCGTTGACGGCTGGAGGTGCAGCCGATGCAGAAGAAACTCCATTGACATGAGGCTCACCATTGGGCGCACTTCTGTCTGTGGCTGCCGTCAATGTCTGCCATTGAGCTGTGGGCGATGCGGACAAAGACGAAGAAAGAGGCATGTTGGAAGAAGGTGGAGGCGTGCTGCCAGTGCTGATGCTGAGTCCAGGTGGCGGCATTGTTTGAAAGTTGCGAGTGAGGGAGATGGTGGTAGCTGTTGGAGCACGAGAAAGATGAGAAGCTCTTGATGATGATGAAGGAGTCAATGAAAGAAGACGGAGACGAGGTGTGAGAGTTGAAGATGGTCGAAGCGTCAAGGCCAGCCGGTGAATGGAGCAAGATGAGGCAGGTGTCGGCATGTCGTGATGATCAGATCGAAGAAAACCCAACAATAGACGTTTGTATCCGTATTTATCTTTGTTTCCGGTCTTTCGTGTATCCGGATCGGATGTATCCCTCCTTGACCTTTCCTCAACAACAACCTAGTTGTCTGCTTTGCTTGCTTTGTTGACGCTCCCTCAAGACTGACAAAGCGTTATGTAAGTGGAGGCAGGTGGGAGGAATGGTGATGATAAAGGACAAGGAAGATGTTGTAATGGAGAGTAATGAGGACCAAAATGTGGAGGGAGGGGGACAGAAAAAATAGAAAAACATAGAAGGTACCAAAGGTACAAAAAGGTAAACGATGCTAGACAACTCCAAACGGACTCGCACTCATTGGCTCGGGCAAATCAGATGTTCGAAACTGCAAGCTGCAAGCTGTTGTAGGTCTGTGTGTTTGTGGGTGTGTACCTGTGAGTTTGGTATTGTGTTGGTGAATGCTTGTGTCTCTGTATCTGGAACTGCAGCTGGCACGGAATACCGGCAGACGAACCGTGGTTTATTTTCGAGGAAAGGAGGGAGGATATACAGAAAAGGCAATGGAACAACGGAACGGGAAGAGCACTGCGGGAATACAAACACACGGGAAAACAACGAACGGACAAGAAAAAACAATGGGACGAAATGGAGTGTACCGTGGAGTGTAAAGGAACAATAAACCAATAAACCAAACACCATAAGATCCTAGAAAAATGAAAATGGCGTTGACTTACACAGAAACTTGCATAGAAACTGGCGGACAATTGCTGAAACAAGGCGCAACACTTGCTGCGAGCTCCCACCAAGTTACACCCAAATATCAATAATATTTCATTGAGAATATTACAAAGTGATATCCAACACACACAAGAGTAGCTGCAATGGCCCGCTATGGATTCCCGAGTGGAGATACGGGGCGGGCTGTTGTTTGCGGGATGGTGCAGGCGAATAACATGGAAAGGGAGGCCAAAGAACGACTGAAAAGCAAACAGTCCGAAGATCGTCCGGCGCCGGCCCGCCACCCCCAAAATTCCTCCGCATTTTCGACCATCTGCCCCAGGAAATTGACAAAGAAAGGACAAATCAACGGTGGATTGCACAAAATTGAGAAAAGGCAGTTCCCGAGTGGCGATTGAACTTACTGGGGGCGGATGTTTGGTCGTGCATTTTCGTATGTTTTGGTCCCTTTCGTTGTGTGTGATGTTAGTGTTAGTCCAATATTCCCACGATTGTATTCTCCGTCTTCAGGGCCCAATTTCGGACCATCTATTCAATACCACACACCACATCTGACTTCATCTGTTTGGATGAGCCTCTCATGACACGATTTGGTGCCGTATCTCCGTAGGGTATCTCTCAAACGTCTGTGTCGAGTGTACTTTGTATGTAGTGGAAGGGCGCACCAACTGCCGGCTGTGCACGCCGCAAGACGATGTGATCTCATCAGCAGAGCTTGGCCTCCTTTCCCCTTGTGCAACTCCGTCATGGCCTTGAATATCCGTATTTCCACTCTTTTCGAGGTGCTAACATCCAGACGGTGATGTTTGTAAGTGAACAATCCGATATATCAGTCGTGGCGTGACATCGATAAGGCTGTCAATGTTAACAAAGAAGACGAAAAATAACAAAACGCAATAGCAGCACAACATCCACAATGACATCCACATCTGCCTCCCGCAAAATCTCGCTGGTGCGCATCGCCCACGTCTACTACACTCACAAAGACGCCGTGAGTGCCGCGCGCTTCCTCGATGATTTTGGCTTCTCCAAAGTCGAGGGCCACACATCGTCGGAAGCTGGCCGGACCTACTACCGCGGCACCGGCACTGAGCCGTTTGTGTACTGCCTGTTCGTCTGGTCCGAGGACAAGTTTGGCGGTGCGGCGTTTGTTGTTGAGACGCGCGACGACTTGGAGCTTGCAGCGGCCACGATCCCCAGTGCCACGCCCGTGCACGAGATGAAAGACGAGCCGGGCGGAGGATATCGCGTGACGTTCCCAGACCCGGTCGACGGGTTTCCCTTTCATCTTGTATGGGGGCAGACACCGGTGGCCAAGTTAGGCGATGTGCCGTCCTGTGACCGCCCCTTTAACTTTGTGAGTCGTGGTGGTATTATAGGTGTGAATGGGGATAATAAGGATAACAGAAAGCTGACCCCTTTTTCAGCCGTCTCAAAAACATCGGGAAGGCAACAAGTTCCAGAGATTCGAAAAGGGTAAGTGCGCTCCTTCCGTCTGTCGCGTTCCCCCTTTCACTCCTTCCTTCCATCTTCCTCGCTCCTTCCTTAACCCTCACTCACATACATCTTCGTTCCTTCCCCATCTGACGTCTTCAGGCCCCGCCCCGGTCCACAAGCTCGGCCACTTTGGCATGTGCGTCACCGACTTTGCCGCGCCTACCAGTTCTATACCTCCCGCTTCAACTTTGTGCCCAGCGACATTGTCCACGATGCTGAGGACCGTGACATTACCACCTTTTTGCATTTAGACCGCGGCGATGAACTCGTCGACCACCACTGCTTCTTTTTCTTTGAGGGCCCCGTCTCGCACGTCCACCACTCGTCCTACGAGACGTACGATTTCGATACACAGGTGCTTGGCCACGATTGGTTGAGAGGCAAAGGATACGAGAACTGCTGGGGCGTTGGCAGGCACGTCATGGGCAGCCAGATCTTTGATTATTGGTTCGATACCTCCAAGTTCATCCTGGAACACTATGTGGACGGCGACCTGGTGAACCAAAGCTGCAAGACGAACCGATCGCAGGCGTCGCCGGATGGGCTGCACGTGTGGGGTAGGTCAACTTTTTTCTTCTTGATTTTCCTCTTCTATTGGCAGTGCTAACAATGTAGGCCCCGACTTGCCGCCGACGTTTTTGTTGTAGATACAGTGGTGGTCTAGAATATGTCTGAGTATGAGAATGTTTCGAAAAACAGATGTTTTGATGCCAACATTGTACTGCATGAGAATGAACGAGAAATTTGAAACAGGTATGAAGTAGGCGAAAAGGAAAGAAGACAGGAGAATACATTGTCTTGTTTTGCACTTTTGTGTGACAACATGACAAACATGCAAACCAATGGCAAACAGTGCTCGAATAGCACAGCATACACTCTGCGCGCATTGCTGTGTGGTCATGTTTATCTAGGTCTGTATACAATGCATTATGTTGTACATAGCGTTTAATGTGAGTTAATAGTCATGAAGATTAAAGAGCACATAAATTTCACTAATTATTGGAGTCTTTGTGGGTGTATACTTTTGTCTTTATTTTTTGTTTTATAGAAGAGCGTAGAGTGGCCGGGCACCATGAAGAGAATTTAAAAAGAGTGTGTAGTAAGAAACAGAAAAAAAAAAGATACAGAAGAATAAAAAAGAAGAGTTGTTAAAGGCCCTCACTCACTCACAGTCTCCATGTCTCTCTCCTTTGTATAATAAAAAGCACATCCAACAGTTCGCCTATTTGCTCCTCTCTTTGTGTTCCTCCTGTAATCCCCAATGTCCTCCTTGTGTGTAAAAGAAAATCAGAACAACACGCCTATACTTCCAAGAATAGCAAATAAAAAAACACAAAACTGATCAATCGCAAACTTTCAAACAAAACCAAAAAGCAAACAGATGCCCTAAATACGCACGCACAGAAAACAAAAGATTATTTCCCGCAATGCTCCCTAAAAAGTCGTGAATGTGTTGTTGTTGCTTTGTGTAACTCCTTCCCCATGTGTCGCCGCGGGTTGCCCCCCCCCCTTTCCCAGCTTAGTGTTCTCCTTCCTCTTTATTGTTTGCCCATCCATCTAGTCGTAGCTTGTCGTGCGTCGTATTCGTCTGCTCAGTTGCCGGTCGTCATCGTCATCGCTGCCCCTATCACATCCCCTTCCCGTTTATTCTGTTCGATAAAACTTCTTGTACAGGAGATGCAGCAGCAGGTTGACGTTGAGCCGCAGGTTGCCCTCAAACACGTTCATGAACTGGTGCGCCTCAAACTGTGCCTGCAGCAAATCTTCAATCGACACGAGAGCACTGGCACCGGGGATCTGGATATGACCGCGGGAGCCCTCGATCGAAAAGACACCGACCTCGTCGCAGGAAATCGTCAGATTGATCTTGTCGTAGTCGCGGTCCATGACGCCCGTCCACGACACGACGGCACCCTTTTCGGCCAGCGACCGCACACTGTACTTGTACGAGCCAAACTTGGGGACACGGCCACTGCGCTCGAGCTCGCGCTGGTGGTTGTACTGCTTGGTGAAGGGCAGCAGGAACCGCTTCTTGCCCTTTTTGTTTTGCAGCGTCGCCATGGCCTGCTCAATGTAGTCGTCGTAGCTCTTGCGCTTCTGCTCGAGGTACTTGGCCTTTTCGTGCAGGTTGCCGAGTGTCAGACGCACACCCTCGAGCTCGCGCTGCCGCTGCACGCGACGGCGGCTCTTGGTGCGGATATCGAGGGCGATGGCGTTGAGCACGTCCTGGTAGTGGTTGTGCTTGGAAATGCGGCCCAGCTGCTCCAGCCGCAGCACGTTTTCCAAAGCTGTGCGCTTGAGGTCATAGTACGACATGCGGGTCACATCGACCATGTTGGCGTCCGAGTACGCACCGCGCGTGTTGCTGCCGACGGCAAAGTCGTCCCGCAGCAGCGACTGCCACTTCTGCTCGTCCTGTGGGTGAATCGGCTTCACAAGCACGTCCAGGAGGTTCACGCCAGTCTGCACACGGATAATATACAGAATGCACCGCTTCGTCTCCATGAAGAGGGCCTTGACCTCCGCCTCGGGGTCATCCACATCGTGCAGTTTGGGTGTCAGGTACATCTGGATGTCCGACGAACCCGCTGCCGTCATCTCGCTCTCGTTGTTCTTAGCACTGCCCAGCTCCTGCACAATCTCCCGCAACATGTCGTCGCGGTTCGGGCAGATCGCCGGCAGCTCCGAGACCACCGTCTGGTGGATGGCGAAGATGTCCGTCATCTTGATGTACAGTGTCGGCTTGTTCTTGGCGTACAGGTCGTTGAACTCGTCAATGTCGAACGTGCTCTCGGCATCGGGGACCGACACAAGTGCTTCCATGATACGGCCCAGGCGGGCCACCGAGTCGGCGATGAAAGCGTTGAGGGGCAGCAGGTGGATGTTGTCGCCGCCAAACGGACGGCCGCTGGCAATCTGGCCAAGTACCTTGGACACTTCGCCGAGGTTACGCTTCTGCAGCGGGCTGAGGTTCTTATCAATAACGCCAACGTTTTCGGGCGAGGTGACGGCCGGTTGAAGGTAGAAGCGCCAGAGCCAGTTGCCGACAAGTTGCAACAAGTATTGCGGGGGTTCGCGCTGGAAGTGCTGGCACAGTGAGTCGAACATCTGCCGGCAGATGAAGCGAATACCGTACGGCAGGCGGGGTAAGAGGTCTTCGAGCGACAGCAGGAACTGGTCCGAGATCTCACGCAGGTCGCGGAGATGGTCGATAAACAGCTCCTGCGTCTCGGGGTCCTTAATGGCGTGTTCGCGCGGAACATCGCGCGGGCGGTGGCTGGGCTGGCCTGTCCGGAGCTCTTCGTTGTTGATGGCCGAGCGGTAGATCTGCAGCGGGTCGCTCTCCAGGTCAAGCGCGGGGTCTTCGATAATGTTGTCGCGGATCATAGGACCCAGGAGGTCGCGCAGGTATTTCCGGTCGCGGGGTGAGCGTGTGTAGTTGGCGAGCAGCTTCTGCCAGAAGTAGTTGCCGCGGACGTACTCCTGGATGGTCGAGGAACCGTCAATTTCCTCGCTGATCGAGCGTGAGATCAGCTTCAGCAGGTAGTACTCCTCTCTCCGCTTCTGGGCATAGCCAAAGAGGCTCATGATCAGAAGCTCGATGCGGCGCCACTCCTTGTCGGGCATGCCCTGCATGCGCACACGGCGGAACAGACGCGCTAGGTACTGGGGCTGCGTCTGCAGATTAAAGAAGAGCTGCTGGTACAGATCCAGCTTCTTGCGGGAGCCCTTGTTGAGCGCCTTGAGGTCGAACTGGTTGGCAGAGGTCATGGGCGTGCTAGCGAGTATGTTACCGGCGTGGCCGCCAAAGTTGCTCTGGTGGCGCACGACCTCGTCCAGGGTGATTTTGTTCTTGACGAGCAGAGCAATCTTGATGTCGAGCTGATCAATGTACTGCTCCATCGTCTCGTTCTGCCGGACCTGCTGCACAACCGTCTTGCGCATGCGCTCAAACTCAACCTCCTCGTTGAAGTCAAAGTCGCTGTCATTGAGCAGATGGACAAAGTTCTTGACGGCGTTGACCGGGGGGTTCTTGCCGGTGGTGAGGCTCTTGTAGGCCTCGCCCTGCATCTTGGCGCGGACGAAGCTCTGGATCTTGACAACGCGTTGCATATTCTCGTTGAAGAAACGCTTCTTCTCGGCAAACTTGCGACGTACAATGAAGGCCTTGGCGGCGGCTTGGATAGCAATGATCGACTCCTCCTCCTCGTCGAGCTGGTTGAGGAGCTCGCCAATCTCACTGCGCAAAAGCATCGCCCGGGACAGAGCTTGGAGCTGAATAATCTCCGGCGTGTTGGAGCGCAGGTCCTCGAGGAAAGCAAAGTGCTTCTGGCGGAAGGTGTAGGCACGAGCATGGGCCTGGAGGCGTGTGATCTGGGGTTCCTGGGCAGAGAGCGCATTAAGATCGCCGGCAACCCGAAGGCGCTCGAGCATACCACGGACACGGGACTGCAGTTCAATCACCTCGGTCTCACAGGCGTCCAGACCATCGAGCGTCTCGGTGATGCTGCGTCTAACAGCAGCAGCCCGGATGCTGGCCTGGAGCTCTTGGATCTGGGGCACGTGCTGGCGGAGCTCGGCCTTGAGTGCAGCAACGGACTGCCGGGCTTTGCCGCCCCTTGACACGGCCTGCAATTGCTCCCACTGAGGCGCAAACTGGGCAAGTGCCTCTTTCTGCAGGTGGACCTGGTGTCTCGTTAGCATAGCCCTTGCGGCGGCCTGGAGGTCGGCAATGGCATCGCTCTCGGCAAAGAGCGCGGCCTGCTCGTCCTCCAGGCGCCTTCTCAGCAGCATACCGCGAACGGCGGCCTGCAGAGCCGTGGCCGAACCGGCTGCATGCTTTGCATCCTGCTTCTGAGAAAGCATCTCTCTGCGCGTCAGGTACCCCCGGAAAACAGCCTGAATGTCTCGCACGGGTCCTGAAGCAAGCTCCAACTGAGAACGAATGTCTCGTACCTGTTTGCGGACCTTGTTGGCCCGAATGACGCTCTGCAGCTCAAGGATATCCCCGCCATGCTCTCCAAGTAGTACTCTTTCTGGTGTTGCCGTTGGCGGACAAGGAAGCCACGCGCGGCGCTTTGCAGGTTCACGGCAAAAATCCGCATCTGCATCCGGTAGTCGATGATCTGTCTGGCAAAGTCACCGCGGATGCGGGCCTGCAGGTCAATCAGCCAGCTCTCATCGTCCCAGAGCTGCTGCATTGTCTGGCCCAGCCGCATGCGCACGAGAGCGCCGCGGGCTTGTGCTTGCAGGTCGACAATGGAGGACTCGTTTTCGCCCAATTCACGTTCGATCCGCTCCTCCTCCGTCTCGACCGGCTCGGGCTCCACATCAAAGTCGGCTCCGATGTTACCGAAGCTCGGCATATTGGCACCCAACTTATCGAGGCCCTTCTGCACGGCTTCGAGCTCGTGGTGTTCGAACTCAAGCTGACCGATGAGGTTACCAATCCTAAAATCGACTATGCCCTTGCGGAAGAGCAGCCAACTCAGGGCGTGGATGCAGTAGATGACCTTGGGAATGTTCTTTTTCTCGTACAGATCAATCATTTCGAAGCGGAACAGGTCGGGCAGCTCGACCTCGTCGAGGTAGCGGAAGAAGTTGGCAATGTTGTCGGAGTAGAGGTACTGGAGTTTCTGGTGACGAATGATGCGGAAGGGGCGGTCGGGGTTGAGAGCGGCCACGACCTCGGCGAGGGTGACACCGTCCCGCAGCGCCTCCTCGAGCTCGACAATGGGCGGGATAGTGCAATGGATGACATCCTCAATCCACTCCTTGGCCTCACCAATGTGACAAAGGTACTCGTAGGCCTGGAGAAACTGCCGCTGCTTCTCCATCCAGTTCCAATCGCCGCCACCACGTCCACCAGACTTGGCTGGTGCAGCATTTTGTAGTCTTCGCCGACCACGCAGACCGACGACTTCTTGTGATGTTGCGGCGAGAGCAAAGTCGTCTGCGGAGCCAGATTGCGCCAGTTTTGACAGTGTGCGTAGCTGATTTGTCGACGACTTGCCGAGGGTTTGGAAATCGGGCGCCGCAATGGGTGCTGTGTGTGCGTGATGGAGAGTTGGGGGCATGCTGGCATGAGCGACAGCGACACTGCCGCCTCGGTTGATCGAGTCGGAACGCGCGAGGACCATGGAGTTGGGACGAATGGCGGAGAGCGGCGCTTGTGGGCGATTGCTGCCGAACCGGTCGCGGTCGTTCTCGATGTTGTTGTTATCGCGGTCAAGGCCATGGTGCTTGCTCGAAAGGGAGCCGATGTCGACGCTCTGGCCACGGTCGTGGCGCGCGAGTCTCTTTACTGGTGATGTTGGCGGCGATGTGACGGATGATGTGAGCGTTGGCACCGTGGGCGCTGGTGCCTGAGGCAACGGACGTAATGATCGCCGCGCATTGCCATAGATGTTCTCACCATTGGCATTCACATTGGCCTTGGGCGGCGACGAGGGTGCGGAGACCTGGAGGCTGGAGAAGGACGTGGTGAGTCGGGCAGCCTCGCTCTGGCCGCGTTTGTGTCCCAGCGACGAGTACGCGCCAGAGTACGATGTCATGCTACTGGCAACCGAGCTCTGGTCCGAGGCGTGCGAGTATCCAGAGGACGCGTTAGAGTAGCCAGACGAGGCGGACGAGGACGCTGTTGATGGCTGGCGAGCAACAGAGTAGTCAAACGTTGTGACTGTCGGAGGGGATGCGGTCGGTGCATCTTTGTGGTGTTGCTTGTGGAAGTCTAGTCGGAGATGAGAGATGGGAAGTCCGGGGAGTGTCAAGGACAGCTTGGAAAACTGCTGGCAGCTCCGTCGGCTTCCATGTAGGCCGGTACGGAAAAGATGTGGTGTGATATGCAATATTGTATGTGTTGGTGGTGCAAACACAAAGGGAGTGAGTGGTCGTAGGGAAGAGAGGATCGTGAGATCGAGAAATTGCGGCTTGTTGATTTGTTGATTAAAAAGTCGAAAATGAAGCAAAACAAAAGATCGCGAGGTCACGGCGAAACGACACCTGCGTCGCGCTTGTTTTCCAGCTTCAGGTTGAAGAAGACGAACACACTGGCAAGGAGAAACCAGCACGTACGGTGAAGAGAAAAGAGGTATTGAAAAAGATGACGAGAAATGAAACTTTGCATGCCAACGGACAAAGAGGGCAGTGGAGTGTTGGAATATTAGGCCAAGTCTGGAGGTGCGTGGGAAAAACTCGGACAAAATGGGACAGGAAGCAACGCAAAAAGACAGAAGGAACCTTATAACAGGAAGGAACCACTGACAATAGCTGGGCCGTGCTATTGCGAGGGCAGGTGCGGGCTTCTAGGCGCGGAAGGTGTGGACGAGGGGCGCTCTTTCTCGATCTGGGCGGCCTGTCGCCCTGGAGATCGGGTCGTCTTGTTTGTTTACATTGCGCCTGCCGTGCACTGGGCGGTCTTTTGTGTTAGCGCACTTTACGTCACAAGGGGCCCTGGCCACGGCACATTGAGTGTTTTGCGCACGGGCCACTAGTGGGTGGCCTGGACGGCCGGTTAATTACATGAAACCAGGAAATCGCTTATCGGGGCGCTACCCTTCTTATCGATACTGTCACTCTGATAAGCTGATAAGAAGGCAGGAGCTAGGGTCACGTGCTTGTCATCCCACTTTCTGCATTTCTCAAAAATCAATTTTCCATTCAATCAGATCCGTCCACGACGAGCCGATAATCGGTCATTGGAACGACATGTCTTTGACTTCGTTCACGATCGTCAAAAGCAGTTCAACATGTTCCACACGGACTGTCGCCTCTGCAGGCGGAATGGCTGCCGCCTCCCACCGCCCACCGCCCACGCCAAAGCAAATTGTCATTGTGACTAAGCCTTAAAAACGCGTTGTGCCCCGCTTTAATTTTTCTGCCCGGCGATAAAGGAAAAAAATTTGTCTGCAGTGAGAGCAAGCGAAGTTTCTCTTTTTTCCTTCTTTCTTCTAATGGGGAGAAGAGAACTACGAACGGTACGTGAAACTGCCACTGGTCGAAAGTCCAATTTGTAGACGTCTTCGAACTCGATACACTGCTCTATCTTCATCAGAACATTCTTTTTAAAAGGTACGCATTCTTTTTTCTGCAAAAACGCGACATCGACGCTCCAAAAGTGTCGATCTTTATCCCTTTTTCCCGTCGTCTCTCCCTCACCGTCAGAAGTACCATTACCCCTTTGACGAGGACAAGATCCTTTTCCTTCTCTGTTCATCATTCTAACATCATCAGTCTCACCACTACCACACAAACCGCAAACATGCCTGAAGCAGTCAACGGCGTCACCAGCTTCATCAGCGCCTCCAAGGCCCTGGCGACCCTCGAGGAATACGAGGAGCGCGATGGTCTCGGCATCAAGGACCTGATGAACGCTCGCGTCCACGGCGGCCTGACCTACAACGACTTCCTCGTTCTGCCCGGCTACATTGGCTTCCCCGCGTCTGAGGTTGGCCTCGACTCACCCATTACCAAGCGCATCACGCTCAAGACGCCCTTTGTGTCGTCTCCCATGGACACAGTGACCGAGCACGAGATGGCCATCCACATGGCGCTGCAGGGTGGTCTGGGTGTTATCCACCACAACTGCTCGCCCGATGCGCAGGCCGACATGGTCCGTAAGGTCAAGCGGTACGAGAACGGCTTCATCCTGGACCCCGTTGTCATCAAGGTTGACACGACTGTTGGTGAGGCGAGAGCCCTTAAGGAGAAGTGGGGTTTCGGTGGTTTCCCTGTGACTGGTAAGATTTTCTCTCTTCCCCTCCATTTTCTCTTTTTTCTACACATTTCTCTTCACCGCATTCTTTACGCCCCGCCTTGATATGATTATTACTCCTTTTTTATTATAACTTTCGTTCCACCGTCAACGGCATAACGCCATGGGATAACAAAGATTATTTATGACCTTGGCACTTCTCTTTTCTTCTTCTTCTCCTCAAATATACCTTCCTACTCAGAAGTCATGTTGGACCTTGGCTAACCCAACACAGAGAACGGCACCCTGGGCTCCAAGCTCGTCGGTATTGTCACGAACCGCGACATCCAGTTCGAGGATGACGACAGCCGCCCCGTGTCTTCGGTCATGGTTACGGACCTCGTTACCGCCCCGGCCGGCGTCACCCTCGTCGAGGCCAACAAGATCCTGTCCCAGTCCAAGAAGGGCAAGCTGCCGATTGTCGACAAGGACGGCAACCTCGTGTCCATGATCTCGCGCTCCGATCTGACCAAGAACCTGCACTTCCCTCTCGCCTCCAAGCTGCCCGACTCGAAGCAGCTTATCTGCGCCGCTTCCATCGGCACCCGCCCCGAGGACAAGATCCGCCTGCAGAAGCTGGTAGATGCTGGTCTCGACATTGTCATCCTCGACAGCTCCCAGGGCAACTCCATGTACCAGATCGAGATGATCAAGTACGTCAAGGCCACTTTCCCCGACCTGGACGTCATTGGCGGAAACGTCGTGACCCGGGAGCAGGCTGCCGCCCTCATTGATGCGGGCGTCGACGGTCTGCGTATCGGCATGGGCAGTGGCTCTGCCTGCATCACGCAGGAGGTTATGGCTGTTGGTCGTCCCCAGGCTACTGCTGTCTACAATGTCTGCGCCTTCGCTGCTCGCTTCGGTGTTCCTTGCATTGCCGACGGTGGTATCCAGAACGTCGGCCACATTGTCAAGGGTCTCTGCCTGGGTGCGTCTACCATCATGATGGGTGGTCTTCTGGCCGGTACCACCGAGTCGCCCGGTACTTCGTTCGTCTCGCGTGAGGGCAAGCTGGTCAAGGCCTACCGTGGCATGGGCAGCATTGACGCCATGCAGGACAAGAAGGCCGGCGGCGGCGGCAAGGACAGCCAGAAGAGCAACGCCGGCACTGCTCGCTACTTCTCCGAGGGCGACAGCGTGCTAGTTGCCCAGGGTGTGTCAGGTGCCGTGGCTCACCGCGGCTCGATCAACAAGTTCCTGCCGTATCTGGCTGCCGGTGTCAAGCACTCGATGCAGGACAGCGCATCAAGAGCCTCAAGGAGCTGCACGAGAACGTTGCTTCCGGCAAGGTCCGCTTCGAGATCCGCACTGCCAGCGCCCAACTCGAGGGCGGTGTCAACATGGAGTCGTACGAGAAGAAGCTGTACGTGTAAGCGAAAGCTTGCACTCTAGAGTTTCTCTTTCTCGAGAATGACGACAGTTGACGACTGGGTTGGAACGGATTTGAAAAAAAGTTACCTTTCTTGATTATTTTTATTTTTTTGGCAAACGCTTTTTGGATGAACTGGAATTGGTGGAACGACAAGATGGAGGATTATATATTTTTGGTCTTTTTTTAGGTACTACACACTCATAAAAAAGACTTTGCTGCAGCCCAGTAGAGTCCGCGCTTGATTTATGCTTGGAGGGAGGAAAGCACACCGATACGGCCAGGGCTACGGCCAGGCCGAATCGGAAGAGCTGGCCGACCACAAGCACGGAGAGCGGGATTTCTATGGACGGCTGCTAGCGAGATGGGCGACCCGTTTAGAGAAGAGGAGGGGCTAGAAAGAGGAGAGTTAGATGAGAAAGAGGAGGAGGAAAGATGACGACCGGACGAGCCATGCACTGCGGCGTTGGAGCGTTCTTTTTTTTCGAGATTTTGGGCTCTATTTTATTTCAATTTATTCTTTTTGACTTCATCTTCTTTTGACTCTTTTTTTTTTCGTTACAATTAAGCGATTGATATATGACTGCTTGGTAACTTCCTATCTTTGTTGGCATTAATCAAGTTTCTATCATTTCCCATTCGCTGCCTTATTCTGGACACCATCGTTGTCTTTCTCTCCTTTCCCGCCTTTTATTCCATGTTTACAACTGCACTGAAGCTCCTCGCTAACAGCTCACAGGTTCAAAAAGGCGGAGAAAAGCTGCCCATTAACAAGAGGCTCCGTGTGGATGCCACAACTCTTCACGAATCCTTCGAGTGCGACCCTTTCTTAACATCTTTTTGCGTGATGGACAGCCTACTATTGGGCAGACTGGCCAGACCGTGTCTGCCAAACAACGTTATGCACGCAGACCGTGCACGCTGCAAGTGCAAGCACACATCGAGACAAGATTGTCTGTGAATGTATGTGAATGCAGGTGCGGGGGGAAAACGAAGGTCGAAACAGAAGTCGGGCGCTCAGCCCCATGTGCTGCCTAAAATGCAACCACCTGCCTACAGCCTCAACTTTGAGGAACGGCAGATGAACCAGCAACTACAAAAAGGGGAGCTTGACCATCTTCATTCTTTTGATTGAAATTGCTTTTTCTAAGAGCATCTTCTCTTTCATCTCGACCTTATTGTGGTTTTTATTTGATCAAATATTTTGATTTTGGTTTCGATTTTGATTTTGAAGTCCTTTTATTTTATTCTGTATTCCAATCTCATTCTTTTCTTCTTTCCTTCTTTTCATGGACGTTTACGAGGACGGCATCATGGTGACTCGCAAACCAGTCAGGCGCAACTATGCCAAGGAGTACGACAGCGACTCGAGCGTGAGTGTCGTCTCGGTCAGATCCCGCGACAGCGGGATGCAAAGTCGCTTTGGCACAGTCGAGCCGCCCGATGTCTTGTACTCGGTCGACTATGTCGACGAGTCCCGCCGTGTTTATGGAAGTATGTATACAGCGCCCGCAAATTCCTGATTAGAGGACAAATTCCAAATTTGGCCGGTGAACCCCTGCTAACTAACATCTCTAGCCATCGGCTCCAACAAGGAGTTCAAGATCAACACAAACGGCCCCGACACGGACGGTGCGATGCACCAGACGGCTGGCAAGCCCGTGATTGAGATCCGCTCAGAGGCCGTCTGCACGACGCGGCACTCCAAGATAAAGCCATTGCGTTCAGCAACATCTACTACACGGCAGACGAACTCAAGGCCGATAACAGCGATGGTGATGCTGATGACAGTGACGACGATGAATGATGGTGACGCCGACGAGGTCGACGCTAAAGACGAAAAGGCCACGCAGAGACATCTCAAGAAGCTCGAGATTGCCGCTGTGCGCAGCCAGTTTATCGTCCGGTCCGTCGATGCCAAACGCATGATTATCCACTCGAGCTACCTCAACGACGCCATTGAGGCCGTCAACGAGAGCACGGCAATGTCGACGATGCTCAGGGAGCCGTACGCGAAGCTGTACCACATGCGCGAGGATTTGGCGCGGTTCCGTGACAACCAGCCGGCGTGCCATGGCGAGGAACAGCGGATCACAACGGCCAGGCACATTGATGTCCTTCTCAACTATTTACAAGAGACACTGGGTGACGACTGCCGCGCCGAGGAGCGTCGGTACGCCCAGAACCCGCCAATGGCGACGTCCGACATGTTGTGGCTGCTGTACAAGCCGGACGAGGTGGCCTACGCCCAGGTGCCCGGCCGCCAGATGGGCGCCTCGTCGTCGTCGATGCATTGGCGGGCGTACATCATCAAGTCAGTGGACGTCAACTACTCGAAAACACGGGTGCACTGCTGGAGTCTTATGCACAGCCAGAATTGTGTGGCACAATGACGCGAGAGCCGGCCGTGTTCACGATCCACGCCTTCACGGGCGAGCAGTCGATCGAAGAGCTGCCGCTGGTGCCGGCGCGTTTCTTCCCCGAGAATCTGGCGGAACAGGGCGGGCTGAGCAATGGCGGACTGGCAGATCAAGCTGGGCCGTCAATTCTGGGACCTGATGCAGGGGCCGGCCTACAAGGAGTATGTCATTCCTGAGGACAAGACGGCAGACAAGGATGCTGCTGCTTCCACTTCTGTGGCCGCCGATGGCACTCCTGCCTCCACAACCAAGTCCAAGAACGAACATGTCGAGCGCGTCGTTGTCGATATCTCGGGCTACGGCAAGTTTGGCCGCAAAATTTACCCTCCGCCCATGCTCCCCCCAGGCGCTTACGGCGGTGCTCCCGTTGTGAATGCCATGCCGCCCCGGCCCCCGGCACCGCCGCAGCCTGTCGAGATGGGTCTGCTCCTCCAATTTGCACCCCAGTGTGGCTGCGACACGTGCTGGGACAACAAAGACGACCAGGAAGACAGGCAGCCGCGCCGGTTCGCCGAGTTCACGACGATGGCTCTGCAATCGGGCAAGACGCCAACCAGCGACCTGTTCTACATCTATGCGAGGTCGAAGTGCCGGCCTTTTTCCTGTCCAAGCGCGAGTGGGGCATGTGCACCTGGCACAGCTGCAGCCCGTGCAGACGGACCACGAAGCCTTTGAGAATCTGGTCTTGGACGCCGAGATCAAGACGACGGTGCGCGCGCTTGTCGGCAAGTTTGCCATGATGTCAAGGGACGGACAGACCAGTCAGTTGCCGCCACCTCAGAAAAGGCCCAGGATACGGGCCGTGTCGCACCGTGGCCACGCGATATTGTCAAGAACAAGGGCGAAGGCCGTATTTTCCTGCTACACGGCTCGCCCGGTGTCGGCAAGACGTGCACGGCCGAGTGCATTGCCGAGCTGGCACAGCGTCCTCTGCTGGCCCTGACCTCGGGCGACATTAGCACGGAGATGAACCCGGATGCTGTTGAGCGCAACCTCGACATGTACTTGCGGTTGGGCGAGCGTTACGGCGCTCTGGTCTTGCTGGATGAGGCTGACGTCTTTTTGGAGGCGCGCCGGGCCAGTGATCTGCGCCGCAATGGATTGGTGTCGGTCTTCCTACGTGCCCTCGAGTACTTCCGTGGTGTCCTCTTCTTGACCACCAACCGTGTCGAGACGTTTGACGACGCCTTTACGAGCCGCATCCACGTCGCCCTGCACTACCGCCCGTTGTCGGCCGAGAGCCGTCGCGTGTGTGGATGCAGCACTTTGCGCGCATTGAGCGCGACAGCGGCGGACGTATCTTTGTGTTGCGCAGTGCCCGCGAGTATGCATACGAGGATGCCGAGGTGCACGCGCTGGAGCTCAACGGACGCGAGATTCGCAATGCGCTGCAGACGGCCGTGGCGCTGGCCGAGGCGGATTCTCTGGACAAGGCGAAAGACAAGGGCAAAGACAAGGACGAGAGTGGCAGCGGACACGTAGATGTCACGGAGGAACACCTGCGGGCTGTGATCAAGATGAGCGCGGGCTTCAAGCTGTTCATGATCGAGGCCAAGTCGAAGGCGGAGTAGGATGATAACGGGTTTGAATGGACGTTGATTTAATGCCGATCGTTCTGTTGTCATTCTCCTATTATGTCAGTCTGTTTTGAATACCTGGTTGTGTAACGATTTATGATGATATCCAAAATATAAAAATCCATAAAAAAACGAACAAGCGGGCCAAAAGAACAGATGAATGTGCTTTGTGGCTGTTAACTGTCAGTAATATCCAAAGCGGACTTGGTAAATATGTTTTGTATTGATGCTGTATGTACAAAATGTCCTGTATGAATGTTTGAGATCCGTTTGTAACGCCGTCGTTTCCCGAGAAATATAATGTATAAAAATCAAATTAAGAAAGGGGCAGGGTTTTTTGAGGTTCCAATCTTATGAAGTGTTCTCTTCGTCACCGTATTGCCCTCACAGATCGCTGCAGCACCAATGGCGCCGGCGCCCTTGAAGGCCTTCTTGTTCGTCCACATAATCTCGACATCCATGTGCCCACTCATATACCGTGCCCCAGCCTGTTGGTCAGTCTCTGTTCTCTCAACAGCATTTTCATCCACGGTGGCTGTACTACTCCAGTAGGCAAACTTGCGCCGAGATACTTGCCGGTAAAGGGCACAAGCACCATCGTCAGCATCAGCTTGCAGCTGCTCAAGACTGGCCTCCCACTCGCGCTGGCGTCGGACGATATCGTCACTGCCAGCGTCCGAGGGCTCAGCACACTCGTGCGAGATGGACGGCAGCGAGTCAATCTCGCCGTCCTCGTCGCCGTCCTCGTCGCCGTCCTCGTCGCCGTCTTCAACAATTTGGCAGAATGCGTGGCGGCAGAGTTGTCGTCGCCGATGGAGACGGATCGGCCAGCACAATGACTCGGACGTCGAACGGCCGACATTCTCGGAGCCCGTGTCGGGTATTGATGTTGATTCGGACATTGTGTGGTATGGGTGGTGGACGAACAGGACGTTGTCGTTGTCGTTGTCGTCGGTCGTCCTCAACTTAGCCGAGTGTTCGCTTGAGGTCGGAAGCTTCCTAGAGCAGCTGCCAGCTCTCGCGGGGCGCCATCAGTGGCGTCTGATTGGTCAGTTTGGCCAAATCACCTGATCGCACCTAACAGCGGACGAGTGGCCCTGATGACGGCAACAGCCCACCAAGACACTGCGAAAGCCTCGAGCGCCTCCCTGGCCCCTTCCTCGTGCGGGCGTGCCCCTCTGTCGCATGTTCGTGGTTCGCGCTGTTTCCAGTCCAGGTCCCCTGCGCCTTCCTTGTTTGGCGTGTGAACAACCTCGCCTCTGCCACCTTTTTCTCGTTTAATATCAGTCGGACTTCTCTTTTGTTCCCTCGATTCTTTTCGCTAACATCATCAATCGACGACGACAATCGCAAACCTCTTCCCGGCTCTCGTGCACTACACTCAACACACCCGCTGCAGTCCCCCACCTCAATCCTCAACGTGCCTGCTTATGTATCGAAACAAAACCACGCGCCCTCGCTGGCGGATTGGCTGAAACAAACTGCCATTTGACGAAACCCACCACCGAGACCACCACCCTTTTGCCGGACACTTTACGCTGCATTACACTTCCACGACTGTTCCCTGCTTTCTGCTGGTCCTTTTGCTCCGAAACGACGACCTTTTGACTCTCCCTTTTGCTCGATTTTGGTCGCTTGGCTTTCGTCTTCAATATCCAGCAAAACCAACCCTTGGCAAACGCCCGCCAACACTCACAGACAATCGCAATCATGGCGACTGAGCTCCCTGTAACGTTGAAAACCTCCCATGAATAATCCTCTGTTGGTCGTGTCACTTTCAAGCTGTCGCTGTTATATTGTTTCTTTGAGCTTCTTTGCCTTGTGCCCTTTCACTATTACATGCACCCTGCGCCTTCCATTCCTATGCACCTCACACCTTCCACGGCTTCTGGCTGCTTGCTCGCCCGCCGCAAAACCGCAAGTGCGACCTGATGCTGGGCCGCTAGCGCGCCTTCCCTCCTGGTTGCATCAGAATAATACGCACAATCCATTCACAATGCATATCCACAATGGCTACTGTCCGGCCCAAGATGACTCAGAGGTGTCTGGAAAGGCAGTCGCCGCCCGCCTTCTCGTTGGTCAATACAACCCCGCCACGGCCAGCACTGGTGCACTCCTTCCACTTTGGCTTGGCTGGCCGTGTTTTTGTGTGGGCGATTTGCGCGCGCTGGAAAAATAGGCCAAAAATCCGAAAAAAGACCAAGAAAAAAATTACGAGGCACGACCATAGCACACAGCACCAAACAGCACACGAGCCTTTCTCTGGTGTGACTCCTTTTGAGCCTTTTGCCTTCACCTTGCCTTTTGCCTCTCTTTCTCCTACTCTATCCAGAACGACCGACCACCCCCCTCCACTCCCCGTTTTGTCCCCGCTTTATCTGGGCTCGTTCCTTTTCCATTTGGCCATATTCGTGACGATTTTTCATTATCTCGTCTTTCACTCAACATCACAAGATCATCTTTCTCTACGCCCATCGATTTGTTATCTAACATCCACGACATCAGACCTCCGAACGCAAACCACGGAAATCCGTTGCTTTTACCGAAGAAGCCCTTGTTATCGACGCCGACGGACACGTCACCATGCCTTCGACCGAGGCCATTGACGACACAAAGGACACGGCTGTGTCGCACAGCCCCCGCAGCCCGGCACTCTCTGCCGCGCTCGAGGCTTCTGCCGATGCTGCTGCTGCCGCTGCCGCCGAGCCCGCGACGGGCGAGGATGGCCTCGACCTGAGCCTCCTCAAGAAGAAGTCGACAAAGAAGAAGGCCGAGGGTGATGAGGAGGGTGCTGAGGGCGATGCCCCCGCTGGCGACGACGGCGGACTCGACCTGTCGCTCAAGAAGAAGAAGAAGAAGAAGTCGTCCAAGGACAAGGCGGCAGCCGAGGGCGGCGACGAGTTTGCCGAGAAGCTCAAGGCGCTCGAGCTGCGCGAGGGCGGTGCCGACGAGGCCGAGGCGGTCGTCGAGGAGGGCGACATGGACAAGGGCACGGGTATCTGGCAGCACGACGCGGCCACGCCGCCCATCCCCTTTGCCATGCTGCTGTCGCGCTTTTACCATGTCCTGGAGCTCAAGAACCCGGACCACGCGACCAGCGGCTCGCGCAGCTACAAGATCCCGCCGCCGCAGTGCATGCGCGAAGGCAACAAGAAGACGATTTTTGCCAACATTACCGAGGTGGCCAAGCGCATGAAGCGTACAGAAGACCACATTACGCTGTACCTGCTTGCTGAGCTGGGTACCACGGGTTCTGTCGACGGCAGCCGGCGACTGGTCATTCGCGGTCGCTTCCAGCAGAAGCAGATTGAGAACGTGCTGCGGAAATATATCAGTAAGTCCCCTCCTCCTTTCTATCATATTTGTTCACCGCTAACTCCCGCCAGTCGAATATGTTGTCTGCAAAACGTGCAAGTCTCCCGACACCGAGCTCAGCAAGGGCGAGAACCGTCTGTACTTTATCACCTGCAACTCGTGTGGATCCAGACGGTCCGTCACGGCCATCAAGACTGGTTTCTCTGCCCAGGTCGGCAAGAGAAAGAAGACTCAGGGTTAAATCTGACGACGTTGATGGTGTACGCTTTGATTTATTGCTTGCTTTGGCTCTCCTTTTACACGGTGTTTTTGTTTAACCGTCGACTGTCGGTTTTTTGATACCTGCAATGTGGTCCTTCAGAGATGGCGAGGCGGTGAAAAAAAGAAGAAGGGACGGGCGATGGAAAAGTACACTCAAAATTGCATGGAGAGGTGCACGGAGAGCACAGAACGAAGCACCTAGACTTTTTTGTTTTGCAGTTTGACTGGATTTACATGGGTATGGTTTTCAATCGTTCGCACATCTTACGGACGGTTCAAAAAAGGGATAAAAGACGACAGAATGACAATGAAAAAAACATGAAATCATATCAAGTTTGAGAGGTGATATTGTGACTAGTGCTGTAGACAAGACCCTTTACACTTTATCGTGTGTGACGAGGTCTTGCTATTCATTGTGTTGTATCTGCGTTGTTTTGTTACCAAGATGATATCTTGATTTATTTTTGTTCTGGTTCTTCTTCTTCTTCTTCTTCTTCTTCTTCTTCTTCTTCTTCCTTTTTATTAAAAAAAAATATGATCTAAAATTTTATATCAGCTCCTTTTATTTATTCATGATTAGTAAAAAATCCCATGTTCTTTAACACGGTTTTTTTTTTTTTTTTTTTTTAAAAAAAAAGTTTTCTTTTTTCTTTTCCAATTTAATCGTTTTGCATTATTTCTACCACAATCGTAGTCTTTAACATCATAATTGTTCCTTTATGTCTCTTCTTAAAAGCAGTAATGTTCTGCCTAGCAAGATGTTGTCTCGACTTCGTCACTGTTTCGTCACTTTTCTTTTTTTACATTCTTCACGTCTTCCTCTTTCCCTCACCGGCCGCTCTTCTTGGCCGTCTGATGTTTTCAAAGCTTTTCGGCGTGTAGAGGTCACATTAAAGTTCTTCTTGCAGTTGCCAAGTCAAAATAAGCTATCCCGCCACTACCCGTCGCTAAAACGACGTCTTGAAGGCCCAATCAAGCCCCAATGCAGGCCATATTCACACAAACATCCCGAGATATCAACGAGCTCAAACAAAAGCAACCAGACTCAATTCAACGTAATTCTGCCGTTTTGACTTTCGTAAATCTCCTGAAAAATCCTTGAGAAAATAGAGATGCCTAAGAAAGGCGGATTGTGTTGCGTACGAGGAATACGCCTGTTTTGCATTTCGTAATTGCTCGCATACCAGAGAGTGTGATGGTACGATAGCTCGATAGCTTCCTTCATTCTGGTGATAGTAGCCTAAAAACGGCACCACGTCATTCGCCGGCCGGCGACGCGATAGCTTGGCCCCCTCCTTTTCTCCCCCCAGCTCCCGTCTCCAGCTTCTCCTCTTGGAATCGTCGATTGTCAATCGTCAACAAAAAACATATAAGACGATAAACGAGACGGTGTTTGAAGAGAGAAGTTGAATAATTAAATTCAGAAATATATCGACCCAAATAACACTCTTTCATCAACATATCTTAAACAACCTCACCCCTCTCCAATTCATCTCTATTCACATCCATCACGCACATACCCATCATGACCGTCTACGAAGAAGCGCCCGAGGGCAGCACGGCCGCTGCCACCGCGTCCGTCGATCACCCTGTTGCCGGCCTTCCCAGTGACAACCCGTCGACCTCGTACTGGCTGCAGGACCCGTCCAAGGTTCTTTTGGGTCATCGCACAACCGAGGAGCTGCCCGCCGAAGTCGATGTTGTCGTCGTCGGCAGCGGCATCACTGGCAGTTTTGCTGCGGATGCTCTCCTAGAGGGTACCAGTGATTCATCTTCTTCTTCATCCACCCCCAAAGTCCTCCTGCTTGAAGCCCGCGAGGCTTGTTTCGGCGCCACAGGTCGCAACGGCGGCCACTGCCAGCCCATGGTCTACTCGTCCGCCTACGACGTCTCCGACTTTGAGCTTGCCACGTTCCACTTTCTGGAGAAGTTCGTCGCCGAACACGACGTGCCCTGCGACTGGCGCACACTTCCTGGGGGTGGTGTCCACGCCTACCTGGACATGGACCTTTTCGGGCTGGCCGAAGAGCTGGTGTCGACGCTGCGCGAGAAGCGGCCCGATCTGGCGGACCAGATTACTGTCGTGAAGGCCAACGACACAGCCGAGGGAAAGACGCTGGACGACCTGCGTCTGCGCGGTGCAGCGGGCGCGCTTGTGCAAAAGAATGCTGCGTCGGTGTGGCCATACAAGCTCGTGGCATGGGTGCTCGAGCGGCTGGTGGAGAAGCACGCCGCCTCGGGCGTGTTCAACCTGCAGACCAACACGCCAGTCCTCAGTGTTAAGAAGGACTCCTCCTCACCGTCGTGGGTGGTGGAGACGCCCCGCGGCAAGGTCCAGGCCAAGGCTGTCCTGCTGGCCACCAACGGCTACTCGTCGCACCTGCTGCCGCGCAGCCTGGCCGACCTCGTGGTGCCGGTGCGAGCCCAGATTGCCGCGCTCGTTCCGCCCAGCAGCAACACGCAAGTTGAGACGAGCCAGACAGTCGAGAGTGGCCCCGCTGGTGTGACATCGTCGTCGACATCGTCTTCGTCGTCGTCCGTCAATGGCGCCTCCAAGTCCAGCATCACTGTCGTCGAAACAAAAGATGGGCAGACGACCACGACCACAACCACCACAACGACGTCCAACACACCTGCTGACCGCTTGACGCACAGCTACGTCTTTGTCGGTCACGATCGCGGCCAGGCCCGTGGCGGCAACCGGGACGAGTACCTTGTGCAGCGGCCCTTTACCAGCGGAAGCAGTGGCCGTGCCCAACCAGCTACAGCCTCTGCACACTCGTCCAGCGGCAACGCTTCTGCCTCGGCCTTTTCTTCTTCGTCTTCTCAGTCTGCGTCGTCGGGCGGCCACTTCATCTGGGGCGGTGGCCGGCAGCGTGCAGCGGGAGCTGGTGTCGGCGAGTGGCGCGACGACGAGGTCGAGACGCCCGTTGCGGGCTACTTGCGGTCCAACCTGGCCCCCGTTCTGGCCGTCGGTGGTGACAACAGCAACGGCGAGCCGGCCGCGCAGCTCGAGGCCGATTACGAATGGACGGGCATCATGGGATTCTCGCGGGATGCGAACCCATGGGTTGGCCGTGTTCCGTCGGCAGAGAGCGGCGGTGACGGTCTGTACTTGGCTGCGGGTTTCACGGGCCACGGTATGCCGTCGACGTCGCTGTGCGGTCGTGCTGTGGCTGGGATGATCAAGCGGGATTTGGGGTTTGACGCTGACGCTGCTTCTTCGGGTGAAGATGACAATAAGGTCGTTGTGACGCTTCCTCTTCAGGCCGGCGGGCATGCCGAGCTGCCGCGGAGCTTCTTGTTGACGGCTGAACGTATTCAAAAGGCACGGGAGACGTGTGAACCTGTTGCAGCAGCCGATACGCGCGGCTTCTTGGCCGAGTTCCAGCACCTCTTGGCTGCTCGTCGTGCGGAGCAGTAAATTCGACACATTGGTTAGTATGTTGATGATTAGGTTGGGAAACAACGTCGTCATAGCAATATCGTACATTGGATAGCTGTTTCGTGAAACATCCAAGAGTCTAGAATACACTGAAAATACAAAATCTGCCAAGAGAGTCGAACCTGCCCTTTCCAACTGCCAATTCCAACTGCTAGCCAACAGTATGCACACTCCAATGTAAGCTCCGTAGAATACAAAATTAATTTCTGTGAGCGTTGTGTATATCTGAGCCGTGTATTCGTAGATGCGTTTGATGCTTGCGTGTAACAGCCCCTCTTTCATAAACGCCAAAAAATAGCCCTGGGCCGATGCTGAGCAAAAATGCAATGCAGTCGCTTCCACCAAAAAAAACAACAACCAACCAGATAGTCCAAGAGAGAGCGTGAGAAGCAAAAACAAGAAGCGAAGAGAGAAGCCGCGGCAGTAGCCCGCGGCTGTAATTAAAATGGTAATGTAAGACCGTCAATCTAAGTGAGAGCGAGACGTAGGGAAGTAGTCATGGAGCAAAATTAATGCGTCACAATCCGTGCTGCCTGCAGCATCAGGCCAAAGATGAGACCGCGCGCCACCTCCTCAATCTGCAGGCAGTCAAAGATCCGGCCCAGAGCGTCCGACGTGGCCGACTGGCCCATGACGCCCATGAGCGCCGCGGGGACACCGCTCCGAATAAGCAGGCGGCGTGCCTTGACGCGCAGCTTTTCCTTTTCCTCGGCCGTCATCTCGGCTGGCCATGCCGCCCGTTCGGCTTCGGTCGGCAAGGTATTCTCGCGCAAGGTGTTGAGGTAGCCGGCCATACCGGCGTCGGTCGTGTTGGCGTCGAGGACGGAGGATTGCAACAGAGACTGAATGGAGGCGAGGGACGGGTTACCCGGCCGCAGCAGGAAAGACTTGGCCGCCGTCAAGAGAGTGCGACGAATGTTCCATGCCGAGGATAGCGTGTAGAGTTCGTTGATGACGGCAAACAACAACTCGACCGCCACGCGTGTCTCGCCTTCAGTGAGTGCTGCAAATTGTTTGGCAATCGTCGTGCCGGACGTGGCCACGCGGTGCAGAGGACGAGTACCGTGCGGGGTTGTTGCACCCGAAGCCACACCATTTGCTGCCGTCGGGCTGGTCAAGTTGGTCTGCGAGCCGACGCGGACGGGCGAAGTTATGGGCGAGCCGGTGATTTCTTCCTCAGTAGACAAGACGGAGGCGGCGCCTGGGGGCAGACGCGTTCCGCTCAGGCTCGTTGTTGACGGCGAGCGAGGGTAGCCGGACCTTGACGAGGCACGGCTGTTGTGCTGGCTGCCGCGGTTGCTGCTGCCGACGGGAGCGTAGTCGCCCCATGGGTTGTTGTCAGTCCGACCGCGTCCGTCAATGCCCTCAGCAGCCTCACCGTTCGTGCCGGGTCCCATCAGACCACTCTGCGACTGGTAGCTCATACGCCGCTCATTGTTGGGCAGAACACGTCCCTGCTGGCCTGCCGCCACTGACGACCGCTGGCTGTCCATGCTATCACGCGAGCGCCGTGAATTTGTGCCCGTGAAGCCACTATCCATGCGCGGCGGGGTCGAAACGGACAGCCGATTCGTGTACGCCGTGACGTCCTGGAGGATCGAGGCCGGGGGTGAAGTCGTCGTTCCGCCGTTTGTCGACGAAGAAGAGGCGGTGGCTCCTACATTGGGACTGGGACTACCCAAAACATTGGCTAGCGAGCCCGAGCTGGCGTGCTGCTTCTTCTGGCCGCTGCCGCCACCGAGACCCATGTTCGAGCCCAAATTGCTGCCCAGGTTGCCCAGGTTGCCAAACACGCCCGTGACACCGCCCACCATCACTTTTCCGCCTTCGGCCACGCCCTTGGGCGCATTCGACAGCACGTCCAGCATGTTCTTGCCCATGGCCTCGAACGCATTGAGACCGGACTTGGAACCCGCAGGCATGTTGTTGGTGTCCTTTTCTAAGAACCGCTTCATGCCCTCGCTCTCGGCCAGCGGCTGGTACCAGCAGGCGTCGCGCACATACCGCTCTAGCTCGCCCCGCAGCGACCCGCGCGTGTGTAGCTTCCAGTTGGGCAGGACACCATGCTGCTCTGTGAAGGCCGTGGCGCCGGATATGGTTGCGATGCGCCGCAGCACCTCGTGCAGCTTTTCGAAATCGGCGTACTTGCGCACAATCATCCAGCCCGGGTAGTGCGCGTTGGCCGGCTCGATCTGGATCAGGAAATCCCACGCGGGGCGGCTCTTGATGCGGCCCTTGTCGGTGACGGGTTCGTCGTGGATCGTGATGCTCGCGTTGTGGAGCGTTAGTGGCGGCGGTGCAGCCTGCTGCTGCTTCTTGCGGTCTTCCGAGTCACTCGTCTCTTCTTCTTCGCGCGCTGGCGGCACGAGCTGGTCGAAGCTGGTGAATTGGGCAGCGGGCTCGGCGGCGGGTGTGCCTTCCGTGCTGCTCGCAGCTGTGCTGCTGGCCGCATCCGACTTGGCAAAGGAGGCCTGGCTCGGCGATTCTTGTGTCGAGGACCGTGGTGTAATGGGCGTCGATGCCGTTCCAGCTGTGCGTGTCGTGCGCTCGTCACCAGACAGACTGAGCGACGCCTTGGGAGAGATCTGGTCGGAGGTGTTGGGTGGCGATGGGTAGCCGTTTGCGTGGTCTTTGCGCTCATCGTGAGGCTGGATGCCCAGCTCGTCGGCGTTCTGCTGCATAGCGTCTGCCAACCGCTCCTCGGCCTCGGCGGCACTCTTGGTCTCGGGTTTCGCCTCGGGTTTCGTCTCGGCGGCGGTGGTGGCGGCGGTGATGGTTGTGCGGCGCGCCTTCTCTTCTGCCGCAATCATCTCGTTCAGACGCTTCATCTCCTCCATGGCCTCCTCCATCTCCTCGTCGGCCCGGCTGAGCTGCTTCTTATGCGCCGCTACCGAATCCTTGCGCCGCGACGAGTGGACCTTGTCGGCCTCGAACGAGCTGCGGCGGCTCTTGGGCAGGGCAATGTTGCCCACGTTGCCGTCAATGTCAATTGATGCATGGTGCATGTGCGTGTTTGCAGAGCTGCTGTTGCTGCTGCTGTCCTTGCTACTGTCCTTGTTGGCAACGGCGGCGTCGGTCCGTGTCTGCATACCCACGTCGATTGCTTGGTTAAAGTCGGGCTCGCCGCCCTCGAGCAGGTGTACAATCCAGCCGTTGATCCACTCGGGTTTGGAACATGTTTGAGTGTTGTCTCCAGGACAGAGGTGGCTGCAATCTCTCTCAAAAAGGTCCGCGCCGGGTCGCAGTCGTAGCATTGCCGGTCCAGGAAGCTCAGCAGGTCGTCGGCGACCATGCGGAACTTGGTCGCCTGCTGGCGCTGACTTAACAGGTTGGCGAGGTTCGAGTTGGGGTTCGACGCGAGGTAGCTATAGATGGCGTCGGCAGCCGAAATGGTCGGGTTGTTGGCGTCCGGTCCTTGGGCCTGGGCAGGCGCAGTGCTCTGCTGTTGTTGCGTCGCATGCTCGGCAAAGGCCGTGGCCAGTTCGGAGAAGAGGACGATAACGATCGACGTGGAGTTGGTGAGGAAGTCGAGGAATGCGTCGGCAGGACGTTTGCGGCAGAGGTGGTTCGAGACCGAGACGATAAACGAAGTGAGCACGCGGCGGCAGCTCAGCGGGAACGACTGGTCGGAGGGCACGATCGGCGTGTACCACCACTTGACGTAGTCGCGAACGACCGCTTCCACGAGACCGTCCAGCGCTTGGCGGGTCTCGGGGCGGAAGTTCTCAAAGGCGCGGCCGAGGGCCAGCTCCTCCTGAGTAAGATCAAAGGAAGCCTCCGAGCCCTCCTTGTCGGCCTTGGTCTCGCCGCCCTCCTTCTGGTCCTTTTTGCGGTATTCAATGACCCGGGAGAGCAGGTCAGAGCTTGTCTCGCCGCGAATCGCACGGGTGACGTCGGGGTTGCGTGCCTCCCATGCCACAAAGAGGGCAATGCCACCAAATGCGCCGATCAAGACGAGGCCTACGCGGCCAAGAACAAAGTATGTGGTCGCAGCAAGGCCGACGCCGACGGCACTGAGGGACTCGGTGGTTGCTGTAGAGAGAAACCGGAAGACTCGGGTAGGTATGTCGTCGTCAGAAGAAGCTGAGCTTCCTGGTTTTGTCGGGGATGGAGGCTGAGGAAGATTTGGTGACGTTGAGCGAGGAGATTGTGATTTGAGTTTGTCGGATTGCGGGAGCGGCGGTGAGGATACTGGAGAGAGCCCAGAAGGCGAAGAGGGCACGGTAAAGGTCGGCGAGGCGGACTCGGCCGTCACGCCTCGATCCGGGTCGTCCACAATAGTCTTGCGATCGTCCATGGCAGCGACGGGGCAGGTCGCATCTTCCTGCGGTGGACGTCAGGCGAGAGGGGTGCTGTCGCGTGCCGTGTGTGGTGGGCTAAGGAGTAAATTTGATCTGTGCGTAAAGCTGGTGGCCGAGCTTGAAGAAATCGAGAACAAAATGAAGCCTAAATGAGGCCAAAAAGAGAGTTGGTGATAGTTTCGATAACAACAAAAAAGCAATGCTGAAGAAAGGAGAACAATACAAGAGCGCAATAACAAGACAGGGACAAAGATGCATGCAAAAACAAAACTGCGAAATGAGGACAGGCAAAACGGTCAGGGAGAGTGAGGGAGGACAGGGGGTCCTGGACGCTGCTGTGGGTAATATAATGATGTGCGTTGCCCCCGTGTTTCGAAGCCCGAACTGGAGAATTGGGGATTTGCTTGGGACTTTCTTGGGAAGGGGAAGTTTGGAAAGTCTGGGAAGTCTTGGGAGGAGCTTGGGTCCTTCCTTGTCAGACCAGAAGGACGCTCAAGACGGAAAGAGCGACAGGGCGTGAGGAACTTGTTTCCTAAAAATAATCACAAAATAATATGCTGCTCCCCATCGCACCTGTCCGAGTGGATGCGGACTTCGTATGTCTTACACGCGGCAGGTCCAGGCCCAGACTTGCCCACTTGCGGCGAGTCGTGCTTTCCTCCTTCTCTAATTTAGTCGAGCATTCCCAACAACCTGCAACAGATTGCAGAAGATTGGCTGATTCAGGGGCCCTCCCACTGGCCAGGACCCAATGACGGCGCAGATACGCGCAACAGCAAACAGCAGCAGCTTCATCCCAGTTACGCCACCCGCAGGCTGCGGCACGTGCACCTGCCCGTTTCGGGCGGAGCGCGCCCCGTCCAGAGTATTACTGCGTAATTACAGCGCACAAAGCCCAGAAGCACCACCCCGTCAAGCCCGAATCTTACTATGGAGTGCTGTGTACATACAGAAACACAAAACACACAGACATCAGCTTCAAAGCTGAAGCAGGCCGAGGAAACAGAACATCCCTGGCTCGGATCCTTTTGTCTCCAGTCGCATTCCGTCACCTCGATTCGATAGTGTTTTACCGGCAATTGGGCAGATCCTGTCGCGACAGGGCGCCTGGAGGCCACAGCTGCTGCTACAGTGTGAATTAGAGGGCGCATTATTAGCACTGTCTGAAGGTCACCAAAAATTGCCAGAAAGAGAAGGACCAGAACGCTGCATTGTGCATGTGAATTTGAGGTGAATCTTTTTGAAGACTCTCGTCTTGACCAGTTTGTATCGTAAAACGGCACACCTAAGCAGCAATTTACGAGACCTCGCTTGTTATCGTCTGATGTCCCGCTGGCTCGTGCAGGATAAGGCTCGTTGGGGCTCTGCAATCTCGTTGAACCAATCTCTCGCGAACCATTCATTTAGGAGAATTTTGCGATAATGAAAAGTAATCTGGCGTTCCGACACAGTGTGCATATACAGTGTGAGATCTGTATCAAAAAGGTTCACTGTGCTCCCTGAACGCGGTGCCTGCATTCCAGCGACAGCGCGTCCCCACCCAATGTCCGCTAAAGGGAGAAAATACAGCGTCTTACCAAGCCTCCAAGCCTACCAGGCACAAGTTCCACTACAGTCTACGGCCGCTGTTGTGCCAGGTGTCACAGCGTCCATTTTCGCCCTTTATCGGCCAACTGCAGGCGAATTGCCTCCCTCCACAATACCCGCCACAGCCGCAGGGCAGCTGCCTGGGCCTGGGCTCTGCCAGCACCTTCCGCAGCGACTGGCGTCAGAGTGTGCTCCTGCCCGCCAACTGGTCGCCTCCTGCCCTTTGCTGCCCTCGCTCTTTCCCCCGCCGCCCTGTCCATCGTGGCTTCCCCGCCGCCGTCTCAGTTCCGAACCTGCCCTTTCCAATCAACCAAGGCACACAGCGCCAGCCAACCAGTCGCCATCCTTCTTTCGTCCCAATTCGCATCCAAAGCGGGACGACCAAATCCTGTTCTGCCACTTTTTACTCTCCCTTTGCCTCCCGCCAGCACGCACCCCTGCCCACCGATTCTGACGACGCCGCTGCCGACCACATTGTCCACGGCGACCCAGCTACGCAACCCGACGAAGCAAACGGGACACGATCTCCCCGCAGACGCCCCGCCCTGCATTCCAAGACACGGACCACACACACAGCAAAACCAACAAATCCGGATTATCCACCTCTCCACAAACAACGACACAAACGACGCAAAACCCCCCGACGCAACACAAGCACAAAGCATCCGACGCATCGACGCCCCTCTCGGTGAATAGAAAACAGGAAAACCCGTGCAAAACAGCGCATCCACCCACCACAGCATCGCCACCACCCCCGTCCATCGCGACCTTCGCGACCATCGCGAATATGGGCCCCAGCCGGCTCGAAGACGAGGAGCTGTCCATCTCGCTGCCACGCAACCAGAGCCGCCGCTCACACGCTGCACTCGCTGCGGCCGGCCAGGGACAGCAAGCCCCGCCCACCATCAACGTCGTCGACCATGGCTCCGATCCGAAAGCAAACCCCGAGACTTCGAGTGCCGCTGCCGGCACCGGAGCCACCAGCTCTGGCAAGAGCAAGAAGGGCTCGCATCATCTGCCCGACCGCATCAAGTCGACCGATGCACGGCTAGACCAGTACAATGTCGTGCGTACGCTGGGCGAAGGCTCGTTTGGTAAGGTCAAGCTGGCCATCCACAAGTCCACGGGCCAGAAGGTGGCTCTCAAGATCATCTCCCGCAAGAAGCTCATCAGCCGCGATATGACGGGCCGTGTCGAGCGTGAAATCGAGTTCTTGCAGCTGCTGCGGCACCCCCACATCATCAAGCTGTACACCGTTATTAAGGATTCCAACGATATCATCATGGTGTTGGAGTACGCCGGCAGTGAGCTTTTTGACTACATTGTCAAGAAGGGCCGCATGGCCGAGCCCGAGGCCCGCCGCTTCTTCCAGCAGATGCTCTGTGCCGTTGAGTACTGCCATCGCTACCGCGTGGTGCACCGTGATCTCAAGCCCGAGAACCTGCTGTTGGACGACAAGCTCAACGTCAAGATTGCCGATTTCGGTCTGAGCAACATTATGACCGACGGCAATTTCTTGAAGACTAGCTGTGGTAGTCCCAACTACGCCGCACCCGAAGTCATCAACGGCAAGCTGTACGCCGGCCCCGAGGTCGACGTGTGGAGTTGCGGTGTCATTCTGTATGTCCTGCTGGTCGGACGTCTTCCCTTTGACGACGACCATATTCCCAGCCTGTTCGCCAAGATCGCCAAGGGCGCGTACATTCTGCCGTCGTGGATGAGCCCCGGCGCCGCCACGTTGATCAAGAAGATGCTCGTTGTCAACCCCGTGCAGCGGGCCACAATTGACGAGATCCGCCAAGACCCGTGGTTCCTGGTCGACCTGCCCGACTACCTCCGCCCGCCCGCACAGCCCTTCTTCAATACGGGCATTGACCCAGAAAAGTCCATCAAGATGAGCGACATTGCACCCAGTGCGTCGACCAAGGTGCAGGAGAAGCTGCACAATGAAGTCACTGATAAGATCTCCAAGACCATGGGTTACGGCAAGAAGGACGTTCAGGAAGCCCTGGAGGCCGACGAGCCTTCGGCCATCAAGGACGCCTACATGATCGTTCGCGAAAACAAGCTGATGCAAATCAACCGTGAGTCCCCCTCCACCGAAGAGAGGTATATTAAGAAAGCACACTAACCCTCTGGCAGCCAACTTTGGTGCTGACAACCCGTACTTTGCTACGTCGCCGACATCGGGCAGCAGCTCCGCAACCGGCTCCATAGCAGCAGCCGTGTCCGGCAGCGGCGAGCTGGACCCGGGTGCCAGCCCGCTCGGCATGTCTTCCGGCCGCTCCATCGGCTCCAACAGCACCGGCAACTCGCCACGACCGCACGTGTCCAAGGTCGGTATTCTGCCCAGCAGTCTGCCGGCCTACCACAAGGACTACATGGCTGGTAACGTCAACGCAGATGCGTCGCCGGCCCCTAACGACGCGCCGCCCGCAGCTTCACGGACCCTGGCCGAGCAAGAAGAGACTGCTCGCCGCCTGCGGCCCCATTCACGAAGCCAGATCCGGCTTGATGAGTCCAACAAGCGCCCACAAGGCATGACGCCCGTCAACCCGCCCAAGAAGTCCAAGCCTGTGCGGTGGCAGTTTGGTATCCGGTCGCGCAACGTGGCCTGGGACGCACTGTTGTGCATCTACAAGGCGTTAAATCGTTTGGGCTGCAGCTGGGTTGTCGACGAGGACTTTGACAAGTACAACGACGACGAGGGGAGGTGCGTAAAGAGGAGTTTTCTTTCATCATCTCTTGCTCTTTTTGTGAACCCTACTAACAACGTGTAACAGCACTAGAGGTGGCGACGACAGCTACGACGACGGTTACGGCGGCTCCATGCGCCGCAACAGCCGCGACGACATCACCAAGAAGTACCGCCTGCCCGCCGACCCGTGGCACATCCAGGTCCGCTGGACCACCGAGGGCATCCGCCAATCGGCCGTTAAGAATAACGCTGCCAGTGCCGACGAGGTCTCGGCCGACAAGACGACTGTCAACAAGAACGATGACGACAGCCAGCACCAGGTTGTGGCCGTGCGCCTCGACATCCAGATCTATGCTATGGAGCCATCGGTCTACCTGGTCGATTTCAAGTGCAACGGCTACGAGACGTCCGAGGGCTTTGTGCTTGAGGAGAAGGAGGTGTCGAGCGCGTTCCCTTCCTCGACCTGGTGGCCAAGCTGATTCTGATGTTAGCAGACGGAGAGTAGGTTTACCCGCGCCTCCTAGCTGTTGTCTCTGTCGTCTCTGTCGTCTCTGTCGTTCCTGTTGTTATCGCGTTTTTCAGCATTGCCTTGCATGGTCGTTGTCTTTGTGTTCCAGCTTCACTTTAATTATTTTCTTTTTTCTACCTCTTCTTTTTAGACTAGACTTTGATTTCCTCCTGCTTCTGTTGATTTTTAATTCGCTCTTTTTTTTCTTCTCGGATGGCATGATGGGAGAGGTGGACGTGTTGTTCATTATTCTATATTACCTGGCGTTGCATGGGAAAGATTGGCCATTCCTTGTTTCATGGATTCCATTTGAAATACCCCCGGCTGGAAGGGGAATCGGGGAGGATGAGGAGGAGGCAGTGAGACGGAAGAGCCCTTTTGCTGTACGATTGTCACATCGGCGATATATATACATATTCTTACAATCTCAAACTATTTACCCAACTATGCATGCAGTTTCATTCATTTTGATTTCATTCATGTATCAACAACGCTCGCCATAACTCCACAATACCCCAGTTCCTTTCATCCTATCGCTTTTGTTCATGCCCGCTTAATCTCCCACTTGAGGCTCTGGACGCTCACCTCCTCGCCTGCCTTCTCGTCATAGTCAAACCAGTCGTCCGTCAGGTCAATGCCCGTAAACTTGGTGTTGGAGTCCGTGCCCTCGGCCAGCCAGTCGCCCTCCGGCTTGAACTCGACAAACTCGAGGCCGCGGCAGTCAAACTCGAGAATGTTCTGCGGCTTGGCCGGCTCGACCTGCTCGTATGGCTTGGCGCCGGCCTTGATCGAAGCGGTTGATTCTCTCTGTGAGGCGTCAGTGTCTGATTTTCATCTTTCGTCTCATGCTGGCCGACGTACCTTGCAGTTCTTGCACTTCCAGACAAAGTTGGCCTCACCACGGCTGCCGCTCATCTCGTTTTGTTCCTAGCAGTGTTAGCAAGCTGTGGCAATTCATGGACAGGTTCATGTCATGATGATATCTGAAAGGGAACTTACAAAACGGCTCACACCGACCCAGTTGGCGTGCGTCTCGCGGCAGGATGTGCACTGGACCTTGAACGTGTACCAGAACGGCGCATCCTCCGTATCCGCCGGCCGCAAGTTGGTCACACTGTATGTGGTAAGCCATGTGTATATCATGCGATGACGAGCTCAAGTTGAAGTTCAGATAAAGACCAGATGAGCCTCGGCGCCAAAGAACACTTACCCCGCCAGCTCCGCCGTCAGTGTGAGGCTGTACATTGTGTGTGAGTTGAGATTGACTCCTTGTAGTGTGAGAATGTGTGGCTATTGTCGTATTCCCAGTCGATAATATGTGAGAGAATGAAGTGTGTCTTATCCAAGTTCTCATCTCACAGCTTGTCTTCTATGTGAAGCTTCCTTCCCTCTTTGTGAGTATGCTTTGCGCCCGCCTATGAGCTTGACTGTAAAAGCGGAAAGAGCAAAGGCTAGCGGCACTGTAGTCGGCGCACTGTAAGCACGGCTAAAGTCGGGCAGGAGCGTCACAGTGCTGAAAACGGCAGGCACGTTTCACTAGCTCTCAAAAGACACCCCACTAAGACACACCTTCCCAGCAAGCACGCACAGCATTGTTTAGCACAAACAGCTACTCCGTACTCCTTCCGTTTTTAGTGGCATGATCCGAACGAAAAAGTGCATCCGCTCTCCGACGACATTCGAAAAACGCTCGACGTACGACACGACACCCTCCCACCTACTCCCGGCACGCCAATTGGCCTTGCACCGACTCGAAGAGCGAGACATGCCATCACGATGCCGAGTTTACGGTCGTGGGCTCCGCAGAGCCACATCTGCCACAGCTGCAGGCGAGAATGTCTGCGACGCAGCGTCAACAGCTTTGATGATCGTCGCGTGTCAGCCGGTCGTGGCCCGGTCGGCCGCGTACGGAGCTTCCACGCGAATGCAATGAACAGGAGGACTGCTTCCACTGCTGCTGGCCTGGTTATGACCTCGACTGCGGCAGTCGGCACACACACAACAGGGGGCCGTCCAGCAAGGCGCGCAAGGCGAAAGGTCGGATCGACAGACGTCTTTGCGGCTTTCTACACAACAATCATGGCCACAGTTGCCGCAGCCGACGCAGAACGCAGGATACGACAACGAAGAGAGCAGGGCCAGCGACTTGACGAGGCCCGGCAAGATCTGCTACGCATCCTGCACGACCCATCCCCGTTAAACTACAATTTGACCATTGGTCTGCCACCGACCTCCGTCGACGAATGGCCGCTGCCCGAGAACCGACCGTTCCAGCGCCGACGATCCACAACACATCTACGACAACCTCACGGCATTCGGTAATCGAGGCCATCAAGGCCATCTGCGTACCGCCAGCCCAACTGCGCCGGCACGCGGCCGAGACAAAACAACGGGAAACGTACTTGACCTGGCTGCATGCGCAATTTGGCATGCGACGGCGATGGTGGATGCCACGACCGGCACCAGACGCAGGACTCGAGGCACTGGCCGAGGCCATGTTGGAAGAAGAACTGGCCGCACAAAATTCCCTTTTGCAAGGCCAGCGCGAGCCGCAGCTGGCGGTGCACTTTGCCAGGATGACCGAGGCCACGAACCGCCTTGTCGACAGCCTGATTGAAGAGGGCCACCGCATTGGCAGTTTTGGCGACCCGGTGGCCCAAAAGCGGTCCATGGAGAGCTTGGAGTCGCCTTACCACGCCATGCGCATGCTGCGCTCCGATGGCTACCCGAGTTTCCGTCTACCGGACCTCGATCCTGCCGCCACGACCAGTGCGCGCCTTGAAGCGAACGAAGCCGCTCGCAACATATTCCAGAGCTGGTCCCAGGCCCGTATTTATGGAAGGCCTCGTGCCTCAGCGCTGCAAATGGCCATGGGCCGGTCGCGCACACCAACCCCGGAAGTGTGGAACGCCAAAGAGGTCAAGTTCTGGGTTGCCAAGCTGTGCTACAACATGCTCGTCAGCACGGCACCGCCGGGCATTCACAACTACAACACGCTCATGCTCGGCTTCATCAGCGTCGGCCAGCACACGCTGGCCCAGCTGGTCGCCGAGTCTCTGCTGCACGACACACGGCTGCTGCCACACAACAAACACTAGTCGTTTTACTGCACCAGGCGCGTGCACAGGGTGATCTGGTGGGGTTCCACCGGGTGCTGCGCCGGCTTGTAGCCCTCGACCCGCGGGGCATCAAGATCCGCCGCCGCGCGACCCACGATGTTTCTCGCTACCGCGCACAGCACGACTGGGCGCGCAACAATGATGTTGACCTTACGTCGGGCTACATTGTGCAGCGTGCTGACGTTGACGGCCCAGTGGTCCAGGCGATTCTCGCGGGCCTGCTCTCGCTCGACCAGGTGCGCCACGCCGCCGTGGTCTTTTCGGCCCACCTTGACGACTGTATTCACATGGACGCGCCAACGCTCAATTCTGTGCTCGACCCGATTTTGGACGCCGTCGACATTCCTGGTGCCCGTGTGTTGCTGCGCGGATTTGCCAAGAACTCGAGCATTATCAACTCGGTTCTTATGAGCGAGACACGTGCAGCACAAAAGTTGGCTATGCGTATCCGCTTGCTGATGGCCATTTCAACGGCACCCGAACCTGCCCTACAAGCCCAGCCGAAGCAGGAGTCACTGCGTCCCCCGAGCCGGCGGGCACGGAAAGTTCAGGCTGCAATTGCCAAGAAACAGGCCAGACTCGAAGAGGCAGGGTTCGATCCTTCGGAAGAGTATGACGAGAACTATGAAGAGCCTGTTAAAGAACTGCCGGAAGTCGCATACGCACGCAAGCTACTGGCCGAAGGCAGAGACCTTTCCAAGGCGCAGATTCGCTTGTTAAAGAAGCACGATGAGGCTGCTGCTGCTTCCCGACAATTAGAAGAGGCACGCAGCGAGAGACAGCAGCGGATGGAAGCCACCGCTAACAGTTACATGTTCAACGGTGCCGGCGCCGGCTACGGGTACAGCACGCCCTACGGCCAGTATGTCAGTGGTGCAGACCAGCTAGCCGCTGCGCTGTTTGTGGCCGAGACAAACGAGTATCTGGTTGGCCTCTCTAAAGTTGTCGGCGCAATTCAAAAGGTTGTCGACAGCGGCGAGGACGAGGTTGGCCTTGCAGGCCGCGTCGATTTCTGGTCGGCTCGGCTCAACGACCTGGTCGAACTGCCCTACAAGTATCAACACGAGCAGGAGCAGTACCGCCGCATGGCCCGCCTCAAGGCGGTCGACCAGACCACCGAGGCCGTGCTCTCATCGTGCTCTCACATCATGGAGCAGTTTATGGCCACCGTCACGGCCGACCTGGAAGCAACATCAGCCGCCGCCGCTGCTGCAGAGGCTGCAGCAGAGGCAGAAATACTGCAAAACAAGTCTCGCTACTCGTTCTTGTCGATTCTCAAGTCGTTCTTGAAGCGCACTGCTCTGCCCTTTGGTGTGCGCTTGGCGGCGTATGCTTCGACCGCGCAGACGTACCAGGCCAACAAGGCCGAAGCAAAGGCGCAAAAAGAGGTCCAGGAACAACGCGAGGTGCAAGATGACGTTGAAGAGCACAATCAAGTCTTGAACAACCACCAGGGCATTAAAGAGCTTGGCCCCGACAATGGCGAGAGGCCAATTCCCACTCTACCCTCGCTTCTTCCTTTTTCGCTGTCTCCATCTCTTGCCCAGCAGACCTCTCTCCTCGAACGCCACTTGGCTGAGGACATGCCTGTCGTCACCGCGCTCTACGAGAACCAACTCAAGGATATCCTGCTGCAGGCCGTCTTTCCCATTGCCAACAACAGTCGCAACAGCCTCGAGAAGAGCTTTGCCCTGCGCCGCGCTGCCCTCAGCATGTCACTCGATTCTCTTTTAGAGACTCGTCTCCATCTCATCAAACACGGCTCCACGATTACTCTGGAGAAGGAGCCTGCGTTGGGCATCACCGATGGCAACGAGCAAAGCATAAGCACCGGCGAAGATTACCATGAGCCCAGCGCCATGTACAAGGATGCCTACGGCGACTATCAGGTAGGCGCCGCCATGTCAAACTGAGATGAGGACAAAGCCAACAAATATTGGACACATATAACTACAGCATATACAATGATACCAAATAGAATATTAGAAATCTTGTACATAGCAAAATTAGACGAAACCCTCAAAAATATGTGGGGGAGATAGAACACATGACGACAAGGCACGGGATGCCATTGACCTCTTAAAATTCACGATCCACCGCTTCTAGAATAATATTGAGTTTGCCTCCTCACTTCGCCAAGGCCTTCTTTCCTGGAAGGAAAGAACAGGGACCCTGCATATCACTAGCGCCAGGAACCACAAGAAAGCACTGGGAAACCCGAGTTTCGGGGCGCTCGTCCAGCGGCAAGGGAGGGACAGTGCAACTAACGAGCTACTGGACTGGGGCATGACCTGTCAAAACAGTCAAAGAGCCGGACCCCAAAACCGACAACAGTGGCGGCCAGTTCAACAGTGGCATGGGGTTCGTCTCGTGAACAGAGGGTCAAGTGACCATATCTGCATTTTCGGTGCCACGAGCAAAGAGTCAAAAGGGGAAGGGGCATTCCAGAAAAAAGAAAACTTGGGGAAGGAACGCCTTCTCTATTGTATTGTCGCATATGTCCATGTCGCCTTCCCCCACGATGCACGTTGGGAGCGGTGTAAGATATTGCCTTCGAGTCGCTCCTGCTCCCGCGGCGTACGTACGTGTTACGGTCTTGCCGAAACGAAAAGGGAAACTGGGCACACGACACATGTCTGCAGTAGGCTAGCTCTGCACCAAACAGGGGTTGTCTATTCTTTCTGTGTTCTCTGTGTGTTCTGCTGCATTCGGTGCTGTGTGCGTGGCGGGCAATACGAACCAGTGACTTACACGCACTCTGATTCGAGTACTCAACTGCCGCATAAAATCGCTTCTAGCAATCGCAAAAGGACCTGGCAAATTCATGTGCCTTCCGTTTTTACTATCTCAATCATGCTCTTTCCCTCCGTAACAAATTAAATGCTCTTTCATAAATGAACGACATAGTTTTGCAACATGTCCAAAGGGAAGGTACAATCCAGTTGCGAAAATTCAGTTCGAGCCAGTGAGGAGCGGGGGCCGATCCACGGGACGCCACTGCAGCGCTCTGACTGGTCGGGGGGTGGGGGCATCTTGGTCCGCGTGGTACAAGTATCTTAACTTTTGGTCGTTTCTGGAAGGGGCGGAAAAAAGATGATGGGATTTTATGGCAGGAGCAAAGAGCAAAGGAGAGCAATAAAAGAAAGTGTGGGAAAGAACGGAAGTGGTGAAGGCAAGAGCATTCTCAGACAAATCTGACATTGGGGAACAAAGGAAGGTGCGAGGACAGCGAGGACAAGTACCTCAAAGAAAGAGAAGGAACATTGTCTTGAGTAATTAATACACACACCAAGAAGAGCAGACGAGGTCTACAACAATACAAGTATAACGTACAGCTCCTTGACAGACACATCGACAGCGCAATACCCCTAAATCCATCAGATACATCATTAAAAACTCTTCAAGTTAATGCGCAACCATTTGCAGGGATTCCGTCTGTCCCGCGCTGTATGTACTGGCACATGTCGGCGCATACTTTAACAGTGTTGGTCGCTCTTGCCTGTGCGACACGCCCGCCGTCCTCTCCGTCAGCCGCTAACTGCTTGCCCGTGCTGCCGCCGCCTTCCCTCCTTCCCCCCTGGTATCGAGAGCTCCACCGATGATTTCATACTAGTCATCGTTTTTTTCTCATTCACATCTTCTACGACTTCCTTCCTCGTTTGTCATTCGGCCATCCTAACGTACGAGTTACAAGTACAAGAAGGAGTCGTGTAAAGGGTCTTTCCCAAATCAAACACTATTTTATCAACCCTCCGACCACGGTGTGTCGCGCCTTCCTTCTCGACATTTGTTTCCCCTCAATAGCGGTATTATCACGGTCGAGGTTCGAGCTCCATAGCAATTGTGTCCGTCCCTCCTTCCCTCAACTGTAACCAGCTCCAATCGACCAACCAGAGCGTTGCATTCAAGCAGCTGCCACCTTCCCAAGCGTCGTCTTGCAGCTTTCCCTTCTCCCCCGATTTCTTCTGTTTTCTTTTTTACAACCGAGCTCCGTCCCCCGACTTCGCTGTCCCTTTTCTATCGCACATCACTTTCTTTATCATTCTCTCTCGACTTTTATTTATCATCTTCGAGCCCATTCCCCAGCCTTCACCTTGTCCTCACTTAATGGCGAACCGGTCTTGGCAACATATCTGTCTCCAGACGACCGGCTTCTCGTGATACTCGGAAGAGTAGCATCGAAAGACCCCTCGCCATATCTTTATCATACGAGCAGAAGCACCCTTTCATTTAGCTTCTCAACTCGTTTTTCATTGACAGCTCGAAACCCCAGCTTGCATAGATTCAAGTATCATCGACTATCAACACATATCAATATCGTGTACCAGCAAGCATCCAATCCGACTTCGACCAACCGACACCATGAAGTTCGGGAGAAAGTAAGCATTTCTCATCATTCTCTTCTGCCATCCAGCAAACACTGACACGTGCAGCCTTCCCCGAAACCAGGTGCCCGAGTGGGCGTCCTCGTACATCGACTACAAGGGCCTCAAGAAACTCGTCAAGTCGGCTTCAGGAACGGCAGAAAGAGGAGGAACTGCGGATCTTGCAGGTGGGACTCCCTTCGCCCTTTTTTCTCCTATTACATGATATTCCCATTCGATCTTTGGCCAGCAGTTGCGGCCCTGACATTGGCCTCAAGATGTGGCTCACCCATCATAATATGTTTCCCATGTTGTATTCCTTATGTCTTGGCATATCTCTTCTTGACTTCGGTCCACTTTCACCCATCTTCCTTGATATTCAAGGTCGATGAGCCCTTTTATTCCTACACCTACACTCCTTTTTGGGCCGAGACGATCGGGGCCATAACCTAACTTGTTTTCTTCCTTTTCTTCTCCTCTTCGGCGAATACAGAATTCTTCTTCGCCCTGGACCGCAACCTCGAAGATGTCGACTTCTTCTACAACAAGAAATTCGCCGATATCGACCGCCGGCTTCGCCTCCTCCAGGACCGCTACGGCACATCGCCCGATGTCGCGGCCAATCTCGACCAAGATGAGATCGAGGAGCTAATGGGCGCATTGCTCGAGCTCCGCAGCCAGCTGCGCAACCTACAGTGGTTTGGTGAGATCAACCGGCGAGGCTTTGTCAAGATCACCAAGAAGCTCGACAAGAAGGTGCCCAACACTACCACGCAGCACCGCTACATTGCCACCAAGGTCGATCCGTGCCCCTTTGCCCGCGACACAAACATCACACGTGTCATGGCCAAGGTCAACCGCTGGCTCCTGGCTCTCGGCGACGCCAACCAGCACGACGATACCCGCTCTGAGCGGTCCGTCCACTCGCTTGGCCGTGCTTCAACAAAGGCCATGCTGAGCCTCTCCAGCGCCGTTCTTGAGCAGCTCAACCAGGCCATCCAGATCGACGACGTCAAGAGTCTTGAAGCTGGCCTTCGTGATAGCAACCTGGAGCTGGCCGGGACTCCTCCTGGGACCGAGACACAGCCTCCTATCCTGGAGCGGTCTCACTCATCAGAGTCCTCGGCCTCGACAATGCCTTCTCTGACTTCATCAGCCTCGTCCCACAGCCTGCTGCTGAACCTCCTGCAGCGTGCCATCTCTGTCCGCTCCAAGGAGGCCATCCGGTTCCTGCTGAACCACGTGCAGTCTCTAGACGAGCCTGACGATATCAACCAACGCAACTGCATCCACCGGCTGGTCATTCACATCGGCCGCAGCAAGTCCTCGCCACCCGAGACGGTGGTGAAGCAGGACACGTCCAGCCTTGCCAACCCGAAATCGCACATCAACCACTACTCGACCCAGTTCGTGACGCCAGCAACGTCGCCAATGCCCGTTCCGCGCGCAAGCTCCACTAACGAGGCCCTGCCGCTCGAGGCCACCGACCCACGTGTCCAGCTTCTTACGTTCCTTCTTGACAACCTCAATCCCAGCCAGCGTCCGTCACTCAGCACCCGTGATTCGTTTGGCCGCATGCCGCTTCATTACGCTGCACAGTTTGGTTTTGTTGTCGTGTGCCAGGCACTCATGTCTCACATGCAAAAATGGGGCCAGTACGATGTCACGAACGGCATCGACTCGCCAGAGTGGCAAGACAACGAGGGCTACACGCCGCTGCATCTTAGTGTCATTGGCGGGCACCCCTTGACCACTGAGGCGTTGCTGAGCAGCGAGGACTGGCAGGGCGTCAGCGAGAACAAGAGCGAGGTTCGGAAAACCATGGTCAAGTCCAGCGCCGTACTAGCCATCGCCACAAAGCACAACCACTTCCGGATTGTGCAGATGCTAGTCGATGCAGGTGTTGATCTGAACTGGCAGGATGAGATGGGCGAGACTGCTCTGCACATTGCGGCTCGTTTCGGCCACGATGGCTGCGCCAAGATCCTCCTGAACGGTAGCGATACCCAAAAAGCGGATCTGGAGCTGGCAGAAAAGTCCTACGCCTGGACTGCTCTTCACATTGCTGCCGTGGACGGTCATCTTTCAGTCGCCCGCCTGATTGTTGATGCAGGCGCAGATGTCGACAAGGCCGATTCGTCCGGTTGGACTGCTCGGGAGCACGCTGCTCTGCGTGGCCACCTAGACATCGCCCGACTTTTGCTACAGCACTCCAAGGTTTCACCGGGCAAGGAAGCGTCTACAGACGGTGTCTCCAGTGGAAAGTCGTCCAACGGCACACCGACACCGGTCCCGACCCGACCCCAACACCGGCGCCTCCTGGTGCAGCCCCTACTTTGGCACAGCCTCCGTTGAGCACATCGCCTGATAAGCACTCGTCTCTCGGCGATCGCCGGTCCAACGGAGCTCAAAGACTTGCTTCGGCACACGACGCGGCCACACAGCCCCAGCCCGTCCGCACGTACGGCCATCGTTACCTCACGGACGAATCCCTTGTTCTTGTCAGCCTGGGCTCCATGGATATGCGCAAATCCGTGGACGCGGTCAAGCTGGACGAGGTGCCCCTAACTGAAGCGCACCAAACGCAGCTCGACACAGCCCTGTCCGTTGTCGTGTCGGCTTTCGGTGCCACGGGCGAGCCAACAGTGATCGACCTTCCGGTGCAAGAGAATATCTCGACGGAGCCTATCGTGTTCATGACACGCAATGCGAGCAACGTGCGATTTCCAGTTCGATATTGTCCCGACGTACTCTGGCAACGAGAAGAACCGCATAGGCCGCGGTATTTCACTCCTCGGGCCGCTCCTCCCGGACCCCGATGCATCGGTGTCTGGCTTGCAGCGGGACGTGTCGGTGCCTATCATGTCGGCCGACTTTGACGTCATTGGCACGGTCAACTTCAACTTCTTGGTTGTCACACCTTTCACACACCCCAATATGGGTGTCACGTCGGAGCAGACATACTGGAAGAAGGTGTCGTCGACGCCCATGGTCATTGGCCACCGTGGTCTCGGCAAGAACTCGTCTTCCAACCGCTCGCTGCAGCTGGGCGAGAACACGGTGCCGTCGTTTATTGCGGCGGCCAACCTGGGCGCCAACTATGTGGAGTTTGACGTGCAGCTCACCAAAGACCACGTTCCCGTGATCTACCATGATTTCTTGGTCAGCGAGACGGGCATCGATGTGCCAGTACACACGTTGACTCTCGACCAGTTCCTGCATATCAATGGTGGAAGCGACAGCAGCGGCAATAAGAGTGTCAGCAGCAACGGCGACCATGCTTCTTCAAACGGCCACAGCCTCGCCGGCCTTAACGGAATCTCCAGCTCCTCTCTGCCGCAGGCTGCCGTCGTGGCCGAGACTGCTAGCGGTACACCTGCGGTGGTTGTCGGAGGTGGAGCTAGTGCCGGCGTTAACACAGTCCGCTTCGATACAAGCGTGCTTGATCACAACCGGGGCGACCGCAAGAACGGCTACCGCCTGCCGCGCCGGGCGATGTCGATGTCGATGGACGATTCAACAGAGATGGAGAAGCGCGACAGCCTGAACGAGCGGATGAAGCACACGCGTGACTTTAAAGCAAAGGGCTTCAAGGCCAATTCGCGTGGCAACTTTATCCAGGCGCCGTTTGCGACACTCGAAGATCTGTTCAAGCAGCTGCCGCCGTCAGTGGGCTTCAACATTGAGATGAAGTACCCCATGCTGCACGAATCCCAAGAACAGGGCATGGAGCCGTCGGCGGTCGAGCTCAACACTTTCTGTGATACCGTCCTGGAAAAGGTCTATGATTTGGCCAACGGCCGGGACATTATCTTCTCGTCGTTCAACCCAGACATTTGCCTATGCCTATCGTTCAAGCAGCCCAACTTCCCGATCTTGTTCTTGACGGATGCCGGCGGCGAGGCGGTGGGCGACATCCGCGCAAGCAGCTTGCAGGAGGCGATTCGGTTTACGCGTCGCTGGAAGCTGCTGGGTCTTGTCAGCCTTGCGGATCCATTCGTGATCAGCCCGCGGCTGGTGCGTGTGGTCAAGCAGAACGGGCTGGTGTGCATCAGCTACGGCGCCGAGAACAACAAACCCGAGATGGTGGAGGTAGGCTTCCCCCTTTCCATATAAAAACCATTCCCACAGAGCACAGTGACTAACATGAAACAGCGACAAGTGAAAGAGGGCATCGACGCAGTCATTGTTGACAGCGTGCTGGCCATCCGCAAGGGTCTGACCAAGGAAGAGGCAGCACCGACGGCCGCCGTGATTGTCGATGAAGCGAAGTCAGAGTAAGAAGGCATATATTATCGGGCATACAGTACCGGCGTGTGCTGTGATTCATTGTATAGCGATTGGCCATTTTATTGGTTTTGTGAGCTTCAACGCTCATATTTTCTTTTTGAAAAGCAATTCACTCATGAAAGCACGATGATGATTCCGTGCTCAACAACAGACGACGAAACGATGCTCCTACATTTTCGATGACCAAGTGAATACGATATGACCTCACATCCCGGCTGCCTCTCTCAGGTCATCTCATCTCTCGGCGTGGCGTTCTGACGGAGTTGCCGGGATCAAGTACGCGGATCGGGCGTTGCTGTTGACAGAAAGAAAGATGGAGAGAGAGAGATGGCCGATGCAGAGGCTGTGCTGTTTTCTCACCGTAGGCCGCCAGGCACTAACAACAACGCGTTCTAGCTTGTATTTGTGTTTGCGGGCAGTACTCTGTCATCTCGTGTCCTGTTCAGTAGTTGTATTTTTCTTGTTATTTACTGTTGTCCATGACGTGCATATCAAGAGATGCCGCGTAAAGCAGAGATTGTGTCGTGACAAAGTGTCTCATTGCAGCAGCTTTTGTATGCAGCCTATTTGAGGATCAAAGCGGAATCTTCAGACGGAAAAACACCTTGTCAGTGAGTGCCTTTATCTTGCGCTGTAATAATAGTGAGCTGCAGCGCCACCAATCACTGCGCGAGCTGGTCACTGGCTCTGTTTTGGTCGCTTTTGGTCCAGACCTAAAAATGGCCCACGGCGGGGGGCGGCCTCCCTCGACGACCTTGAGAACAGAAAGTCTCCTCGATCTGCTTTGTCTCCATGCAGCTACGAAGTACGTCCATCTGGAAAGTACCGACCAGTGCTATGGTATGGTAGTAGGCCACTTTGGACCCTTGTGCTCTTTCTCATTTTGACCCGGAAAGCCTAGAACTGCCTGCTATTGGAAAGAGCCAAGATAATAGATGCCCTCTCAACACAATTAGGTGGTAAACAGACGGTTGGTCTTTCCCTCGCTGTGTCTCTAGTCTCTCCCCACCCTCACGAGTTGCGCCAGTCGCTCCTGACTTTACTGGTCTGGTGGCCCCTCCCTCTTTCGCTCTCGCATTCTCTTTCCTTTTGTCGTCTGTGCCTTCTCACTCTTTCCCTTACTCTTGTCTTCAACTTCATAGCCTTGCACCTCTTTCCATTTGCATCTGTGTGCTGGTCAGGTTTGTCTTGTTGTGGCGCGCACCTTCCTTCCAGTTTGCCGCGCCTTCTTTCCTTATCCTAACAAAAGCCCCCGCATCAAATCAATTCGCTGCTTGAGACTCGAGTTGCGTGCGTGCCCCTCTGCCGCTATAAGCTACCCTCTCCTCCGTCCCACCCAAGACCAGCCAGACCAGACCAGACCGCGCCTGCCCCCGAACTTGCTCTCAAGCCAATTCACTAGAGCTTCCTCTTCTCTCTCACTCTTTCTCTCTTCTCATCTCTTCTTCCTCCTTCTTCCCTCTTTTTTTTTCCTCTCCTCCTTTATCTCGTCACTACCTTTCTTCTCAACAACCTCAACCACCACCCAACTCCTCTTCCTCCTCAACCCTCCCCCACCTCCATCTATCAACAATGGGTGGCCCCGCGTCCCCCGGCGGCGGCGCAGGTCCTTCCTTTGCCCCTCCGCCATTGCCCGCAGGCTGGATCGCGCAATGGGACAGCAGCAGCAGGAAATACTACTTTGTCCAGCTCTCCACGGGCGTCTCGCAATGGGACACGCCCACCGATGCCGCGCCCGTCGGCGGCGGCACGCCCAGCAACGCCGGCAACGACCACCCCTTTGGCATCCCGAACGGCAATGACAGCAACAGCGGCACCCCTGGCGGCAAAGACGCCAACGGATCGACGTACATTACACATGCAGACGGTTCACAGACGATCCGGCACGCCGACGGCCGCATGGAGCCGGTGATGCCGACAGAGGAGGGCGGTACGCGGGGTGTGGACGGTCCCAATGGTGAACGTGGTCTTGGGGTAGGTCGTCCGTGCCCATACTTGACTGAATTTATTTGTGCGCGAACTATTGTTACTAACTCCTCCTGCGTGTTCAGTCCCTTCGCGGCAAGCATGCTCCAGAGCCAATTGTCGCACGGCAGCAGTGGCGGCGGCAGCAGCAGCGGGAGCGGCGGAAACGCGCTGCTCGGCCAGCTGATTGGCGGCCTTACGCACTCGAGCGGATCCAACAGCGGCGGTCACAGCGGTAGCGGTGGTGGAAGCAGCAGCAGCGGTCTGGGCGGCAAGCTCGTCGGCCAGCTTGCCTCCAACTTATTTTCTTCCAACAGCAAGCCCGCCCCGACGAGCTACCACGGCAACCAGCAGGCGCACACGAGCAACAGCGGTGGATTGGCCGGCGCCATGATGGGCGGCGTGGCCAACATGTTTGGCGGCAACCACGGCCAGCAGAGCCAGGGCCAGAACCAGGGCTACGGATACTCGGGCGGAGGACAGTCCTCCGGCACGTACTCGGGCTCGGCACCACCGACGTCCTACCAGTCGGCCGCGCACACGCAGTACAACACGCCCGGCAGCGGCGCGCCCTCCAACAACGGTACACCGTCCTACGCGCCTCCTTCCAGCAGTGGAGGTGGTGCGCCTTCGTACCAGCCTCCACCAAACAACAACGGCGGCGCTCCATCTTACCAGCCGCCCCCAAACAACGGCACACCCGGATCGTACCGGCCACCGAACACGGGCGCGCCAACCTACGCACCGCCCCCGACCTCGTCCTACGGTGGCCCACCGCCGCCGCAGCAACACCAGGGCCAGAACCAGCCTCCCTCGAATCAATATCAACACCAACAATACAACCCGCAACAACAGACTCCTCAGTCCTACCCGCCACCTCCACCAGGACAGCCACCGCAGCAACAACCGTACCAGCCAGGGCAGCCATCGCCCTACGGTAACGTTCCGCCACCGCCGCCGCAGCAGGGTGGTTACGGCGGACCGCAGGGAGGCCAGCAGGGCGGTCAACAGGGTGGTGGATACGGTGCTCCTGGCTACTTCCCGCCGCCACCGCAGCAGCCAAAACCAGCAGCAACATCAGCAGCCACCACAGTATGGTCAGCCGCAGTATGCCGGTGGCGGCGGAAACGGCCAAACGTCATCCTACGGTTCGGCACCACCGCTGCAGCATCAGCAGAATACGTACGCTCAGGGTGGTTATGGAGGAAACAACGCACCACGGTACTAGTACCCCTGCTATACGGTGCCTATTTTCGGTTCATAACATTTGTGTACCGGCGTGTATGCCGGAACGTGATATGACAAAGGTGTGAATTGGTGGGATAGGGAGGTGTGTCTCCTCTTTTGTTTGTTCTTTTTACCTCATTCGCTTCTTGTAGCTTTTTTACTCTCTCGCATACTCTCTTTTTTATCAATATTTACAGCTGTCTACTGTCGATTCGTCTAAGTACCTTTTTTACGTTTCCAACATATCAGTTTTTTTTTATCCTCCGTTGATTTATCCTGCTCTTATTTATGATAGCCTCTTCCGTATTGTACATGTCTTTCCTATTGCTGCAACAAATTTCAGAGAATAAGACAAAAGTGCAAATGCTCACAAGTGCATGATAATGAACGTTTTATCTGATTAAAAGTGCAATATTATATACAATGATCTAATCTATGGGGTATGACAGGTCTATCTGCCGTAACTCTACCGGTTCTTTTTCTGCACCTTTTGTGCTTTTGTCTCAGATGCACCTGCTGCTGCATCAACAGCTACGACGGCTCGCAGCTGCGGCAAAATCGCCCGCCGCGCCAGCCAAGCGCTCACGCCTGCTACGGCCAAGATTGCCGCCACGACCGGCAGCAGTGACCGCGGTACGGCATTCAACAAGTATGGGTCCAGAATGATGTCTGTCAGGACTGGTGGCACGCGGTCGGGGCGCATCGCCGACCGGTCCGCAGCCACAAAATCGGCCGCGGCCACAATGCGGAGGAGCCCCATGGAGCGCGAGCGTGGTGTTGTTTCCGTCGTGTCGCCTTCATATCTCTCAACAAACGACAAAAGGGAGTCCGCCAGCTCGGGTGTTGACGCCACCTCTGCCACCTCAAAAAACGTCAATCCCAAACTCGGTCGGCTGCGTCGCCGCCCAGCACACCCGCAGCTCGTACCGCTGGCCTTTGGTCAAGTCGTCGAGCAGCACCCAGGTCGTGCCGTTCAGAGGGAAATTGGCGGCCCAGGGGAAGACGGCGGGCAGGCCGGTGCGCCAGGCGTTTTCGTTGGCAGAGGGTGTGAGTCGGGGAATTCGAGAAGCGATACTCGAGAGTGCGGCTTGGTCGACCGCTGGAGGGCCCGCCACGAAAATGGCCTTTTCAGTATTGGCGGCGACAAGCACAGCGCCGACCAGCAGCACAAGCCAGAGGCGGGAGAGGAGGTGACTCGCAGCCATGGTGTCGTGGAAGGGGGTCCGGTCGTGAGGGGCTCTCCGAGAGCGTGAAGTTGGTCGAGGTGAAGCTGTATCGCGATAGCGTGTACACAGCTGTCAGACGCGCTGTAGCTTTAGGTCGTTCCAGGAGATCGACATACTGTACTTTGTACATAATACGCCGTATTTCGCACTGTTCTCCACAGAGTCAGACCGCACGAAGAGCACTAGCCACCACCGCCACACTCACATGCAAATTGAAAGACATTCTGACAAGAACCCACAAGTTCCCACTTTTTCTGCTCTTCTGCAAACCAATCCAAAGCACAGCAATTGGCAGGGGGAAGGAGCGAACGAAGCCAAAGAAACCTGAGGGGGAGACCAGACCCGCTTATGCGCAGGTGCCGCTTAGATTTTGGGGGCATTCCGGGGGGAATTTGGCTGGCTCTGGTGACGCAAACGCTCAGAAATGGCCCAAATACTTGTACTCTCTCCTGCACCGAGGGAAAGTCACAGGCCAAGAAGTAGGGAATTCTGACAGAGAGGCTCTGGATAAACTCCACTCTCCACCAACCCCAAAAGAAGAAGGAACACAAGACAAGGACAAGCACGAGCTTGTGGGTTTTGTCGCCGCCGCCCGTCATTCTGGTCGCCCTTTCCCTCCCCCAACTCCAACTTCCTTCCTTCTTTCCCCAGTACATTCCGAACGACCTTCCTCTATCTCCCCTTTTTTCCTTTTCTCTTGTAACTTGTATCTCTTTTCGTCTTTGTATTTTGTTGCGACTGCAATCTACAGCCTCACACTCGATCGCGACACTCCCGACATCGACCACTCTTCGGTCGAAACCGACATGTATATCCGCTCCTAGAGGAGCCTCGGCGCTTTTTTTTTGACAACCATCCTCAAACGACCATCCATCGTTGCAAAGTCACAACATCGAGCTATCACGAATCTCGTGATACTTGTGTTTTTGACAACTTTGATCCCGAATCCAATTGATCCTTCGATTCCCCTTTCGCGACTGTCCAACACTCCCTCCACTTCCCATCACTGCCGCCATCATGGCCGGCCAGTCCAAGCTGGTGCCCTTGTTGGGTGACCAGCAAAAGCGGACAATCCGCAGTCTGCTGGCGTCACTCACCCGCGGCTACCTCAACAACCGCACACGCATCTCCCGCGCTGTCTACGTCACCCTCTTCCTCGCTCTCGTCAACCGCGTCCGCAGCGCCATTGCCGAGCAGCGCGCGGCCAGCGAGGCCGAGAAGAAGGGCCATCCGGCGGGTCTGGTCGATTCGTCAACCGACGACATACCCGGCGCTCCTCCCAAACGCAAAAAGGTCGAGCTCGACCGCGCCTTCTTCCGATCCCTCTTCCGCCTGCCTGCGCATCGTCATACCCGGGTGGAGCTCCAAGGAGGCCCGCCTGCTTGTCAGCCACAGCGTGTTTCTGGTCGTGCGCACACTGCTTAGTCTGCAGATTGCCGCCATGGACGGTGCTATCGTCAAGAGTCTGGTGCGCGGTCAGGGCACACAGTTCTTGAAGCGTAATCGTGTGGTGGATGCTGATTGCCGTGCCCGCGACGTTTACCAACTCCATGCTGGCCTACCATCAGGCTGAGCTGGCTCTGCGGTACCGCACGCGCCTGACGCACTTTATCCACGAGCGGTACCTGTCCAACATGACCTTCTATGGTCTTTCGGCGCTGGACGACCGCATCAAGAACCCGGACCAGCTGATTGCCGTCGATGTGGCCAAGTTCTCCAACAGTCTAGCAGAGCTCTACAGTAACCTGGCCAAGCCAATTCTTGATATGGTAGGTACAGCCACCTTCTTTTTTAGAAATACATACAATGCTAACACACCCAGACAATATATACATACTCGCTGTCAAAGAGCGTCGGTGGCGAGGGCGTCGTCTTCATGTCGCTGCTTGTGCAGCTGTCGGCCCTTGTCATGCGCGCCCTGACACCGCCGTTTGGCAAGTACGTCGCCGATGAGGCCCGTCTCGAGGGCGAGTTCCGCTTCGAGCACTCGCGTCTCATCGACCACAGCGAAGAGGTCGCGCTCTATGCCGGCCACGCCGCCGAGAAGGATACGCTCGACAAGGGCTACTTTACGCTTATCAAGCACGTCAACTACATCCTGCGCCAGCGCTTCTACCACGGCTTCATGGAGGACTATGTCATCAAGTACCTCTGGGGCGCCCTGGGTCTGCTGCTCTGCAGTATGCCCGTGTTCGTGCCTATTCCGGGTGTCGGCGGTGCCCCCCTCGCGGCGGCAGCCAACGCTGCCAACAAGTCCGGCATGGCGTCCGTCGTCCGGAATATGGCCGACCGCACCGAGAGCTTTGTGACGAACCGCCGCATGCTGCTGTCGGCGTCTGATGCCTTTGGCCGTATCATGTTCTCGTACCGTGAGATTATGGAGCTGGCTGGCTACACCTCGCGTGTTTCAACTCTGCTCGACGTCATGGAGGACGTCCGTGCCGGCCACTTTGAGAAGAATCTCGTGTCGAGCAACGACAACACCGAGGACCATGCCGCCGTCCTCAAGGGTCGCGGTACCGTCGTCGAGAGCGACGTTATCGAGTTCAAGGATGTGTATGTCCCCTAATCCTCCCTCTTAAATATGTTTTATGGCATCCCACTAACGATGTAGTCCCATCATCTCGCCTAACGGCGACGTCCTTGTCCCAGCACTCTCCTTCTGCCTGCGCGCCGGCGACCATCTGCTTGTCGTCGGCCCCAACGGCTGCGGCAAGTCTTCGTTGTTCCGTATCCTGGGCGGTCTGTGGCCCGTCTACGGCGGCTCCGTTCACCGCCCACCACCCTCCGACATCTTCTACATCCCCCAGCGTCCCTACCTGCCCCGCGGCACTCTGCGCGCGCAAATCATCTACCCGGACAGCTTGCGCAATATGCGTAGTAAGGGCGTCTCGGACGCCGAGCTCGAAAAGCTGCTGCAGCTGCTTGGTCTCGAAGAATTGCTCGCCAGCCAGGCCGAGAGCGGCGGCTGGGACGCCGTCGCCGAATGGCGCGATGTTTTGAGTGTCGGCTGGCAGCAGCGCGTCGCCATGGCCCGTCTGCTGTACCACCGCCCACGCTACGCCATTCTGGACGAGTGCACGTCCAGTGTCACGCTCGAAATGGAAAAGACAATGTACGAACAGGCCAAGGCCATGGGCGTCACGCTCATGACGGTCAGCCACCGCCGCAGTCTGTGGCAGTACCACAACCACATCTTGCAGTTTGATGGGCAGGGCAAGTACATCTTTACGCGCCTCGATGCCGAGCGCCGTCTGCGCCTCGAGGACGAGAAGGACGATCTGGACCTACTGTTACGGCAGGTGCCGGATGCCGAGAAGCGGATGGCCGAGCTGGAGGAGGCCATGGCGTAGGGGAGGAGTGTAGAGCATATGTAGGGTTCATTTGTATAAAAGAAGAGATGATAGGATGGTGGTACATCTCTGTAAAGTAGGAGAGCGGTGTTTTCGTATTCATAATGTCGGGTAGCGTTGTCACTTGTTCTCTTTTGTATAATCTATTTTATTTGCCAATATTTACAACATTTTTTTATGAATATGATCTGGGGAAAAAAAATTAATGAAAATAAAAATGAAAGTGAAAACGGTTTGTTGACTTTTTTTTTCTTTTTAAATAAAATCATTATGCAAAAAAAAAACCCTGTTTAAGTATAAAGTAACAGTTCAAAATTATGTTGAGCTTATAAAAGCGTCTTAGAAAAGGTTTTAATAAAAAGAAAACATTCAAGGGATTCAAAGATGACAAACTTTTAAGAGAACAGTTGTGATGTGATTGCATGTGGCCGTCTTTTGATCATATAAATTACGATGTAATCAAGCACACTGTGAGGCACTGTATACGTCGAAAATTAGTGTGCTCGTTAGCCGTTTTGGCGGTGTCATTGTAGCACCCCGACAAGGTTCTTGGGCGGTGAGTATTTTCGCAGTAAATTCTGCCGCTAAATGTCCCAGAAGGAATTTGAGTTCAGCCTTGCACTTTATCTTCACCTTTTCTCATATTCAATCACCAACAACTCTCATACCACAACAACAACTCATGTATCCCGCATAAGCGACTCTACAACAAAATGACAGCTGCTACACCTGCGCAGCTGCGCTTCCTCACGGACGCGGCACATTTAATGCGACAAGCAGCGCCCGAAACTTCAGCTCATCTGATGCGACGCCGGATTGATATTGCTTTGAACGCACAAGCACAGGCCGCGGCGACGGCTGCATCGACTGGATCGAGTGGGCCGTCATTATCTTCTTCTGCATCTACACCTATTGCGGCACTTCCACAGACCGACATCCAGAGACAGCATGTTTGCACGAGCTGCGGTCTGATTCTGATTCCTGGCAGCGACGGCACGACTTTGACGATTCAGTCCGGGCTGCCCTCACAAAAAAAGGAGAAGAAGAAGCTTCAAAAAAAGCGGAAGAGAGACGAAAAGACTGAAACGAGTCCGGCTGAGCCTGAGAAGGCATCTCCCACTGAAAAAACCCATATCGGCATCACAAAAGTCTACAAATGCGGCCTCTGTAGCAAGGAGACGAGAATCTCTCTACCGGCACCACTACCGCTCTCGAAGCAGAGAAACAAGAAGACTGCACCTGCAGCTGCACAAAAGACAGAAGAATCAAAGCCGGCGCTCAATACTGCCCAAACTACGACGACATCTTCAAAACCCCAGCCACCTTCATCTTCATCTTCTTCAGTTCCTCCAGCGAAAGCTGCATCCAACGCCAATAGCAAAAAGAGGGCCAAGAACCGCAAGGCTGGTTTGCTGGCTCTTCTCGACAAGAACCGTGGGTCAGACAGCAGCGGTCTGGGCAATTTGAACCTCAGTTTTGACGATTTTCGCAAAAAGTGAAGACTCGGCAATTCACAGTCCAGCCTCTTTTCCACCATCGACAGCCTTGCGCCTATTGTGGTAGTCGCCATCGCTACTTTGATGTGGCTTGCCTGTTGAGCCACAGTGGTTTTAGCGGTCGCGTTAGGCTTGTCCTTGCAACCGCGCCTACTGCACTCTGGCGCCTGCCAGTGGCGGCCACTTCGGCCTAGAAGCTTCCAGATGAGTCAGGTCGCCTGTCGCCTGCTGTGGTAGGCCCTTGCAGCTTCCTTCTGTCTGCAACTTCTGCAGTAACAGGACCCGCCAAAACCGCCCCAGCGCGTCATTGCAGCTTATAAACCGCCCCGCCGTTGCGCTCTTTGGGCAAGGATTTTCCTGCGCTTTTCCTTTGCGCCTTATCAACTAACAACCCCTCCTAAAAAGTTTGCGATAAGGCTTAAAAAAAGTTGCCAAAGCAAACAAGCAAACAAACCGATCGCTCCTTCCCAAACGACTTTCACTGTGACAACCAGTGAATAAAAAGGACCAAATATCGACGCCTTCCTTTTTGATCTACCAGACGAATTTATCTCTAAACAAAACAACATCTCAATAATCCATCCTTTGCAGTTTTCCATCAGCTTACACAACACCACACCACCCCCCACACAATACACCATGTCTCCCCCCGAGGACCACATTGTGACCCCCGACCAGGTCTTCGAGTCGATCGGCAACCAGGTCGCACAGGTCGATGCTCCACCGCTGGACCCGATGGCGAGATTGCTGATGCCGAAGACGATGGCCGTGTCGTTGAGCAGATTGAGTCGCTTTGCATGAACTGCCACGAGAACGGCATGACCCGCCTGCTGCTCACTCGCATTCCCTACTTCCGCGAGGTGATTGTCATGTCCTTCCGCTGCGAGCATTGCGGTTTCCAGAACAACGAGATCCAGGCGGCCGGCTCTGTCCAGACCCGCGGCTCCCACTACGAGCTGCGTCTGACGGCTCTCGACGACTTTTCTCGCCAGGTTGTCAAGTCCGACACCGCCGTCGCCAAGTTTATCGAGCTCGACATTGAGATCCCCGCCGGCCGCGGCCAGCTGACCAACGTCGAGGGCATGCTGAGCGGCATTGTTGAGGATCTGGAGATGGACCAGGAGGCCCGCAAAGAGCAGCAGCCCGAGATCTATGAGAAGCTCAACGAGGTCATTGTCAAGGCCAAGGCTATGCTCGCTGGCGAGTCCTTCCCCTTCCGCGTCAGCCTCGACGACCCGGCCGGCAACAGCTGGATTGCCCCCGACCTGCGCGACGGTGTCGGCAAGTGGGAGAAGCGCGAGTACCTGCGCACGGCTGAGCAGAACACCGCCCTGGGCCTGGTCGATACCGGCGCCGAGGCTGGCGATAGCGCGACCGCCGGCACCGTCACGTCCTCTACCGGTATGGCTGGCGGTCTGTCCGGCTCGGACGGCGTGATCCCCCTCGGCGGCCAGGGTCGTCTCAGCGAAAACGACGAGATTATCCCTAACGAGGTCTACACGTTCCCCGCCAGCTGCCCGGCCTGCGTGCACCCGGCCATCACCCACATGAAGATGGTCGACATCCCCCATTTCCAGCAGGTCATCCTCATGTCCACCCTGTGCGACAGCTGCGGCTACCGCTCAAACGACGTTAAGACCGGCGGCGCCATCCCCGTCAAGGGCCGCCGCATTACCTTGAAGGTCGAGACCTCCGAGGATCTCGCTCGCGACATTCTCAAGAGCGAGAGCTGTGCCCTCGAGTGCCCCGAGCTCAACCTGTCTGTCAACCCTGGCACGCTGGGCGGTCGGTTCACGACCGTCGAGGGCCTGCTCACGCAAGTCCGCGGCGACCTGCACAACCAGATCTTCCAGGCCGACGGCCCGGCACCCACACTCATACCGACCGCAGCACCCGCCACCGCCAACGTCACGGTCGACGGCGTCACCGCCCACCCGCCGCCCGTTGCCTCGGCCAACGAGGGCGGCGACTCGCTGGCTTCCGACGAGCGCACGCGCTGGACCGACTTCTTCCAGGGTCTGGACGACGCCATTGCCGGCAAGCGTCCCTTTACAATTATCCTCGAAGACCCCTTGGCTAGTTCATACGTCCAGAGCTTGGCCGACGACCCGCGCCAGCCCGATTCTCAGATGACCAGTGTCGAGTACGATCGCACGGCCGAGGAGGAGGAGGACCTGGGTCTTACGGACATGCAGGTCGAGGGCTACGAGGGTGAGGCGGAAGCTAATGCCGCAGCTGCCGACGCTGACGCCAAGGAGGCCAAGGAGGCCAAGGAGGCCAAGGAGGCCAAAGAGGCCAGCGAGGCCAAGGAGTCGAGTGCATAGACGACGATGAAAAAAAGAGAGTAAAAAAATACTTTGGTGGTTGGGAAACTGGTAATGAAAAAAGTTTTGGGTGGATGAACAGGCATAACGGTTTATATCATTTTTTACGAGTAGTCTATATTTTACATTTTTGGCATTCCGATTCATTACGCAGGAGTTTATAATACAGCAGTTATATGAGATCACACGAGACTCGAGTTTAAAGTGAGATAAAAGCGATTGATATAGAAGTGATAAAAAATTGAGACTACGAATTCTGATACTGATTCCAGTTCGCCAATGCTATGTTTGTGGAAAGGACTAAATAAACAAATGTGTCTAAACAAGACAAGAAAAAAATGTGAACAAAAGAAATGTAAAGAAGGATGAAAAGAAGAAAAAAAATGGAAAGAGAAGGATGCTGTGTCAAAAACCAGACCAACAAAAAGTAGTGTCGTTGCCGTCGAGTGCAAGTATGGTGTCGTAATATCACCGTCTTGACATGAGCTTCCGCTTGCGCTCCTCCTTCTCTGCCTTGAGCCGCCGCTCCAGCCTCTCCTGCTCGGCATCTTCGCGGCGTGCCTGGCGTTCGGCCCGCTGTTCTTCGTCGTCAAGCTCCGACAGACCCGCCTCCATGTCCGACTCGTCCTCTTCTTCGTCGCTGTAGTCATCGTACCGGCCGCGGCCACCACCATATCCGCCGCGGCCACTGCCACCATAGCGTCCACCAACAGCCTGCTCTTCTTCCTCCTCGTCGTCGTACTCAATAAAGTCGTCCATCTCGTCGTCTTCATCGTCGTACCGTGACCGACGGGGATTGCCAAACGGCATGCGGGTGGCGCTGCGGTGATTCGACGAACTGCCTCCAGCGGACCGGCCAGCACCATCACGATTTCTGTCGATACCGCCGGCAGGGCCTGTAGCAGACGATGACGATGTCGGCCGCGGCCGTGCTGTGCCCTGGTAGCCCGTTGTTGCTGTGGCTGCCTTCTTGGGCCGCTTCTCTTCCTCTTTGGGAGCCGAGGCGGGTTTTCGTCGGGGTGCAGCAGCGGCACCACTGCCCGCCTTTCCCGGTAGTGGAGGGAGTCCTCGTCTCGGTGGTGGTGCCGCTGTACTGGAGGCTCCATTTCGCCGCCCGTCGTCTCGTCCGATCGGTTTGCTCAGTGGTGGCAGTCGGCCGCCTGTGCTTGGTGCTCCTAGTCGTGGCCGTGCAGCAGCAGCACCTCCTCCACCGAGTGGTGGCAGGCCAGACCCTCCTCGTTTTGTCACGCCCGCGCTTGACCGTGAGGTCTCTTCCGCCTTGGTCATCATTCGCTCCCGTTTTGTCGGCACCTTGTCGAGCGGCTTGTGTTGGATCTTGCCCATGTTGCCCATGGCCGACTGTGCTGCTTTGGCCCGCTCCAACACCTCGAGGTACGATCCCTTTTTCAGCGGTCGATTTGATGCGGGGGTTGCGGATGGTGTGCTGCCGTTCGAGGCTCCATTGCGGTTGGCGCCGTTGGACGGTAAAGATGGCCATGACGAGGACGACGATGTTGGTGCGCCCGGGCGCCGTGCTGCTGCTGCTGCCGAAGACGAAGGATTCGATGGTCTCGATGAGTTCGTACTCGGTGCTGGCCGACTGGCAAAGCTGGACTTGGACTCGAGGGTCGGGGTGCGTGCTGTGCCTGTGTATCCACTACTCGATCCTCCATTCCGGTTCGCGGGCGTTGCGCTTGTCGTCGTCCGTGGCGTCTTGTTGGCCTGGCCGTTGGACAGGTCCGTATTGGCCTTTCGTTTCGGCGGCAGTGTCGGGGTGGACGGCTTGGAGCCGCCGTCGCCCTCGCCGGATATCTGTGCGAGGAGATCACCGATCTGAGAAGAGAGAAAGAAAAAAAGTCAAAGAGTTAGTCATTTGGGGCATCGACAGTGCGCCGGCCACGATAAGGGCAACAACGAGACAACCTACCATTTTGAAGTATGAGTCGTTCTAAACAGAAGTCGGGCCTGTTCCCGCTGTTTTCTGTTCCGAAAGGTGATATAAAAGCGTGAGGCTTCGTGGGTGGTGGTGAGCCTTTCCCTTGCCTTTTGCACCGTTAGGCGTCTGTCGCAAGACAGGCAAAACGACACATTTGAAGGCCTCCTCCGGACGGGCTCGTATTGTGTTTTTGGTCGTCGTGTGCAAGTGCGCGCAAAAGAGTGTCGACTACCGAAGATGGCGATGGTCGATACGAAAGCTCAAAAGGTCCAGTGCTGAAGAGAAAAGAGGAGAAGTTGTTTTGGTGGCAAAAAGACCAAAGTCGTGAAAAAGGAGGACCCGCCCAAGCGTTGAAGAAGGAGGAGCCCAGGCACGAAAGTGGAAAGCGCGAGGAGAGCGGTAAATAGCGGCCACACGGAAGGCGCGATAGAACGACGTCAGACTGTCCTTCGTTTGAGTCGTAGCGAAAGGAAAGAGCGTTGATGGTTGTAGACGGAAAGCACGATGCGATGTCAATACTGCACTTTCCTACTGTTTTTGCTGCCTGCGAGTCTGGCTGTGAATGCTCCTCTTTTTCGTATGAACGGTTTTGCGTCTGCAAACACCAGCAGCCAACAAACAGCCAGCAAGCCAGCGAGAGCTGAACAGACGCTTGGCCGCGAATGGCCTGGGGGCAAATAAATCGGCCTCGGATTTGGTTAGACCGCTGAAAACAGAGAAAAAGCCCAGCAAAGCCCACTCTTTGACAGGCGACGCGATCTGCGACTGGTGATTGGCCGGCGCAACCCGCGCCGTTAAAAGCCCCGTTTGATGAATATGGAAGATATGCTATTAACGCGGTGAATCGAGTCTTATGTCAGCGGTCGCCATTTTTGCTGCGATAGAGAGAGTCACCTGACACGAGTGGGTCTTAGGGTTTTCGGCGCAAGTGCCACCAAAAGTGTGGGTTGGCGGGCAAAAGCTAAAGAGGGACACTTTTGGGAGATTTTTTTTCTTAGTCGCATTTTCGATTTCCCTTTTCTTCGACATCCCGCAAACCTCATCACCAAAACTTCCACCACTTTTTGAGCAAGAAGGTTCAGTCTCCGCCACAAACTTGCGGTTAAATCGATTGAAATCTCGTGTTCTTCACAACCAACACAAAATCTGTACGTCCGCGACAGCCTGCCGGCATCGATCTTCCTTCTCTCGATCTTTCGATTTTCTTCCTGTTGTCGCCGCCTCTAACATTCACTCCCTCCAGATCAAAATGAAGCACCTCGCAGCTTACCTCCTGCTTACCCTCGGCGGCAACGCCTCTCCCTCGGCCAAGGACATCAAGGATGTCCTTGAGTCCGTCGGCATTGAGGCCGATGACGAGCGCCTCAACACCCTCCTGTCCGAGCTTAAGGACAAGGACATCAACGAGCTGATCGCTGAGGGCAGCTCCAAGCTGGCTTCCGTCCCCTCGGGCGGTGCTGGTGCCGCTGCTGCTGGCGGTTGCTGCCGCTGGCGGCGCTGCTGCTGCCGACGCCCCGGCTGAGGAGGCCAAGGAGGAGGAGAAGGAGGAGTCCGACGACGACATGGGCTTCGGTCTGTTCGACTAAGCGGCTCGCTCTCTTTCGTCCAACTTCCCAACCAAAAAATTCCTCAACAACTGCTCCAGCCGAATGTGCCGACAACCATCATCGAATCGTCCATCTGGAACGAACATTTCGAGCACGGCAGCACACACCAACTTTCCGAACAAGACGAGCCAACGAGGCACCGGCGCATCTTTTCTTCCGACATTTTTTCATACGGCAGCTTGTTTTTCTCGTCTCGAGGCGAACAGCCACCATTGCAACTGGATTTGGGAAGGAAATACTGGCGTTTTGATGGCTTTATAATTCGGTGAAAAAAAAAAGATGGCTGCGGCCGCCTTGCTTCATGGGTACATCTGGGGTTCTATCTGCTAGGAAACAAAAATTCAAAAAGTGGAAAGCAACAAACTGAAAAAAAAAATGATGTGACAATGTGTAAATGTATAAATGTATTTGCCTTTATTGTCGTTACTTTTACTGTCTTTTCGACATCGAGATTTCCTGAAGATCGAAACTTGATAGACAAATTTTTGAAGAAAGTGTCGCCTTATCTAATCAATCACGTGCCGGTACCCTTCTCGCATGAATATGACTAAGGACGGAAATTGCTGCGCTGTCAGTCGTGCACGGCCTTTTGGCTCAAGTATGGAGCGGCCGCGCCTGGTTGCTCGCGGCAACGGATACGACGCGCTGATTGGCTGGACGGACCCAACCAAAATAATACTGGGCCCCGGTATGGAGCCGTTTCCCGCCAAAACAGCCCAAAACAGAAGCTCTCGATCGAAAACAAGTGCACGATGGGACCCAAGGCATGGATGCCAGGGCGCAATGCACAACAACAATTACATGCTTGGGCGGTCTCGCTTTTGATCCTCTTTTCCTTTTTCTTCTTTTTTGTTCTTCTACGCCTCCGTTCCGTTGAAACACACTTTTCGCCAAACCCTGGTGCTCGTTCCTCCTTTTTGAGCTTTTCGTCTTTTTCATCTTCTGTTTTTCTTTTTGAGAAACATTCAACCAACAACACTCACCAACACCTGTATCGATATCGATTCTCGCGACGTTCTCATTTGCCTGTCGAACGGTACCAGCATTGAGCATCCTTGACGCCAGTTATCGACGACTACGATCGTCACCAAACATACCCTTTCCTCAATTCCTCGAATCGATCGCGACAAAACATCTACGCGTATTGACATCACCAACTTTTTTGTACATCAACACAACAATGGCCACGGTGTCGCCCACGCCCGGCGGCGGCCAGGGGAGCCAGTTTACCTCCATGGGCCGCCGGACATCCGCACGACAAGCTCTTCGGCGACCACCATCGCGTTCTCAAATGAGTGGTGCAGCTGCAGCTTCTTCATCTTCAGGAACGGCCTCGAAACGCAACTCGACCGCGGCCGCCGCCTCCAGCCAGGCAGCAGCTCAGGACTCCCAACAACAACAACAGCAGTACACAACACTGCATGCAGACAGCTCCGACGACGAGATGCCGATTCCCATGAAGCTCAGTGCCCTCACCAAAGCTCTGTTAAGTGACGGCGCATCAGCTCCTGAAGGCGGCGCATCAGCTGCTCCCCCAACTGGCGCTAGCATAGCACCACGACGACGCAGCGCCCTCAACCGGTCGACATCATCAACTGCCGGTGCTGATGCCGAGGGAAACAGCCAGCTTCAGTCTGAACGCCCCGGTGTCCGTCAGACAAGGAGACATGTCCGCGCTGGCAGCGTCCAGGCTTCTGGAGGCGCTCCCTCCTCAGCCTCACGACCGACTTCACCGCCAGCACTCCTCAGCGGCAATAGCAGTCCTGCTCCGCGCAAGCGTGTTGTCCGTCTGAGCTCGACGACGCCCGCTGGTGGTGCTATGGGTCCCGTCCAGCCTCCCATCCGTCGTTCCTTGTCGACCTCCAAACACGCAACAAGACGAGGTGCCGCTTCTTTAGCTGACGACAACAAAGGCGCCGACTTGCCATCTGCTTCTGTTTCTGCTTCTGCTGCAGCAGTTTCTTCGATTGATGCCGTTATGTCGTCCGCCGCTGCCGTTGTAGAATCTGCTCCTGCACCCGTCGAGTCGATCAACACACCTGCATCTGCCGTCCGTCGCGTCCAGATTGCCGTCGGTTCATCAGGCGGTCGCAGTACCAGCCGTGCTACTCGTCTGTCGTCGTCGTCTTCTTCATCGGCACTCCGGTCTACTCGCCGCACCGAGTCTGCCGCTGGCCATCACAGCGATGCCGAGCAGCAGGCACCACCCCACGAAGAGCCTCCTTCGACTGTCGGCCGCTCGTCGTCCCAGCAACAGCAGATGGGCAGCGCTCTGCGCTCATATGCAGGTGGCAGTGGCTCGTCTGCGGGTACAATTGCCCGTAGCGGCAGCCGTGACGTCGACCCCCAGCAGGCCCTCCAAAGCTCCATGCGTATCAAGCGTGTGGGCAAGTCCTTGGGCGGTGGTTTCCTGAGCGGTCCAGCACGTCGTGGCCGCAGACGGACGAGCGATGAGGAGGGCGAGGGCCACAGCCCTGACGACATGATGCAAGCGCACCACGATGGCGAAGCTGGCGGTCTCATGTCAAGCCAGGAGAGCGATGCTGCTGGTATGTACAGCAGCAGCCAGGGCGCACATGGCGGCAGCGCGTCGCGGTCACCCTACTTCGACCCTTATGCGCGGGGCGATCATGCCGCGACCGGCAGCCCCGTGAGCGCAAAAGCGTCGTCTGCCCACCAGCGCTCCAACAGCCTCCGCAACCATGCATCGAGCCCCCATCTTCTGCGTCAACAAGAAGAGCGCCAACCCGAGCCCGAACTTCAGAACGAACAACAGCAACAGCATGGGGAGCCCGTCCCTGCTCCTCAGCAGCGCGAGCTTCCTGACCTTCTCCGTCGCCGGTCGTATCGCGCTGAAGAGATTGCAGCAGCACCGCCTCCCAAGGTCGCAGCACCTCCGCCCGTGTCGTCTAGCCGGCCGAATCTTCCCTCTGCCCACGACCAAGAGAATGACCTGGCCTACCTTGGCCGCTCTGTCAAGCCTCTGGGTGTGTCCGGTCTTGGCGAGAAGGAGTACAACGTCAACAAAATTCTTCCTCTGCGCGCGGCCCTCCAGCCTGCCGTGGCCGACGTGAAGCTGCCTCCTGCATCGGCCGCCAAGTCGACCAGCACTGCGGCGCCCATCGTGTCACCCGAGCGCAAGGTTCTCTCAACCATCAGCCGCAACACACCACACCGTGCTGCCCCGCCGCCGCCTCCCAAGATGTCTGTGCTCGAGACTGCCGTCGGCGCGCCTGCCGGTTCTGCTGGCACAGCACAAGCTGGCAAGAAGCCGCGTATCCTGCTCAAGGTCAACGGCCGCTCGTACCAGCGTGTGGACTGTGTCGGCCGCGGTGGCAGTGGCAAGGTCTACAAGGTGACGGCTGAGAACGGCAAGATGTTTGCCATGAAGCGTGTGTCGCTGGAGAACGCCGACGAGTCGACGATCCGCGGCTTCATGGGTGAGATTGACCTTCTCAAAAAGCTGTCCGGTGTGGACCGTGTCATCCAGCTGTTTGACTTTGAGATGAACAAGGAGAAGCAGATGCTGAGCTTGCTTATGGAGCTGGGTGAGATGGACCTCAACTCGCTGCTGCGTCTGCGCCAGAACCCCGAGAGCGCCAAGATGGACCCCGTCTTTGTGCGCTTTTACTGGAAGGAGATGCTCGAGTGTCTGCAGGCCGTCCACGTCCACGACATTGTGCACTCTGATCTTAAGCCCGCCAACTTTGTGCTCGTCCAGGGCCGTCTCAAGCTCATCGATTTCGGCATCGCCAACGCCATCCAGACCGAGATGACCGTCAACGTGCACCGCGAGACCCAGGTCGGCACGCCCAGCTACATGTCGCCCGAGTCGCTGATGGACGCCCAGCAGTACGCCTTCACAGCGAACCAGCATGGCGGCAATGGTCGGCCTGGTATCGGCGGTTTCCTCGGCGCGACCAAGAGCGCCACCCGCCTTGTGAAGCTTGGCAAGCCTAGCGATGTCTGGAGCTTGGGCTGCATTCTGTACCAGATGGTCTACGGCCTGCCGCCCTTTGGCCACATCCAGAACCAGATGGCCCGTTGCCAGGCCATTATCACCTGGACACACAACATTGACTTCCCGGCCCGCGGTATGGGTGGCACGCCTGTCCCTCCCAGTCTGATCAACACGATGAAGCGCTGTCTTAACCGCGAGCAGCAGGCACGCCCGACCTGTGACGAGCTTCTGTCACCCATGGACACCTTTTTGTTCCCTGAGGCTCAGTATATGAGCATTGGTGGCGGTGCTGAGTGCATGCCCATCTCTGAGGAGCTTCTGGGCCGCATTATCCAGAGTGTTGTCACTCGATGCCGCGAGCGCATGCCTACCGATGCTGAAGCTGTTTCGGCATGGCCGGCTGCCTACTGGTCGAGTGTGCGGCGTGCTGTTGCTGCTCGTGAAGAGAAGCATTGAGTCGTCGTTGAAACAAAACACAACCACGCCTTTTTTTCTGGATTGAATGAATGATTTACTGCTTTTTTGGGGATTTGCTTTCTGCTTCTTGGTCGCAACAAGCAACAAAAATGGCGTTTTCTATGGAGAGTTCCAAAGCGGAACATTTGCATTTACCAACTTTCGTTCTCTACTTTTCTTGCATTTGCTTCACTATTGGGCCTTCTCTCTTTCTTCCTTCTTTTCAGGCGCAACCATACATTATATCCTACTTCTTTTTAGTCTCTCTTTTTTGGGTTGAGCTTCTTTTGCAGCTTTCTTTTTGGTTACGGCCGTCTGTCTCGTTTTGTATATAATCGTTTCTGTTTTTACTTGCGCTTGCTTTTCGTCCTTTTTTGTTTAGTCACCTTATGAGTCAAGTCTTTCTTTTTTCTTCGTTCACATACTTTGGATGAATCTTTACGCCGTGCTTTGCTTTGCTTGTCACTACGTTGTGTTGGCTCTTGTGTTGGTTGTGATTCTTCTATTGCTCATCCACACTATCGTAAATACTGTACAAGTCTGCTATGATTCTCCTATGCTTTTCATGCTTTCGTTTTATTCCCCCCCTCTCTCTGTCTGTGCCTCAACAGACACTTCCTGGATCCGCAGCACTGTAAAATGGTGCTTGCTCTTCACCGTCCGCTTCCGCCGCGTCCGCCGCTTCTTCTTCACCATTGTCCGCAGGGGCTCGGTTTCGACACCCAGCACCACAGCCTTCACGGTGGCACCGGGCACATACGGAACATCAAACCGCTCCTCGCCCAACCTCGCTCGTGCCGGCACCGCCACCCGCCACCGCCGTCACTGTCCGGTTGCCTACGGCACCCACACGGTTCAACAGCAGCTCGTCACCGGGCTGCACACCGGGCATCTTGAACGGCAGGCGGACACTGTCACCGGGTGTGACGAGGTACGGCCGGCCGTGGATCTGGACGGTGGCATAGACGGAGGGGTTGTTGGACGAGACGGAGGCCGAGGCCGGGCCGACGGATGGTGATGAAGGAGTCGACGAAAAGAGAATCTGGGAGAGGGCCGAAGCAGGGAGGACGGGTGCCGCGTCGGGGGAGGTAGAGGGTTTTGTTGAAGCAGAAGAGGTCGACTTGTTGTCGTGTGATGAACGAGTCGAGGAGAAGAAGGAATGTGTTGTGGCGGCAACCCGAGAAGCCGAGGCGGCAGTCTGGGGGAACGGCGAGGCAAGAGACTGCCGGGCGGCACAGCTCTGGCCGCGGCTGGCCGCAAGCGCGCTGCGGAAGGCGGAGCGCAGTGTTGGCTGAGGCCGCATTGTTGAAGTTGTTTGTGTGGTTGTCGAGGAGAGAGGTTTTGTGGTGTCGCTCGTGCCCCCAGTAGACCCAATTGGAGAGTATGGGAGGGTGGTCGTTTACTAGATCTCAATTGGACCGTGAGGTGATCGCCTGGTCGTGGGTGGCTGTCGTGGTCGTCAAACACGCGACAGGATGCTTGACGTTCGGTTAGGTGAGGAAAAAAACACACGATGCGCCCAAAGGAAAATTTGGAGCAGAACAGGTACCCACTTTTTGCCGTAGCTCAAGACAAGGGCGTGACTGGTCACGTGCACAGAAACTGGTCACTCAAAAGAGGCAAGCAGTTGAAGTCAACGAAACCAAGTAAAGATTGTGTGAACCGATCCCGAATAAAGTGGTCGTGAATTTCATATGTATTTTTATTGTCTCTCATATAGCTCGGAATGTTGCGGCTTTGGCTATTGTAAGGCCCTCCACGTGTGGCTCGCTTGTATCACAACAGTGTTGAGTTGTGAACTAATCCAGCCAACCACAGGCGCCAAAATGCCAAACGCCGAAGCAGCACAAACGGCCTAGAGATACAGCCTGGTCGACTTCATTGTTTTGCTATATGGAATGTAATCCTTACTGTCTTATTTGAGAACCTATAAAGCCGTAGTCACGATCATTATATACGAAAATAATTTAAACATGAGGGAAATGGAGATAGTGATATTAAATCTGGACGTGTGACCGGAGCACAAAAGTATCCGATCTGCCAGGTAAAGATATTGAGCAAAAAATGCAGGTGATAATAATGAATGCTAGAATAAACATGCAGCTGTCAAAGGTAGGCACAGGTCGCTCAAAAAGATGATGACAAAGAGCAAAAAACCAAGCTGACAAAACTGAATAACAAAAAAAAATCAAAGGGGTATTCCTGTCCAAAAATCGCACAACATCCTCCCATATAATCCTTTCCTCCTTCTCACCACTTTCTCCATCCATACCTTCCTCTCTAGTCCATCGATGGTATATATAGAGTGACGAGGGTATATTAGTAAAGAAATAATGAGTGAAGAATAAGGTGGACAAACAAATGAAAATAAAAGCCAAAGTAAAAGCAGTGCTATGCGGTGCCAAAGTTCGAAATATCGCCAAATCAGAATGGGGGAATAAAGATGACAAAAGGAAGGACAAAATGATAAAACGACAAGATGACAAGAAGGCAAAAAATGACAAAAGAAAACGAAACGTCAACCTCGGGGGTATGGTATTACAAAGTTAAGTAGTGTGTTGGGTGAAAGCATGAACAAAGAAGCAAAATGTGAGTTAGGAGGATATCAAGATGTCAAAAGATGGCAAGAGACCAATATGGACACAAATGAAAAGTAGTCGACGGGATCTGACGATCAGAAAAAGGTCGGCTTGGTCAGGACACGGTACTCGACGTAATCTTCACCATCGATCGACAGGATAGTGCCAGGGCTGACGAGCTTGCCCTGGAAGGGGCCCGTCGGCTTGCGCTCGTACTTAACGCCCATGAAGATCTTGGTGTCGTCGTTGGGCCGTGTTGCGAATGCGCGACGCCTCCTGCGACGCCCACACCTTGTTGAGACGGCCAATGTTTCTCGCTGAATGTCTGGCGGCTGTTGCTCGGCCACCGCTCTCATACGGCACTGCTACCACCACCGGCACTACTGCCGCCGTTGGCTGTCGCGTGCATGCCATTGTGTTGGCTGGGAACGGCATTGGTGACGTTGGACGTACCGCCGTTGTGGTAGCCGCGCTGCTCATTACGTTGCTGGATGTTCTCTACGCGCGAGATTTCACGGCGAGCGAGATCGTTAGTCCGCTCGACGCGATCGGTATTGTCATTGACAGGAGGAAGACGGGTCGCGGCCAAGACCAGGACCGGCAGGCAGAGAGTGCCGGCCACCACGGGGCGCGAGCGGGTTTCCAGGACCGCTGCTGCTTGCCAAGACGTTGTTGATCGACGATGAGACGAGGGCTCCTGGGCATCCAAAGTAGAGCGACGACTCTGACGCAGCTCGGGGCCCGAGCTCTCACGACGAGCACGGCCGTCTTGAGGTCCATCCGCGTAGGGCGAGGGTGCGATGCCGTGCTTTTCAACTCCACCAGCAACGCCGCCAAGGTCATTGCGGTCGACGATACGACCCGCCTCCCGATTAAGGTTGGCCGCGGTGGCAAAGCTGATAGTATCAAGTCGGCCAGAGGTGCCAAGCGTGCTCTGGGCAGCACCGCCCGCGTTGATAACACGGGCCTGGGCATCGTACACGGCATTGGCCTCGTTCGCAGAGCGCTCACTAGGTTTTTCGCCCTCGTCAATTTGGCGTTGCCGAACACGGACGTACTCCTTGACTTCCGGCGGGACAGATGCCGAATGTGTTTCTCGAATTCAACCTCGTCGTAGTGGATCCACAGAGCGCCGGCGCCCTGCGGGTAGTTGCCGAGAATGGAGCGGCCATCACGCGTCTCGCGTGTCACCTTCACGCGGAACATGTCGTTTGCACCAAGGATGCCCATAACCGCGTGCTTGTCTTCAACACGCTCTTCGCTCGAACCGCGCCAGTAACCCAAGAGAATCCTGGTGGGCCGTGTGCCAGGCAGCAAATCAATGGCGGAACGCTGGATAGCAGACACGACGGAGGGCGAGCCGGCCTGTGCCAGATGGCCGTTGGAGGGCAGGGGAGACTCAAGGGCGCTCGGGCCAGGGTCCATGGACGGCAACGAAACACCGTAGTGGCTTCCCATGCGCCGCTTCTTCTCCGGGCGGCTGGCATTGACGACATAGTCGGGCAGGTCGACACCGTACGCAATCTGGGGTGGCGGCTGGTTGTCGGGGACGGGGTGCAGAGCTGCGCGGCGCATCGCTTCCTTGACGGCGGCCTTTTCAGCCAGGGCTGTCTCTTTCGGGCGTCTCGGGTGTGCCAAGAGCGTCGATACGGAGTTTGACATACTCCTTGATCTGGTTGTGGTCCATGCCAATCAGGTGCTTCTCAAAGACAACACGCTCAAAAGTGACCCAGCTACCGCCAGGGCCCGGCGGAAAGGGGTACTCTGGCGACACCGGCTTGCCGGAACGGGTAAACTGGTGAACGCGTGTGCGGAGGCGATCGCGCGTATCGATAAAACCAATCACGGCGTGACGGTCGCGGCATCGGGCACGGTTGAATCCCGCCAGTATCCGAGGGGTGTGGACTTGGCGTGTGCAACCTGTGATTGAGGCGCTATTGGGTGCGCGGTGTTGGGTTTGGAGGCCTGGCGCCACGCATCGAAATGCCCGCCGACTTCATACGATGGTGAGATGCGTTCTCTAATGCTTTCGTCGACCCCCTCGAGTGTGGAGGAACGTCTCCGCTTGTTGTACGACCCTGGGGACCGGTCATGCGTGTTGACGTCGTCCATGGGCACATCGCCCTGCTCCTGCTCAGATGCGACACGAATGGGAGACGACCGCAGGCCGTTGGACTTAGTACCGACAACAATCTCATCCTCGTAAGCGCGAGCGGGGAAGTGGCCGTTGGTGTCCACTGGGGACGGTCGCCGTTGGCGATAGAGTGGTGCGACGACGTCGAGTTTACGGGCCCGCCGAGGGGTCTCGCGCATCTCTGTCGGACGCAGGCATCTTGTCTTGGTGGCCTGATGGGGCGCTGAATGAGAGGTAAAAAGGGGAAGTTAGTCACGTGTTGCTGGAAGCCTTGTCGATACAATGTGAATTGAAAACGTTGAGAAAGTAGGGAAGAAGGACTTAAAGAAGGGAATAAAAAGAATGAGCGCGATGGCAGAGTGGCAATGAAAGAGATCTTGATCAAGTCTCATGTTAAGCTCAACCCCAAACAGGAGGTTTATGAGAACAAATGCCGGGGAGGTGGGAAAGTAAAGAAGAGATACGAGAAACAACAGTTCAGCCGGAGAAAATACGGTGACCCACTTGGGTTGCGTTCAACACGCCAACGAAGAAGTAAGGCCAGGCGGAAGTCAGGCTCGGGGTTTGTGAGGAAACAGAAAGTTGGGTTGAGACTGCAGATGAGGTATAGAACGACCAAAAATGCGAAAACAAAGTTGGCCCAAAAAGGTCACAGGAAAAAAGAAAAGGTAGAGAAACGCATTTTGAGGGCGAAATGGGAATGTGAGAAGGGGCCTTGCCTCGAAAGTGCGAGACTGTTTGGACCACAGTGAATGAACCAAGAGACAAGACTGGTGTCTCGCGGTTGGCGATCCAAGACCAGGTTGCACAGGTAAACACTTGCGCTGGGTAAATGCGATGTTGTGAAAAGCGGTAAGAAGTGTGGTTGACGTGGAAGGTTCGGAGGCCACAGAGAGCACGGAGTATAATAGAGGGAATAAAAAAAAAGGTGCGGAATGGGGGCAACAAGATGTAGAAAAGAAAATGCAAAACAAGAAAAGAGAATAAATGGAAAACGCAGTAGGAGAAAAAAAAGAAGATACACGCAGGGTTGTGCAGACCAAAGTTGAATAAAGCAGATGGCCGTTACGCACGCAACATGGAAAAGTGCGGTTGGTGGCCAATCCGACAACTCGTGCAATTAAAAAATAAAATGGGCAGACTTGAAAACGGTAAATAGGCAGAGGCAGCCAGAGATGGAGAAAAGAAAGAAAAAGGAACGTGACAAAAAGGCAGAAAAGGCAAAAGACAGAGCGCAGTTGACAACCAAAAAGACAACTCAAGCGGCAAAGAGGAGTAAAAAGTGGGACTCCTTGTGACGGGTGAGGCAAATGGAATATTTGGGCTATTTGAGTGGTTGCATTGGCACGCATGTGGGCGTCAAGTGAGCGTGAAAGTTGAGTCGAGAAGAGTTGGGGGTTGGGGATCTGGATAATTGCCGAGCCGAGCGTTATTGTGTCTCTTGTGCTCTTGTGCGAGTATTGGCTTCTGGCTCCTCTCGCTCCTTCAATAATGTCAAAGGATAAAAGAGAGAAAAGAGGATAAAAGGAGGTTTAATATGAATAGAAATGAAATAGAGCTTTGGTGGCTGTCACTTGGCAGCCGCGGATGGCGCTTTGCGCAAATTGAGGTGGAGGAAAGAGTAAAACAGCAAACCCGGGAAACGAGGTGGAAGAAGGTTGGAAAGAGACAAAGTGCGGCTTGTGTCTCTTGAGTCGACAGAAAGTATCAGGTGAGACAAGAAAGAATGAGGCCGGAAACAAGTTCATGACGGCAGCGCGACACGACGCGTCAACGGCCTCGTGACAATGGGAATGGCATCAAAGGAAAAAGAGAAGCATGAGATGAAGTGAAAGAAGAGGTAGAAACAAAGGACAGAAGAAAGTAATACATACCCATTCGCGTAAGATGTAGTCGACTCTTGTCTTGGGAAGCCGGGGATGAGTCCAGCCGAGGCAGCCAGGTCGGCCGGTGCAGCGGACGGCAGTGGACGACGCACTCTGGGCTGCGGTGGCGAGGCAACAGGAGACGGTTGCTGTTCACGATGTCCGGTTGATGGCCGATCGACGGATGGCTGGGCATTTGACGGTGGCGGCGGCGACAGGCCCGATGCGTGAATGGTATTCTCGGCAGAGTCCTTGTCCTTGTTGTTACTACCCGGAGATGCAGATGCCGAGTTGGCTGGCGATGTGCGGCGAGCAGCGAGGGCAGCGATGGCGTCGTGCGCGAGATCCGTCTTAACGGAAGACGCGACAACTGCGGCCAGGGGAGCAGCCGGGGCCGCGGGCGGCGAGAGTGTGGAGTTGCGCGAGCGCGCAACCTCCTCGGAGTCCATAGGGCCGACGAGCGTGGGGGTCGGGCTGTGGTGCGTTGCGTGTGAGGTGATTGTATGAAACGGATGACGATCTTGTGATAATGATGTTGTTTAAGGATGTTTTGATATGGATGCAAGTTGAGGAAAGGGGGTTGAGAAGGTTTGCCTAAATTGTCGGTGGAGAAAGGAAAGTGGCAACAACACAAAAGAAGATAAGGAAGCTGCGATCTAAAAGGGTGCAGGCAGGAACGGGATGTTGACAACAGGATAGGAAAGAGCCAAAGCGATGAAAGGGGGCAGGAGCGAATGAGCGAAAGCACGAAAGATGAAGGAAGGGGGTATCAAAAAAGGAAGCAGGTGCCGTAGCAGGAAGGAACGATGGGCTGACCCAGTCGCGAAGGCTCCCACCGGTTTGGACTCTCTCTGCCTGATTAAAATGGATATGTTTTGTAGACCACGATAATATTAAAGATCTAAAAAGAAGGAAAAGATGGTGAAGAAGTGCAAATGCGCATGTATGTTGGCGCACGATGCAAATACGACGGGAAGAATGAGAGCCCGTCGGACCACACAGGAAAGAGCGGGAAGATACCTTTGCGAGAAAGGCAGGAACAGGGGTGGCGGGCAGGCTAGACTAGGGGAGTTGGTTGAGAAGGGGAAGGGGAGGAAATACGAAATTGGGCGTCTGTTTTGTCGGTTGTCAATAATTAAGAATTTAGCTTGGGGGTGTGAGGGGGGGCGATCTAGATCAGGTCATGTGTTTTGAATATTTAGCCAGCGAGGCCCCAGGCCAGCAACCAGTAATGAGGCCGAATAGGGGCGGCGAACGATGGAAGGAGGTGGGCAGTAGCAGCCTGCAGCTTGTGCGAGCGGTGTTGCGAAATTGATAAAACGGGAAACAACGATGAGAGGACAATAACTGTAAAAATGATACATAATAGGAGAATAATAGAAGACGCGCTGGAAATAATGACTACGAGCTGCACCTGCAGGTAAAACAACAAAACACACACAAAAAATACGGTGAGCAGTACGCAAAGGAGGGAAAGAGCATTGAAGCAAGCGCGACGCTGGGCCAAAGGGCCGAAAGACACGATGGGGTGAGGAAGGCAAGAGCCCTGTGGACGGAAAGGGAAAGAGCGATGGTAACTGAGAATGGCCGATCAGCCCAGCCCAGCGCGCCCAGCAAACCCGACCAAAATGGGGTCAGAATGAGAAAGACCATTAATACGAGCTTTATTATCACCACGGAGTATACAAAATGCACAACAGTCGTGCGGCTGTTTGGATCTCGGATCTGTAGGCATTCGGAGAATTCTCGTTTTCTTTTTCTTTTTCTTTTTTCTTTCTCGATCTCGATTATGCCGTCGAGTTTTTTGTGTGTTTTCGTTCTTTTTGCTTCTTTTTGCGCTTTTGCTGAAAAGGCTACTGCCGTGGTACCAGCTGAGGCTCCAGTTTTTGCCCCGTTCCAACGATCCAAATCTAACAGGCGCGCCCCTTGGGCGACAACCAGCGGGCTTTGCTTTTGTCTTTTTCGGATTTCGCGCCGTGGTGGAATGCAGAATTATGAAGCACGGCAATGCACGATACTTTGCACATCGTACATCGTACTCGTAACTGCCCAAATTGGCTGATGGTTCGGTATTATGGTATTGTGGTTCTTTCCCTCTTTTTAGGCGCTACGAGTACGGTCTTACTGTCGATGGAAAGTAACCAGTAAAGAAGTGGATGTGCGGCAACAGCGAACGAGCCGTGATTGCCTGAATTGGTTGGCTCCCCAGGGGGGGGGGGCCTCGTTCATTACACGAGGAAATCAGCAGGAAGCAAGGAACTCAACAGTTGGTTGGCTCGGGAAGGCTGCCAGCCGAAGAACAAAAATAGGCAAGAGCGAAGGGGAAAGGCGGAAGTAACGCTGGACTCGAGTTGAATAATCAGAAAAAAGGCAAGAACAGAAGAATACAACGTAAGACACACCAACAAAAAAGTAACCTGCCGTGTAGAAAGAACATATTCTTCATATACGGAGTATGCTTCGTAAAATTGAAACGAGGCAGATGTCTCCAGATCCGACTTCCAACTAAATTGCCTTATGAAAGAAAAAGGGACTGGCCGCCCAAGCTTTGCGCCGGCTAGGCCTTTCCAGGTCTGGCTAGGGGATGGTTGCCAGCTTAGCGGCCTCGTGCATTCCTAATAGGGGTTTGTCGCTCTCTTAGTGGTCGCAAGCACATCACTTTTTTAATTATCATTTCCACAAAGAGCCCCCAAGACCGTCAATCCTCAACCTCTTTGGTCTTTTCGTCCTTTTTGGTTCACGACATGACCACCGTCTTCAGTTTCCACACATGTTTAACCAAGAACCGAGATTGGCGGTCACTCCCTCCGCAAAGAAGACATCTTTTTGGGGCATTGTTATCCCTGGCTGACGCAACCACTTTATGACTTTGTGACGGTGTAACATGCGACAATGCCGTATATAATATTGTTCCATATCACTTCCGTTTCTCGGCATGTCGCCTCGCATATTCTTTATTGGGGCTTACCAAATGGTCACAGTGACCTTCTACGTCGTGGCTCACTGTTTTCTCTTTCAGAAGTTTCAAAAGCAAAATGGATTCAACTGAGTACGCGTGTGGATGTCGTTACCTCGGATTTGAAAGGCTCTCGACCTATGCACGGAAATCTACGAATGTAATGGCCTAATTAGTATATGATCGTCCGAGTTGATATTTGTTGTACTCTCTCATACCATATTTAGACATATTCACAGATACACAGAAAATGACAGATGGGGCCCAAAGGCAGAGAGGATGTCAGGCAAAACTGCCCATTTGGCATCACTTGACATAAAAGCAGTTGTACGTGAGACGAGTCGATGTAGCGCTGATTACAAGGGTAGTTTGGGAGTTGCTTGATGAGCTGGCGGGTAAAGTTGGTTGATTGTGTTTGGTTGCCCGAGGCCAGTACGACATGCATTCGACAAAAGGATGGTATCTTTGAGTTCCTTTGTTTCGATAATTATGCCTCTCTCGTTCCTTTCGACTTGTCACTCCTAAATAATATTAAAACACCTGCTGTTGTGATTTATTTCCCTTGTCATATTCTCTTACCGCCTGCAACTCAACGTTGGAAATGGAAACACGGCTGTCGGATGCAACCAACAGAAGGGTTTGACCAAGCGCTTTGCTCTTACTCGCTGCAACAGCAACTCCCTTTTCTTTCTGTTGTTTCTGTCTTCATGCACGAAAAAAATTAATAAAAAAACGGCCATGACCTGGCCTTGCGCTGTCACAACACCAACGCTTGTCAACTCGCTATTGGACAAGACTTACATTAGCTCTATGAGTTGCAGAGAGATAAAAAATAATTAAAAGGAAGAGGAAGGACAAAGTACCACCCCAATCCCAAAACGTCCACAACCCCCAAGTGCCTCAAAGCCTAATATCCTAGTCAAAAACTGGGCGCTTAAGCGAGCAAGAGATAAAGAGAATGATCAAGAACTGACAACTTGTTCACAGAGATCGCAGCGGTACTTTCGAAGCGCAAGTGGCCTGAGATTTACGTCTTTTATACATGCTCATTTATCCAAATTAAATGCACAGAGAAGATACATGAGCTGGAGAAAGTACCCCGTTTAGAAAGGATCTGACATTTCTTCAGCGAGATTTTGCTCGGACTTTTTTACCTTGCAACTGCCTGGTTCGACATGCCTCAGCCGCCGACCAGTTCCCCTTCATCTTTCTTTACCACACAACTCAGTCCATCTGTATTGTACCAGGGCCAGTCGTGTCTCAGAGAAGCCAAATGCACAAGTGCGCATATAGATGGCAGATAGATATAATAGAAGTACAACAGATCAAAAATGCCAAAAAATAATCAAAGAAGCAAGATGGTGACAAAGAAAACATGTTGACGTGTAACAAACAGTTTTTAATAAGGGTATCTCTTTTGAATCTATGAATCTACCACATGCTCTCCTAGTACGATGCTCCTTTCCTATCATATCACTGTCCCGCCTTCGTATCCCCATTCTTCCAGACTTGCTGGCTCAGCATCCTGCTCGTCCGGGTCGAGAATCGGGTAGGTTAAGAGTGCGGCAATACCGCCCAGACCGTCGAGACTCTTGCCGCTCTCGTGGTCGCTGCTCAACAGGTGTATCTGGCCACCGTTCTCTTTGACCTGGTCGACCATGCTGACGTACTGTTTGCGTGTGATGATGTCGTCGCTCCGGAACAAAGCATTATTGACCATGAGTGTACCGCCACCACGGCCGACAGCACCGTCCTCAACGGCCTGGGCCACCTGTTTTAGCCCATAGGCTACGCGCCCGTCGTTGGCCCGCACGCGCGTCATGACCTCGTCCATCACCTTAGTCTCGTCGCGGAACTTGGCCTTGGTGACGACGGCGGCGACTTCCGGACTTCTCAGGGCTTCGTTGAGGGCGTGCACATTGGCCGAGCTGGTGTGCACGACGACGGCGTCGCGGCCCATACGGCGCAGCTTGGCGTCTTCGGTGCGTGTAGCTCTTTCGGAGACAAACGTCTTGAAGTTGGCGGCGCCGAAGCCGGGGCCAGCCAACACCAACAATCGGGGACCAGAGAAGTCGGCTGCATCCAGGAGTGCATTCAAGACATTGGTGTGGAACTGTTTTGTGTTGCTAGAGCCGTCGATTCTGGACTTGATGAGTGTCTGGTATTCTGTGATGAGAACGATAATGGCCGTATTCTGTGCATCACCAAGGACAACGGCGACCATGGCGTCGCCCTTGTCGGTGCGCAGAGCTTCCTGGAGCTCGTCCTGGGCGACTGAATCCCAGCCAAACTGTTTCCACAAAGTAAAGGTGCGTTGCAGTTCGAGATCGAGCGTGTGGTACTGGCCCATGGCGGCAAGCGAAGTCTCGGCGACGATGGTGCCGTTGACCTGGAGGGACGAGGAGGGCGGGTCAAAGAAGGTGGACTGGACGCGGATGGTGAGTTCGGTGCGCATGCGGCTGGAGCTGACGGACCCTGTGGCGGACTCTTCGGTGACTTTGCGGATGGCCGTTGCTTTCAAGATGTCGCCCGGCAGGATGAGGTTGTTTGCGTGCCACATGTCTTCGGGTTCGGTGGGGATGAGCGACACGCCGAACTCGCCCTGGGCGGCGTCGGTTGTGAGCGCCTTTTTGCCTTTGATGAGTTGCATCGTGAGTGGTGTGAGATGCGATGAGAGGCGTGTGTTGTTAGGAGCGGAGTTGTGAGTATGTGTGTGTGAGAGTGAGAGAGAGAGAGAAAGGAAGAGTGAAGTTTGTGAGTCTATGTGTTGAGGCGAACTGCGGAAGGCGCGAACAAAGGTCAACCAGAAAGGGCTTTGAGTTAACCCCGCAATACGTCAAGATGACTGGTTTTTGTTAGTGTTGGCTGTTGGCCTCACTGGAGCTCTAGATCCAGGCACAGCACTTTCGCAGCTCCTTAGTGGTTGGATGTTGATTTAGCACAAGGCTAGCCTAGCTAAGCTATTCATACAGTCAGTCGTCAGTCGCTCCTGCCATTCAATCTGTCGGGATATCTTTATGATCAAAAGACGCTACTTCCTTCCATTCTAAAATTCGTTTGAGCTCAATTTTGTCCCCCTTTTATCTCTCCTAATAAAATCCAAAGTGCAGATCCAAACCTTCACCGTCGGCAATTCCAAACTCAACACCCGGCACGCCCATTCCAGACACAACACCCAGTCCGGACCCAAGACCACCACCAAGACCACCGCCAACATTGAGAACGTCAGACACTTCGTGCCCTGGAATACTTCCTGGAAGGCTGCCTGAAATACTTCCCGAGATGCTTCGTTGAAGTCCATCTTGGTGTCCGGCGAGGCCTCCGCCAACAATCCCGTGATTGCCGTGACCGTTGCCGTTACCGTTGCTGACATCCCCCATGGGCACAAAGTTCATGCCAAATTCAAAGGTGCCCCAGTCAAAGTTGGTCTGGGCCATGGGGACGTCGTAAGTACCGTCGGCCCAGTTGGAGGCAATCTGCAAAGCTTCGGCACTCAAGGAAGAGCGGACAGAGGAGTCGCTGTGCGCCACCTGCGGGACAGGGTGGGCCAGTGTCGTCGCAGCTGCTGCCACAGCTTCGTCAAATTCAGTTTCACTGATCGACCTGCTCTTTTCGACGACCTCGACACTCTGTACGACTTCTCGGTCATGGGCGTCGCGTGCCCGCTGGATTGATCCGGATGTACCGTACAGCCGCAGGTTGGGCGACGTCGGGCGTCGTGGTGGCGGACCCCTCGAGACAGGCGGCGGCGTCAGCGGCAGCAGTCGCTGGGTGGGTGGCCGAAACTCATCGAGGTCCAGCAAGTGGCCATACTGCCGGGCCAGATCGCCAACGGCCAGCAACAGCTTGCGGATCGGCATGGACCAGCGAGCAGTCCGTTTGGCGGCCTCGAGGCACGCAGCCATGCCATCTTTCACGCGAGCATCGTCCCACGACAGGACCTCGGCAGCGTTGGTGCCGACGGCCGGTCCGCCACTGGTTTCGCGCCAACGCTCCATGACCAGAATACGAATGGCCAGACAGCTGCAGATGGCGACAAAGGGATCGTGTTCCGACGGCAGACTCTGGAGGCACTGGGCGACGACGTGGGCGATGCCGCAGGCATGCTTGAGCTGTTCGACTTTGCAGGCGTGGACGAACGCAGGCGGCGGGACGACAGACCCTCTCCGGGGCCGAGTGGTTGAGGGTGGCATATGTCGAGCAACAAAGGTACCAATTCTCAAAAGATCGGTGTAGGCGGCATGGAACATGGCGTGCAGCGTGTAGAACGCCGTGCGGGCATGGTGCGGGACGGAAGCATGGCTTCGAAGTTGGAAGATGGCAGGCAAGTCGGCAGCAAGGCCATCGAGCTGTTGTTTGAGAGCGTGGAAATCCGAGCCGTCATGCCACGGCCAGACACGGTGGTCGCTGCCGGTACCCATGTCAATGTCCACACCACCATATTTGGCAGCATTCTCTTCTCGCTCGACGGCAGCACATCGCATGCTGCCCGAATACGTCAGGATCCGCTGGCGTAAAATGACCATCCGGATGAGGTACGCCGAAATGCTGGGACTGCTCAATTTGTCGTCTCTGTCCGGCTCGCCACGCTCGTACTGCACCTCGTCACACGGCAGCCGGCTGCGAATGACGCCCGGGTCCAGTACACTCTGGAGCGGCCGTGCCCCGCTCTGGTGTGCATCGGGCACGGAGTCCATGACATAGCAGCTCCAGATGAGGCGGCGTCTCGTCTCGACCACTGACGGCGGCAGCTTCAACTTTGTATCAGCCCCGACGACATCGGCCGGCTCCAAGTGCAGCTGCAGGGCATGGGCCAGGCGGTAGGCCACACCCGATAAGAACCAGGCGCCCAAGTGGACGCCGCGGTGCCACTCGTACCGCTGCAGAAGGAGCAAAGTTTGCAGGTTGGTGGTGGATATGCGAGCAAAGACGTCAAGGACGACAAGGCTACGGCTCTCATCGGCCCAGGCGTCGGCTCGAGTTGATCGTTCGAGGTTGCCGGCAGAAGCACCCATCACTTGAAGTCCCGTGGCCAGGACGATAAGCAACAATGACCGGGGGATGAGTCCATTGTCCAGCATCTTCATGAAGGAGGGTCGATGCAGGAACGTGGAGTAGCAAAAGTAGTGCGGGCCGTCAAAGTAGGCGTCCAGGATGCGCAACAGTTCTGCACGGGAGACGATGTCGCTTGTGTTTTCTTTAGTTGCCGCACTTGCACTGCTGTTGCTCTTTCCACCGGCACTTCCGCTGCCACTTCCACCACTGGCCGTGAAGCTCAGAGCTACGCTTAATTCTGCTGTTGCAGATGACAGAGCGTCGCACGCCGTGCCTGCTTTGAGGCACTGCCACATCCAGGTCCAGATGAAGGCGCCGTACAGCGGAGCTATTCGTTAGCAGTGAACCATGTCAACAGACACTTCATGTGTGGCCACCTACCTTCTTATCACGACACCGGGCACAGGCACGCCAGTTGCGAGATCTCCGTCGCCCCGGCTCATTGTCGCCGGGCGTCTCCCAGGTGCATCGTGCATCCAGCCGGAAACAGTTCCGGCACACGTCGCGTGTCTCGTCACATTTGACTTTGCGCTGCCGGCAGGTCAGGCAGCCCCGCCGACTGCGTCGTGTCTTGACGGGAGAAGCTCGCCGTGAGTCAACGTTGTCGCCCATGTCGTCGTCGTCGGTATTGTTTTCAAAAAATCATGTATTTAGCAACTCTCTCGAGTCGAGCATCCTTCATTGTCTCCATTTCCATTTCCACAATTCTCCCCGCTCCGCGAATCGATAAATAGACAAATGAACGCATTGAAGGGCCAGCCATGACCAACTGAGCAGCCCAAGTGAGTTGACGCAATACCATGTGACCCCAGACATTTTCTACAACTCTATGCACATTTTCCATCACGACGGGATAGTCGCGATGGCGTCAACAGCCTTGATGTGTTTGCAAGACCCGCTAACCTTACTCCGTAACACTGTAAAACCCTCCGTCAACACCACTACAGAAACCCTCCGCCCCAGCCAACGCTCACAAAAAAACACTCCGCTAACACGCTATTCGTCGGTTGCAATCACTAATTTACAAAGCGGCCTTCGTTCCCGCTTCCCGGCAGGAGTCACAAAGCTCGCCATAGCTGGAGGTGTGCCTGCCCGCTCGCCCTTGCCCATACTGATAGGCGCCATAAAATAAGGCCGCGGGGTTTACCCTACAGGTGCCGCGCATCGGGGCGATCGTCCGCTTTCCTGTGCTCCAAACTGGTCCGTCATATTTCCCCACGTAAACTACCAAAACTTATCGCTCCTCCATATCTCGGCCTCATCCAACCAGCCCTCGTTTTCTAGTCACCACCACGACAAACAACATCACGCAATGCCACGGCCTGCACCTCCTCCCGATCCTGCCGACAAGATGGCCGCCGCCGAAGTCAGTTTCTTTTCCAAAGCCTTGAGCGGGTTTGCCAAGTCGGGCTCGAAATTTGAGGTTGTCTGTTCCATCAGTCGACGCCATGTCTTGCCAACACCGTTTCCAGCGTCGACAATATCACCAGCTTCTACGTCTTCGATAACACCCTCCTCACTCCCATCACCGCTTGTTGCCCCCTCTCGGCAGCGCTCACAAATCCACAACCTCGTCATCCTCGACTCGTCCTTCAATCCGCCAACGCGAGCTCACATGAAACTGGCCACTTCAGCACTCGTCGACGTTCGCACTTCCTCTCCTCCTCTTCCAGACACCCCTCCACTCTCCACTCGACTCCTCCTCTTGCTGTCCGTCAACAATGCCGACAAGGCACCCAAACCGGCGGCGTTCGAGCAGCGACTGACACTCATGCTCGCCCTCGCCCGCGACACACATGCCGAGCTGGCATCGCTCGATGATCCCTCCAAACCTCTCCTCGACATTCCCATCGACATTGGCCTCACCTCGGAACCCTACTTCCACAATAAGAGCAACGCCATTGCCGTCTCGCCGTTCTATGCACGACCCTCGTTTCCCTCGGCGGCGGCCGACAAACCTACGCCCGACCAGATCTTCTTGCTCGGCTACGACACCGTGATTCGCATCTTTGATCCCAAATATTATCCAGCAACAGACAGCCCGAAAATACCAGAAGGGCTGCCGACAGACGCAACGCCTATGCAAATCGCACTGACACCGCTGATGCGCCGTGCCCGTTTACGAGTCATGACTCGGCCGGACGATCAATGGGGCGACGAAGCGACGCAAAAGAAATGGGTGGCCGACAAGGTGGACAAGCTGGGCGGGCCAACCGAGCAGTGGGCGAGCAAGATTGAGCTGGGCGCCGCCGACAAGACGACACAGGGTGTGAGCAGCACCGTCGCGCGAGAAGCGTCACAGGCCGGCGACACGGAGACGCTGGCCAAGCTTGTCGGGCCGGAAGTCGCGGCGCGTCTCGCGACATTGAGACCATATGATGTGTAGGGTGCGCTGTAAACGCTGTATTTTGTATCTGAAAGTGCTGTAAATAATTGCTTTAGCGTACTTAGCGTTCATACATATGCGATAGAGCGCTGTAAATTAGCGACTACAGGGCAATCTTCAGCACACATACCGGCGCCCCACCTAACGACTTACGTAATCTTCAATTTTCCCAATGGCCGACGATTCTGGGGTCAACTTTTTCGTCGGCTTGCGATTGACTGCATCTCGCGATCGTGATCTTTCCACCAACGTCGACAGCCACGCTCGCTACACACACAACCCGTCGCCACCATGTTGCCGACACGAGTTCTCTTCAAGCGCTCGGTCTGGAAGGGTGAGTACTCTTTTCGCCTTACAATCGCTCTGCGTCCACAATGCTAACTCTTTTCTTTTCTTCGTCCAGGCCCGAACATTGTCCCGTACGAACTCTCCCTCCCCCGCAATCGACAGCGACATTCTCCTCTCCATGTATATATACACTGCTAACACTTCACACAGTCTCGCCTTCCCCAAGGTCGAGCCCGGCAAGTACACGCCGCCCATCCGCACCCAGGCCCGCGCCGCCACCATCCTCCCCAACTTCATCGGCCTCAAGTTCCAGGTCTACAACGGCAAAGTCTACCACGAAGTCACCATCACCGAAGACATGGTCGGCCACAAGCTCGGAGAGTTTTCGCCGTAAGTCGCGCTCGAGGATCCCTCTTCTATCGACATGACACACACACTAACGTTACGTCCACAGAACACGAAAGCCCTTCATCTGGGGCCGCAAATAAGCTCTGAGAGGGGAAAAAAAAGAACTTGATTTTTGGGAGAGCGCATGGGTATTTGATGGGTATTCGGATTTGATATTTCTTGTTTAAAAAAAGCAACGACACGATACGGCTGGGAGACACTTGAGATGTCCGCTGCCAATGTATATATATGTACAAATAAAGCATTAAAAGGAAACAAACTTCACTTTGGAAAAACGGTTCGTGTGCAGTATATTTCCAATGGAAACTCCAACGAGAAGAACAGAAAAAGAATAACGCCATGGATGTTGCCCTCGCAGGACCAGAAAAGTAACAAAAAAGACGGGATGAAAGGAAAGAAGACCACCCAAACAAGACTCCAGATACCAACGCCATACCCGCAGCCAGCCAAGTTCCAGTCCTGACTGACTGACGAAACAAAAAACGATGAAACGACAACGACAACAGTACTATCGCACTGCTCGCATCGCCGCCTACCGGTAAAACTCCCCTCTCTTCACATTCACACCGTACTCCCCGACAGCCATGCCCAGATCCTCCATCGTCAACACCGTCCGGTTCTGGCTGCCGCCTTGACCGCCACCACCGAATCCGGGCCGCTGGATACCCAGCGCACCACCTTTCGCCTGATCCTTGCTGCTCGCGCCGGGGGCATTGGGCTGGCCTGGCAAGGGGAAACCAGCTGCTGTGCCCAGGTTGCCCATCGGGTTGTTGCTGTTGCCGCCCGTGTTGCTCGCCCGCACGCGGCTGTACTGGTACGCGTCGGCGGCAATGTCGGCGACGAATTTCTGCGTGGCCAAAGCCAGCAAGCGGGCGAGACGCGGGTCGGTCTGGGGCGGTGGAGGGAGGCCGGCCTTGGTCATGTAGTAGTTGGTGACGGCGTCGGGGATCTCAGAAGTTAGTATGCGTAGCAGGCAGATAGATATGTGTTGCGAGGATGACTTACGATCGGCGCATAGTCGTCCATCTTGTTAAGAAAGTCTTTGAGGGAGATGTCCTTAGCCGTGGTAATGGGACGGGGATCGGCCGTGGCCGGTAGCGGATGAGGGCCCGACGCAGCATCACCTGCAGACGCGCCAGCAGCACCAGCAGCATCACCCCCAACAACTTCATCGCCTCCATTCTCCGCGCGCGCGCCGTTGGTCGCCGCAAGGCCGGTGCCGTTGCTCGTGTTCTCCTGCTCGGCGCCCATCCGTTCAGATGCTGGGTTGGTCGCCATGATGGGTACGTGCTGGTGTGGGGAGAAGAGGAGAAGTCGACAAAAACGTAATCGCGATAGTGATGTCGATGTCAATGGCCGTCAGATAGGTGGTCGTCGTCGATGCGGTGCGTCGATGGATACAGGTCGTTAAGCGAGGCTGGCCGTACTAACACCAATGTGATTTGCAAAGCGAGGTCATGTGATCTGATTACTAATTTTGACAGCATCTCGCAATGTCCGACACCCAACTCAATCTTTACTCAAAAAGAAAATTATTTTACTTATTTTACTTTTAGGTATCTATGAATACATATGTCATTGATTTACCGTAGCCTCATTAAAGCTGCCACCGTATGTTGTGGTTCTAGCCCAAAGGACGTCCTCGGAGGAGCCAATACCGACAGTTCAACCGAGGAAGGCTGATAACCACCGCCCACCGTTCTGGGTAATACAAATGAACGCGATCGGAGAATAAGCGATATTGCTCCTCATCATTTTCGAGTTGTGTTGTTCTTTTCATGATTGCTTCTCTGATGATTGTGGTTTATGGCTTTTATTTCGTGTGTTTGAATTCTGCTGCATTTTTATTTATTCATTTATTTATCATTTTATATAAAAACAATTGCAACAAAAACTACTTTTATGTTAAAAGACATACTAATATTATTGCAGCCCATAAATCTTTTCAAAAGAGGGTAAAATATTGCTTTACAGCAGTAAACTGGGAGCATGTATCTAACAGCTCTCGAATAGACAATATGCAAAGATCCTCTTGTCCCTTGCAATTTCGTTTCTAGACCCAGGTCTGCGGTTCTGTTCCTGAGTTCCTAAGCTGAATGTATTTTTTGATCCTTTATTGTTTACCCCACACACATCACCCACCACCACCCCTGCCGAGCCGGCTCAAATCGTTAAACGAAGTCTCTTGTAGAAACATTTGTACTCCCTCTTTCTGTATGATTCCGACTGGCAGGGCTGCCATCCTTTCTGTCTTCCCCTGCTGTCAATTGTGTCGTCCACGGAAAAATGAGGGCGGAGGAAACGTTTCCGTCTCGGGTGGTCGTCGGGTATGACAAGCTCATGGGTGTCATGGATGTCAACCGTATGTCAACAAACAGTGTTATATAAGATGAGGATGTGATCATGAGAAAAGGAAAAGAAATTGTAGTAGACACCACCTCACTCAACCTCTTCACCACCAACATGCGCTTCACTGACCTCCTCCTGGGCGCCGCCGCCGTTACGTCGGTGCTTGCCGCGCCGACCACGGATGCTGCGACTGCTTCTACATCCTTGTCGAAACAGCGCCGCAAGAGCAAGTTCCAGTTTACAGGTGTCAATGAGTCTGGTGCCGAGTTTGGCAACAAGAATCTTCCTGGTCTGCTGGGCAAGGACTACACCTGGCCGGTGAAGTCGACGATTGATGTGGGTGACGACTGAAAATATCAAATTCAAATTAGACTCTTCGGCTAACTTATCAGACCCTTACTGGAAAAGGCTTCAATATCTTTCGCATTCCTATCATGATGTAAGTGGCATCCAGCTAGATGCATAATTATGACTATTTCTAACAACACAGGGAGCGTGTTATCCCAACGCAGATGACCGGCACCATCAACGACACCTATTTTCAAGGACTGACCGATGTAAGTATTCCCAATAGTCTCTCGTTTGTGTTTATTTACTAAGTACTTGTATAGCTCGTGACATATGTCACTGGAAAGTGAGTAATATTCCTCAAATAGTGATTGTATTGACCATCACTAATACCCTGACAGGGGTGCCTACGCTATCATTGACCCGCACAACTTTGGCCGCTACTACGACAAGGTCATCACCGACACTGCCGGCTTCAAGGCCTGGTGGCAGACTGTGGCCGGGCACTTCAAGGACAACACCAAAGTCGTCTTTGACACCAACAATGAGTACCACGATATGGACAATACGTTGGTGGCACAGCTCAACCAGGCCGCTATTGACGGTATCCGCGCCGCCGGTGCCACGTCCCAATACATCTTTGTCGAGGGCAACTCGTGGTCGGGCGCGTGGCACTGGATCTCAAGCGGGACTGCGACGGGTATGGCTACACTGACCGACCCATCCAACAAGATTGTGTATGAGATGCACCAGTACCTGGACTCGGACGGATCGGGGACAGCAACGGCGTGTGTGAGCAGCACAATCGGACGGGAGCGGCTGGCGGCGGCGACGGCGTGGCTGAAAACGAATAAAAAGCTGGGCATTATCGGGGAGACGGCGGGCGGTGCGAATGCGCAGTGCATCAGTGCGCTGACCGACATGCTGTCGTACATGCAGGACAACTCGGATGTCTGGAGCGGATGGTTGTGGTGGGGCGGCGGCCCCTGGTGGGGAGACTACATGTACGGCATGGAGCCGCCGAGCGGGACGGCGTATACGGGTGTGTTGCCGAGTCTTGTGCCGTACATTTAGTGGAGGAGGTGGAGGTGGAGGTGGATGTGGATGAGAGTTGAATAGATGGGCAGTAGAGTTTTGACGAGTAGTTAGTTTGAATTGGAATTATATGTCGAGAATTCAAGGCCAAAGAGCATCGTACATGAACAGCCAGTCGTCCCAGTAGCTGGTGTAGTTGCCCACAAGACGGCTCCGTGCATCGCCAATGTCATTGACCGGCCAGTGCCGAGTGTGAATACCATCGTTGTCTGTGGAAAGATGACGCTTGGCTGCGATGTTCATACTGAATGAGCTCGGACTGACGCCGAGGAAGAAGTCGCTGCGGAGAAGAACAGCATAGTCAACGAGGGCCTGCTGGTCCCATGTGAGAGCTTGCAGCTGATGTAGGGTAGTCTGGTCTTGTAGAAGATCATATTTGGTGAAGACTTTTATACCTGCTCCTGAACTCTTTCTCGAAACTTGGCTGCCTCTGTGGCATTGCCTGTGGCCAGGTAAACTGATTGAAGCTTCTTTCCAGTGAGTGTTTTAATAAACTCTCTCGTTTGGGTTTCAAACATCGGCCAGAATGACAAGGCATCGTTCTCAGTGCGTAGATGAACACCAGAAAAAGGTGCATCATCCTTCTTCATGGCAGCCACGACCTCGTCTCTGAGCTTGAGTATGTCGTCTCTGAATCGAAGAAGACCGCCAAAGGTGTTGGTAAAAGCTGGGCCATCTTTCGCTACTGGCCATTCCCACTGTACACCCCAAACTGGCTGGAATAGTCGGGGATGCTCTGCGCCCAGTGGTGGAAGACTAAAATCTTCGCCTGTTTGATCCAACATCTCATCGAACCGTGCCCGGAACGTATCTGTATGTCTGTTCAAGTCACGATAATCACAGCCACTTCGTGCACCGAATCCTTTGGGCTGAAGAGGTTCTGCACGACGGTCGTCCAGGTACGGGATGGTATCGATGCTGTCGTAGATTGCGATGGCGGGACATGCTTTGTGTAGACTCTTCTTGAAGTGAATTGTGTCAAAAAAGTAGTCGAATGGTTGTCGACCACCAAAAAGATGCGCAAGATTCGTCTCGGACCGTGTCTCGATTTCGGGCAGCACAAGCCCCGTCGCACCCGCAGCAATGGCATACCGCAGACACGTCAGCATAAAATTGCGAATGTTCCCGATGCCGCCCGAGTTGTTGTTGCAGGCAAAGATGAGACCGGGTGTCCATTTTGTTTCCTGACAAAGGCGGGCGAGTGGCCAACTGGTGAATGGCGCATCAGGAATAGATAAGTCGGTCGGAGGGGTATGTGTTTTTGTACTTATGGTATGAAGACCGCTTCGCAACGTATCGACGCCAGTGAAACTGAGAATTATGAGTAGTGCGAAAGCAACTGAAGTACCATAGACCAAGATCACTCGAAGACGAGACTTGGAGTATGCATTCGACAAACTGAGACGTGCCCGTCGGAGGAGGCTGTTCAGGTCCATGGCGATGGTTGTGAGGACATGACGCGGAGTTGAAAAAGACAGAAGACACAATAATGTGCAAAACGGCACGGATATCCAAAACGTCACTTGAAGGCCAGCCACAGGCTCTGAGCATATTCTGGTGAAAGGTCACACTCGTGGCTTTACCAGTCGGGTAAATTGAAACGGCGGGAAGGTTCCGCATCTATATGGCTTTGCACCTTTTTGCATTTGTGATGAATTCAAGTTGAAAATCTTAACTAAAATAGAATGACTGTGAGAGACGATTGTGATATTGGTCAACATTTTTTTGATGCTTCTTGTTATGTAGAAGATGTGGAATTTGTTGACTTCTTCAAGGAGAAGGGGTACGATGTAAGTCGATGTGATTACATAAGCATTTAGCTCCTGCCAATTATCTCGATAACGCTTTTGGAAGGTGTTATCGATAAGAAAAACTTTTTTTTTTGTAGGTGGTGATGGTGGGGTGTTAGCGGGCAGGTGGGCTTGAGTGCACTTTCTTTAGTGGCTCCTTCCGCATTCTACGGCGTCCAAACTGTCAATCTGCCTCTGGTCTTTTAACAGTTTCTACCAAATCTCGCCAAATTTCTCGACTTTCCTTCCAGACAATCCGACAACCCTTTACTCCTACACAACCCCCTACACAACCATGTCCAAGCGCACGGCGGACGACGAGGAGGGCGGCGTGGCCCTCAAGGGCGGCGATCGCCCCATGGACATTGACGTCGTCGACAACGAAATGGGCGAGTTTGAAGACGAATTCGAAGACGAGTTTAGCGACGACGAGATTATCGAGGCCGGTGTCGACGGCCGACCGGATGCTGAGCGGGAGGCCGAGGAGAAGGCTGCTGCTGCTGCTGCTGCGGGTGGTGAGATGGACGTCGACGGTGCCCCCGCGGCGGGCGGCCCCGGCACATTTATCGTGGGCCGCACGAAGCTGGAGCCCGGCCAAGTTTTGGCGCCCGACCCGAGCGCATACGATATGCTGCACAGCCTGAGCACGCCCTGGCCGTGCTTGTCGTTTGACTTTGTGCGCGACCAGCTCGGCGACGCGCGCACGTCGTACCCTGCGACCATGTACACGGTGGCGGGCACGCAGGCACAGTCGGGCAAGGCGAGCGAGAACCAGCTGATGGTGCTTAAGTTTAGCAGCTTGGGCAAGATGGCCAAGGACAACAATGATTCCGACTCGGACGACGACGAGGACGACAACGAGGACGCCGACGGCAATGTTGAGAGCGACCCCATTCTGGAGTCGCGCAGCATCCCGCTGGGCACGACGACAAACCGCATCCGCGCGCACCAGGTGGCCTCGGCCGACCCCTCCAAGCCGCCCACGACGCTGACGGCCACAATGACAGAGTCGTCGCAGGTGCTGATCCACGACATCTCGCCGCACCTGGCGGCCTTTGACACGCCCGGCACCGTCATTACTCCGCAGCAGAACAAGCCCGTGTCGACCATCCGCGCGCACAAGAGCGAAGGCTATGCTCTGGACTGGTCCCCGCTGCACCCTCGGGCAAGCTGCTGACGGGCGACAACGACGGCCTTATGTATGTCACAACACGCACCGACGGTGGCGGCTTTGTTACGGACACGCGGCCTTTTGTCGGCCACACGGGCAGTGTCGAGGAGATCCAGTGGAGCCCCAGCGAGGCGTCCGTCTTTGCCTCGGCTTCGAGCGACGGCACCATTCGCATCTGGGACGTCCGCAGCAAGAGCCGGCAGGCGGCCATTACCGTGCAGGTCAGCAACACGGACGTCAATGTGATGAGCTGGTCGCGGCAGACGTCGCACCTGCTGGCGTCGGGTGCTGATGACGGCGTGTGGGGTGTGTGGGATCTGCGCCAGTGGAAGCCGACAGCGGCCGGTGCGGCCATCCCCAAGCCCTCGCCGATTGCCTCCTTCAACTACCACAAGGAGCAGATTACGAGCGTGCAGTGGCACCCGACGGACGACAGCATTGTGGCCGTGGCCGCGGGTGACAACACGGTGACGCTGTGGGATCTGGCGGTGGAGCTGGACGACGAGGAGAGCCGCGACACGGCGGGCGTGCAGGATGTGCCGCCGCAGCTGCTGTTTGTGCACTACCACTCCAATGTCAAGGAGGTGCACTGGCACCCGCAGATCCCGGCGCGCTGGTGGCCACCGGCGATGAGTTTAGCATTTTCAAGACGATCTCCGTGTAAGGAGAAGTGGTGGTGATGGTGTGATAGACATAGGTTATTAAAAGCTGGTCGTTTTGTATTTTTGTTGCTGCTTTGTTTATTTACTTCTTGGGATGATTGGGCCAAGAAGTGGCGTCACTAGATTTGAATTTTACATCATTTTATCTATACATCGTTGACGGAGTGACTGCGTATGAGGCTCAAAAGGCCATATTCTTGTTTTCAACAGTGAACAAGGTGCATCGCGACGTGGTGACTTGGGAATTCATGGATATAAAAGGGGCATCCTCGATTGCTCTCTGTTCTTCTTTGTAGTTTTTTATACTCTGCAACCAAAACACCTTTGTCGATCCTCATGACCTTCAAGATACGCCACAAACAATTCCATTGGCGAGACCTGTGTTTATGCAGCTTTACTTTGTGCCGACTCAGCCCATGAGCGGCTATCAATACCAACTTCACCAAGTGTACGGCTACCAGCAGACACAGGCCTACCAACTTCAGCCGGCGAGCAACCAACAACTTCAGATGTACCAGCAAGTGCAACCATACTATACCGCACAGTCGGTTGTCTATCCAGCTCAACAGTCTGTCTACACAGCAGTGAACCCGTACATGCCCGGTGGCGCCATTCTCTACCAACCACAACAGAATGTGCTGCCTTGCAGTCATAGTCCCGGGGCTACGGCGTGCTGGATGCACAGACCGGCCGGGGAGCTAATGCAGCTTCCTGCACCCGCACCGGGGAGACCAGGACAGTGGATCCAATGGTGTAACGGAGCGGTAACCTGGCTGGCGGCGCCCATTGAGACGTTGTAGAGGTGTGTGGTGACGGCACTATTTACGTCTACTCTGCTTATGAATGCAATGATTTTTATCTATCTACTTTACTTGGACTTTTTAGTAGGCTTATCTCCCCATTTAAAGCAGCTGCTACCTCTACACTCCAAATCAAACCACTTCAGCGTAAGCTCTTCTTGCTGCTGGATATTGTGCGTCACACTCTGTGCAGAATACGCCTCGAGCCAGTCGTTGTCACCATAGACAGATTTTGTCCAGTTGGATAGGGGTGTGTTTTTGGTAGTCGAGGTTGGTGTCTGTTTGTAGCCAAAGACTGCCGCCCACTGCTTCACCTCTTCGGTAAAGCACGTGTAGTTTAGTGTCGCGTCGGCCGTGCCGTGGAAGATTTGCATTTTGGGACGCCAGCCCGTGTATCCGGGAAAGGCGTTGCTGACGAGGGAGGACCACTCTTCTGCCGTCTTGGTCACTCTTCCTGATGCACAGTCATCGTTCCAATAGTCGACTGCCTCAGTCGAGTTCACTGTCGATGGCGCACCAAAACAGCCAAACGGCACGCCAGAGTAGGCCGACCCGGCGGCAAAGACGTCTGGATAGGTCGCGACCAAAGTGGTGGTCATCATGGCACCAGAAGATACGCCCGTGACAAACACACGGGACCTGTCTCCCTTGTACTCCCGCAAAGTGTAGTTGACCATGCTGACAATACCGAGGGCATCTCCCACACCATTGTGGTGGAGAGCACCCGGCGACGAGACATCCCAGCAGTGGTCGCTCAGGTTGGGGCTGTCTGGGTAAATAATCAAGAAGCCGTGGGTGTCGGCGAGCCGGGCATACTGCGTGCCCTTGTAGGCGTCGACGGCGCTGCCATGGCACCAATGCGGGTTGACAAGGATGGGCGGGCTGGGAGCAAGAGTGTCTGGGACATAGAGTAGAAGCCGACACTTGTTGGATTGTTGTCGAGTGTGGCGTTGATTTTCTGGAGAGAGGCGGCTGACACCGTAGAAAGGAGGCAAACAAATGCAGCCAGAGACAATGTTGACTTCATGGTGACGGTGGTGTAAAAGAATGACAATCTTGATTTAGAGAAGAAGAACCAAAACAATTGCAACGCTGACTTACACTGCACTTATACAATTGTCCCACTGTTTACACGGAGCGGGCTCTTCCGCCCTCTTGGGGTAAATGGGCCGTTCTTACTTGCGAGTGCTCTTCCTACCCGGTCTGTGGATGAACTTTGTTTATTACTATGTACATTGATTTTCCCCCCTCAGTTTTCTTAACAGTTCCACCCGCCGTCAATGGGAATGTTGGCACCCGAAATATACGTCGACTCATCGCTCAACAAAAAGGCCACCAGCTGGGCCACCTCTTCGGGCCGGCCCGCCCGCCGCAGTGCCGATATAAAGGCTTCACTGGGATCATTGTCTGTCGAAATCTTGGCTGCATTGCGCGACATGGGCGTGTCGATCCAGCCCGGATTGAACGCGTTCACGCGGATGCCGCGGACGCCAAACTCTTTGGCGACCGACCGTGTGAGACCAGTGACGGCATGTTTGGAGGCCGCATAGACGGCATTTTTCGCCCGACCCGTCATGCCGGCAATGGACGATGCATTGACAATGACCCGTTATCGGCAATCACGCGCGTCTGCGCTTTGAGGCAGTGCATCATGCCGCGCGTGTTGACGTCCATGACAAAGTCCCAGTCGACAAAGTCCTGGTCAGCAATAGTGTGGAGGGACGAGTTGCGGGGGATGACACCGGCGAGGTTGGCGGCGCCGTCCAGCTTGCCAAACTTGGCGACCGTGTCCGTAATCCATTTGTCGACCTGTTCCCAGTTGCGAACGTCGACGGTGGCAACAAGAACCTCAGCGCCGGGTGTTTTGGCCAGGATGGCATCGCGGACCGCGTGGAGGGCGGCTTCTTGAACGTCGGCAAGAGAGATCTTGGCACCACGGGCGGCAAGCAGGTGGGCAGTGGCCTCGCCCATACCCGAAGCGGCTCCAGTGAGGGCGATAACCTTTCCCTGTAAGGAGGCCATAGTGTGTGTCGAGAGTGTTGGAAGGGTACAGAGAAGTTGGTGAGAATCAAAGAGACGTGTTGTTCGAGAACCAACTGCTCAAAGAGGACGTCGTCCAGCCACCTACATATATCTGTCTGCAGTCGCTTTGACGTCACTTGCCATCCCCGCGATCTGACATCGCGACTACTTTCGCTCTCCTCTACGGCAATGGAGTTCCGCGTCATGGAACGCGGTTGGTATCTTCCATCCCCTCATAGAAAGAGAGTAGCTCGAGATCGCTTAAATGACTTTCTGGGGGGCATGGTAGGTCTAGGTCCGGACTGTCGGGACGGATGGACACGCACTCAGAAAAAAGGTGAATAATATCTGCGCCAGAGAGTCTGCACCAGCGAGTCAGGTGTGAAGAAGCATGAGTGGTGTAGCTTGGTGCAGTATTTTGAGTGTACAATATGTGTAAGAAGAAAAGGACCCGCCCCGGACAGCCCCGGTGCGGGGTTCCGGGGAAAGGCGATCCGGAGGCAGCAGATCTGGGAGGAACGGTGACAATTACGGAGGCAGACAAGAATGCCGGGCATGCGGGGCCCACAATCAACGCAGAGGACCGTGTCAGTCCGGACACCAGCCGATCAGTGATGACAACTACGACAAGACATTTAGCTAAGAAGATTACGATAAGAGAAGCTGTCTCGAATTTTTTTTATAAAAAAAAAGGGTTGTTTGTGGACCCTGCGAAACTGGCGAGACAAAGCATCCTTGTCGTCAGTATGCACGATAAAGTACCTGCCTCTGATGGATCTACGAAGTATGTCGATGTCGGCAGTCCTTCTCGAGTGAATCAGTAAATTGGGCATGACTGGTGAAACGAGATGTGAAGTGGGATGTGGATGTTCTCGAAGAGTGGCTTGGATTTGTCCCACTGACATCGGAACGACGGATGGCCGGACACCGATGGCGATGTTCTTTCCGAAAGGGGAGGCACAGACGAGGCGTAGATACATGAGAATGAAAAGAATTAATAAATCCACTGTAAAAATAAGCAAGCCAACCCCTCCATCCCCAATCAATTTCAACAGCTGAAGTTCCCTCCACGACATTTGGTAACCGGCCCTTGATCTGACAAAGTCCGGGTCTAGGAAGTTCATGTTCCTGAACAGTCCCCGCGGACGGATCAAGAAGTTGTCCTGAGACCACATTTTAGGAGACTCTTGGAGAATTGGGGTCCTTTTCACTCGTGTTAACTGCCATTTTGTAGGGTGTCGACATGACCTCACGCGCTAGTGAGTCAGTAGAAAGCCCCTTCAACAGCGTGCCTCACGACTGTGTACCCCGCAGCCCGGGAAAGCTTCCCCAGACCCCGCAAAGTGGTCAATGAATCAGTGGAATAAGCCGTGCCCTTTGGCCCTCGGTTTTGGTGTTTTGGTGGGCTTTGAGCTGTAAAATGTGCTGGACAGCGTCGATTTTGGAGCCAATTTTTACTCCCTTTCTTCTGTTTCTCTTTTTTTGACCTTTTTCGAGACTCCAACGATTGATTCGCTTTAATATCAGCTCTACGATAGCATCTGTCGCCTATCTTTTTCTTGCTTTTTGGTAGGTCCCAATCCAATTCAGTGATAAAGTGGAAGAGTGTCAGCTGCCAATCGCTGCTGGACCCTGTATTTACAGGTTACTCCAACAGGCAACTACCACCTGTCACTTGTCACTTGCCGCTTTCTCACTTACACGGGTTACACGGGAACGGTTACTGACGGAAACAGCCGCTCTTTCCATTTACGTCTTTACGTTCTTCACCACCACCACTCATCACAATGTCCCGCCAGTTTGTCTTTGCCCGCCTGCCGCTGCACACGGCCGCCAAGCGCGATGAGCTTCTCAAGGTCGTCGCACCCGTCACGGCGTTTGCCAACAGCGGCGAACCGGGTGTCAGCAAGTACGCTGGCCTTGTGGCGCGCGACCCCAAGGACGTCGCCCTCTACATGATTGAAGAGTACGACGACCAGGCGGCGTTTGACAGCCATGTGGCGACAGACAATGTCAAGAAGTTTGTGGCGTGGCTGGGCACGGAGGGACATGTCAACGGGACGCCCGTTGTTCGGTTTACCGCACACACCGATCTGGAGTATGTCTCTCCCGCCCTCAACTCGACGGCGGATGCCTTTGTTGTGGTCAACACGTACAGACTGCCCAAGAAGGATGTCCTCGAGCAGTTCAGCGGCGCTTCGGCGGCTGCCAAGGGCCGCGGCGCACTGTGGTTCGGTGTGTACACGGACAAGGAGAAGGGGTCGGATGTGGTATTGACGGCCGAGGCGTACGAGAGTGCGGACAAGTATGCCGGCCCGGCGGCCGTGTTGGGTGCCGGCGCTCATGTGGAGTCGACGGCCGTGTTGGAGCTGATTCACGGCTTCCTGTACAAGCGGGGGGTCAAGTCGTCTTTGTAAGGCAAGCCGCAGGCGAGCCTTGCTATGCGTAGCAATGAATGTACATACAAAGCTATTTGTAAATAGGCCAATGGGAGGAAACGACGTCAATGTTGGAGAACTCAAAAAAGGCGAGTCAGTGGGCGTATCGGTAGGAACTAGAATAGACGATAGAGCTGTGATTGCAGGGTTCTGTCTCAACGTTGTCTGCATGCTGTATCATGTCTGAGTGGCTAAAAAGCAGTAGGGCCCGGTCATCGATGCCCGAGTGAGAGAGAACAGAGTATCGGGACGTATTGGACCACAGTTGAGGGTGAGGTGGAAGGGAGCGTTGTTGGTTGAGGTTGTCAAGAAGAGACTAAGTGAATCATTAGCGCGGGGAAGCCGTAGGAGGCAAATAGATCCCCAATACACCCAAACAGGCAATCGTCCAGTCGGAAACGCGGCTCACTGTCGTCAAGACTGGACTGAAAGTGAGGAGAAGCGCGTAGCGTGGGATGTCTTTCTCTTCTTTGCCCCCCAATAGAACAGAAAGAAGGAGGGAGCGCCGGTGAGAAAGAGAGGGGAACAGAGGAAGAAGAGGGAGTTGACAAGTCGATTTGTGAGTCGTGTAGGCGGCTGCTGCGTCTCGACCTTTTTACGAACTAATGACTCTGTAAAGGGCAGTGTAAAAGAAAGGAAGTAAAAAGAAATAGATCAAATAAGAGAAGGACAAATAGTATGGCTGACCATCTGTGAATATAAGTATCGCCAGTTCCCCTTTTGTCTCGTGTGTTCTTCCTGCTGCCTCTTTTGTTTTTCTTTCTTCAGATCTTCTCATTCTTTTTTATTCTTCTTATCACCTCTCATCTCGACTCCTTCTTCTTCGACTCTCCTTCCTCCTTCCACAACCAACCCCCCTCACACACATAATGGGCTCCGCAGGCGAGGTCAACGCCGCCAACGGCGCCAGTGGCACCCCCAAGCGGCCCATCCGCATCGCCGGCTGCTCCGGTGGTGTCTACGACCGCAAGCGCGCCATCCACGACATGGCCAAGTTCGAAGACGTCGACGTCATTACCGGTGACTGGATGTCCGAGTGCAACATGACCCTGCGCGGCTCCGACAAGCGCGACCGTCTGGCCCAAAAGGCCATGACCTCGGGCTCGACTGAGGTTGCCAAGGGCTACGAGCCCTACTTTCTGGAGGAGATTGACCCGGCCATTCCGTGGCTGGCCAAGAAGGGCACCAAGATTGCTGTGAACGCCGGTGCTTCGGACGTGCACGGCCTGGCCGAGGCCGTCAAGGCCCTAATTAAGAAGCACGGTGTCGACCTGAAGGTCGGTGTGGTCGACGGTGATGATGTTACGGATGCTGTCCTCGACCTCTACAAGAAGGGCGAGCCGTTCCTTAACCTGCCCGCCAACAAGCCTATCAGCGAATGGGGCTTCGACCCCATCTGTGCACAGTGCTACCTTGGCGGCACGGGCATTGCTGCCTGCTTCGAGGGCGGTGCCGACATTGTGCTGTGCGGCCGTGTGGCCGATGCGTCGGTGACGGTCGGTGCTGCCATGTGGTGGCACGGCTGGACGCGCGAGAACATCTCTGAGCTGGCTGTGCCCTGATGGTCGGTCACATTATCGAGTGCAGTACCTACGCGACCGGTGGCTACTACTCGGGCTTCAAGGACCTGGGCACCAACGACCTGGACATGGGCTACCCCATTGCCGCTGTCGACCACAAGGGCGAGGCTGTTATCAGCATGGAGAAGGACCGCGACGGCCTGGTCAACATTGAGACCGTGGCGTCGCAGCTGCTCTACGAGATCCAGGGCCCCCTCTACTACAACTCAGACGTCACTGCCTCCATTGAAGACATTGTCCTGAAGCAGATTGGCAAGAACGAGGTCCATGTCTCCGGTGTCAAGGGTCTCCCGCCGCCGCCCACGACCAAGGTTGGCATCACCGCCAAGGGCGGTACCCAGGCTGAGTTCCACTTCTACCTGACCGGTCTCGATATCGAGGAGAAGGCGGCCATGATTGAGCGCCAGACCAAGGCCCGCATGGGCGAGTACCTCGACAAGTTCAGCTGCCTCAAGTTTATGATTGCCGGCCACGTTCCGGCCAACCCGGCCACCCAGGAGGAGGCCACCGTCGACCTGCGCATCTTTGCCCAGACCCGCGACCCCCACCTGCTGGCCGGCAGCTCCTTTGTCGACTCGGACCGTGGCTCGTTTGCCCGCTTCTGTATCGAGAACCTGCTCCAGAGCTACCCCGGTGGCACCATGGCCCCCGATATGCGCACTGCCATTGGCCGTCCCTTCTTTGAGTACTGGGTCTCGCTGATGCCCCAGACGTTTGTGCACGAGACGGCACACCTTCCCGACGGCAAGGTCATTGATATCCCAGCGCCGACCGTTACCCAGGAGTACCCCCGCGAGCAGCCCAGCTACGACACCGTCGACCCTGTCGACCTGTCGCAGTTCGGTCCCACCACCAAGGCGCCCCTCGGCTACATTGCTCTGGGTCGCTCGGGTGACAAGTCCTCCAACTGCAACCTGGGCCTGTTTGTCCGCCGCGACGACGAGTGGGAGTGGCTGCGCACGGTTCTGAGCACCAGCAAGCTCCGGGAGCTGCTGGGCAAGGACGATGTCGGCCGCCAGATTGACCGCTGCGAGTTCCCCAACATCAAGGCCGTGCACTTCTTGCTCAAGGACCACCTGGACCGTGGTTTCAACTCGACGTCGAGCTTTGACTCGCTGGGCAAGAACCTGTGCGAGTACATTCGCTGCAAGTACGTGGATATTCCGGATAAGTTTTTGGCACGGGGTCGCATCTAGGCGAGCGGGCTAGACGAGCGAAGGGAAGTCTAGACGCGAGTCTGCATCTTTCTCACGAGCGGAGCTCACGAGTTGTGTCTCTCTGTATCCTTTTTGCGAGCGAAGCGAGGATACAAAGAGAACAAAACATGTACATAGTAAAGTAAAAAGAATGACAAATAAATGATCATGACAAACATGACAAAAGACTTACGGAGCGGGCGGCCAGTGAGAGACAAGGGACGGTGAGCGACGTAAAATGTGTGGATGAGAGAGAAAGCCTTGTCCATCTTTGGGAGATGTGCTCGGACAGTCGCCGGAGCGATGTTGCATTCGGGAGGCAGGGAGTAAGCGAGGAGGGGAAGGAAGGAGGAGAAGACGAAAAGAAGGAAAGAACGAAGTAAGACAAGGTGGACAGAATAGGGAAAGAACAATGGAAGAAGTCGAAAAGAAGGAAGGAGCGAACGAGAGTTCCGTCGATAGTGTTGAGGAAAGAGCGGTGTCAAAGAGCATCCAGAAAAGGAAACAACGAGTAGAAGACGACAAAAAAGGGAAAACAAAGGGACAAACAAACTTGCCGACAGACAGGTGAGAGATCCCAAGAGAGGTAGCTAGCCTGCAGGGTGAGTGGATGAGAGGTGGAAAAGAGGTTGGCAAGAAGGTGGGACAGAAAAAGGGATGGAAAGAAGGAATGGAAGCGATGGAATATGGATGGAACACAAAATGGAAGGCCAAGACAAAAGAAGTAGAAAAGGAAGCAAAAGAAGACAAAAGGAAGACTGAAAGAAGAATAGAAGCTGCGCACGGTGGTGAGGAGAAGACAAAAAAGAGGAGGAGAAGAGAGCGGTGGATAACGGACAATGTCGTGCTGGTTTGCGTGCTGCCTGCTGTCGTGCTACGCTGGGGCTTCCGTCTTGGAGACGGACAATGGACAAAAGAACAATAGAAGCAGAAAGAAAATGGAGACGATGCAGGGCAAAAGACGAGTGACAAGGACCTGGCTGACAACTGACTGACCATTGGAGCCAGGGCACTTCTTGGTTGATGCGACGCTGTGTTTGTTTGGTGGTGTCGATATTCCAGCGAGGCTGGGAGGGGAATGAGGAGAAGGAGGAAGGAGAAAGGGAAAAGAAGACAGAAAAGTGCACGATATCCACCCGGACCAAAAACCACAAAAGTCTGGGACAACAACACAGGGATTGCTAGACAATACGACACTTGTGTGCAGAGTGCATTGCATTTTATTTGTTTTCTGCAGCGGGTGCGGCGACAAAAGGGAATGAAGGGGAGATGAAGAGGGGAAAGTGTACGGAGTAAAGGGGAGATATGAAAAAAGGATGATAAACAAGCTCATGTGCAGGAGCATGGAAGATGGAGTCAAAAGCATGGCAATGGAGTATTGGAATAGGGGAGAAGGAGCTCCCAACAAGAGCTCAAGCTGTCGGGTGATGTCCCACTGCAAACTCTGAGGTGAGAAGGAAAAGTAGAAAGGTGAGAAAGATGGAATCGATTTCTGTGAGAGGAGACCAACACAAAAAAATAGCGAAAAGAAAGAAAAGAAAAGAAAAGAAAGCGATTGTCGGAGAAGAAAAAGACAGGCATACCATGAATAAAAAAGAAGCGGCCGCGGCAAGCGGGAGACGGGACGGGAAAAATGGTGGAATGGGGCCGTCAGTGTGTAAGTGGTTTGGTCGCCGTCTATTGTTGGTCGCCTTGTCTGTTGGTAGCTGTCGTTGCCGTCCATTGTTGGCTGTTCCCCGAGGCGTGGCTCGATGGCTGGTCGGGGAGGAAGTACTAACTGAGGAGCTATGCCTGTCAGTGTGCTGTCCTGCATGGCTGCATCTACTCAGAATTATCCCGTATCCCAACGTGCCTTTTTCTCCGTGTCCAGCACGTCGTATGCAGTTGCATCCAAACTATCCCATCCATGCCATCCCATGCAGGCTGTCATCCCAGGACAGAATCCGTCCACTCGGTTGGGCCACGGTCGGGGCAATTACCCAAAGCTGATGAAGACAGTGGGGTCGACTTGAAGGAAAGAAGACGAGGAAGACAGAAGACAAGGCAAGAGTGAGAAGACGTACGGATTACAAGCAACACTGCGATGATCAACTACATAAAGCGTGCCGTCCCTTCCCTTGCCTTCTTGTCAACTCGGTAGGATGAACTGCACGGCCTTCCGCAGAGATCAGCACTCTCGAGCCGCCTTCCCTACCCTAGCCTTCCCGTCTCTTTTTGACAACTTTATTTATTAAAGTCCCCTCCGTCCCCGATTTTCATAAGATCCGAACTAAGACTGTCTGAGGATAATATCTGTTGATCTCCCTCACGATCTACGGTTTACTTTACTCTGTTTACTTTTTTTCCTTCCTCACTTTCTTCTAAGATCATCCCTCACCATGGTCGCTTTCTCCAAGATCTCCAGGGCCACTGGCCTTGTCGCCCTCCTTGCTTTTGTGGTCCCTTCTTTCGGCCGTGTTGTTCCCAAACATGCCACGATTGTCGACCGCACGACAGCTGCGTCTACCACATACGACTTTGTTATTGCCGGCGGCGGCATTGCTGGTCTGACCGTGGCCGACCGATTGACCGAAGATCCCTCCGTCAATGTTTTGGTGGTCGAGGCCGGTCCCTTTGACCAGGGCGAGGACTCTGTTCTTGTCCCTGGCGCCTACAACCCAGGTCCTTACCTGTGGCCCAACCTGTTCACCGTCCCCCAGGAGGGTTTGAACAACGGCGTCTACTTTGCCATTTGCGGCCGTGTTGTCGGCGGCGGCAGCACTGTCAATGCCATGATTTTTATTCGCGGCGACAAGGAAGACTATGCCGGCTGGACGACGCTGGGCAACCCCGGGTGGACGTGGAACAATTTCCTGCCATACTTCCAAAAGAGCGAGAACTTTACGTTCCCTTCAGCCAGCTTTGCCGCCCAAGGCAACATCTCGTGGACGGCCTCTGTGCACGGCACGTCGGGTCCTGTCCAGGCCACGTATCCCAACTACTTCTTCCCGGGCAGCGGCAACTGGTACGAGGCGGCCGTGCACGCGGGCATTGCACCCGATACCGACCCCAACGACGGTTCTGTCCGCGGCGTATTTTGGCTGCCGCTGGCGGAAGATGCGGCCACGCGCACACGCAGCGATGCCCGTGTCAACCACTACGACCGGGTGATTGCCACGCGGCCCAACTACCACTTGTTGCCCGAGACGTCTGTCTCTAAAATCCTGTTCAACTCGGCCAAGAAAGCCACGGGTGTCCAATTCGTGGCGACCAACGGCACGAGCACGGCGCCGACGACTGTCAACGCTTCCAAAGAAGTTCTCGTGGCAGCCGGCGGTCTGCACACACCGCAGCTGCTGCAGCTGTCGGGCATTGGTCCCAAGGCGCTGCTGACCAAGTTTGGCATCCCCGTGGTGGCCAACCTTCCTGGAGTGGGCCAGAACTTCCAGGACCAGCCGACGATTCCCATGACGTACAACTGTAAGTCCATGCGTAGCACGCAGAATCAGTCCACGAAGTGAGCATTTTATTAGAATACTGACCGTGTATGTAGTCACCAACAATGTCTCCCCCAACTGGGGCTCGCTGCTGAACAACGCCACTTACGACGCCGAGCAGTACGACCTCTATGAAGAGACCAAGACGGGTCCCTACACGCTCGTCCGCACATTGAGCACCAACTTTGCCGCTCTTGCCCTCAAGGACATTACCCCAAACTATTTGACCATCATTGCCGATGCTCTGGCAAGAAACGCCACAGCCTCGCTGCCCGCCGGTACTGACCCGACCGTCGCCGCTGGCTATGCCGCCCAGCGTGCCGTTCTGCTTGCTCAGTTGGCCGCCGAGGCCGCTGTCGGAGGTCTCCACTGGAACACCTACGACACCAACACCATGTACACCTTCAAGCCCTTTTCGCGCGGCACCGTCAACATTAACTCGTCATCGATCCTGGACAACCCATTGATCGACTACCGCACCGCCACCGACCCCACGGATATTGCCATTTACACGGCTCTCCTCAAGAAGAACCGACAAGTTATGGCCGCCCCCTCGATGGCTGAGCTCGGCCCCGTCGAGACGACCCCCTTTGGCTCTGGCGTGACCACCGATGCCGAGATCCAGGCTGCGATCCTGGCCGCCATGAGCCCCACCAACGGTCACGAGTGCTGCACGGCGGCCATGCTGCCACTGGCGCTGGGTGGTGTCGTCGACCCCAACCTGTGTGTCTATGGTGTCACGGGCCTGCGTGTCATTGACGTTAGCTACTGGCCGTTCCCGGTGGCGGGTGCGCCGTCGGCGACCATGTACGGCACGGGCGAGAAGATTGCCGCCGTCATCAAGGCCAAGTATGGTTTGAGCTAGGATGCGAGTGAACAATAATAACGTTATGTATGGGTGCGCTTAATGAGTTACGATGGTTGTGCTGTTCTTTGTTTAGTCGCTTCCTGAATAATTATTTAAAATAATATGAAACTTCTGAGAAATACCGTGGCTTTGCCTTGATTTCAAACGGACAGAGATGCCCGTCTTGGCACGCCCGAGATTGCACATGCCGTGGGACGCAATGCGGTAGTTGTCAACCCAGAAGACGGAGAATTGATTGTGGTGGGAGACAAAAAAAGAAGTGGATGGTTGATGGTAGATGGGAAGGGTGAATTTCCGTGTTGACACCCGAATTCGAATGCTCGTAAAGACCAGGGACCGTCCCGACTGCTCCGGTGTGGTATTTCTACGGAGTAAAGTTGTACTGTGTATCTTCAAGGGAGGGGCTGGTGGTGGGTGGTATTTACTGGTGATGGTGGTAACGCAGGGCAGTCGAGACACAGGGTTGCAGTATGATGCACCGTCCACAGTGACCTGAACCAGGGGTCAATAGAGGACGAGAGACCTAGCCAAGACTGCCGAAGCCGCGTAGAAGACGGCTGGAAGGAGACAAGGCCGAAAGAAGATACTGCTGTGGCATGGACGGCCTCGTCCAGGTCAAGTAATCCGGGGAGGTGAGGAGGAGAAGGACAGCACCCACCTTGAAGGACACTCACACTGCAAATACCTGCACACGTCGCGGAGCTTTTCGTCCTCATAGAAATGCGACAAGTCAACAAATTGCAAGTTGCAGCTTCCCATCTCTCATCGCTGCCGCTTTATCACTCGAGTATCGGAACAGGGCCTCGAGTATCTCTGTATCGCAGAAGGAGCCCAGACAATGTGACCCATCCGGTTTTTCTTTCCCCCTCTGTTCACAATCAAATATTGCCAATGTACCGACACCTCTTTTCCGATGTCGCTTTTTTGATCGCTTTACATCCCACCGGCTGTGTCTGTGCTTGTCGATTGTTATGTCCGAGTTTGGCGTTTCTTTTGTACGAGGCGCGGGATGAGAGCTGGGCGAGAACTCTACATATGTTTATTTTTGTCACGTTTACGTTTTTTGGTCGCCACCTCCACGTCTGCGTATGCATCATACTGCAACAACAACCACCTTCTCAGAAGTCTGGTTCTGTTCCTCTCCTTCACACTTTACAGCTACGACCCGAGTTACCATTGCCTGAAGAAACGTCCTCTCATCTTATCCTCGGTTCCGTGACGATACTGTGTACATTTTTGGTCATCCTTTCCCTGTTTTCATACCCATTCTACTGTTAATTCTGGGTAACGGTCGAGACCCCCGGCTCCGAAAAAGCTTAGCAAAGCGATCTGAAGGAGGCGCAATTTCCGTACTTTCCGATCGTCAATGCGATCAGTGAAGCCCTTAAAAAAACGGCCAAAACGGCAGCAATTGCGTGTAAGAAGATAACCAAAACGGTGAAGAAGTAATAGAAAGCAAAAAAAAAAAAAAAAAAAAAAAAGAGAGAGAGAGAGCAGACATGATTAAGTTATGAAACAAGAAGGTTGTGTTCCTCAACTGCCCCTCATTTGGACAATTGAGATATTTGGTGAGAAATATTACTCCATTGAGAAACATGTCATTGAAAATGTATGCGTTTTAGTCGTTATTGACGTGCAAAAGATTGATCCCTAGTGTAAATATGTGTGGTTCATAAAACACACTTTTTTATTCGAACTCATTCTCTTTCATAAATGTTATTTTTTTTCCTTGAAAAAAAGAAAAGGAAGAAAGAAAGAAAAATAAATAAACAACAATAAAATAGAAGCACGACAGAAACCAGCCCTGTCATGAAGAGGCGAACATATTCAAATATGTCCAAATATTGAACGAAAATGAGAATGAAAGTGAGGCAAAAGTCCCACAATTCACATGATTCGCCTCATTGCATGACAGATGCAGCCAGACGCAAAGCGGTCAAGCCGACGACTTACACAACAACAGAAAAATAGAACAGTCATGTGCTCACTCTCCCATTTCGCTCACCGAGCCTTGTCTATCTTGTCTATCTTGTCGGCCTCATCGGGCATCACTGCTGTGTTCTCTGTCTACGGAGTACGGTCTTCTGCATATCGACGAGGCTTCTGCTGTTCACCTGACCATGTTCACCTTTTTTGATGGGTCTTCATTGGCCAATCCATACGGCCGCATTTTGCAACCTGCATTTGAAATGCACTTCATCCTGTCTCTCACCCCACGCAGTGTCCACGCAGAGTCCAGAACGTTATGTAAAGAGGCACTCTCCCACTTACATACCACTCGCATTCATCCCACTCATTATGCAGTGCACCAACGCACTGGCCAGCAACGTCAACGACGCATCTCCAATTCCTCCAACCGCCAATCACTACTCTGTAAACTGCATTTCTTCACCTCATATCCCACGACTTTGTCTCCACGACCGTGTCTTCATCCCACGAGCAGCCTTCTTTTCATTACTCACAACTTCCATCACAAAAGGTACATTGTCTTTTTGAGACTGCGTCTTTTATTTACGAATCTCGATTTCTATTCACACTCACCCTCCCTCGCTTCTGACCGTGGCTGCCTGTTTTTTCTTGATTTCTACTTCTCACTGCCTTCTTCTCCCTTTTGTTGAATGATCTACTGTCTTTACTGGACCTTTAAGTGGTCTTTATTGGAGAACTGGTCAAACTACTGCAACGACGACGTAATGGACGACAAAGAGACTCGGCCGGGCCTAAAACGTGCCCGTCCCAGGCTGCCTCACAGGCCCTAACTCTTTCAAGTCCAAGGAAGTGCAAGCCCTGAAAGTCTCGGCGACCGATGCAAAGTCCCGGAATACACACTATTAAGAACAAGGATGCGTAAGGGTGGGGGTCTGTCGCCTTCTAGAACGGCCATTGCGCGCCGCCGACCGCCTATGAAGTCAGATTTACCACCTTTTGCAGCATTGGCATTGGCACATGTCAATTGGCGCTTATCGTTAAAGTGGTTAGCGCGAGCTTTTTGACGATTTCCAATGATTTCTACCAGCTTTTCGCCGTTGCCTTTTCGTCTGTCTCTCTAATATTCCGTAAAATCGTTTTCGTTCCTGTCCCAACAAAGTTGACTACTCTCCTTCTGTCTGACCAATCGTATGAATTCTGCCCCTTTTTTAATGAATTTTTCTTTAAACTGTCCCTCCTTGGCCGTTATCATTATCGTCTCCCACCTTATCCCACTTTGCTATCCATTTCTCACAATCTTTTCTTTTTCGTTTCCCCCCCTCACCGATAACAAAACCGACGACCGGGCCGGTCAATCAATGGGCGGTCTGCCCGATAAACAAGTCTAGAATCGAGACTTTGGTTCTTTTCGGCGAGTCTTGTGACGGAGTACATCTGTCAACGTATGCCGACGCCTCTATTCGCCTCCTCTGAATACATGACGTCCAATTGAGTGACTTGCAGACTCTGTAAGTAGTAGTCTGTGGCTGCCCCATCATGCCAGTGATTCGCACCTTCCGTAGATAAAGCGACATCCGGGGCTATCGATTGTCGGCTCCTGCCCCCGTTGTCCCCGATGTAAATTGTAGAAAAAAGGGAAGGAGCTACTCTCACTACTGCCCTCTGAGCACTCAGTGTCCTCTGATTTCCTTATCACCTTCCCCTTATCCCCCTCCTATCCGTCCTATCCTCCTTCTGTTTCTTGTCTGTCTCCTTCCCAATCGATAGCGCATCGCCAGTCTCCAGTCTGGGGCACCTTCCCACTTTCCCTTTCTTGTCTTTCTCCAGTCATTTTCTCCTTCTCTTCTCCTTCTCTTCTCCTTCTCTCCTCCTTTCCCCCTTCTTCTCTTCTCTTCTTCTTTTCTCTCACCAGAATCTCAACATCACCACCACCACCCATCCTGCTCCTCTGATTCCACATCCTCACCACACACATCCTCATGGCGTCCACCATGCTGCCAATGGACACTGACAAGGACCTGGTGGCCCTTTTTCACCAACAGGTCCTGGCCACACCCGACGCCATTGCTGCTGAGGACGGCACGACGACGTGGACCTATGCCCAGCTCGACAAGGCCACCGATCTCGTGGCCGACCGTCTGCGCACCGACTACGGTGTCGGCCGTGATGTGCTCGTCGGCGTGCTCATGGGCCACACGGTCCAGTACGTCGTGGCCTGCATGGCCGCGCTCAAGGCCGGCGGTGCTTTCCTTGTCCTCGAGGTCGCCTACCCTCCCGGACTGCTGGCGGACGTGATCGAAGATGCCCACCCGCCCGTTATTCTGACCTCGGCCGAGTACGCCGACAAGGTCCCCGCTCACATTCCGCGCATCCTGCTCGAACGCGGCACCACCCTCGAAGACCTGGCTACCCTGACCCAGATCGCCACCGAATCAACGTCCCCCACCCCCGAGCCGACCGACCTCGACCGCCTAGCCTTTGTCTCCTACTCCTCGGGCTCAACCGGCCGCCCCAAGGGCATCTGCAACCCCCACAGCGCCCCCGTCAAATCCTATGCCCTGCGCTTCCAGATCAGCGACTTGGGTCTCGGTGACCGTGTCGCCTGCAATGTCTTCTTTGTTTGGGAGATTCTGCGCCCGCTGTTGCGCGGTGCCACCGTTGTCACTGTCCCCGACGACGCCAGCTACGACCCCGTCGGCCTCGTTGCCTTTTTGGCCGAGCAGAAAATCACAGAGACGCTCATGACTCCGACTCTGCTCGCGACTGTCCTCGGCCGCTACCCCGACCTGGCCACCCGCCTGCCCCATCTGCGCACACTCTGGTTTAACGGTGAGGTTGTTTCCGTCGACCTGGCTCGCCGTGCCGCCACGGCTCTCGCCAATGTCCGCCTCCTCAACTGCTACAGTGCCAGTGAGACCCACGAGATTGCCTGCGGCGATATCCGCAAGACACTGGCCAGCCTGCCCGCTGACGCCACCGTCTGCCCGGTCGGTCCTCCTCTGCTGCCGGAACACACTTATGTCCTCGACGAGGACGGCCGCCCCGTTGCACCCGGCATCGGCGGCGAGCTGTACGTCGGTGGCCCGCTGCTGGCCCGCGGCTACCTCAACCGCCCCGAGACCACAGTCGAGGTCTTTTTGCCGGACGTCTTCGCCGGCGACGGCCGCATGTACCGCACGGGCGACAAGGCCCGCATCCTGCCCTCGTCGGGCGAGATTGAGATTAGCGGCCGTGTTGGCGGCATGATCAAAGTCCGCGGCTACACTGTTCACCCGGCCGCCGTCGAGAGCGCCATTGTCAAGCACCTGGCTGTGCGCAGTTGTGTCGTCCTGGCCGACAAGGAAGGACTGGAGCGTCAGCTGGTCGCCTACGTCGTGCGTGAGGCCGAGGGCAGCCCCAACACGGGTGTCGACGGTACCCGCGCCGCCCTCGAGATCAACGCCGAGGGTCACAGCCCGCTGGCCCGCCGCCTGCTGGCTGACCATCTCGCTCACTATATGATCCCCGTTTTCTGGGTCGAGCTGGACACTCTCCCTACACACAAGGTCTCTGGCAAAGTCGATGTCAAGGGTCTGCCGGCGCCCTCACCTACGCGTGCGGGCCCTTCCCCGCCCCAGACACCGCCGGCCGAGAGCCTGGCCCAGATCCTGTGGGCTACGGGTGCTGCGGCGCCCAACAGCAAGATTGATGCCTCGGTGCGCATCGACGCCGCCGACATCCGTCGCCACTGGGCTGCCTGCCTGGGCATGGAGAGCGACGAGACGCTGGTCGAGCTGGCCCAGTCGCAGCCGCAGCACGACTTTGATTTCTTTGACCTCGGTGGCCACTCGCTAGCGCTGGCCGAGCTGTCCAACCGCCTGTCTGCTTCATACGGCGTGAATGTTCCCCTGGTGGCCTTGATCCGCACACCCACACTGGCTGGCCACGTTGCCGCCGTCACAGCTGCTGCCCGTGAAGCCCAGTCCACAACCGCTGCTGCTGTCGACAACGGTCTTCTGCTGGCCATGCTCCAGGACGATAGCACGCTGCCCGAGGATCTTATTGTTCCTGAGACACCCAAAACCCCACAGTCAATTACCGACGCCGCTACAACCGACATTTTCTTGACTGGCGCCACGGGTTTCCTCGGTGCGTTCTTGCTGGCCGAGCTGCTGGCCACTACCTCTGCGACGATCCACTGTCTGGTGCGCAAGTCGTCTTCCTCTCCTTTCTCGGCATCGGGCATGCCCCGTCTCCGCAAACACCTGCTGGGTCTTGGTTTGTGGCAGGACAGCATGGTCGACCGCATTCAGATTGTCTCGGGCGACCTGTCCCTGCCCAGCCTGGGCCTGTCTGATGGCGACTTCGACTTGCTGGCCACCCGTGTCCAGGCCATTGTCCACGCCGGTGCCCACGTCAATCTTGTTTATCCGTATGATGCGCTGCGGGACGCCAACGTTGGCGGTACCAAGGAGATTTTGAGACTTGTTGGCAAGGGCGGCGCCACCCTCCACTATGTCTCCACTAACGGAGTCCTGCCGCTCGCCAAGACGGCATGGAAGGAGGACGATGCTCCCATTGTCACACCTTCCGATGTAGTCGACAAGATTACCGACGGCTACTGCCAGACCAAGTGGGCTGCCGAACAGCTGCTTCTAAAAGCCAGCATGCGGGGTCTGCCCGCCCGCATCTACCGCCCCGGTACCCTGGGCGGCCACTCGGCAACGGGCGCCACGAACCCGCGGGATGTCGTGACGGCCCTGGTAGTGGAGAGTGTGCGCATTGGATACGCGCCGAATGTGGATGGATGGCGGGTGGAGATGACGCCGGTAGATACGGCGAGCAAGCTAATTGTTGAATTGGCATCGTCGGACAAGGTCGAAGAAAACCCCGTGCTACACGTTGGTGACCCTGACGCCATCCTGGCCAAGGACTTGTTTGCCCGGCTGGCTGTCCTGGGCTACCCCACCGAAGCTGTCGACTGGGACGAGTGGGTGGCCCGCTGGAACGAGGACCAGAGCAACCATCCTCCCGCTGCGGCTACTCAGACCCGTTCTGACGAAGACCTGTCGCCCATGGACGTTCTGCGGGCCGGCATGCCATCAGTTGAGTTCCTGAAGATGATTATTATGCTCGACGACAAGAAGACGCGCAGCCTTCTCTCCACGACTGACGAGGAGACTAGCCGTCCCCAACTTGATCTCGACCTCCTGGCTACGTACACTCGCCACTTTTACTCCCGCGGCTGGCTTGCGCACGGTCCCAAGGTGCCCGCTGCCGTGGCCAAGTCGGTCGACAGTGTTGTGCCCGTCCCCAAGGGCCCGCTTGCCGGCAAGGTCGCCGTTGTCGTGGGTGCCTCTTCGGGTATCGGTGCCGCCATTGCCACTGCTCTCGCCAACGACGGCGCAAGTGTTGCTTTGGGAGCGCGTCGTCTCGGTGAACTCAAGACTTTGCAGGCATCCCTCGAGGCCCAGTTCAAGGGCGTCCAAGTCGTCATCCGCCAGACGGACGTCACCAGCGCCGAACAGGTCCAGACGCTCGTGTCGGCCGCCACCGAAGAGCTGGGCCCCATCGACATTCTTGTCGTTTGCGCCGGTGTCATGTACTACACCATGATGGCCAGCGTGCGCGCCGAGGAGTGGGATCGGACAGTGGATGTCAACTGCAAGGGTCTGCTGCACTGTCTGGCGGCTACCGTGCCCGGTATGCTGTCGCGGGCCAAGCCGACTCCCGCCACCCCCACTGAACTGGCTGCTGGCCTCGACGTCCGCGGCCGCTCGCCACACATTGTTTGCATCTCATCCGACGCCGGCCGCAAGGTCTTCCCCGGCCTGGGTGTCTACTCGGGCAGCAAGTTCTTCGTGGAAGCTGTCCTGCAGAGTCTGCGTCTCGAAACGGCCGGTACGGGTCTGCGTGTCACTGCCGTGCAGCCCGGCAACACGGCCACTGAGCTGCTGTCCATGTCCACCGACCCGGAGGCAATGGAGAAGTACGGCAACCCGACGGGTGCGCAGGTTCTGAAGCCGGCGGACGTCTCTTCGGCTGTGGTGTACGCCCTGCGCCAGCCTGCGCATGTGGCCGTCAACGAAGTGATGATTGAGCCGCGGGATGAGCCTATTTAGGCGTGCGTAGAAAGAGAAAAGAAATAATACTGTGCATCTACACTGCGGTGCATATTTGCATTTTTCGTTTTGCATTTGATTTTTTGCGTTTGCATTTTGCGGGAAAACATCAAACGGTTCAACACAATGAAAGGAAACAACAAACAAATGACGGCATTTTAACATGGGGTCGAGGATTATTAAGATATTAATAAAAATAAGCAATATTAAATTGCAATTTCGAAAGCAAGGTACTTTCCTATTCTACTTTGTGTAGTGCTGCGTCATGTCGTACATGAGCGCTTCGGTCGGACTCTTTGTGCCGGGCGGCGGCGGCGGCAGCTCACCGCACTCCATCTTGCGGACCATGGCAATAAAAGGATCCTTGTCGACAATCTCGTCGGCGTCAATCGAGAACAGTCGCTCCATGTTTACGGACGAGATGGGATTGATTTGGTCGTGCCAGATACGGCGGCGTTCGCGACAGTAAATGTCCAAGATCGAGTCGTCTGCCTTTCCGAGATGGATGCCGGCTAAACTGTCATACAGACTGCCAATGTCGGCAATCCCGCCTGTCAAGCCCATGCCGCCGCTGGAGTAACCCTCGAGGTTAGTAGATGGACATATCGTCGGAGGCTCTCTTCGGCCTCATTCGGGATGACTTACAATGGATTACAGAGGTGTGCGGCATCGGCGGCCAGCAGGACACGCCCCACGCGCATCTTGTCGACACATCGCTGGTGCACGCGGTACGGACTGAAATTGACAACCTTCCACTGGTCGGGCGTGACGTTGTCCCCGGGAAGCAGAGTCGAGTATTTTTTGCGGCATCCTCGCCAGCAGTTCCTCGTGTGTCAACCCACCAACCTCACCATAGGTCAGCCGTGTCAGCCCATCTGCCTGGATCTTGGCCACCATGTGCCAGTGCTCCGGGTGGACAAAGAACTGCGAGTCGTCGTAGCCGTACTTGTCGAAATCGTAGTACATGTTGGTCGCGACAATCTGCTTGTCCCAGGTGAAACCAGGGAAGACACCGGCACCAAACAACAGTTTGCGCATCGTGCTATTACCGCCGTCGCAGCCGACGACATAATCGGCCGAGAATTTTTGCGTAGAACCATCTGGGGTCTCGACGTCCAAAGTGACCTGCGGCTGGGACGGATCGTCGTGTAGAGCCACGACTTTGTGGTGATACTTGACCGTGGCATTCGGCAACGTCTTCAACTCAGTCTCCAAAAGTATGCCGAGCTGATCCAAGGGAAGACAGACCATGCGATATCTGTCGTTCTCGTCCGGGTGGGCATTGATGAGGCGGACGATGCGGGTGCGGTTGTCGTCCATTTTGCGCCAGGAAACACCGTTGGGGAAGAATCCGCGAGCAATGAGAGCATCCAGAACGCCGGCACGCTCAAATTCGCGGCAGCTGGAGTCGGCATAGTGGCTGGCCCGCGGGTTTGTATCGAGAGCGCGTGTCATTTCCAGTAGCTCGACAGGGATGCCGGCCTTGGCCAGCAAGATGGTGAGCAGCAGGCCCGAAGGCCCGGCACCGACAACGATGACCTTGGAGAGGGGCATATCGAGGGTGATTGTCAGGGAGTGGTGATGATGTGTACTTCTGGAGATGAGGCTCAAAGTAGAGTCATGTCAAGTCAACTGATAAAAATGTCATTTATCTCTGGCTCAACAACGTCTCAACAACGTCACCTCATTCCCCCCCTTTCGATAAAACTCCTCCGCATTTGTTTGTCGATGTCTTCCCCTCTCAGATTTGCTTCCCCAACTGCAACGTGCCGCAAATGATTCCGAGCTATTCGCATCACCACGGGCTGGATTTTCTCCCCCGCATTCACCCAATCTGTGGCTCGGCATATTCGTTCCGGCCATTCTGCACATAACAAAGACAAATAGACTCTACTGTCAGCTCACAAAACATTCGATCACCAATGTGGGGGAGAAAAAAAATGTGTCATATTCTCATGCTTATTTCAAGCTTGCCAAAATACCAATGTTATCTGCGTTGGGGTAACAATTCTTAGTCAATGATATCCAGAGGTCCCAATTGTCTGCCGCGCTTGCCTGCCATCATACTCCGTTGTCCTTGTTTTTCTTCTCGTTTTCGCCTTCGACTCTGCTACTGCTGCCGGATACTTCTTCACAAAGGCTATGAGCAATCATTTTCGAGACGAGATGATCATCCGCCGTTTCTATTTTGTCGAGGCCCGATACAAGGACTCCTTTCCCAGGGTCCTTGTCATGGTCCTTCTCATAGGTCTCGTCAAATATTTCTCTGATCAAGTCAGAGGAAAACCCCAACCCTGAAGCAATTCGGTTACCCGGCGGCGATATTTCGTGTGGCTCCCATAGGTCCGTACCGTCCGGGTTCTTGGGTGTTCCGGGCAGCTTCTTTTCGTCATCGTCGCTGGTTTTGCCGTCCTCGTCGGACGACTTCTTCAACCAGCCGTGGACTGTCACTCTCCTGCCCTAGTTGGAAGACAACAGTACATCCCGCAGCAGACGCACAACGGTGTGCACCTCGACAAACGTGTTGTACATCGGTACGGGCGCAATGCGGATGACATTGGGCTTGCGCTTGTCCATGACAATGTCGGCCTTTTCCATGGCCGCCGTCCACTTGTCCAAGAAGTCGTCGTCCCGCATGAGCACGCTGATCTGGGCGCCCCGCTCAGCCGGGTTCAGGGGTGTGATGATGCGGAAGGGCGGCTCTGTTGCTTGCGCCTCCTTGGCATCGCGCAGAATATCGTTGAGCAGTTTGACCGTGTAGGCCGTCAGGACCAGAGACTTGCTGCGTAGCTCCTGCATGCTCGTCTTTTCAAACACAGATAGGGCACCGTTGAGGCTGGCCAGGTCAATGGATGACGGGTTGGACAGCTGGAAACCTTGGGCGCCGGGTGTGGGCTGGAACGTCTTGGCCATGTTGAAGCGCACACTCAAATCGCCGCCGTACCATCCAGAGAGACGCGGACGGTACTTAAAGCCACCTGTGCGGACATCGTAGTCCTTTTCGGCCGACACAACGTCTGGGTCTGCTTCCACCTTGCCGTGGCGCTCGTTGACAAAGGCACCGGCAATGCTACCCGGACCACCATTGCAGTACTTGTAGGTGCACCACACGGCAAAGTCGACGTTCCACTCATGCAGCTGGAGCTCGACGTTGCCAACAGCGTGAGCCAGATCCCAGCCGACGACGATACCCTTGCTTTGAGCGTAGGCCGTGATGCGAGGAATGTCAAACAGCTGGCCCGTGTAGTACTGAATGCCGGGCAGCATCAAGAGGGCCGTCTCCATGGCGTGCTTGTCAATGGTGGCCAGGACAGACTCGGTCGAGATGTAGAAGCTCTCGTCGGGCTGCAGCTCGATCAAGGTATTGGCCACATCAAGCCCGTGCCACACGATTTGGGATTCAAGGGCGTACTACATGTGTTAGCGAGGAACAAGCAGAAACGTCTTCGTCGTTGTGCAACTTACACTGTCACTGGGAAAGGGCTTCCACTCGGCAATAATCTTGTACCGCTCGGTCGTCGGCTTGTAGAAGCTCGCCATCATCAGGTGCAGGTTCGCCGTCAACGTGTTCATCGTGACCACCTCGTCGGGCTGAGCACCCACAAGGCGGGCCATCTGCTTGGAGCACACGGCGGCCATCTCCTGCCATGGGCGGATCTTGTTTGGCTGCTCCAGCTGCAGCTCGCTCTCCATTGTCTGGAAGTGGCCCTTGACGCCAATGGACGCCCACGTGTCGAGCTGTGTCTCCACGTACCGACGGACGGCCTTGGGCTGCAGGCCAAGCGAGTTGCCGCAAAAGTACATGGCCAGGTTGCTGCTGTCGTCATTCGTGGTGCTGCTCTCTCGCGACATGTTCACGTGGGTGCTGCGCGCCGACGCATCGTCTCCCTTCTTGCCAGTCTCATTTTCACCGTTTGTCAGAGGCTCGGCCGTGATGGCCTTGCGGATCATCTGCTTGGTCGGCCGAACAAACTCCTTCTGAAGATGCCGGAGCGGATCCTGCGCATCGAGCTCTTTGGCAAAGTCGAGCGTGTGTGCATTGTCGGCAAAGACGATAGGCACGTCAGGGCGCTCACGCAATGACTTGCTGATCTCAGAAAAGGTTGACATCGTGGTGGAGTGGGGGTGTAGTCTTTAAAGTAGAGAGATGTGAAGTAGTATGGTGTCAAGGTGACGAAATGGGGCCAGGGGCTAGTGTACGAAGTAGGGCTGTAAGAATGGCCAGACTCGTATGTTGCTCTTTCTCTGTTTGCTCGGGTTCTTTGGATTGCTCTTTCTTCTCCGTCTCCTTTCTTGTTGTCCGGACGCGCGAGACCACTTTGTAGTCAACGCCGGGGTGCTAGGCAGGTGCTGACTGGCCGCCGATTCAGGGCAGGCGCGTGTTCTCCAACATCACTCGTGCCTGCCCTTCGGTGCTCTCCAACACCTCTTACACACTCCCGATTACCCAAAACGGCAGGTTCGGCCTAAGCTCTTGCTTCTTGGGCGGGCAGCGCGCCAATCAGCGCTGAAGGAAGGTAAGGGAGGGGCAGTTCGGAGCAGATTCGGGGGTGTGACTGCTATTGTTCCCCCTATGGTTATGGGGCCTAAGCGCTGTATTCCCTAGTACAGACCCATAATGCAGAGGTACACAGGGACCACTAGCGTGCCGATCTCAACAACGGGCGTCTCTCCGCACTCCACCTGTACCACCTGCGCATCTTCTCCGCGCCTGCGGGATAGTGTCCGTCTTTCAATGGTTTTCCTATGGTTTTTGGCATTTTCCCATGGTTTTTCAGCGACCTCCCATGGTTTTCTAGGCCCTAAAGTAACCACTCGTAGCCGCTACATGCCCCTACAAGGCCGACTCCATCCGGCGGTAGCCGAAACCATGAGCGAATATTTACCAGATTGTTGGTCGCTCTTTCCTTGAATCATGTACTTTCGACGTTATTCTTTGGTCATTTTTGTCATTCTTTCTTCTTTTTTTACGCATTCCATTGCACTTTCCCTGCGTCTCGACGTTCTGTACACGCAACTTCTGCACCTTTTCCGTCTTATTGCACCTTCCTTCGACAATCGTCATTTCTCTTACATTTAGTTTTGCCCCAAAAGGGAAGTTGCAAGAGACGGGCGTCACCATTCGGAGCGGATTCGTGGATGTCTATTCGTATCTTCTATTTTCGTGTCCTTGACCGCATGTTAGTTTTGTAGACTTGTCCGGTGACCTTGGTGTTGATGACCTTTTCCACGTTAGTCTGCGTCCATGGCAAACCATGGCCGCCCATGGTAGTGCGATCTGGCCGGCCGTCTACTTCATGTCTTCGCGCTCCCTCTTCCCTTTGCTGGACAATCCGTAGAGTTGCAGAGTCGTGCCTTCCTAGAATTGACTGCCAACAGATTCCACACCAACTATCCACCAACTCCCCACGTTTGCGCCTTCCCAGATCGCCAAACTGATAGAACTGCACCTTCCTCCATTCGGACAATTGCTGCATCGCCCTTGCCATTGTTGATTTATTTCCCCTATTCGTTTATCTATTTTTATCTATTTTCTTTCTTTCCCCATGGACACTCCATTGACACGACAGTACTGTCTGTCCGACAACGGATTTCTGCCACCCGATCTGCCACTCGTCAGACTGCCCGACCCATACTACGCGCCATGGGAATCCGTCATTTCTCGATTGCCCGAGCTGCAGCAGACAAACAGTTTGCGTAACCAAGTCGGCCAACTGCCAGGCCTTTCGACCCATGCACTGCGGTCCGAGCCCGAATGGCGGCGAGCCTATTTGATTTTGGCGTTTTTGACACACGCCTACGTCTGGGGCGAAGACAAGGTTGAAGATGTACGTCAGTCTGCAGGAGGGAACTATCACATGGTTTGATGTACATGCTAATACCTGCAGGTCCTCCCACCATGCATTGCCGTGCCGCTACTGGCTGTTTCCGACCACTTGGAGCTGCCACCCGTTGCGACCTACGCTGCCCTGAATCTGTGGAACTTTACCACAGTCCCTGACGGTGATGCTACCCCAGAGAGTGTGCCCTTTGACGATCTCGACCGCTTGCGTGCTCTGCACACCTTTACCGATACCGAGTCCGAGTCGTGGTTCTACGTTGTGTCTGTGGCGATGGAGTGCCGTGCAGGCAAGATTCTGCCCGTTTTATTAAAAGCACTGGATGCAGCGGCTGCCAACGACACACCCACTGTCACTTCCGCCCTCCGCCAATTTGTTCCCTGCATCCAAGAGGTTGGTCACTTGCTCGACCGCATGCACGAACGCTGCGATCCTTCCACCTTCTTTTTTCAGATCCGGCCCTACTTGGCCGGCAGCAAACACATGGCTGCCCAGGGCCTGCCCAACGGCCTCTTTTACGACGAGGGCGACGGTCGCGGCGAGTGGCGCCAGCTGCGCGGCGGCAGCAACGGCCAGAGCTCACTGATCCAGTTCTTTGATGTTGTGCTGGGTGTGGAACACACGTCGAATGGATGTACTCACATCCCTGGTGATGAGAAACAAAACGGCGGTAGTGTGTCGAAAGAAGACGGCTTCCACCACGAGGTCCGCGGGTACATGCCGGGCCCGCACCGCCGATTTTTGGAGCACGTTGCCGCGATGCCCAGCCTGCGGGAGTTTGTTTTGGAGGCGGCGCAGAGCGATGCTTCGACAGACGAACAGAGAGAATTGTCAGCTGCATTTGAGGACGCCACCAAAGCACTCGCTGCATTCCGAAACAAGCACTTGGCCATTGTCACGCGCTACATTATCATCCCGTCGCGGCAAAAGGCAGCACGGAAGGCGAGCAACTCTTCTGATGCAAAAATGTGCCCTCTACGCGGTCTGGCCGGCAACCCGTCCAAGAAGGACGCTGCAGAGCTTCTCACAGGCACTGGCGGCACTGAACTGCTGCCATTCCTCAAACAGACTCGCGACGAGACGCTGCAGGCTGGCATTCTAACACCACCTGGCTCCAGAGACGAATAACGACTTTACGACGTCCAACGAATTAAAAATAAGTCTAGACTTTTGGCTTTTTATTTGTTTATTATCTATTTTTTTTTCAATACAGAAAAATTCAAAAGAGTCAACATTATGCAAGCTGCACCCTGAAACTCACAATCACATCTCCGATGGATGTGCCTTGAAATGACCTGGCGCGAAGGATCGGGATGCAGAAACATTGACAGGCATTCTGCATTAGCTGCAGCCGCATGGTTGCCTTGCGAGGCTGCCTGTGTTGGGCAGCTGTGCAAACAAATAAAATGCATCAGACCGCTTTTCTTCAACGAAAAACGTGAATCAATTGTCAAGTCAACTTTTCCTTTGACATTTTTGCAATCTAGCACAACCCACGATGTTGACCTTTCTCGACCTCCCGGAGAGCGCGCGCACGCTCGTCTACGAATATGCGCTCGTGCGCTTCGAGCGCCTTGGCTGCCCCATTGATTTGAGCTTCTGGCAAAAGCGGTCGCACCAGACGCCCGAAGAGCGGCACTACCAGCAACGCAGCGGCATGCACAACTGCTGGCGACGGGCCAACAGCTACGAGCCGCACAACCGGACCTGTGTCTGTGAGCCGCTACCGCTTGCCCTGTTGAGGGTCAATCGGCAAGTGCACACCGAGGCCGTACGCGTGCTGTATGGAGAGAACAAGTTTGTGCTGCGCGGCCGCACGTTTACCTCGAAACTGGCTGACGACGAGACGAGCTTCGACAACCACGACGACGACTACCGCTTGAAGCGTCTGCCGCCTGCCATCCAGTTTGCCCCTTTGTTGGGAGAGATCCCACTGTATGGACTGGCTAACATGCGCTCACTGTTGATCCGGCTCAACTGCTGGCCGTGTCCACTAGGCCATGAAGAGGCCGTCTTCAGCGACGAATACTATGAGAATCCCTTTCAAGACATTGATGATGACTCGCCGAGTATAAGTTTTTGCCGGTTCTGCAGCATGCGGGCTGACCGCGCCGATGATCCTCTATCGTTGACGGAGACACCAGGGCAAGGAAAACTAAGCGACAACCTAGCCAAGAATGGGGAAATGCTCAAGGTCTGGGACGACGTGTGCGCACAGTTGGGACAGGCCTTCAAACAGCATCCACAGAAACAACCACAGCTTGACCTGACGTTCATCTGCGACGTGGACAGTACGAAGGCTGGGGAGAGAGTAGTTGCTCCGTTGAAACAGGCAATCCTGTCTACCGCCGGCACACGGCTGAGGAACTGCAGCATTCGACTGGGCCGAGACCGCCTAGCTGCTGAGCACACTAGGCTGGCACGGCGCACAGCCGAGGCCCTGATGATGGGAGTCGACGCTCTTGAAGAGACTCGACGCGCCTTTCCCTTTAAGCGACTGCCCGCGGAACTTCGCATCAAAATTCTCGAGTACACCGACCTGAGCCGAGTCGACCGTGTGTTGTTCTTCAATGGCCGCCAGTTTTTCCGGAGCACAAACTACCTGGGCGTCGCCTGCTGCAATGCTTGTACCTCTACTCGCATGGACTGCTGCTGCCCACGGTATTACTCGTCGGTGTCGGCGCACTGCAAGTGTACCATGTTGCCCACCGAGCTGTTCAAGGTGGACCGCCAAATGTACCGCGAGACCGCCCAGGACCTGTTCTACAGCCGAGCCAGTCTCGAGTACTTTAGCGACTCCTTTGATTTCACGCTCCGAGCCCTCCAACGATTGACACCCGGCACGCTCAAGACGATCACCAAGCTCAAGTTTATCATTACAAAGGAACAGTACCGCATGTGGATGAAGCCCTGGCAACCAAGGTACATCGACCCGGCCGATAGGGAGGAGGAGGATGAGTACGCCTTTTCGATGGTGTGGACACCCAACCCAAACCGCGGCGACACCTCCTGGGCACCCCTCGTTGCCTTTATTCGGGACAACATGGACGTCTCCCGGTTGTCAATTAGTCTCAGTTTCACCGACGGCGTCTGGGACAAGTATGAGGACTACCTCATGAGCGACTACGACAAAGGTCTGCATCACGAGTTCCAAGATGCCTACTACATGTACATGGACATTGTCAATGAGCTGTGCACCCTAAAGGACCTCAAGGGATTCACCATTGACATTTCCGTCTTTGAGAACATGGGGCGCTGGTTTGTGCGGCAGGTCCTCGGTGACCGGGATCCGTACAAGGGCGGTGTCACAGAAGCCGAGATTGAGAAGCAGTATCCGGCCAAGCACAACCGCCGGGCAAATCGGTTCATGCCCGTCTACCACAGCACGAACAGACCGCTGCCAAACTCGAATTGGGAGCCGCCCGTCGAGGTGGGCAGGGAGGTGGATGCCGAGGCAGATTTAGAGTAGAGTCAGTGCAGTAGTTGATGGAGAAAGTTTCAACACAAGCTGCAAGCTGGACAAGAGCTCTTATTTTATTTCACTTAATTCATCCCATTTTCGTGGGGGTTCTATGGGACGTAGAAACCAGACCCTATCATGGCTCGAGGCTTTGGTGACTGTGTTTCTGTTACCTAGTGCAGCCCGCGAGGCGTCATTAAGCCAACGCAACTTTGGGCATACAAAAGCAAAAACCAAAGAGGCAAAAAGGGAAATGGCAAAAAGAAACAAACACCCTTTAAAGACAGAAGACTGCTGCGTCGGCCGGGAATCGAACCCGGGGCCTGTCGATGGCAACGACAGATTTTACCACTAAACCACCGACGCTTGACTCCGTCTTATGGATGGATGGGTCATTGTGGGTATTGGTCGTGGATAAGAGGGGCATGCCGGGAACTACATCTTGCACGAGATGGCGAGACATCTCGTTGCGGCCTCTGTTCATAACCTTGCCTGCGGCGGGTGGTGTTGTGCCGTAGCCAACTTTAAGATTATGTACTCTTCCAAAGAGTCAACTTAAGGGAATAATTTTGATTTCCGTTACTGCGTACTCTTTTGTTGATTTCGTCGGATCATGTCCATATTTTGCAAAAGTTGAGGGACGTTGTTAAGCGTTCTCTGCGGTGTGGGCTTCCTGTCCCTTCTTATTGTTGTTTCGGTTGGCTGTTTCCTTCTTCTAGGAAGTCCTTAGTGTCAAAAATGCCGTGTTGTGTAGTTTCCAATTTATTTATTTGGATTTCTAAATGCATTTCATTTTAGATATCTTCTCTTTTTCTTTTTCTTGTTCTTTTCTTACTGTTTTCCTATTTTTATTTCTAGGATATAAAGGAATAGAGACAATTTTCTCTTTGAAAAACAGAAAAGAAAAGGACAACAACATAATCGCTTACAAACACAGCACCTTTTAGGGAAGAACAATAGTTGTTGCAGAAAACAAAAAAGGTCTCAGGGAGGTTTGAGTAAGTTACAAAAAAAGTCAAAAAATTAAGGTCCTACCCGGAATCGAACCGGGGCTACTGGAAATTCAGATTTGAAGAAATCAGAATCCAATGTCCTAACCGCTAGACTATAGGACCATTTGTTATTGGATACCGACATCACTCTTAGTTAGGTATATATGGGACGGTCAGAGCTATGCACTCACACCATCGGCAACATTGGCTCTTGGCCGGTTTCTTTGTTCTGACTTCCCCATTCAGCACCAACAACTCACAACAACTAAAAGCGGAGCGTTGCATGCGACAGACCCCACGTTGTTTGTAAAGTGACACCCTTCGCCTTCGAGTTACAACTCATCATAATTTTCTTGGCTGGTTTTCGTCGCTTTTATTTTCATTATTGCCCTCTTGTTGACTCTGTCTTCTTTAACCTTCAAGAGGTTTGTCAACCTAAATACCAAGTTGTCGACGCTCTGCTTGGATCAGCATTGCTTGTACGACGTATTACGACGTACAACGTACAAGTCGAGGGTTTAAAGTGGTCCCGAAGGCCAGGCATGATTTTCTGTTGTTGATTCGACCAAAGGCGGCACGCAGTCGGGAACAAGCGAGCGAATGAGGACAATGTGGTGTAAGACTCAGTGAACTCTTTTGCAGCGTCACACTGCCTAGTCTTCCCCAGAGATGTGCAGTCTCACTGCAGTTCGTCTTCGTCTTCGTTTTCTTTCGGATTCTTTTTCTCTTTCCGTATTTCCAGAGTTCCCATCTATTTCGTTCCCGACTGTCGAGTCGTTTCCCCAAATCAACAAAAACAGCCAAGGCAGTTCACCTTATATGTTCATTGTATCCAGTTGGCCCCCAGTCCTCCCCATCCCGTTGACTACACATTTCCCCTCCACAATCCCCACCTTTCGCCTCCAATACAGCCGCCCCGGGTTCAGAACACAACTGCCGCCTTGTTTCCCCCTCCACATTCCCGAGCCAGCTCTGCCCACTACATCCCCAAAATCGTGCCAGCAACCCTTTTTATGCACACCATCTCTTTTGAAGACAATTGTAATTGTAGCACATCCTTTCTGTAAGACAGTAAGCTGCAAGCTTCCCCTCTTTACGTGAGACGCCGTGTGCCCGATGCAAGCTTGAGGCGTCTGCTTGGTGTTAGGCCCTTGCTGATAAGCATAGCTTGTCGGACATCGTCATCGTTGTGCATTGCTGTTTTGTTTTTGAACAGTTACAAACTGCTCCTTTTTCTCACGCCTGTATCACCTTCCCCGCCACCAAAACTTGCTTCGGAGGTATTGGCTTTTGGTGCACCGGACCTGTCCCTATCTTTTTTATTTCTTTTGCTTTTTCAAAACTTTGGCCCGTCCTGTCCCGTGTTCAGCCCACCTGTCCCGCCCTGTGCCCACTCTTTTGCACGATCCCAACGTGCGCCCAAACTAAACGGCGAACTTTCCCTTTGCCAGTCTTTCCCCCCCTTTCCCCAGCCCGTGTCTATATTTCCCGGCGCACTTTATTTCTTGAGCTACAACTTCCCCCATTTCCCCATTTCTACCTTTGCCAACGCCGACAGTTCTCCGCGTGCCGTGTCTCTTTCTTACTCTTGTTTTTATATATCCGTGAAACCGATCCCCTTGTTCCATCTGTCTGGGCACTCTGCAAAAACACAAAACAAACACAAATATAATCGTCACCGCCCCAGATACACCTTCACCGTCACCTTCAACTACACCACACCCCTCTGATCTTTTTCGACAAAGCAATACAGCAACAACAACATACTCAGTCATCACCACTACACCACCACGATGTCCGACGACGCGTTCCAAAAGATTAAGCTTGTGCGCATTGCACACGTCTTTTACAAGCACAAGGACCCCAAAGCGGCCATCCAGTTCTTGAACGACTTTGGCTTCAGCCAGGAGAAGGTGGTCGGCAACCGCACGTACTTCCGGGGGTACGGCACGCAGCCGTTTGTCGTTTGTGTCGAAGCGTCCGACGAGACGGCTTGGGGCGGCGCCTGTTTTGAGGTCGAGTCGGCCGAGGATCTGCAGCGTGCAGCGACACAGCTGCCCGCCGCCGTCAAGGCCACTGCCGTCTATGATTTGGAGGATGCGCCCGGTGGCGGTCGCGGCGTGACCTTTTATGATCCCGTCGATGGGTTCCCTTTCCACTTGGTGCACGGCCAGACGAAAGTGGAGGCCCGTGATCCCAACTTCCCCGTGTCGGAAGTCAACTACCCGGCCGAGAAGAACCGCCCCGTCAACAAGTTTGCTCGCTTCGAAAAGCGGCCTGCGCCCGTGCACAAGCTGGGCCATTTCGGCATGTGCGTGACCAACTTCGCCGAGAGCTATGCGTTCTACGAGAAGCACTTTAACTTCTTCCCGAGCGAGCTCGTGCATGACGATTCGGGCACCAACCACACGGTGTTTTTCCGTCTGGACCGGGGCGAGGAGCAGGTGGACCACCACATTTTCTTTTTGTATCAGGGCCCAAATGGCATGTCCACCATACTTCGTACGAGACGCACGATTTCGATACGCAGGTGCTGGGCCACGACTGGCTGCGGGACAAGGGGTACACGAACTGCTGGGGTGTCGGCCGCCATGTGATGGGCAGCCAGATCTTCGACTACTGGTTTGACCCGGCCGAGTTTATTCTGGAGCACTATGTGGATGGCGACCTCCTGAATATGTCGGAGCCGACACACCACACGCTGGAGAAGGATGCACACCTGCACGTCTGGGGTCCGGAGGTGCCGCCGACGTTCCTGGTGTAGGAGGAGGCTGCAGATGGATGGGAGAAGGTCACGATTCGAAAGAGAAGCTGAAATTTGAATGTATTCGTAATGAGACATGGAACAAACAAGCAAACTATCAAGCAACAAGCAATGTACAAGTGAAACACCTGTGCCGATGCCATGGTCTAGTTGTCCTCCGCTACTCTGACAACAATCTTGCCTTGTGTGCGGTGCGTCTTGATGCGAGCGTAAGCTCTCGGCACATCGCTAAAGGGAACGGCAGCACCGCCATCCAGAGGGATGTTGAGCTTGCCCTGTGCCATCAGGTCCAAGAGGTTTGTCAAGATGGGAATGGTCGCCCTTCCTTCGACAAACGGCGACACATGCTGTCCACCACCCAAAAAGGTCGGGCGGTACACAATGGCAATGGCGTCCGTAATTGTGCTGAACTCCATACCGATGCGCGGGAACTGGGCGCCAGGGGCCAAGTAGGTGTCGGCCGCCTTGTAGAGACCAAACTTCATGCCGACAGCATCGACACCGACATCATACGGCCGACCTGCTTCCTTGGTTTTGCGGATCAAGGCGTCCGACACGTTGGTCGTCCGGTAGTCAATGGTGTCGTCCGCGCCGAGCGTCTTTGTCACGAGATTGGCGTTGGTGGCTGAACAGGTCGCCGTGACATGGCATCCAAGAGCCTTGGCAATGGGCACCACAAAACTGCCGATGCCGCCGCTGCCACCGTTGACAAACACTCTCAATGGTTCGGCGCCGCCCGTCTTTTTGTTGCGTTCACGGGCCGCTTCGATCTGTGGCACGAGCGCTGTCCAGGCCGTCGAGCCACAGATGCCAATGGTGGCGGCTTGTTCGATGGAAACACCGGCGGGGACGGGCACAATGTTGTTGGAGTGGGCCACGGCATACTCGGCCAAGGCACCGTGCTGGGTTTGCGGGGGGAGCTTGCCGGCCACCAGCTGGCCTGCTTTCAGGGTGGACGTCGAGTTGGCCGGGACGCGCACGACTCGTCCACAGAAATCGACGGCGGGTGTGGCCGGTTTCTTTTGGAGGAGACCGCCGACGACGGGCAGCTCGGCGAGTTTGTGGTCGATGGGGTTGAGCGAGGCGGCCAGGATTTTGACGAGGACGGCGTCGCCTTTGCCAGCAGGAGGAGAAGGGAGCGTCCTGAAATGGTCAGGGATAGGGTAGTCTGGAATTAATTTCAGAGTATTCTCGATGCCGCCCTTTGTGGTGTTGTAGACCCAGGCGCGCATCGTGGCGGGGAAGGAGGCGGAGGAGATGGAAGATGAGGCGTTGTTGGCCATGGTGGATGTTGCAAACAATGCAGACGAAAAGAGTCGTGTAGTGACGCGCATGAAGGCGGAGTGAAGAAGAAGAAGTGTAGAAGAAGTGTTTGTTTGGAGTGGTTCCTTTTATTTTGGTTGCGCCTATCCTTTGCTGCTTCCTTTTTTGGTCATTCCATACTCAGCGACAGCAACAGGTGACATCATGCTATTTATCTCGAGATCGGGAAGGCGCAAACAATGGCGTGCCTTCCTCGAGGCAGTCACCTCACATTAAAGCATTGCGCATCAATCTCGATATTTCGACAAAGTGCAGCTAAATCCAGCTAAATCCAGCCTTCTTCTTGTGCATTTTTGTGTATTATCGGACAACTTTTGCCTTGATGTGCCATTGTATCGTCGACGGTGAATTTTCGCCGATATGCACACATAATCACAATTAGTCAGGATTTAGTGTGAACATGAAAGGACCGGGGACATATTTACAGGGGCGAAAACGGTAAAAGTGGAGCCGCACACGCCCTGACGGGTACTTTTAACAGGCCTCGCCGTGTAAGTCGGCGGGCACTTTGACAGAGCTCTTGTACTGCTGAGCACCACTTTTGGACAGCACATTAATTTTGATTCTCCAACACATTACAACCTCAAAAAGTCCTCCCAGTATGTCCAGGCCGCATCCGCATCATCGAGTGAACCGACACCGTCTAGTACCGCGGAGTACGGGTTCTGAATGGCCGTGACAACACCGTCGTCCGTCAAAGAGGCCGCAGCCAACCTTTCTTTTTCTTTCTCTTTTTCTTTCTCCTTCTTGTCCTTCCGTGAACGGATGTACCATGGAACTGCCACATCGCCTTGACTTTGTTTCCCGTGAGCTTTCAGTTCTGCTTTCAACTCAGTCTCCCTTGCTGTCCATGCCTCCAGAACCAACTCGCCCAGTGCATTGTACAATGTACTTCTGGCTGGATCACCAACTTCGCCATCGGCCTGCACCAGCTCGGGATGTGCATCATACACTCCTTCTACCAGTCTCCAGGCCACGGCCACTCTCTCACCCGAGACTCTCTTCCTCAGATCGCACAACACATAAATGTAGGCGTCCATCTGGAAGGGAGATGTCATGTAGGTGAAGAGGTGGGATGCAAACGGACTCTTTAAGCCACGGTCGACCATCTCCAGCATCGTCAGAGCAGATTCAAAGAGGACATCATTGTTGTCGCCCTCTTCTTCTCTTCCCTCTTTTGACTGGCGCCGACCACTGTGTCTTGGGTGGTACAATGCAAAACGCATCCGTGCCAAGGCCAGCTGGATCATGGCATGAACAAGACTGTGCAGTGGGATGCGTTTGTCCAGATGACAGAGGTATCGGGCCTCGTAGACAGTCTGGATGCGCCGGATGGCCTCCGCGCCAGACTCTGTCCTGCTCCGAGTAGAGGTCTTTGCCTCCGTATTGTCGGATTCGCCCTCACTCTTTATCCTCACGATACTCTCAAACATTTGCGTCGTGGCCGGCGACGAGCGCACCCAGCTGCCAAACTCAAACTTCATGCGGACACAGAGCATCTCGGTGGGACCGGTGCTCTCGGCTGGCAGTTCGGCCATATCTGGGTGCATGTCGGCGTCGTTGACATTCAGGGGGGTCCGCAAGTCGCCGAGTTCGAGTAAAGCAGTCTTGAGGGCTGCTGCATGCGCATTCCCATTGGGATGTCCTTGGACAAGACCAGAGCTGGCTCGACCAGCGAGTCCACACAATGGCCACCACAGCCGGATGCGCATTTCTTGCTCAAACGGAGAAATCTTGCCACTGGTATCGACATGGTTGAGGCCCATTCTCTGGCCCAAACGCATGGCCACACCGGTGAGGCTGTGAGTAAGGTCCGACTCTGGATCGGACAGCAAAAAGAGGACGAGCGCTTGCAGCACCTCGAGGTCGCGTGTGACAAGTACGTCGGCAGCTACCAGAGCACGGAGAGTTGCTGTCCGGTAACGGGTCATCAGTACTGTCTTTGGCTCGCCGAGCTGGGCCTCACACTCATTTGGCGACATGGATGTCACGGACAGTGTGTAGATGACAAACAAGAGGGCATGCAAGGACGACTGTATGGCATCTGGACTGCCACTGGCTTCGAGCACTCTTGGCTGCAGTGTCGGCACATGCACAATTTTTGTTAATGGGTTGACTTGGTCGACGAATCGTTGCCACAGGACAAAGATCTGACGAGGTGCCGGGTGAAGTGAGCCGAGACTGGGAGCGTTGCCCGTGGCTGCGTCGGTGACGATGGATTGCAGCGACGGCGTTGGATGCAGTAGAGGGTCGTCTGGTGCCCGCAACGTTTGCACGGGTGGATACTTGAGCTGTCCAGTCAGTGAGAGAAGCTGAAATAGATGGTGAATAATGACGACTCACCTCATGAGGCAGGTCATGCCAAAAACTTTTGACTGGTGCAGCCTGGCTTTGGAGAACGGCTGTCCTGTCGTGGCGACCTCGTGGAGGCTGCTCCACCTCATCCTGCTCATTTGGCTCCTTCTCCAACCCGGACGGCACCCACACATTCGCGTACGGCGCATAGTCCACCCCGTTCTGCCGCATCAAATCTTCATACCGTGCAATGCGGGCCAACAAGTCGCCGTCCGCTGCCCGTTTCCGTGGCTTCCGGGGCTGCGGTTCGTGTAGATGCATAGCTGGCGGCTCTTGCGACAATTGCTGCACGTTGGGTCGACTTTGTCGCACTTTACCTTACGGCGGGCACAAGCAACGCAAGCATGGTCTCGAAGGTGGCTGTTGATTTGCGACTGAGATGCAGGTGTCTCCACGACGGTTGATGTCGTGGTTGGGGATGGCGATCGAGATGATGATCGTGAAGTCATTGCGACGTGTGAAGAAAACAAGCCACGATGGAAATCAACTAAGCTAATCTATCGAGGCTCCGTATTGAGATGCAATGTCCAAGATGGAGAGGAAGACGATGTCATGGAGAGACGGGTGCTTTCTGTCCGAAAGAGATTTCGGGCGTCGGGCCTCATCTCATCCAAACACGGTCTAGCGTACTACTACTTTGGGTGGCCGAAATGTCCGACCGGACCGCATGTTGACTTACACGGAGACAAACCTTGAGAACTTCTGATGAATGACAACGTCCGTATTAAAATTTGGTGTCTGTAATGTTATTTCTGGAGTACATAAATGAAGGTGGAAAGCTCCCAAATTTCTCAGAAAAATCATCTAATTCAATACAGATTGAACGGTCAACATCTCGAGCAACTTCACCTTGCAGAACCATTGACACGACGCCAACCTTCTTCTTCACAATGGACGGAAAACAAAGCAACCAAGACATTGGAGAATATCTCCAACCGTATCATAAGTTTCAACAAGCCACAAACCAAAAAGCACGCCAGGATGACCTCGAAAAGACAGAGCCGAGCCCCTCTCCAGATCAGAGCACAGAAGGAGAGCCGTCTGACACGACCGTCTACCCTTCCGGCATGAAGCTTGCTCTGATTATGGTCTCCATCTACGTCGCCCTCTTTCTTGTGGCTCTGGACCGACTCATTATCTCGACAGTCATCCCACAAATCACAAACGATTTCCAGTCCGCCGGTGATATTGGCTGGTACGGCACGGCCTACATGTTGACGCTCTGTTCCTTCCAGCTCGTCTTTGGCAAAATCTACCAGAACTTCTCAGTCAAAACAGTGTTTCTGTCGGCAATTTTACTGTTTGAAGTTGGTTCAGCTCTCTGTGGTGCAGCACCCAACTCGATTGCCTTTATTATCGGGCGAGCACTCGCTGGACTTGGTGCTGGTGGCATTTTTGCTGGTGCAGTAAGTCGACGCATTCTCTTCTCTCCATTTTATATATCGCTACGCATACTGACAGACAGCTCGTCATCATTGTTCATTCTGTGCCGCTGCATAACCGACCCAAATTTCAAGGCTTGTTTGGCGCCGTCTTTGGCATATCTTCGATTACAGGGCCGCTCATTGGCGGCGCCTTTACGGACCATGCCACATGGCGATGGTGTTTTTATCTCAACCTTCCTCTTGGCGGTGTTGTCCTTGTTGTCATCTTCTTTATATTGAACCTACCTGCATCTCCTGAGATACAAAAGAGGACGCTTCACGAGAAGTTCCGCCAGATGAACGTCCCCGGTGTCATTGCATTGCTTCCAGCCATTGTCTCCCTCTGTCTCGGCCTTCAGTGGGGCGGCACCAAATACCCTTGGAGCAACGCCCGCATCATTGCCCTTTTGGTTCTGGCTGGCGTTCTTCTCATCGTCTTTGCCGTCATCCAGATTCTCGTACCCGACCAGGCTACGGTTCCACCCCGCATCTTTGTCCAGCGCAGCATTCTTTCCGGCTTCTTGGTCAGCTGCTGTATCGGCGCCCACATGACGCTTATGGTCTATTATCTTCCACTCTGGTTCCAGGCTGTCCAGGGCGTCTCTCCTGTTAGCAGTGCCGTCCACCTCTTGCCCATGCTCTTGGGCATGCTCGTGTCGACGGTCGGCACGGGCTTCACTGTCTCTCGTCTGGGATACTACACACCCTTTCTATGGGCAGGCTCATGCTTAGCTACGGTCGGCGCCGGTCTCTTGACAACCCTCAAGGTCGACAGTCCATCCAGCCACTGGATTGGGTTTCAGGTACTGTATGGCCTCGGTCTCGGTGCATCAACACAGGCGCCCAACATGGCCGCCCAAACTGTACTGCCAAAGAAGGACGTCGCCATTGGCGCCTCCCTCATGTTCTTTGGCCAGCAGCTGTTCTCGGCCATCTTTGCCACGGTCGGCACAGCGGCTCTGGATAACCAGCTAGCAATGCGACTTCAGTCCTTGGACATTAATATCAATCCTGCACAGATCCAGACGACGGGCGCCACAGACCTATTGGACGGCCTCCCTAGCGATGTGTATGCGTCTGCACTCGTGGCGTACAACGCTGCTCTACGAGTGTGCTTCATTATCGCTTTGGGTATGGCCGCTCTGTCGGTACTGGGTGCTCTGGGCATGGAGTGGCAGAGTGTCAAGAAGGATCTCAAGAAGAACAAGGCGGGTGATGAAGAGGCTGTGGACACTGACAACTCGAAGCCACAAGAGGGTGAGTTTTGAATCTACATATTTGCTGTCGTTGGAAGCTATTCTTATGTTTTCTTTTACTTTTTTTTTTTTTTTTTTTTTTTCGTTACAAAACTGCTCTGCTCTAATGTTCTCTACTCTCTCTCTCTCTCCCTCTCAACCAAAAAAAAAAAAAAAGAAATAAGAAACAAAAGAAAAAAGAACATCAGAATAAAGGACATGAAGAGCCCTCTGCTGCCATGAAATGCCAATATGTCTCTCTATTAACAATAAAGTGCGCACTAGAAATATATTTGTTTACACCAGGTGTATCGCTCCTTCCTTGAAAACATCATGACGGTCGTACCTTCCGGTTTTGTAGTCTATGGCGTCAACAAAGCAACGCAGCGTGACTACCTTATACAGACAGATTCGTTCTTTCCGTTTATGGCATATAGAATCGTCATTGAGTCAAAGTACCAGTTTGAAATAATGAAATTGTCGTGCTGCCCATCCCATCTCCTCTTTCAAAGCTTCAATCTTCAGTCTCAAATCAACCAACCACGCTAACCACCATACCGACGCCACATCCACTTCACTCCATCCAGGATTGTACCTCCTCTGTAAGTTATGTCTCTGTAAGGTATGTCATTACATTGCTTGACCATCGCAGCATAGATTGATCTTCTAGTTGCTAACAAGGCTCAGGCACAGTCATTATGAACGCAATCAACTTCAACACCACTTGGTTCTGTCCAAACTGCCCAACAAGAGCCTACATAAGAGCCAACAATCTCACCGACTCCAGTGTCGCCGACACGTTTGCGTTCATTACACGAAACGGAACTCCTCCCGCAGCTCCGGACCTACACTACCAGGTACTTGCATACGCCCTGGTTGTGACGTTCCTCAACGCATTTGTATATTTGCTGTACTTTTGCATCGAGGTCGGCCCCGAAGTACTACAGCATTTCAACCCAAGGACTTCGGCTCGTAAACAAATTTTCTATCTGGTTAGACTTCTCGCTGGTGTTTTGTCAATCTCATCCACAACCCTTTGTCTTGTCAAGGCCTACAAGCAATTGCAAGGCCGTCTGCCTTATGACGGCTTTGCAATGTATTTGACAGGTATGTCGAGAACCATCCCTCTTTCACAAGGGAACAGGCACGAAACTATTACTTTTACCAGAAAAAATCGAATTATTTTTTGACCTCTGTTGGGACTGGAAACATGGGCTAGAGTCTGATATCAGTGAAGGATGGGTGCTTTTCTTGCTGTTTTCGCTCGTCAATTTTCAAAACAATCGCAACTGCATTTCGCGTTGGTTCGACAGAAAGAAGGACACGAGGCCAGCGTCGACCAGTTCAGCGTCTTGAAACGGCGGCAATTCAGCGTTGACGACGCCAAACTGGCCGTTGAAGTTCTCAACAGCCTTAACAACCAAGCTGTCAAATCGACGGTCGAGCAGTGTATTCGCCACCAGCACTATTGAAGAGGATGTCGTGTGTTGTTTCTGAGAGGGTTGACAAGGGTCTGTGTTTGTGTTGGAGCAGCAATTGCAGAGAAGGCCAACGTGCTATCGGTCTCGTTTTTCACCCTTATTTTTTGTTTCTGTCTATATCTTTATGTCAAGGATAGTGTGTTTCATTCATAAAAGTCTATATCTTTTCCATGAGCTGATGTTTCTACATTTTTGTTCCTCCGTTTCTAAGTTGTAGATTGTGACGGGAGAAGATAGTGTAGTTAACCAAGCCTACTACAAGAATCATTATTCATACAATGACAGTACCACTACGGAGTAATTGCGCAAAGTTGACGTCCCAGCGCTAAATTTGGTAGTTTGCGACCAACAACCAACAAATTCCAATTTCGAGATCGACGTCATCGCAATCGCCATGGCCGACACCGCGACCACGATTGATGCGTCGCCCGCGACAACAACCGCGGCCTACCCTTTCCCGCCCGGGTCCGTCTTTACCGATGGCCATCCTCTACCGAGCCTTGTCGTGTTTGACCTCGACTACACTCTGTGGCCGTTCTGGGTGGACACGCACGTCTGCGCGCCAATCCGCGTAGTGGGGAGAGGGACGACGATGCGCCGACCAAGGGACGGAGAGGAAGTCGAAAACAGCGGCAACAGGCGGTGGCAGCGGCATCTTCTACTGTTTCAGCAGACTCCTCGTTTCAGCCCATCACCGTGGTCGACAAGTACAACGAGACATTCGCCTTTTACCGCGACGTGCCGCATGTCCTGCAGGCGCTGCCTATGGCGGGGATCAGCATGGGCGTGGCCAGCCGGACATCGGCGCCTGAGCTGGGACGGGAAATGCTGCGACTGTTGCGAGTGCCGGCCTCTCTCCCAGGAAGAAGTGGTGGTAACGACGACGCCGCCGGCGAGGTGACGATGGCGATCAAGGTCTTTGACGCCGGCCTGGAAATCTACCCGACGAACAAGCTGCGGCACATGGAAGCGCTGCAAAAACGCACCAACGTTGCTTACGAGGATTATTTGTTCTTTGACGACGAGAGCCGGAACCGCAATGTGGAAACACTGGGCGTGACCATGTTTCTGGTGCGGGACGGCGTGACGTGGGACGCCGTCGAAAAGGGCGTGCGTGCGTGGCGAAGACGGCATGGACACAGCGGCGGCGATCGGCCAGGCAAAGAGGGGAAAGAGGGCACCAAGAAGAAAGGGAAGAAGGGCAAGTTTGGCGGTGATTCCGACGACAGTGATTACGAGTATGGGTACTGAATAGAAAAGACATAGACGATAGACGATGAAGACATAGACTCAATTAAAACGCAATGATGCATGGCAAAAACTGTCTACTTTGTGTATGTATTTGTAGTTTGAAGAAAGTGAAAAAGAAATTAAGTGTATCTAAAGAAGATGATATAAGATGAAAAAGAAAATGCAACAAAAAAAGAGAAGAAAAAAAAAGAGAATATTGATATTATATGCGATGATATGTACGACGAGACGTTGTAGTCGCCGTCGTTGTGGGAGGCTGCACCTCCTATGATGCAGCTTCAGGCGCAACGGCGGCGGTCCTCGGTCTTGGTGTCCTTTGTCTTTTCTGAGATGGACAGGTTCTGGATGTCCGGGGTGGCCGTCTCGGTAGTAGAGGCGCCGTTCTCGACCACAGTCTCGGCAGCAGGCTGTTCCTCAGCTGCCTCCTCAAAGTTGTCCTCCTCCTCTTCCTCGTCGGCCGTCTTCTCCGGCTCACCCTTGTAGTGCTTCGGCAGCGTGCACACCCGCACCTTCCGGTCGACCTGGTTCTCGCTGCCGACGGCGATGCACTCCACTGTCTCAGACTCGCCCTCGGCGGTGGGCACAGGCCGCCAGTACAGAGGACCCTTGGGGAACGAGTCGAAGCCCTGCTCCCAAGTGGCGCGCTCGCGGATGGCCGGGTCGAGATTGGGCATCTCGCCCCAGTTGAACTCGAGCTCGCCGCCGTACTGTTTGGGGATGTTCTTGATGTCGATGAACGAGAGCATTGTGGGCAGGACTTCATGGTGGCCGAGAATGAAAATCTTGGAAACGGTAACCGGGTCGAACCAGCGCTTGATCCAGCCCCAGACGGTCGAGAAGAACATGGGCGCGCCAATAATGAAGATGCCTACACACGGTTGTTAGCAAATAAAAATGAATCAATCTCATGCTCGCCGTGTCGTCTGCCTGCTACGCCGACTTACGATCCAATGTCTCCGGGTAGTGGGCCGTCGCCAGCGTGCTGGCCGCCTGCATGTGGCCCTTGAGGTTCCAAAACTGCCGCAAGCTCACACCCGACACGTCCACAATGTTGGTGCTCAGCGTAATGGGCGTCGTCACGGCATAGTCCCGGTCCGGCATCTCCGTGCACAGCGGTTGCGCAAACCGCGTCAGGTTCTCGTACAGCGCAAACAGCCGCAGCAGCTTGGCCGGTGTCTTGCCATCGTTTGTGGCTTTCGAGTAGGTATTGTTGGCCGTCTTTTCGTACGCCGAAATGGTTTTGCTGTCCAAGTGCCGGATTTCAAACAGATACAGGGGGATACCGCGCTTGTCGCGACGGCCCGTCCACTGCGGATACAGACGGCGGCTCTGCTCGTAGGCGTCCAGGTCGATTGTGTCATACAAGACGTCGAGGTGGTTGTCGGCGCGCCAGTCTTCCGTCTCCTTGAACTGCTTGTAGGCCTCGGGCACGATCCAGCGGCGGGCTCTCAAAAAGCGCAAAAGGGTCGGGTCGTCGTGCGAGGCGGGCGTGGTGTCGGTCTTGGGCTTGTAGTCGCCCTGCTCCGTAATGTACTTTTTGAATTCGACAAAGGCTTGGGCCTCGCTCTCGCTCAGATAGCCGACATGGCCGTGCGGGTAGCCGTACTCGACAGCGGCGGCGTTGGCGTTCTGCTGCTTGCTGTGCGAGACATGGTTGTTGTGCTTGTGGCTGTGGTGGGAGTGGGCGTTGGACGGCGTCTTGGTGACATGGCCGCCGTCGTCGGCAGAAAGAGAATCGCGAGTCATGATGAGGGAGGAGGAGGGGAGGAGGTGATTGAAAAAAGGAAACGAGGAGGAGAGGAGGAAATAAGACGGCGGATAGGTCGGAAGGAGAGGGCGAGCAGGGAAAAGGATCGTCGCCGGCGTGGGAGGAGAGGAGCGTGGGAGGCTGGGAGACGCGACGAAAAAGTCGAGGTCGGTGAGAACGGTGAGAAAGGTGAGAACGTTAAGAAAATGCGAATCTGAGAAGTGAGCGTCGAATCTGACAAAGTCGGCAGCAAGAAAGTCGGTGGATGCGAACTACGGCCGTGGAGACCCGCAAATGCGCTAAAACCCTAAAATTGCAGGTGCGGCGCTCGGGTTAGGCGGGCAGGCGCGTTCTGGTAACGTACGGAGGGATGCACTGAAGGATCGGAAGGAGCGATGGATGCTTCTTCTGTTTGTGTTGCTTAAAATCCCTTACAGAAGCCAAGCCAAGAAATAGGGTGGCGGGAGATTGAACTTTTTCGTCTGTTCCTCATTTTGCCCTTTTTTACTTCTTTACTGTTCCTTTCATCTTCCTTTCGCTTGTTCCTTTTTTTGCCGTCAGCTAGTCAAGCTAGGATTTTAGCAGTCATTAGCAGCCATTGTAGATTGCCTGCCCCGCCGGGTTCTCTGGAATGAAGGCGATGCGAGAGCGAGGAAGGAACGGGCTGAAAGAAGCTGAAGAGAATCCCCTGAATCAGCGGTTGACGAGCCCCTGTTGCCCTGGAACCGCCCTGGAACCGCCCCGGAATTGGGACTAGACTTTGGCCCTGATATGCCCCTGAATGAAGATCGATTGGGACGCGGCCGCTATCGGCGCTAATTACGATTAGATCATTCACAACACACCGCTGTCACATTAAAGTTTCTGAGATCACTAAGATCCGAGGATCGCACTGCAACACTCTGGAAATACAAGATGCTGCAGGCAAGTGGACAGTAAAAATAAAAATGACGGTACGCGTCGATTTTCTTTTTTATTAAATTGAGTTCTCTGTATTCTTTATATGCCGATATTAAAATATTTGGATTTTGTTATTGATTTTTACTTTCACATTTTGTTCAAGTAAAATTTCATTTAATGACATACAATTAAGAAAATTGTAAAATCAAAACACACAGTCTGTTTCTTTTCTATTCTCTTTTTTTCAACAACCCTTCCAGGCGTATAACAAACTATATAAGTATGGATGTGTTATCTTGGATTACGATAACATAATCATGGGCTTAGATGACAAGATGTCAAGAAGACTCGCTTGGCCTTTACATATAACCGGCCGTACCTTAAGTCATTGAATACTATCATAATACAAGATCATACGAGGATGAAGATGTCTGAACAATATCTATGTAAAACAAAAGAGACTGGTAATTTTATGTGTATTCGTTTCAAGCTATGCCTCCAATTACTCGGCCTGTCAAGTACCTCGATCTATCGAGCACTCCACCTCCTGATCACTTCCCTATGCCTTTGTTACCCGGTCGACAAACTCGACAATGGCCTTTTTTGTCTCGACGGGCCGCTCCCAGAAGACCGTGTGGCCGGCGCCCGGCACACGCACCACTTTGAGGTTGGAAAAGATCTCCTCGTAATGTGGGATCATCAGGTCGGGCTGCAGGACCTCTTCTTCGGCACCGAAAATAAAGATGGTCTCGTACGTCTTGGCGGCTTCCAACAGGTTGGTGGGGTCTTGCGGGTGGTTTGTCTGGCTGTCGGCGCGGATAGTCGTGGGTACCATGGTGATCGTGCCGATGAGGGCGGACCGGAAGGTGTAGGACATGTTGGCGCGGTTGGGCTTCCAGACACAGAAGGAGACAAAGTCCGAGATAGCACGGCCGTGGGTGTCGCCGGTGGTGGGGGCCTGGATGGGGCCATAGTATTTGGCGACGTCGGGGAAGTCCATGCCGGCGAACTATAAACAAAGCGAGCGTCAGCGAGTGTCGTAGAAGGGGAGGAGGCGATAATAGACTACGCGGGGTGTGACCTACCAACTTTATGTAGGGCATACCCGACATGCAGATGAGGCCCTGCACGAGATGTCCCAGGTTGTGCTCAAATATGTCACTGGAAACCGTACAGCCGGCACTCCACCCGGCAACAAAGACTTTAGTGGCACCATAGAACTTGCAGACAGCCTCAAAGTCTTGGCAGAGTAGAGGGAGGTCCAGCGGGCGTTGTCGGTTGGCCACTCGGAGCGGCCTTGGCCGCGGGGTTCGTAGGTTATCTGCACCAGTGCAATGGCAGGTTAGTCAGCGGTGATGCGTTACGAGCAAAGCGAGGACCCAAAAAATGATAATACGAGCGAAGCGAGAAAAGAAAAGAAAAGAAAAGAGAAGCGAGCGGAGCGAGGAAAAATGAACGTACGAGACAGTACTTTGACAGCAGCTCTTCATCACGGAACTGGTGGTCAAAGAGAAGACTGGAGCTGGCATAGCCGGGGATAAAGACAATAGTGGGCGCGTCTTTGGCCGACTGGCCGGCCTGGGCAGCCCAGATCTTGATGCCGTCGGCCGAGGTAATCTGAGGGTCGTGTGTGTCGAGGGCGAACATTGTGATGTGGTGTAGTGAGTGTGGTAGGTGGAAGTATATCGAGAAAAGTAGATATCAACAAGTAAGAGTGTTATCAACAGGAAAGGCAAGAGGGTAAAGCAGGGCTGGGAGTCAACAAGCTTTATATAAATCGGCTGCTTATAAACAAGATGGAGATCTCTACTGATTATCACCTCCCCCGTCTGTACGTAGTAAACGGCACGTCATACGCGTCTTTATAGTCCATTCCCAGAGACAACCTGACTCTCTGACCGCCGCTCAGGGATTAGTCCAAGTCTACGGAGGACGACAAGCTTGCCCCAATTCTCCATGTATACGCGCGGGAGAGGGTCCAATACAACATTGTAGGCTTCGACGTAAACACGGACAGTCCAGGCGCCCGACCTCAACAAAAAAAGACTAGGAACGAGCTAAAGCCTACGGCGCTCGAAAAAGTGTCACTGACAAGAAACTCTAAAAACCGTTGCCGGTGGAATTAACCCCAACTTTTTGTCAGCCTTTTTGTCAACTTTGCCTCCTTCTTTCCCCATTGTTTCCTTTCTCCTGTTGGCTCGGGCTAAACGAGAACGAGCCCACTAAACTCCGCCTTACAAGTAAGGAAATGCAACCTCCGGGGGCGTATCTTTGCTGATCATCCTACGTATACGCCGTATTTTGTCATGTTGTCCACGTCAAGAAAAAACCCCCCCACACTGTCAGCAGAGCCGCAGAAAATGACCAAAATATCACAGAAACCACAGAAAATACAGAAACAAACATGCATATCTAGACACCGCATACGACGTATTTGCGACCCTGAATGCACGCTCGGACTTGCGGTTGTACGCAACTGTCGCATTTGTTTCTTGTTCGCATTTCCGCCCGCGTATTGGCGGATGCTTCCCCGGGCAAGTGAGCAGAGTTACTGCGTATTGTTGAATTTTCAACGTTCTTCAAGGAAATACAGAATAAAATGGCCAACGGCATATGATGTATATCCGGAGGTTGCTGTTTCTTCTAGGTAATACTCGAATCTCGGGCATAGATGCACTACTTCATATCGAGAACAGATCCGACGGAGCAAAGAATTAGCTTACCGTTTCTTTACTCCGTCCGTTTCTGTCGTAACCGAACATCCTCCACGACTGGACGGGCTTGGTTTTGGACGACTCCGCACGACGAAAGCCACACAAAGTTGGGGCTTTTCTGTTCAAAGGATCGCAGCATCGCAGTGCATTTGACAACTCTTGACAGCTCACATTTTCGCATGGGCTTGACAATTGAAGGAATTTCATAAATCCGGATTTATTATGGTCGTCCAGTGGCTGAAGATGTCGCATTCCCATAAGCTCGGACTTTATTCAACATAATCAACCGTCTTGAAGGTCAAAAATAGCATTGAGATAGCGTTTGGTAAATGCTATCTGACAGTGTCTTACACGGAGTTCCACAACGGGGATAACAATGCAAAGTAGAATAAGCTTAACCTCTACGATCTCGCTACTCGCATTGCTTGCTGGCAGCTGAACCCCGAGTCCGAACTCAGTGCTGACAGATGTTAGCGGGGCCAATTGTTTTCCCTCAACCAACGGTGATACTCAGACCCGGGGTTATCGCAACATATATTATCCTGTCAACCAACATACAGATGACAGCAACAATTCACCCAAACTATCGTTTTTGCAGTGACAGCCTTCAGTTGTCATTTGTTCGGTCATAAATCGTAACAAGGCAAGGCCGGCGTGAGCTTAAGCCCCAAATATACGAGATATGCAGGTCCGCGACGGGGATACCCTGGCATTGCCACCTTTGCTTTTTTATGGGGTTACTTGTTTTCCAAAAAAAATTGACAATGAAATCAATGTGAGCTGCGTATTGTCTATTTTATGGATGCCTCGACGGTGATGTTGGGCAGCCTGCCCTACTCTTTCTCTACCGAGAACTGGCGTGTTGACAAGCGGTGTCGTTCCGAGAGATGCCCCAAGGTAGGGATGGACCATCGGCAGAACGTTAGGAATGATGGCACCGTTAAGTGTGGCGAGGCAAGTAAATACTCACTGCCTTACCGTGGCGGCAAAAACGCGCCGAACCCTTGAAAATTCGGACGAGAACGGCGATAGAACGTGAGAACGTGACTGGGGGCGGTGACCTTTTCTGCTGCCGAAAACAGGGTTAGTGAAGTAATACACTTACCCGCTTGATAAAAGATTAACTTACAAGCTGCGCAAGTCTGGGAAGGCCATCTTCACTTTTTATCGCTTAGGAAAACAGCAATCGACCCGTGGTTAGTGATCCGGGTGCCACAAGTATCCGCGACGTAGAAACGGTCCACAAGGACAGGGCCATGAATACACTTTCATGAACGTGGGCCCGTCTGTGACCACTGCTCGCTTGCAAGATCTTGGCATCATTGTTTCCGCTGCTTGTTGTTCATGCCGTATAGGGTGAGAAAATAAACCCCGGACCGCTGGTGGCGAGTCCCCGTGTTCTTACTGCTGGCCAGGCGGACCAACTGACAAGAGCATCTTCGTATTCGTACCGAAATGTGGCAGACGTGCGTGTTCTGTTTGTAAACATGTTAGAATTTAATGGTAAAGGAGGTGGCACTTTGGAGAATAGACATGTGTCTGTACGTGTGTGGTGCGTGGTGTGTGTGTGGCTCTGGAGCGTGCCTGAGTGAAGAGTCTTGCGAGGTCTAGATTTTTGACTTATTTGTGCGTCGATAGTTAAAGCTTCTAGAAGTTTGATGTCTTTCACGTTGTGTTGTTTGTTTGCATGTACGAAAGAAGGAGGTGCACTCGCACAACAGGAGCGAACAGCGGTGACAGTGTAATTAGCCATTCCAGCACCTAGAGCGGCAAATCCCACATGTCATGATAGTTGCTCGCCCCTTCCACACATTGTTTGCATCAAGCATCGGTACAATTCCTCAATTGGCAAGAACGATACACACTAACAAACTCGGATGGCCAAACAACTAGAACGACATTGAAACCCTAAAGGCACCCTAGATATGACCGCGCTACGATGGACGACCAGAGTTCGACACCGACTCAAAAAGATGTTGAAATTCCGACTTCGTCTAAAGCAATGATAAAAGATATCGAATATTGAAATACTGTTCATACGTTGCATATACAACAATGTCGACTTTTACGAGCCTCCTCATTTGACGCTGATAGAAACCGTGGACATTTAAGCGCCCTGATATTAAATGCAGGGGTGGAACCCGCATGTTGTGGTTTGAGTACTGCACAGTGAGCCCCGGAGTTTCGATGACATGCCGCGCGTTTACAGACCATCTTGCGACTATCCCGCGGATGTCCAGTAACAAATCCCAAATTCACGTCGGCTGGCATTTGTGAAACATGGATTCGCGGTTAAGGCTGCTGTGAAGGTCGATCGGCCGCTGGGCCGCGACCACGGGCCAGCCAGCACAGCCATGCTTAGCCTTGGTGAAGGCGGCTAACAGCCAGCAAGAAGTAATATGTGAACAGACGATAAATAGGCACGGAAATGCCATCACAAACAACAAATAATTCGAGTCATTGACTTCATTGATTTTACAATTGTCGACAAACATTGACCTTATTGATTTTACAACCGCCGACACTATGGCTCCAGCCTACAATCCTCCCAACTTTGCCTTTGGGCTCAATGTCAAGCTCTACTTGAGACCGAAGAAGATATCCACGACGCAAATGCTCACGAAAATGGTCGATTGGGACCAAACAAATGCTTCCAGCAGCTACCATCGAACGAAAATGCGAAATGTTGTCAAGATGGGTCTGGACATCTCACAGGTGCCCTGCACGACAAAGACGGGAGCGCCAGCAGTGGACAAGTGGCTGATCGATGCGGACCCTTCTCTCGATGAAGGTGAAGGTGGCGGCTACTGTACGTCCGCTTTTTTTCTTTTCTTTTCTTTTCTTTTCTTTTCTTTTCTTGACACACTCTTCACATTGAGCTAACTTATCTATCACAGGGGGTGTCAAGCTTGTATCGCCCGTGTTGTACACGGATGGCGAGTGGCAGGTTGGACTGCGCCATCTTCTGAATACGCTCAACAATTACTTTGATGTCAAGCTCCCCAGCACCTCGAGCACGAGCGTCCACCTATTTCCGACATCGCTCCAAGAGATAGGATGTACTGGGATGGATCTACAGAGATACCTTGGACCAGAGAGCAAGCAGCAGAAACCGCCACTAGAGAAGAGTGGCAGTGACCCCAGTGATAGAAGAGCCAGCAGCCACCGAAGTGAACCTCGACAATCTGCGCAAAGCGGGGATCCTGCCGTCTATTTCAACGTTCCTTCGTCATCAGGATCAGGCAATGCATCACTCGTGCACTGGGTTGCCTGGGTGCTGTGTCTCATGGCGGCAGCTGGCCAGGATGCGGCGGAAAAGCAACAGAAGACGAAGGCAAAGACCCAGGGTGGAATGAAGACCTTGAACGACTTTGTTTTACAGGGCTATGCAATACTGTCGCCTTTTGTTCGTGATGGTCTGGATATCCCCTGCTTGCTCAAGAAGGACCACCAGGAACGGCCGCAGTTGGTGGTTTAAAAGGTCACAACAGTGGAAAGGGAGAGCGACGTCCAACGCAAGACACGTCCTGTGTTCTAAATGGTAAAGGTTTAGCTCAATGTGAAAGATAAATGTTTTGATAGAATGGCAATATAACATTTCTAAAATATGGCCATGAACGCCACGAGAGCCTATCTCCCTAGGAGGCGACAGGACCATAGTCACCGGCCAGGTCGACCTAATGGCCATTCATTTACATGCCCAACTCCACAACACTTGCGTAAAGCAGTAATACATTTCTGGTGCACAACTTTCACCTCTGACGGGAAGAAAGTGATGTTCTGGATCAGATGCAAGGATCCGGTTCGGGTATGATTGATGTGTGGCGAACATAGCGTGCCCACCCAAAATTACATAACGGGCCTAACTCAGCGAATCTCAAGATACAAACAACGGACCCAAACAAACCAAAAAGCAACAGGGCATGCATGAATGAAAGAGGGATCTCATATACGACGGCAGCGATGGAGACGAAGTGCAGGCACTGTCTCCGCAAGCACGCGGAGATTGTTCCTCTTGACCGCCCGGAGTACCTTGTCGGCCGTTGTGTCTTCAAGCGTATGTTCATGAATTGTCTGCTTTAACTATACCTTTATTCCGTTTCGAACATGACCTTTTCACAGGAACCACATAAACCGAATGGAGCTCACCAGCAGACAAATTAACTGAGCTGTTGACAAACAAGTAATATAGCAACACACCTCCTACTTATATGGGGCTGATTGTCTAAAATCAGATCACCTACCATTTGCATGTTTGCGCTGTTGCTGTATGCAGCACCATTTCAGGATATGCCCGCCTACAATCTCACAACAAACAGTTTTATATTCTATACACAGTGGGTCAGCTTTCTTACAAGGTTATGGACTCTTTGTGCTCAATGTAGAGTCTAAATTAATAGAACCATGATGCTAGTATACGCGCAATTGTCTTGACAGACCATCAACGGCAAATGTTTCTGTCACCATTGTCTCTACCATTATGGCGCCCCCAAGGTTACTTTTAACGGAACAACTAAGCTACCTTCCTCCCCCTCCGTCCACTTTCTGAGATTGATATAGAAGTAGAACAAAAGCGGCTGTCGCACTCTCCTCGGCCTTTGCTTTTGCTTTGCAAAATTCGCCTTAACTGGCGAGGGCAAAGCATCGTTCGACGTTGTAGCATTGTTGCCCCACCACTTGACCATCACCGTACCGGTGGTGCCGAAGAAGAGGAAAATGAAGAGCAGATTTGCGTTGTAGCCGGTGTCGAGGGCGGCCCCGATGAAGTAGGCCCAACGGTTCCAAAACGCGTGCCGGTAGCGGTACAAGTAGAAGTTGAAAAAGGTGCCGATGAGGATGGCTGTGAATGGACCCGTACTCAGATTGCCACGGAATGTGGCTGCAGACGCGAAGAAGATTGTTGTGTTCCAGAGATTGAAACGGAAGCGCGAGAGCGGGAACTTCTTGTACAGCAGCCAGACGAGGACGGGCACCACCCCGCCCGCCAGGAAGCCGTATAGCACGGGAGAGTAGTAGGAAGACGAGAAGATACGTTTGGGCCCGACGAGGGCATACTGCACGCCGTCGGTATTGTAGCTGACAAAATCCTGCCCCGTCCACTGGCCGGTCGGGTCCGTTTTCTCGCCGGTGAGGTAGGCGTATTTGGACGATATGGCCATGCGCATTATACCGTAGTTGACTGGTGTAGCAATAATACCGGCAAAAATCTGCATGCCAATAACTTGCCGTGGGGGGAGATGGAGATAGTGGCCAATCTAGGATGGAGGGGAAAAAAATGTTAGTCCAGAGTACGATAAACGCTGCAGGCATCAGAATTAAGGAAAGAAAATATAACTACCTTTTGGTCCTCCAGAACACTTGATCCATCGTACCAAGTGTTGCCGGAAATAATGCGGTACGCCAGCTGGCCCAGAGGGTGGCGGTTGGAGCTGTTTTCAATCATGTCTGTCGAGGTACTTTTAGTAAATAAAAAATAAAACAAAAAAGAAGAAGATTGTTGATCATGTGGGTTCCACGTTCCCAACATCTACTCACACCCGTATACGAGCTCGTTGAAAAGCCCGACCTTCATAGAGTACCCAGAGGTGGCGTAAATGAGACTCATTGGCAGCATCGACGCAGCGCCGAATCCTAGAGCGACAAAGTATGTCCAGGTGGACATCCAAACGGAATTGGTAGCGACAATGGCGAGCAAGATGACAATAGGCACAATAGTGAGGACGCCCCATTCCCTATGTCAAAAGGTTATTAACCATATCAAATGACATATTACGTGAAGAGGAGAAGGGAGGGGACCATAGCACAGCGGGTACTCACCATAGCTTGATGGTCGGATATTTCTGGATAAGAAGGCTGAGGCGATCCTTGTGGAACTTGTTCAAATTACGTCTTGCCTTCCACAGCTTTCCAAGCTTGGGACCCAGAAACAAGGCTGCCCAGACGTAAGATGAGATATAAGATGCATACCACTACAGAGAGAGGAAAGCGAAAAATTCGAATTAGCAACACGGAAGGGATATATCAAACCGAAAATGAGATTTGTGCTGGACGACTAAAATGGCGAAGGAGCATACCATGAAAATCTCCCATGTATATTGTGCACCCGTATAAGCCAGGCCAACCTCTTCATATTTTGTCTCGTTGACGACCTGGCGGCCCTGAGAATCTGTGTAGACTAGAGGATGCAATGAGCAAAAAGATGAACAGTGGAAATGAGCAATAAAAGTCTAGGCGGCATACTTAAAGAGGTGAAAGGGTACGCTGAGCCGTTCTTCGTGAACACGTGCTGCGACATGATATTGTATGTCGGCGAGCCCCAGATGTTGCCAAAGTAGGCTATGGGTATGAGGATCCACGTCTGTTTTATGTCTTATTAGTGATATTCTAAAAGTCGTTCATCGAGCAAGGGAGAAAAGAACAATCATACCGTTATGGCAAAGCCCACAAAGATGATGACCTGGACGCTGTAGGGATATGTGATCACAGTCGATGTGATGTTGGACCAGTCGAGGGTAATATTCAAGATTCCGACGCCACCGGCGCCAGCACCGAGAAAATTGACCTTGTGGTTGTGGCTGGCAAACCAACAGAGCGGCGCGAGTGCTCCGAGAAAGGGAAACAAGAATTCCGGCAAGAACTGCCATGCAAAACATCCCAGTAGGATCCACCAAAATATCTGGCCAGAAGAAAAAAAAAGAAAAAAGAAAAGGAAAAAGGTCAGCTAGCCGTGCGCAAAAAAGATGCTCGAAAAACACTCAACTCACCCTCATTTGCTTTTGTGAGTTTTTGGAGTGTGTTTCCCATTTCTCGTGCATGCTTCTGTACACCTTGACCTGCTGCAGGGAGAGGGGAAAGACGAACTCGGGATCGTCGACCAATATCGTACGCACCATCGCCGCAAACGCAAAGCCCAAGAGTGCAGCACCCTATACTCGTCAACAATGATTAGCACCCCAAACAAAACATCATTTTCGGGATTGTAGAATGCTATAGACAGTTACGAACCCAACTAAAGAAGAGAGCGATGGCTGGACTCATTGTGATGCCATAGTACAATGCCGCATTCGTAGGAAGAAAACCTTGAGATGTGTGGTTAGATTGCGTTGTTTTGATGTGTTGAAATCTTGCTGTTTTGCTTTCTTGCAGTTTTGGAGCAACGATAAATTTAATACTTACTTGCCCACTGGCCAGTACTGCCTGCATTGGCCCCGATGCCGATAATGGCATGCTCTTTGGCGGTGAAGGGTCCTGGGTTCAGCGAAAAGGACCAAGGACCCAGAGGGACCTTCCAGTCCGGCAGCCACCTCGCCATCAGTCGGCCGAGGGGCGCCGAAGCCAGGATGACAAAGAAGACTGGAAATGGGGCAGTCGTCGTTCGAAAGCTGGGGAGTAACGTATTGGTACATGTGACAAGATGACAAGATGGTAGGCAAGCCCGCGGATACAGGAACTCTTACTATGATATCTGAGAGACAGCGCTCCCGACGATGCAAAACAGAGCCGTCAGCAGTACAGAGCGGAACGTCACGACGAGCTGCGTTGGGTCGTCCTCAAAGCTCACGACATTGCGAACAATGTCGGGAATGTCCTTGAACTCGTCTGAATTAAAGTCATAGTAGGGAGTATCAGGATCGTTGTCTTCCTGTGTGATTTCCGTTTCCCGTGCAATACCGCCAGTCTTTTCTTTCTTTTCGTGGCCGTCGAGGCTCTCTTCGGTCGAGGGTGTGGTAATGGCAAGGTCCTCATCTGAGATTTCTCTGATTCCCTCCACAACGCCCTCAACCTTTGCCTCATAGCTAGGAGGAGACGCCATTACTGAATCGGTTGAGAAACAATGTGTTGAGAGTGTTCCACTGGTTGTTCCAGCCGTTGTTTTGTTGGAAGACAAAAATGGTAGATGATTGTCGTATGCAGCATGGTCCCCTTGGGGTTGATAAAAGACCTCCAAGTAACAAGCAGTATTGTATTATTATCCGCGATCAATGCAAATCCGCCACACGGCACGGCCCCTCCCGGCTTCAACAGATGAAAGCAAGCCCAAGACGCCATCCCAAAGCAGCCCCACATCTCCACGCTGCCAAGCACGTAATACTCCGTACTCTGTTATCAACTCCTACCTAGATGGCGATTTTGCCTTTAGCTTCACCTACGGCTCCAAATACCCGGTAAGATGTTGGGTGTTTTATGTAGAAGATGCCACAGTGGAGTGGATGGTCCGACACTCCGACACTCTAGAACACAAATAAAGATGATAGTACGCGAGAGCCGAGGTGTTCAGCACGTAATTCTAAGCAGGCCGATTATGGCATATCGTCGTGTGCAAAATGGGTATTTTGTACTCAGATAACAGCGTTACGCGTTGCATTGTTACATGCACACAACGTTGTATCTCGCAATTCCAGGGTTCTATGTGGCTAGAACGAAGACATTCCTGTCTCTTCGGAATTTATGATATCCAATGCCACGTAGATAGTGTACTGCATTTTACATACTCTGTAATATTACTGGAACTAGAATTGTTATGGAATACGTGTACAGAATACTATTTTATACAGCCTGCAGGCTTGCGGTGATTGTCTGTGGCTTGTACATTTTACACTTCCAGCCCATTTTATAGCTCAGTTTATAGCTCAGCCTCATCGGTATTGCGGATGAACAGGAAAAAGAACTTGACCGCGTTGATATGATTGTTTACATTCACTTTTTCGTTGACGGTGTGCACGCCCCGGAGACCACCAGTCACATCTTCGGGATCGTATCCTGGCGCAAACCGGAAAATGTGCTTCGTCAAGTTCCAGTAGAACCGCGTGTCTGTATTGCCTGTCATGATGCCGGGAGCTGAGAGGGGAAGAGGGAGTTAGCAAAAAAAAAAAAAGAAAATAAATAAGCCTGTTGATAAAAATAAAATGTGGCTTTTTTGTTTTCTTTTTATAGCAAACTTACAAACGATAGTCTCCTCGCCATAGACTGCGCGGACGCTGCCAGCGAGAACCGAAAACGGATTGATGCCGGTGCCGTCTGCGGGCGAGATGGGCGACGATTCGCTGCCGTGCGGGGCGACGAGAATGATGGAATTGTCGTCATCCTGGTTGTCAAAAGCGTGCAGTGTGAGGTTGTACTTGGCAGCCACGCTGCCGGCAATACGAGTAAGCCGGTCGTACACGACCTGTGTCGTCTGTCCAATGTTGACCCGGTGGTTGATGATAATCTTGGAGCGTTCGGGCATGGCGTTGACCTTGACACCAGCAGAAAAGATGTCGACGGCCTGCGACGTCTGGAAGAGGTAGCGGATCTCGGGCCCTTGCTTGGCTGCCTCGATGGCCAGCAGATCTGGCTGGTTGTCCGGGTGTGACTGACGACGATGATGCGATGCAAGCAGCTTGCGTAGCTTTGGGGGAAACGCGGCTGCGTGTGTAGCACCGCACTGCAGCTGGCCAAAGTACGGGTTGCTCTCGTCGAGGCTGGGCGGATACTGTGTAGCCTCGATCTGTGTGACTAGCTCGCTGAGGATGCCGATGCTGGTGTGATCGTGGGGCACAGAGGAATGTCCACCGGGCGCGCGGACGGTAATCTCTACGTTTGTTGACCCCTTCTCGGCGGTGCCCGGCCTGGCAAACAGCGATCCCCACACCTGCTCGAAGCCTGCTCCCTCATCGATCACGACCGCGACACTGTCATCGCCGTAGCGTTCGTGGATGACAGCAGACAGGTTGCCGGCACCGTGATAGCCAAACGACTCCTCGTCGAAGCCAAAGGACAGCAAGAGCGTGCGCTGGGGCTGGAAGCCGTGGCCGACAAGCAGCTCCGTCGCCTCCAGCACAGCAATCAGCTGGTTCTTGCAGTCACTCGAGCCGCGGCCCCAAATAAACTTGCCGTCGTACGCGCCGCTCCAGGGCGGGTACGTCCAGGCTTCGATGGTATCGTCTGGGACCGGGACCGTGTCCTGGTGGGCCATGAGCACGGTGGCCTTCAGGTCACTGCGACTGCCCTTCCACGTGTAGAGGAGCCCGTGCGTGTTGATCTTCTCGACGTGCAGCGTCTGGTGGACGAGCGGGAATGTTTGTTCTAGATAGTCGTAGAAGTCGAAGAAGACGTCCCATCGGCGGTCCTCGCCTACCTCGCCGAGGTCGTTCGAACGTTTCTGTCCTGACCTGCACGGCGCCCGATAGCCGCTCAATGGTCTTGCTCCGGAAAGACGCACTGGTGATATGCTGGTATGCTTCGTCCAGCTTCCCGTCCTCATACGGGTAGAGGGCCGGTGGTTGCACGCATACCGGCTGAAGAGGAGGTGAAGGAAATGCGTATGACCTGTGCCGAGCAGAAAAAGGAAACTGCTAGATAAACAGCACCCGAGAGCAGCGCGAGCAGCCAAGCCGCGATACGGCGGCGACTCGAGACAGGCTTTCCCTGCGCTTGGGAAGCAGCAATGCCAAGATGCTGTTTTTCTGACATAATTGCGGGCGTTGTGGCAATAGAAAAGAAAACGCGAAAATGTGACGAAGTGAAGGCGTCAAGAGTCGGTAGTTTACCTGGGTTGGGGAAGAATCGGGTGCGAATGCTTGACCTAACCCATCGAATTATAGCTAGAAACTCATAGCATTTTTCTAGGATTTACAAGATTTCGTCAGAATAGTCTAACTGGCGTTGTTTCTATCTTTTATTTCGTCTGATAATCCCCCGCAAGCTTGCGATGACAACATAGATAACAACAATGGCACTTGCATACCCTACTGCGGGCTGCTGCGTCTTACAAATGCAAAGTATGTACCGCTCCGACTCTCTATGTGGATCAACTGCTACTGAAGACATGGATTACACGGATAGCACGGCTATCAGCAACCCCGCAAAGCCAGCAACGTCAAATACTGCACACTCTTTAAGGCACCATATCTGTGCACGAACAGCCGAGATAAGCGAGATTCTAGCACACAAAGTGAATTCGATAAGAGTTTGATAACTATCATGAGACGGCGCATCATTGGCATACATTCTGAAACCAAAAGCATAGCTCGGTGCATACGTGCGACTCAGCCAGCAACAACACATCGGCCCATAACTGCTTCGTCTCCATAGACGGGTCGCGATTTGCAGGGACGCCAATGAGGTCTTTCGTTGAATATAAAACGAGTAGTTTACGGGAACTGGTCACAGCTCGATTCCTTTGACAGTTCAACAAACATTAGTGGTGTCGTCTTGTTACCGTCTCATATATACGGCGATTAATCGATCGGATGAAACTGGCAGCGTGGAGTCAGATTAAATAGACCATAATGGTTGTAAAAGTTCCATATGCCTTGACCAGTATCCAACTATAAGACCGCCGAAGACGACGTTCATGTACAGTTGGACCACAGCCCTTAGAAAATGTAAATGGACATGTTCTGATTCGGGTCGTTCATATCGTAGCACATGCTGGCCAAAACTGAGGGAAACTGTTCGCCATCTAGTACCATTTTCTCTTTTAATGTTTGTGGCACGCAGATTAATCTTGCGTTTTCGATAGGTCATGGAAGCTCTCGACATTTGCAATGATTGGGGTTCACGTATAAAACTTCCAACAGGATGGATGTACAGTTATCCATCGTGTGGCCATAAGTGCTGAAAGACAGTGCAGGCGACACATATGGCTGTGGCCCTTGGTGGACCAAGTTTAGTTTGTGCAGTCTAAAATTACACAAAAGAAGCTGTGCAAGAGTTAATGTCGTGTTGATTCGGACAAAAAGCAAGCTTCTCAGCCTTGCCGTGTGATTTATTAATTCTAGCATGCTGTACAAGACAAAAAACAGATAATCTTTGCTTCCCTCATTATACACCACAGATCTTTAAACATAACTTCCCTCCGCACAAGTGTTCATAAACACGTCGGAAAACTGAATACGAATCGTCGCAGACGAGTCGCCGTTAACAAACCCAAGCGTGGCTTTACTTGTGTCCGGATAGGTGTCCGAACCGACTGTCGGGGCCGTCCACGCACTCGATGTAAACGTGTGCCAGATGCCAGTGGTGACCGATGCTGTTGCCACAACTCCAAGGGTGACGCCATTCATAAGACCGTCCAGGACGTCCACTCCGGTAACGGAGACGATACGGTAGCGGAAGGTGAACGTGTATGTCTGGCCGGGCACGACAGGAATGCCGTCCTGGTTAAAGTGGGTATATGAATTGGCTGAGGCGGTGCTGTAGACCTCGAAACACGTTGTAGGGTCACCCGGATTGGTGCCGCAGTCGGTCGAAGGGCTATAGGTGCGCGAGTCGGGGATCTGTACTTGAGCCACGAGGCGCCAGGAGGTGAGACCATCGCTGCCCTCGGCAAAGTTGGGGTTGAGGACCAAGTTCGGGCAGAGAGAGGGCGACGGCGAGGCTAACGCGACTGAGGAGGAGGAGGAGACGGAGGAGACGGAAGAGGCAGACGATGCAGACGATGGTGCCAAGTCAGAGGAGACGGCTGATGAGGAAGCAGAGGGCGAGATCGAGACGGAGGAGGTAAAGGACAGTGAGGACGGCCCTACAGACGAAGATGAGGCCGCAAGTGAAGACGACGACGAAGCCGGCGGCGAAGGCCTGCAGCGGCTGGCAAGAACACGCTCGCCAGGCAAAAACAAGGCGGCGCCCAGTGCCAACAGTGAAGTAGTCCGCATGTTGAATCGCGATGCGTGTTGTAATTGCACAGATTGAGGCGAGACTGAGAAGAAGAAGAAGAGAAAGAAAAGGAAGAGAGACGACGAATGGGAAGGTATGGAAAGCGCCATTCAACACCACAGGAACAACCTTCAAGTATAAATAATAAAAAAATTACGGAGAACTGTCAACGATCAAGGAACACACAGCCAAGCGGAAAGAAACGAGACCCTTTTCGCGTTGTTCTTTTCTTTCAGCTTTTGTTTTTCAGAGGAACCACAATGCAATTACGCCACACCCGTAAAGTCTAGATCGAAACGAGTCCTGAATGGGTGTCAAATTGTCAACATTGCAGTGGGCTGTTGCCTGAGCCTTTCCCAGTTTGGGCGGAACGGCTCGAAAACATGGGATGGTGGATCCAAGCGGAAGGCATGCCGCTATTGATCTTGGCTGTCCCAGATTACCTGAAAGGGACAGTGCAAGTCGTAGGATGCATGCTTGCAATTAAGCATTTAATGGCAGCTGTAGTGTGGATACTCGAATACCTGTAACAAGGACTACGTCGTACTGGGTAGGGTTTTTGCGCGTCTTTGATGTTTTCTGTGCTCAAGCAGCGTAGATACAGCTGGCAGACGGTCAGGGGGCAGAACGTTTTGGTAACAAAGCTTAAAAATATCCAGGGAAAAGAAAACCGAACAGTAATGAAACTAGCAGATTTTTCTCGTGTTATTGGTCTTGGCAGGAGCACATGGTACCGTATTAGGCGGTATTTCTCGATAAACGTGCAGTTCACATTAGTGAAGCTTAGGCTCCAAGTACGTGTGACCAAAGATCGTAGTGAAATGATACCGATCGGACGCCTTTCCCGCTATTTTCCCCCCTTTACTGTTGGTATTCAACAAAAATGGGGATTATCACATGGCATAAGCACCGCTTTGTCCCGGTGGGCATATAAGTTTAATCAAGGAATAGAAATAAAATATAGTTAATGGTGACAAGAATAAGCATTGTTTTTCGAAAGCCCTCGCTATATTGCCCTTTGATACGCGTTACGAACAAATGCTCTAGTAGACCTCCTGGCAGGCGTCGAACGTGATATCCGAAATCCACGCTGTCGTCGTGCCGTCTGTATACAGCAAGACCGTAATGGCAGCCTTGGTCGTATCGGGAAATTTGGTTGAAGGCGTTGTCGGTGCCGTCCATGTGGTAGTATAGGAAGCCCAGGCCCCGTTGCCAGGGCTGTTATCGCCAAACTGGACGCCGTTGCTCTGCACATCGTTGACAATCGAAAAGATGCTGCAGGGTGCGTTGTTGCTCACCAGCCGGTAGCGAAAAGACATAGTATAGGTCGACCCAGGCGTCACAGTCACACCGGTCTGGTAGACCGCGGCGACCGCCGAGTCCAGGCCAACCGTGTAGCCGTACAGGACGGCACAGGTGGCCGGATCACCGGCAGATGTGCCGCAGCTGGTAGATGCGGTGACGGTGTAGACGCCATTGCTCTGCGTATTCTTGTCCCAGTAGGTCAAGCCGTTGGCAAAGTCGGGGTTCTGGACGACGTTGCTGCACGCATTCGGCGGGGAGGGAGAGATTGAGGGAGATGCCGATGGCGAGGCCGAGGACGACGAAGCTGAGATGGACGAAGACGATGAGGACGCATGCGGTCCAAGCCGGCAGACACTGGCAAGCGAGACTGGCAAGTCAGACAGGACGAGGCTGCCGATGGCGAAGAGTGAAACGGTCCGCATTTTGATGTTCGAATTTTGTATCGCAGTTGAGTATCGTAGGTGCGATTTTTGACGTCAGAATGCAGGAATGCGGGTGGTCGTGTCTTATATGAGAAAATAAGTGGAAGCAGAAAGAAAAGAAAAGTCAGCAGGTGTGAGGGTTTTTAATATCCAGAGATCAAAATTGATGCCCGCGACTGCACAAACGATTCTGCCAGGGACTATTTAACTCTATTGTTTATGCTTTTCCCTTTTTAGACATGCCGTGTCTTAATATGGTCATAAGCATCGGTAAGTGTATTGGTGGCTGCGCTAAAAACGCCTCTAGATTCACAATCAGGGGCGTCAGTGTATCTGCGCTGTTGGTTTAGCAGCTGCCATAGTTCTAGAACATGTCCCTTTTCCAAGTTATTCGATGGGGTGTAGGTAGTTTACCTGTTCTGCAAAATTATTTCTTAACCAAAATATATTCCGGACATATGGACGACGTCATTTATAGACGAGGCTGGCAAGGCTGCAGAAGGATTTCTCTAAACGACGAAGAAGAGAGACGAATACGATACAGTAATGAACCTATTGTGAAATCTCTCAACTTGAAGATGTAATTTGTGTCTTGAAGACATACTCTCTCATATTTACAGCGAGGGCAGTTTCGGGAGTTCAAGTACAGACAGCCATAAGTGTCCTCTAAGCAGTGTAGATTGTTGACTCTCGGGTGATTATGTGGCTGATGTTATCCTGGTTTGACAGCTAGATCTTTTCAACTCTGCCAGCCAAGGGCCTCTGAACTTGGGGAGCACGGTGGGTGGGTGGCAGACGTTGACGTGGACAGTGTCTGCGGCCAGTGTCGGCACGCCGTCCTACCCCGACCCGACAACAGTCATTTACCTGGGACTGTCTGCTCAGAACGGTGGAGGAACGATCCAGGTCTCGGATGTGTTTGTGAACACCAAGGATATCGCGACTAGTGGCTGTGTTATCCAAAGCACATAGGTCCCGCAACTATAGGAGCAGGGGATAAATATACATAATGTTGGAATGACTTTTGTTGCAAGCCATAACATGTACGTCTGACACCTCGGGGTCATATCTAATCACCACATCTAGGAGGCTGTTCGGCACACGCTGGAAGTATAATCCATATGTTAATCATACAAGCAACATAAAATTTTGAAATCAGACATACAATGCAGCATAAGCCGCAACCAAAGAGATTCATCAGACAGAAACAGCAGAAAATCAAACACACAAGGGACAACTATGAGCTAGGCGCGCCGGCACAATAGCATTTCTGCACCACCTCCTGCTCGTCATTGACCAGGGCCTGTCCACCGCACGCACTGCACCGCAGGACATGGTGGCCGGTTGAAGCATCGTACCGGTATCTATGCGGGTTTTTCAGTTGCGCCACCGGCGGCGGTGCTCTTTTCACGTCTGCCGGCATGTACTCGGCGTGTGTAAAAGGCACACGGCCATCAAAGGGCGCCGCCACGCGTGCCTGTGCATTTTGCAGTTTGACTTGTCTCTCCGCGATTTTCTTCCGCAGACTCGACCTCTCGTTGCTCTTTCTTGCCGTTTGTAGTTGGCTCTGTAGAGTGGCCAGCTTGGCAGTGTGATTCTGCACGTCTTGTTGTGCCTGTTGTTGCTCCGCAAGATGCCGACGCTTGCCTTCTTCGGCGTTGTGGTAGACACACTGGGGTGAAATGGCGTTGTTCGCACTGAACCAAGCCCGGATAGGGCCCGGCGGCGTATTGTTGACGTAGTTGCCCGAGCCGGCCACAACTGGGTGTCCGATGACAGGAGGCGGGATACCGAGCTTGTTGTACTGGATGAGCTCAGGGTATTTGGAATTGGGACTGCCGTTGTAAGTGGCAGTGCTGGCGCTGGCGTTGGTGTTGATGTTGGCATTGTAGGTCTGCAGTGCGTGCGCGGCCTGTCTGTCAAAGTCGGCCTCGCGAATCAGCCGCGTTTGGCCCGTGGGCAGCTCGTGTGCATTGAACTAGGGATCAAAAAACGAGAAAAGGAAGAGAGGGCAAAGAGTCAACCGTCATGAATATATTGACATTGAATAGTCGGGGAGGAAATGAAGACATTAAGATGATAAAATGCGAACTATTTTACGTACAAACGCTTCGCCGTTTGCGACGTACGGCGGCAAGCTCATGAAGTCGTTAAAGTGCATGGCTTTGTTCTTGGCCCGTTGCTCCTCATCCACGAGTTGCTGCTGGGCCACGGAATCTGTCCATGCTGTGTCAGAAAAGAAAGATGTGGACGACAGACTGCTCTCCTCCGTCACTGCCGTCCCCGCCGTCTCGGCCGTCTCGGCCGTCATCACAGATGCAGTGTCGGACAGCCAAGGGTATGTGCCATCGTAGGCGCTGTCGTCAGCGGTGCTGCCACCCGCCGTGGGGTCCTGTCCGTTGTAACTCATAGTCTGGCACGAATTTTGTTGATTTATATTGAGAGTATATATGCTGAGAGCAGTTTCCCTTGATGAGAAACGTTGTGCTTGCCCTTCAAGCTACTTCCTACGAGAACCTGGTAGCCAGCATCTTAAAGTATTCTTATGCTGAAGAGAAAACACGAGGGCGAAAGCAGCATTACCTCACGAGTCTCAAAAATTGCAGCATTGATAATCATCCGCCACGGGCTTGGTGTCTGAGCATCTGAGCATCTGGACGTCCGGACGTGGCGCCTTGCTATTTGTTGTGCTCTCAGACGACTGCGACATTTTCCTCGTCCTGTATCGTCATAGGATGCCCTGAAAACACTCGTCCGACTTGGCGGTTGATGGTAAGCCTATTTTTTGCGTTTACAAAGTAACATTTTCAAAAGTGCAATTCTTACAGAGGCCGCGAAACTGTGATTTTGTCAAGGCCTCGTATGATAATACAAACGCATCGTTGTGGCAGACCAATCAACTGCGCGGCTGAGCGGTGGTATGTGTGGCATACCCGCTATTGATTACGCCTTGGCCGTTTTGTTTGTTGTACAGCAATCTGTTCCATGTTGCACTCTTCTCTGGTATGTTGGCCTTTCTGTCTTTTTTATTTTTGGTAACTCTCTAATTATTTTCCTTTCCATTTTTCAGTAAAACGCTGCCTAGTCTACAAGATGGCCGCAATTCACGAGAACAGTCCGGTCGACGCACCCCCCACACTTCCATTCGGCCTTGACAAAGTACAGCTGCCGACTTCATCACCGGTCGAGGCGTCCATCCTCGCCATTTTAGTCGATGCCCTACAATCACAAGACGCGGATGTCGAACGGGTCAGCATGGCGGCGGCCGTCGCCGTCAATATGCTCTGCCCTAGTATTGATACCTCTAAAAAGAACACCGCATACGAAGCCTTTCTGTGGTCGCTCTGGACCCTTCTGCTCGCTACCGTCCGCGTTGTGCCGCACGACGACGAGCATCCGGGCCAAGCGACGTTGGTCGGCATCCTCGACGCGCTGCACCATCTGCCCCGCGGCACGGTCACGCTATGGGGCGCCGAGATGCAGCTGTGGCGCGACTTGCCGTTGTTTGTCGCCCGCTTTACCGAGAGCAATGCACGGCCGCTTGGTGACGGCCATCCAGAGGGTGGAATCCCGGGACCTCTCTCGGAGGACGCGATTTGGCACTGGCGCAACCAGAGCGCGTTTTCTGCGAGGTGCCTACAGGCCGGTCTTGCCCGGTGGTATGACCATGCTATCTATGGTTTACGGGATGCACTTGAAGGTGTTGAAGGTGGTGAGGATACCAAGGACACCGAAGACGACGAGCAGGACCACAGCAAGAATCATAGCATCATGAGCTCGACACAACGGTGTGCTCTCCTGGCCGCCACTGAGTGGGCCATCCACTGCAGCAAGGCACTCTTCCAACGGGCCAAAGACAGTGATGAAGACTTTGAGGACAGAAAAGATTTAGACTTTGTAGACGGTCAAAATGTTGTGGATTACGAGCGCGACGAGGACATTCCACCTGGCCCTCTACTCGCCAAGAAAGTGCCCGGCGCCAGGGCAGGCCTCTCGGGTGTGCGTTGGACGTTTTGGAAAGAGCAGTTCCGGAGGCTGCTACTAGACGGAGAAAGACAGGACCTGCCACTAACCGAGGACGTCCATGCATCTGTTCGACTCGCTGTTGAACATATGGAGCGAGCGGAGAAGGAGGTCGCTGAACAAGAGGCGGAAGAGCTGCGGAAGTGGGAGATGGAACATGCTGGAGACGAAGAAGACGAGAAAGACGAGGAGGATGGGGCCACGGAGGACAAGGAGATGGCCGAGGCAGAAGACGACGACGACGCGAGAAAAGGCAAAGCCGATGTGCCGTTGAATCCAGGCGAATAACGATTAGAAGGGGACTATATAGCTACTATGAAAATGAAAACTGTGTATATACTTGTGTTGGGGACTAATTTGTACTTTTCGACTCACTCGAATGAACAAAAGGCGCCACATACATATTCACAGAGGTAGGTCATGTTAGATACCTCCTCACAAAAGGTTGTATGATGAAATAAAGATGTGAAAGACACGTAATGTGTACGCTACCGAATTATATCATGTAGACTTCATTTGATTACCGTTAAAACCTGCTGTTTTACTTTGAGAAAAAGAAAAGAAAAGATAGCAGGAAAACCTGTTTTTTAAGATGATCTTAAAAATCAATATTTCTCAAGCCGAAGAAAGCCCTTTTTTTTTTTTTTCATATGAAAAAAAAAATAGCAGTGGCCAAATTAATAAAACACAAGTCTTGTCGGTCATCTATTCACAATTACTGAATTACCCACCGACCGTTCATATCTGGGGCTGTTGTCACATGTCTGGTAGAATGTCGTTGCAGTTCCCATATCTGAGTGTGCGCAATGGTTTCCGCATTCGTGGGCTGTCTTAATTGAATGTTTTAAGAGAAGCCGTATCGAAAAAGGCACGGAAAGGCAGTGAAAGGCGGTGCAAGGCAACAAGACTGCCCAATTCATTACCCACATGTCTTTCATCACTGCCAAATTTGGGTAACTGTGCCGCCTGTGACTCTTGGCCCTATGCCGCATGGTGCCTGGAACACGACCACGGCCTCGAACGGCGTAGGCTCGTATTTGCCAAGATTCGTTAACCAGTCGAGCCAGTCAAAACGTTGAAATAAGGTGTGGCTGAGCCACCCTTTTTACCATTTCTGGCCCATTTCGACCACTTTTTTGTTGTTTTGGGCATTTATTCAAAATACAACAGTCACAGGGCGAAAGGGGAAAAGTCGGGTGATGTTTATGTGGGTGTTTTTTGGTGGTTTTGGCCCCCAATACTCCTCACGAAGCGCTTGAAAATCGGCCTCAGTTTATGCCTCGCCCAGTAGTTTTCTTGGCTGTTATTTGTAGGTAACTACTTTTGTATTTAAAAGTTTGATGGCCCCACGATCACGACAGTCGCCGTTCCTGTCAGAACTCTATTGTCATCATCTCTTTTATTGGCAGACTATTTACACTTGTCATCACCATTCTCAAAAAATTCAAAATGTTTGGCAACGTTAACCCAGATCCAACGGGCGCTGGTGTCCAGCCTAACACCTACCCAAACACAAACAACGCCCGCCATCCACAACACACCCCCGCTGGTCGTCTTGGCGCCCAGCAGCCCGTACCTCTACGCAACAACTTCAATACTGTTGGTGTAGCTACCAGTTTGGGTGGCCAGAGCTTCCGCTGGATGCACATGTTCTTTGCCCTCGCCGGGTTTGTGTTGTTTCTTGTTTCGGTCTCTTACGTCGGGCTCGCACCCTATGGACAGCACGGCATCGGCATCGCTCTGGGCCTGCTGTCGATGCTCACCGATTTCTCCGCCATGCGCCTTGTCCGGGCGGGCGCCCGACACTCCTCGCCTTTTCGGTGTTTTCCGACCTGCTGGGCGTTGCCGTGGCCGGTGCGTACTTGGGCGTGAACCGGTACGAGTACCTGTTGTTTGACGGTAGCATCGACGAGTATGTGTACGACAGCACGGAGCGCAACTTTGTCAACTTGGGCCGGGCGGCATGGATCCTCACCATCCTGGTGGGATTTTTCCGGTTGGTATCGGCGGTGACGTCGATGATTTTGATCTGCACGTCAAAGGGGCGGATGCGGTAGCAGTATTAGTAGGGAAAGGTGCCACCGGGTGAGATGCGGTTGATGTGAAGACGATGATGTCTGTGTTTTGTGTTTCTTTTTGTGATATTTGTCTTTATGAAATTCAGTTTGATACCAGGGGACATCGCGGTGGAAGACAAGAATAGATGCAGATCTTTTATTCACTTTAATATTTAATGATACGCTACTTTGATTTTCAAAAACAGGCGCGACTTAACGGCGACTGGCAGCCGACGGCTCATGCTTGATGGCATCCCAGACGGCATGTGCACCCTGAACAGCCTCATCACTCAAGGGTCCCTTCTCCACAGCAGTCAACGTCTCCTCCAGCTGGTCCAGACTGCCGGCACCAATAATCAGGGCATCCCCCAGGTTTTTCTTGAGCGCCGAGTGGTACGCAATGTACCGGTACGCCAGCTCGGCGGGCGGGACACCGGCCTTGTCCGCCACGGCATTCCACTGTGCCAGCGCTCCACGGAAGACTGGGTTCTCGGCATAGCGTCGGCCGCGCTGGTTGCCCTCGGGGTTCTTGAGGGCCTCTTCGATCTGAGCGACGGTCTTTCCGAGAAAGCCACCGGCCGAGGGACTAAAGGCATAGAACGAAAGTCCCAGACGGCGCAGCGTGGGAAAGAGGGCCGTCTCTTGGAAACGGGTGATGGGGCTGTAGGTGCCCTGGTAGACGGTGGGCAGCACATACTTGTGCTCGACACAATGGTTGTAGATGGCCTCGACGTCGGCGGCGTTGTAGTTGGAGAGACCGAAGCGGCGGAAGAGCCCCTGCTCGTAGACTTCCTGGACACCGGCCAAGGTCTCGGAGATGGGGGTGAGCGGGTCCGGGCGGTGGATGTAGAAAATGTCGACTTGTTTGACACCCATCTTCTGGATGCTGTCCTTGGCGGAGTTGACAATGTGTTCTTTGGTGGCCCAGGGCGTACCGGCACCAGGGGCACCACCTCCGCCACCAGGAGGAGCACCGGCCGGACGGGAGGCACCCCACTTGGTGTCCAAAGCAAACTGGTCTCCCGCGTGGACCTCACCGAGAGTGGCCTGGGAGTTGTTGTAGTTTTGGGCCGAATCAATGGTGTCGACGCCGTGGGCTTTGAGGATTTTGAAGGCGGTGGCAAGGTCGGTGGAGGGCGTAAACGGCTCGCGGTTGCCGATGCGGTTGCCGCCAAAGACGACCTTGACAGGTTGGGCCATGATGGGCAGTGGGAGGTGGTGGTGATGTGGTGATGTGGTGATGTGATAGGTGAGGTTGCTTGTTTACTTTGATTTTGAAATAATTTGAGAATATTGTCAAAATTGTTGTCCTCTTGGCAGACTTTCAGCTGGATGGCAGCACGCGAGCTTTAAGTACTACTTGTGCATCCGCACGCGAGATGACGTCTTCCTGTCGAAACTCACTGCATCTTACCGTCTTTTTTTTATGCCCGAGATCACGGGTCTTTACGCCGAGCTGCTTCTACAGTTCATCGGCGATAGATTCGTAAGCATCTCTTCACCGTTGGTAGATTTTGATATGATTTTCTTACGATTGTGCGCATCCTTTCATCTTCAATCTACGGAACCGTGGTTGCATGTGTAGATACAATGAGGGGCAGTTGAAGATGATGCGACTGTGAGACGGGACGGTGCATGCAAACAATGCGGGGAGCATGGCTGCACAGATTGAACGCCCGCCGATCGGCTAATGAGGTGGTGGTAGGTCGTGGTTCAGGTGAAGAAAGACTGACAACTTCTGCAGTTTGAATTTGAATAGCTTGTGAAGCAATCCTTCTTCATTGTCCCGCTTCAAATCCAGTCTGGCAGCTTCCTCTTATTTCTTCACTGCAAAGACCGCTGCCGGTTCGGCGATATCTTGGCAGGACAAGCCGTTTGCCGCAGTGTGTTGCAATATGCTGCAAGGAACGGGCCCTGTAATGGACGGAAGGTGTAAGCCGAGCTGTCGAGGAAGTCAACCAATGAGCAAAACGTAAAGTGAATGACCTAATTTCGAGACGCAATAGCAGAAATGAAGGTCGATTATGACAAGACTCAAAAAGCCCCGACATGCAATTATTTCTCTTTGGAAACTTTTGCAATTATGAGAATACTCTGATCATCTTAACATTTGAAAACCATTCCCATTCTGACGTTCCTGGTGACTTCCACGACCGGACGACCCGGTCTGGCTCGCACGAAGCCGGACGAAGTCGCCTCTGTTTCGGTCCCGAGGGGGATAAGACCACGCCCGCGGACGGGGATACCATTTTAGCGCGGTCGGTCTGTAGAAATAGCGGGTATCAGGTCCCCTGTAAACACGCCTTGTTGTAAGGCTACGGATTTGGATCCCCGTCCAGAAGAAATAATGCGGACCCGGGTCGGACGATGTTGAGACCGTTGTGGAGCTTTTTGAAGGCAATGGAGATGATGTGCATTGCCTCAATGGAGTAAATCTAGCACAGGAGCATGTAGTCGACAAAGAAGGAGACAAAGAACGTGCTGTATGTCGGTTTCGTCCGAAAGCTTACTGTAAGAACAGCAGCCCTAAAGCCGCTATGCCTTCTAAATTTCAGCGGTCTTATTCTACGGTGTAGGCAGCCGCCATTTTGTGGCCTGATGGGTACATCTACTCTGTCGAAGAGGAGCATTGAGACGGACACACATGGCAAGAATCGGACGATGGAGATCAAAAGAAACACGACATGAAAATCTTGCGACAGGCAGACATGGAAAAGGCCTACAAAGGACGAAAGAAACTGACCATCACAACCAACATATTCTGTCTGCCCCACTGACTTACAGTTCTTACACAGTAATTACAAGGAACCGAGCTGATCAGCGCTAAGCCCTAGGCGCGATTACGTCGTTTTCTTTCTCTCTTTTTTCTCTTTTATTCTTTCTTTCGCTCCAAGTCGCAAAGTCGGACCTTGCAGTCGCCGACTTTGGTCGAGCTCTTAAGCTTGAGCCCCTCCACACACGTCTTACACAAGGACAGTAGAAAACGCGAGGACTTCCCAACCGCGTCCGGAGAGCTCTGAGAAAGTTTATGCATTGTTTTACTCTTCTCTTTATTTATCTCGATTATCACTACACTCAAACATCCAATTGGTCTTGCACGGATATTTTCTGGCATCTGGACAACATCCTCCTTAAAAGTACTTCTTCAGCTGTCCTCACTAAGACCAACATCCTGCGGGGAAAGCGCCATCAAACGCCTCCAAAACGCCACGAACAAGGCAAGGGAGCACAACATCTCGTCCTTCACAAAAAGGCCTCCCATTTCCTCGACAGCTTGACTCAATCTTCACCTCACCTCTCACAACATCTTCTCTCTTGTCACATCGCTTATAGCTTGAGTTGTACATCCGTGTCGCCTCTCCAAAAAGCTACAGCTGCCACATTGTCCGACCCGTCTCGACCGCTCTCTTACACTGTTTCCCCCCTCTCCATCCAGGTGTCAGGCTCAATCTATTTTATCCCGGCCGTCACACATACCCGCTGTGCTGTCCTCTTCTTTCCTCTGTCTTCCGAGACGTTTAATTTATTTGGTCTGCCCTCCTCCTCGCCATGGCCTTTCTCGCATCGTCTGCTCGCATGGGTCTACGGCCTTTTTCACATCAGCAACATACTCTCACCCGACTCTACTCTTCGCACACGAGAACTGCCGTCAAGACTGCTTCGAGTCCTTCAGCCATGAGCTCTTCCGTCCTTTTCGCCGCCGCCGCCGTGGCCGTCGGTGCCTATGTCATGTACACACGCACTTCGTCGGCGGCGCAGGCCGAGACACCCGGTGGAAAGCCCCCGTTTTCGAGCTTCGGCTTCCGCACCCTGACACTCGCCTCCACAGAGAAGGTCAACCACAATGTCAAGCACCTGCGCTTCGACCTGCCCGACGCGCAAACGACGAGCGGTCTGACCGTGACGTCGGCGTTGTTGGCCATTACGTTCCCGGGTGGCCGGTGGCTGCCCGTCCTGCGACCCTACACGCCGATTAATGATACAGGTAAGCGCACTCTGCGTAGCGAAAGACAAGTCACCACGCACATTTTAACCTGCTAACTCCTCGGGCTCAGATGACCGCGGCCGTCTCGACTTCCTCATCAAGCAGTACCCCGGCGGCAAACAGTCCTCGCACATGCACAGCCTCCAGCCGGGCGACACCGTCACGTTCTTCCGCATCCCGGGCTACAGCTGGAAGCCCAATGAGCAAAAGCATGTGGCCCTCGTCGCCGGTGGACAGGGTATCACCCCATGCTACCAGCTGCTGCGAGGCATCCTGCGCAACAGCAACGACAACACAAAAGTGACGCTGGTCTGGGGTGTCAACTCGGAAGCCGACATTATCCTGGGCGACGAGCTGGCGGCTCTCCAGAAACAGTACCCTGGCCGCCTGACGACCCAGTACGTCGTGAGCTCGCCTACATCGGCGAAAACGGACTTTGCTTTCAAAACGGGCCACGTCACGAGCGAGGTCCTCAAGGCCGTGGGTGTGTCGACCGAGGACGGTGTCGGCAAGGTCTTTTTGAGTGGCCCGCCTGCCATGGAAAAGGCACTGTTGGCCCGTGACGGCGTCCTGGCCGACCTAGGCTTCAGCAAGAAGGAGACGCACAAGTTTTAGGTGGGCGGAAGGTGTCGTTTTGTTTTGTTTTCTGTTTTGTTCCCATCTCAAATGCTATTTATTTACCACGTATGGTATTTCTCATGTCTTTTGTTTTTTTTACAATTATTCTGGCGTTATTGTTGGTGGAAAGGAAATAAGAACGTTTTTTATCGACTTAATTTTAAACCTCATATTTCTTTTAGAGTATTATTTACTGTCTCATTTTTCTGTGCGTATCAGAGGTAGAAAATAAAAAACTGCACAAAAACACCATTCCTGTTAAGAATTGGACACGCTGGTATCAAAGTCATTTTACCTGATACCTGTCGTTCTAATAAATGTCATCGTTAGTTATTGTTTACCCGGCCTCATATTACCCATTGCCCAACCACAGTCCCGCATCACCATTGTAATAAAATCATGGCATTGCATTTCGACACCATGCTATGGTTACATATAGAATAGAAGACAGTGACATTACCTACAGAGATATATATCTAGTGGCTTTATGTACCCTCACGTCATTGATGCCAGCTTGTCAACAACTGTGCGAGGGTGGCCTCTCCGGCACCGCACACGGCTGATCTATGGGGAAAGCTTGACGAGCTCTACTCTGAAGTGAAATTCTCCGATCTCAATGTAGAAAACAGTACTCTTTCTTACTTGCCTCTTGAATCCTACAATATTGTATTGTAGTACATCACCACTACCATACAACCGACATCATGGCCGACGCAACATCACGAACATCTGTCTACACGACAAAGGGCGCTCTCCTCTTTTGGCTGACAGCAGCTTCGACACTCATCACTGGAGCCGCAGCTGCATCGCAGAATGTAAAGATTGACCTCCCCTCCCCCAAGTCGGCCACTGCGCCTGGAGCAAGTATGGTTACCCCATGCCTACGACTGGCCTCGATGTCTGCCCCAAGCCCGTCTCCGACATTTCTGACAACTTTGCGCCTTGGTCCTTCCCGCCCTATTGCATCCGCGCACCCATGAATGCCACCGTCACAGACCCCAATGGCGGCGAAAGTGCCAAACTCAGTGCGGGCGGACGCAAGTACTGCGTCTACACGTCCCTCACGTTCCGTGGCCGCGGTCTGAGTGTCATTAGTACACCCCAAGGGGCTGCCAACCTCGTGGCGTCGCTCGACGATACGCGCGTCATACCTAGGCTGCGAGACCACCCGGCGAGCACGATGGCCAAGCGGGATGCGCGACGGGATGCAGGGCGGCCGTATGTCATCAAGAATGTGGCTCAGGGTCATGGTAAGGGACTGGTGGCACGTCGACGGGTCCCCAAATGGGGCGAGGCTTTGATTGGGTTCCCCATTATGATGGCCCGGACGGATTTCTTGGAGGCCATTCCGGATGCCGACCGCAAGAAGCTCGAGGACCGGGCACTGCAGCAGCTGCCCGCCATGGCCCAGGAGGCCATCCTAAACTTGGCCCATGGTGTGGCGGGCTCCTTTGATAAAGAGTTTTTGCTCGAGCACATTTTCCGGAGCAACATCTTTGGCATCGAGATTGCCGGTGTTCACCACTTTTCTCTTCAGGTGGAGGGATCGGTAAGTTCTCCCGATGCGCTCATATGAAACAATGTTTTGCTAACTCCCTCCAGCGCATCAACCACGACTGTCGGCCCAACACCTTCTGGCGGTACTCGCCCAGCACCATGACCCACGAGGTCGTCGCCTTCCGCGAGATTTCCATTGGCGAGGAGTTTACCCATAGCTGTAGGTCCCCATCTTATGCTCTAAATTGCTTACATCGTACTGACAGACTAGACCTCCCTCTTGGCCTGGCCTTGAAGGACCGCCAAGAGTCCATCCGCCGCTGGGGCTTTGCCTGCCATTGCAGCCTGTGCATGGCCCCCAAGAACGTCGCCTTTGCCTCGGACATTCGCCGTACCCGTCTCGTCGAAATCTACACGACCATGGAGGACGAGGCGCACGAGGGCTTGCTGACACGGGACAAGATTGAGACGCTGCTGTCCGAGATGATGCTGCTCATCAACGGCGAGGACCTTGTCCCGCAGCTCTGCGAGTACTACGCCATGATTGCTCGTGCCTACTTGTCCATCGAGGCCTTTGACGATGCCCGCCACTACGCCCAGCAGTCCGAGGAGTACTGGATCCGCTATGGCACCGAGGAGCACGACAACGTCGACGAAGTACGCGCCCTGTGGAAGCAAATCGAGGCCAAGGAAAAGGCTGTCAGCGAGCGGCGTCGGCGCCAAAACGCGGATCGGTGGGACGAGCTGTAGTCACAGGGAAAAGAGTCACAGGGAAAAGACACAGGAAAAAGACAAAAGGCAATGCCACGTTCAGTCGTTATGAAAGGAGCAAGCTCCTACGGTCAGATATATTTCTATTTCAGTTTTCGTCGTTAATGCGTCATCAAGTCGTCGGCTATTAATACATGCTATTCATTGTGTCGTTTTGTCATAAAGATGCCATTGATCTGTGTCGTGTGGGTCATCCGTGGTCAACATTCATCGCCGTTCATACATCGTCTTCTAGCTCGTGGACGTTCGGCAAGCCGGTGATCCAGCTCATCATATGAGGGTTCCCGTCTGACAGGTGGCCAGTGCCGTTCGTGAGGTGGTGGTTGTCGTTTGCCAGGTGGGCATTGCCGTTCGTGTTTGTGTTTGGCATTGGCAAGTCGTTGTTTGGCGGGTTCCTCCTCACTTCTTCTTTGATGACCCGAAGTTCCTCCAGTGCCTGCATACAGTAGTCAGTAATTGTTGTTGCTGTGCGGTTTCAAGGTCCCACGACAGGGAAAACTTACCGCATCGGCATCCAGTCTGGCTGTGCTCTCGTACTTGATTATTTTGGATACAATCGTCCGAATGCGCGGATCTACGGATGGCAGAAGCTCCTCCACGGCTGCGTCTCGAAATGGTTGTACATCTCAAACGGGGGCGTCCGGAATGTGGCAGCTTCGGGCCACGTGTCGTACGTAGGTGTGCCGAGTTTCTTCATAATATCTAGGATCAGACCCAACTGGTTGCCATCCTCATGGGCCTGCCGCGACCTAAACAGAGGCTCATGTGGTGATGGGCGTGCACACTCGGCAAGCATGGCTCCAAAAGCCCACATGTCGAGTGCCGTGCCGTAGGCTTGGTTGCCAAAGAGGGCTTCCGGTGCACGGTAGGGCCCTGTGCCGACGTCAAGACACTTTAGCGTCTCCGGCTCAACGGGGTCGTCCGACTGCGAAAAGTCAGGATGCCACGAGGCGCCAAAGTCGGACAAGGACACATGTCCATCCATTGTGAGCAGTATCGATGATGGCTTGATGTCTCTGTGGATGATGCCAATGCTGTGGAGAAATGCAAGGCCACCCAGGATTTGTTCAAAAACATGCAAGACATGCTGCAGGTTGGACATTTGGATCTCGCAGTTGTCGTTGATGTTGACCCCTCTCAAGACCTGATCCAGCGAGAGAGGTTTGTAGGGCATGGCGATTACATAACCGAGAGGAGAATTGAAGTGCTCAATGATGGGTATGCAGTGGGTGCGGTTTCCGGCCCGTTCGGCAAAGCGAAACGATTCCATGATCTTGGCCTCGCGGGCCATGTTATGAGGTGGCAAGTCTCTCACTGTCTTCCGGACCTTGAGCGCCGTGTTGTCGCTGACGTAGATTGTGGAGGTCACGCCTTCGTCAATAACGTAGCAGTTTGAATGGCTGCCGATGACGATCCCATCCCCCACGGCCTCAACACTTCGATCGCCATTGGGACCAGTAATCGGGTCCTGTGCGGCTCTGAGGATGAGCGCAATGTTGGCATCGTATTCTTCCTAGTCGTGTCAATACGGTGTGAGGATAGCGGCTTCATCGACAATCACATACTCTCGTGAGGCATTGTTCGTATTCGACCTGCTCAATCTCAACTGCTGGTTGACCCTGCTCTCTGGGTTGTCTGCTGAGCTCGCTGTGTATCGTTTTTGCTGTCAGTTTTCCATAGTTTTTGGCGCATTCCTTGGACCTTGTGCATACTCACAGCTTGCGGACGTTATTGTAACGCTCCATGAAGTCGATGCCGTTCCGCCAATCGGCCTGTGGGGGCGGCCGAGGATGGTCGGTGTTCATCGGCGAAGGAAGGTAGGGAGGGCTGTCACCCCCAACTGCATTCGTAGTTGGGGCGTCCATTATGGGCCAAGGTGTAGGGGTGCTGCAATAGTGAATGAATGAACTGAGTATGAAGTGAAAAGTAATGGTAGTCAAATGATTCGTGGTGGTCGAGCTGTTCAGCCAATGATGGATGCTGAAGTTTGTTTTGATTTTTGACGTCTCTTGAAGCTTGGGTGGAGAGCTCCAAGGGACAGGCAACCCCACCTAGCCTCGTTAGGAGGAAGGAGCTATCGGAGAAAAGCTTTCCCCGCACCGGATGTTCATGGTAGGAAGGAACGATGATGAATGTCAACAAACCGTTGCTGTTGGCATCAGTTATCTTAAGAAAGGTAGCAACGAGACCAGTTTCAAGAAAAAGAAGGTTTAGATTGAATTGCGTTGCGATAGTGTAATTTCATGACTGCCCCGGACACGGGAGCAGCCAAGTTCAATTCAGTGTCAGGTGCGATGCTACAGCATGACAAGTATCGTGAGATGCACCTTTCGAGGTCTGCACCCACAAACTTACAACGTGCACTGCCAGGTACAAGGAAGCTGTGTCCTTACTAATAAAAGAGCTGCTTCAATCAAGCCTTCTTCCCCAGACAAAGCGTATGGATGATCCCTAGTGTTTTCCCCAGATGTACCCAGCACACTGCCGACCTACGCCTTAGACTATCCGCCGCACATGGTCATCCCCAACAAAGCGTCTCCATTCTGATATCGAAAAACGTCTTTTGTTATCGAGTAGAAGATGGCTGAGCTGGTTCGAGCCCTTCAATGCGTGTACGGAGTAAGTGACCCTATCCCATTTCCGCCCACCCCCCCTTTCCGCCCACGACTATTAGTACACTTCATATACAGTCTACATACAAAAGGTACATAGTATTAAAGCTTAAATATCTCAACGAAAACACTTCCTAAAATATTAAGAAAAATATTGCGTTATAAGCAAAGCTTTAATTAGTAGTATTTTAAAAAGAGATAACTTTTTTCACTTATTGTCGTGTTTATATAAAGAAAAATAATTAAATCGCACAGTGTTTTCTACAGTGTAACAGTGTCTTTAGTAGTATTCGCACTAGTACTTAAATTTTGCAGAAGCTTTTTTCAAAGTTAGATTTTTTTTGGAAAAAAGTAACTTTAACTTCATATATTAAGCCACGTATAATATATATAAAAGAAAAAAGTTTGACAATCGAGAGTATATACATATATTCATAACTAATCTACTTTTTGTATATTTTTACTATTTTTATTCGTTGGGATATTTTAGTTCTAGTATTATGTACCTTTTGTATATAGACTGTATACAAAAAGTACTAGGATGTACCGGGCGGAAAGGGGGGGTGGGCGGAAATGGGATAGGGTCACTTACACCTCATCAAAGGAAATATCTCCAAAGGTCGCGCAACCCCACACAAAGGAGACAAAGGCCCGCCTGCCATTTGGCATTTGGCTGCAGCTACGTCATCGCACCTTCCTCTCTTTTGGACGAAGAAAAAAGCGGGGTGCAGCAAGACAGAGGGCAGGCGCTGGGACAGTAGATTAACTGTAGAAGACACTGTATTTTCTCGGTTCAGGTGCTGTTACTGGTCCCCTGCGAGGACAAAGATAAGCGACAGCTTCAGGGGAGGATTGCAACCTCTTTGGTGGCGATCTGCTGGAAAGGAGTTTCAGCGAGAGATGCAGCGGCCAGCGAAATGGAGGAAAGAGTGGGGTTTTGTCGGATAAATGCCTGCAACAGCAGTCGTTCTGCAGGGCTTCTCGGGCCTTTGTTCTGGCATTTCTTTGGGCGTTTCTTTCAGGTGCCTTCTCTCGCCACTTCAGTGAGCGCTGTGAGCGTCGGAGCACTGTGCAGTGCCTCCGCTGTGGAGCCCTCTGTATCTGTCTCCGTCGCTGATTGGACACTGTGGAGACGAAAGGCTTTAGTGGAGCCTGTACGCTCAACATTAAAATGGGCCCCTCACAGTCTTATCTCGATACAAATGGTCTGTTTCCTTGCGCCTTGCTTTTTAGCCCGTTTGTCCCCTGTCGACCCCGCGTGCACGCTCAAACGACAGGATAAGAGAGACCGAGCTGATTGATGAGCGCGTCCAGCGTGATGTCTTTCAGAGCCGACAGAATATGGCAGAAGAAGGGCTGGGATGAGTTGTCAATTGAGAACCAGAGATGTCCCTCAAGAAGGAAACTGCCTTTTTGTCATTTCTCTTTGGAGATATGGAAAGAGCAAGCACCCTGTTGGAGCCGTAAGCCAAAGCAAACTATCCCCCGTATTATTGGACTATTTTGACTACTATGCGGCCTGGCGCCGTCGTGGAGATCCGTATTCGATGGTCGAAACTTGTACCTCACCGTCGTCCCTTCCATTCGTGTCGTGTCTTTCACCCAAAGTACCTGCCGCATCTGCGCACATGTGTTCTTGCCTGATCCGCCCTTCCGGGCGTCCAGTTGAAAGGGAAAGAAGGAGGAGTGACGCCAGCGCTGCACCATGCACTTGCAGTTGCGGGGTATCCACATGGGGCGGCGTAACAACCCCTTCTCCCCTTCTCTCTGCGACCCCCATGTAAGAAGGAGCCTTGCAGAGTTGCACCTTCTGCACCTGCCTCCATTCAGGGCCTTGGCGCCAGGCTATCCGGCTCTTTGCTCTTTCCAACGCTCTTTCCCTCTCTGAGACTCTCAGTGTTCGTGGCGTTGTCGTGTCTTGGATGTCTCGCAGCTTTGTACCCCGTATCTTGACCCTCTTGAGCCTTTGACAGCGGCTGAAAGATACACAAAAAAGGGTACTTTGAAAGGGGTGTCACACTTGCCCATGATTTGCTACTGGGCGCTGGGCCCTGCAGGCGGACAGTCAATGGTTTTGTTGGTGTCCCTTTTCCCGCCGCGTGTGTATCTTGGTCCCTCCTGCCGTAACAATAGATGCGCAATTGCCTAACTAGGCCTTGCCGAGGACACCCGTTCTTCCCCTCTGTGCCAATCGTGAAAGATGCCTGGCGCCACTTGCGCCTTCCCTGAGCACAATAAGACAGATCCATCGTGTGCTTGCTAGGTTCCTTCCACTTGTTGTCTCGTATTATCGTCATCTTCCCTCCTTCTTCTTACGTCCCTAGATTTTGACTCTCTTCTTTCCAATCTTTCCCTTCTTTCATCCCCAAATTCTCTCCTCACTTTTACTTTCTCCTGTCTATGGCCGTTACTGCCGACGACATCCCCTTCACGTCATCTTCTTCCGCATAACCCCGGATTTCCTGCTTCGATAGCAGTGATTCATGGACCGGCCCTCATCTTCTCGTCTCGGCGCCTCTCCTGCTCTCCTTTGCAGTTCGATCTTCTTCTCTTCATAGTGAGTAATGTTTACCATGCGATTCTTTTCGTTTTACTGGACTCAATTCAACCCATATTGTCCGTTGCGCTCAGTTTCGCTAATTCCACATTCCACGTTCGCTCAGACCTCCATCTTTCCCCGCAAAACGCCTCCATAACATGGTTTTAGCCGCCTTCCATCTCCACACATCGCCATCATGTTAACAACGACATCTGCTTCGTCTCTTGCTCCTCGCGTGCGCCTGGCCCAGTCTCGGGTTATTGGCTCTCGTACAATTGCTGCTGCCGGCACTGTTGCCGTACTGACCCGCCATCGCAACTTTCAGCAACAACAAACCCGTGGCTTCCGTTTCGGCTGGTGGGCCGACCACATCGACCATGACCAGCGTCGCGAGATGCGCCGCCGCTACAAGGCTTTGCGCCACCGGTACTCGGACGCTGTGAATCGCAAGATGCTTTGGGAGCAGCAGCATGCCAACAGTGCCGACGCGGCCCAGGCATATCGGCGTTTTGCCAACCACTACTGGCAGCCAAAGCGGTGCTTTGCGTTCAGCCGGTTCCGCTCTAACAAAGACAACTTCTACAAGTCGTCAGAGGCGGGCAGCGGCGGCCGCAGCACAGCAAACACCACATCCTCTGGCAAGGACCAGACGATTGAGGACGTCGAGCGTAATGCGTGGGGCCACCTTCTGTTCCGCGATGGCGAAGGCAAACAGCCATCATGGTCGTCTCCGTTTGACGATATTCGCAGCTACATTGCCAAACGCCAGGCTGAGATTCTTAACGAGACACCATTTGGCACTTCCACACCCAAGAAAACGGCCTCTTCATCTGCAGCCTCCGCCTCCGCATCAGCGAGCGCATCTGCTAAGACGGTGCAACCCGACGCCGACTATGTTATCGACCCGATTACGAACCGTAGAGTGTCCAAGTCTTCGGCCAAGTCGACTCCGGATGAGATTGTGAACCCTCCCGCCGCCGGCTTTGGCGTCTACGACATGGATTTGCCGCCAACAAAAGCCGAGATCCACGCCTACAAGAACGTGCCAGTAAATGACACCCCGTCTACAAACTCCACAATCGGCGCCGCCGTGGCCGATTCTATCAACTCCAAGGACCTTGATGGCGCCGAGGGTCCCAAATATGACGATTTGGACCAGTACAAGCCGATCAAGTACAACGAGCCCGACGGCAAGCCCACCGAGCAACCCGTTGAGATTGGCCACGAAGGCTACGACCAGTCCGAGGTTCAGCAGTACAAGCCCTTCAAGTGGAACGAGCCAGATGGCAAGCCGGTCGACAAGACTGTGGAGCTGGGCCACGAGGGCTACGACCCGGAAGAGCTGGCGAAGTACAAGCCGTTCCACTGGAACGAGCCCGATGGCCAACCCACAACGAAGCCGGTGGAGGTCGGCCATGCCGGCTACGACCCCGCCGAGGTACAAAAGTACGAAGCTTTTATGTGGAACGAACCACACGGCCAGCCAAAGGACGAGCCCGTTGAGCTGGGCCATGCTGGCTACGACCAAGCCGAGGTGCAGCAATACCAAGCCTTTGGATATCACGAGCCCCATGGCCAGCCTCCTGTTGCCAACGAGGAGAAGGGCCACCACGGATACGACGCCGCTGAGGTCCAAAGCTACAAGGCGTTCCGCTACAACGAGCCCGATGGCAAACCAGCTGTCCCAACTGGCGAGCTTGGCCATGAAGGCTACGACCCGGCCGAGGTGCAGACGTACCAGGCTTTCCGCTACAACGAGCCCGATGGCAAGGCGCAAGAAACTGCCGAGGACGTTACCGACTCCTCGGAGCTGTCTTCCTACGGCGCCGTCCGCTACCAGGAACCTAATGGGAAGCCCTCTGCTGCTGTCGATTCGACGACAAGTGGCCTGCGTGAGTACGACGTGAAGACGGCCGACTCCAAATTGTACGACGACGCCTACGCCAATGTCCTGCGGAATCTGAACTCGCTGTCCCACACTGAAGTAGAGGCTGGCGCGCCTGGCAATGGTTCTCGTGGGTCTAGATCTGGATCTGGACCTGCTTCTGGCAAGCAGACCTTGTCGACCGCCGGCCACCCCAGCCGCGCTGCTCTGGAGTGGTCGATGAACCGCATCAATGCTGAACATGATGCCATCGATAAGCTCGCCAGTGTTTCCGTGAAGTCGCATAAGAGCCGCACACGGAAGCAGCTCACTGATGCTGAGCGCAAGCAGGCACAGGCCGACCCGTACTCTACCGAACCCAGGGCCTGGAGACGGCTTATGCTGAGGAGTGCGGCGGTGAAGGCACGGCACCTGTCTTTGTGAAGACGCACAAGCGCGTCGAGCGTCCTGCTGCTACCATCGGGGCTGCAGCCGAGACCTCGACTTCCACCGAGCCGTTTGTCTACAAGATTCTTGCTTATAACCCGGGCATGAACACGATCGACATTGCAGAGACCTCGTCTGCTGTTCCCGACGCCTCCTCGCCCATGCCTCCCGCCGATGTCCTGCTCCGCCTGTCGAACCCTGCCAAGTTCTTCCCGCACTTTGAGCCTCTCCGTGCCCAGGGATTCGAGATTGTATCTGGCAGTGGTGATGTCCTCATCTTCCGCAAGGTGCGCGAGCCTTCCGATAACGGTAACGCGCCGGCCAAGAAGGCGGCCCCGTCAACAGTACAGAAGACTGTTCGTCGTGCCCTGCCTGCCGGCAAGGTTAATCCCATCGACATGACCGGCCAACCGGGTTACGTGCCGCCGTCGACTGCCAACTTTGTGTCGCCCACAGGCTACGTCAACCTGGACCTTCCTCCCCTGAACGAGGGTTCTGCTGCTTCTCAGTCGACCGATCTCCCCTCACCGCCCCGCAAGTCGGCCGCTCCTGCCAAGGCTGCTTCGACCAAGGCGTCGGCGACCGGCTTCCAGTCGGGCATCGGTGTCCGCCGCGAGGAACCTGTGTTTAGCGGACCCAAAGGAGAACAGCAAGGCCGACAAGCCGGGTGTGGCCAAGCGCATGGTGGTCGGCGCTACCTGGGTGGCCGGTGTCTCGTATGCCATTGGTGTCGCCAGTGAGTACGTCAAGGGCCGTTAACAAGTTTGATACTCCTCCCCAGTCGGTTGGCCGAGCCAACAGTTGGGAGTCAATCAAGAGAGTCTGAGACTCTGCACTCTTTTCTTTCTTCTTTCATCTTTCTTTTCTTTTCTTTCTTGTCCATTTTCATTTCCTTATTTTTCTTACTTGTCCTTTCCTACTTTTTGCTTCATGCATTTACGTCATACCGGAGCATCACATAGGTTTTTGCATTCTCCATTCGTTTTCCCTGTCGTCTCCCGAGTGGAACGACGTCTTGTACATTCCACCTTATGCCCAGCTTCCGTTTCCCCCCCTCTCAAGCACCACTTCCCCGGCATCGAAACAATGCCGCGGGTGATACCCAACTTTACTGTCGTTTTTGAAAGATTGCTTTTTTGTCTTGTTTTAGTTGTTCTTCTTGGGACATTGGATATCTCTATTCCGGACTGCGTTTCTGTCCTGCATGTTGGACTTTTGCATTTCATCGTTGGGCGTTTCCAGGCCCCCGTCTCCTCTCGTATGGAGTTTCTTCTCATAGCTCTGTAGCAAACCAATGCACTCCACACGATTTTGACACAAATCTTTCAAGTACAAATTTCATTTTGGTATCGTGACATCCCATGACAGTAAAATAGTAAAATAGTAAAATAAATCAATTGATCCTCGCTTTTAGTAAACCAATGCCCAATTTTGTTACCCAGCTATGCAATTTTTTGTTGTTCCCAATTAAAACAAGAGTTCTCTGAGTACCATCAGCTCGTCTCAGTCAACTCAGATAAAAAAAAATCGTACAAAAAATCGGCCCTCATTTTTGTCTCTATCTCACAGTCCCATTACATCCTCGTCGATCCAACCACTTCACTGAATCCCCGGTCCGCCTCGTAGATGCTCCGTGTTGACGGCCCACTGCCGCCTGACGAGTTGTGCCGGTGGTGGTGGTGCGTGCGTGTCCCACCGTTGACCGTCTCGGCTGCATTGGCCGGATGGCACCCACACACAAGACCGTCGACTGCAGCATCATGGCCCGGCGGTAGGCCTGGCCGTCCCAGCTCTGGCGGCGGTCGAGGCTCGGGGTCCAAGCCGCGGTGGCGGCTATGCAACGGCGGGCAGCCGGAGAGGGAGAGGGCGAGGTTGAGGGTGAGCGGCTGCCTCTGGAGTCATTGTTCGACGACGACGGTGGCATGAGGTGTGCTTCCTGCTGGCGGGCCACTGGCGGGTGGGGATAGTGGCTGTGGGAGTAGCGACGATGGGGATGGGCTAGGAGGTCGCGCTCGAGGGCGGCCAGAGGGTCCTGGCAGTCGGTGGACATTGCGTGGTGGTGGTTGTGGTTGTGGTTGTGGTTGTTGTTATGAGTAGCAGTGCCTGCAGAGTTGGTCGAGGTAAAACTGCTGCCGCCGCTGCTGTTGCGACGATCTGTTTGGCTAGGTGGTGATGTGTTCATGGTTGTGTTGTGTGTATTCAGACGTTCTGATATGTATCGAGTATCAATAATATTGACAAGAGGTAGGTGATGTTTTATTTTTGTTAGTCGAGAAGATGTGGAAGGAGGAAAAGAGACGATGCCAATTCACAACGATTGATCGGAGTCCATTGAAATATATATCTACAAGAACATTCGATTTCTACAGGTGATTCGTCAAGTCCCGGTTGACCGACAGAAGACAAAAGAAGACTACGAAAGCTCGGCAAATACGTAAATGGACGACAATCTGGAACCCTTTCGATCATTTTTTGGTGGTTGTGGTGCCCATCCTCGAAAATAAAACAGACGTCGTTTCGTCCGGATGGGTGCAGACGTGTGGCGAGAATGACCTCACGAGAGCTGTGAGGGAGGTGGACTTTAGGGTTATCGGAGCGATTGACACTGGTTGTCAGTGACTGTAGCACACTGGAGCACTGCTGCATGCCACCACAAAAGACCACAAAAGACCACAATATCCGTCTGGATCGTTGTCCGACTCCCCAATGTCTGCCACACCTTGCAACATATTGCAACAGCCTGCGGCGAAAGACCGGGAGGCGGGAATGGACGGAGAGACAATCGAAGACACTCGTCTGTTCTTCGACGTTTTCTTTGCCGTCGTCTGTCTTTCATTGTCTTGCCATTGTCTTTCCTTGTGTTCCCCCCATTTTCTGTTTTCTAGCGGGGAATAATGGCCTGTGGCCATGCAGCTTTTAGGCCCTCTGGGTCTTTTAGGCCCGGCATTCAACAAAATCGCGGGGACTCACACGCTGTAATCACCTCACATATCCCCATATTTTGCGCTTGGGCCGCGCCTAAAACTGCCGTCACCGCACGAGCCTGAGTCAAAAGCACACCACTTTCTTTAGGCCTCGGGAACGGTCAGTCCACCGCTATGGCCGTTCCCAGCGGCCCTGTATTGCCTCCCGTGAAGCGAGCAGCGAACAGCCTATTGCACAATTACAGGTCCAATTTCCAAGCATTGCACAGCACACCCAGAATATTATGTCAACATTTTAGCGCCTCAACTTACACCACTGTACACGACTTACACACTTACACACATACACCCAAATAGCCGACTTACACAGACGACGTCAAACCGTTGCACGATCGCAACATAGCCAGACGAAGCATAAAAACAATCAAAAATTATATTAAAATTACTATTATCATTTCATAAAGATCATGATATCCTTTTAAAGTTCAACTCTTGCTGAAACAGGAACCTAATCAAACCCAACTTGACCAACGTCATCCTCTCACAAACACCCTTCTGCCACTCTCATCAAATCCAATTCTCGCCCTCATATTTTCTGTCTGGGCGGCAAGCTCTGCTGGAGTCGTTGCAGCTGCCGTCGTTTCTTGGGTATCCCACCCGACGAGTCCGTGGAATAGCATCGCCACATTCGAGCTCCTCCATGCAGGGACCAGATTGCCGTGCTCGCGGCTGTTGACAATGGTCACAACCAAAAGCACAAACGTCAAGATCACGACCAGCCACGGCAGAGCCACAAAGGGCCACGATACTGAGATGAACGTGACAGAATCATAGCCTATGCCGGCGGTAGCCGTGCTGTTGGCCGAGTTGCGGATGACGTCCGTCATGCTCTCGGCAATGTTGCCCATGAGTTGGTGCATGTCGTCGATCTGGTAGAGCGCGGCGCCCATTTCGGACTTGACAGTCTGGATGACGGGAGTTGACTGAGAAGAAGAGGAAGAGGAAGAAGTGCCGTTGGTCTCGGTGTAGGAGGTCGTAAAGAGCTCGGCGAGGTACTGCGCCAGATTCTGGTAGTCGCACCGGTTGATCTGGAAGGTGGAGTTTTGCGTGACATGGCCGGTGCCGTTGATGTCGATGGGTGTGACGGAGGTCAAGTTGACCAGACCAGAGTTGCTTGTGGTGACAGGCGGCACATACGACACGTCGACCGGCCACTTTTCGGATGCCCAGCCCAAGAGAGGAAAGCCGGTGTACGCCGTTCCGTTTTCATACGTTGGGCTAAAGTAGGTGCGTGCACACAGCGACAGAGACACCTGTTGTATGGTCGGCCAGGGAAAACGGTCTACACTGGGGTTGCCGCCGCCGTCGGTCAAGATGTACTCCTGCCAGGGTCGGTCAAGCTTGTACTTGATGGAGCGCACAGTCGCGAGACTGGCCGACGGAGGTGCCGCGCTGTTGTTCAGATCGTAGTAGGCGACGCCTTGCTTGTTGTTGACCATGACGGACGAGTTCCACCGTGGTGCGTAAGAGATGGGGCTAGAGCCGTTGCTGCCGCTCGTTGATTGGAACACCGAGATAAAGTTGAACGGCTCCAGCTCATTGTAAGCGTCAAAGGTCGTGTTGCACACGACGGAGTAGTCGCCCGTACTCAAGGTCCCATTGAATGTGCACGTGTATCCAATCGTGGGCGCTTCTTCGAAGATGTCCGTACACACACCTAAGGTCATCATGTCCGGCCATGAGCACGAGTCATAGTTGCATGATATGTTGGGACTGCGCATGGCGTTCCAGATCGGTGACACAATCGCTGCCTGCAGTTGAATGCCCACCTCAGTCGGGCCGGAGCATTGACCGCTGCTGCCGCCGCTGCCGCCGTGCGGGTCGTAGACGGTGGTCGACCGCAGGGGTGGCGCCTTTGCTACCTCACCGGCCGCTGTAAAGGCCGCTGACGGCCGCTGGGGAAACGAAAACACCAGCTGCACAAACGGATCCATGATTAGGGAGAACACCATGGCTAGACACGCAAAGAAGACGAGCATCCGCTTGTGCTGGCGGCTGAAGAGGAGTCGGAGTGCGCCCCAGGGTCCACGGCTCGCTCGGTCAAACACTTGGAGGTCAGACAACGGCTGTGCTGTCGGCCCGGCAAAGTGCATCCATTTCAGCTGCGACAAGATCTCGGCCAGCGCCAGCATGCACGCCGACTGCCCCACCGTGCTCAGCATCGAAGCCACAAACGTCGGCGAGACGTAGTGTCCTATCTTGTCAAAGCGCTGCCAGTGGGCAAGTGGCATGTTGTCGATGAGCACCAAGAGGGCAGTAATGCCGCCAACGCATGCGATGCTGAACAAGGAGGCACCGAGCTCCCATGCCCAGATCCGTTGGGCCAGCGGCATCTTGGCAGCGTTTCCGTCTCCGGAGGCTGCTTGTCGTGGATGAGGAACGGTTGTGTTGGGAGAACCGACATTGGCTGTAACATATTCGTATCGTGGTGGCGGCTTGTACGGGTGCGCGTCTTGTTCGTCATGTTCTCCGTGTTCTTCGGCTGGAGCGAATGAAGGCGTGGCCGGCTGGAGTTCTTCCATGCTGTGGGATTCAGCTGGTGAATGGATGGAAAGGCGGTGATCTCGAGACATTGTGTCGTCGTGCACGTCGTGTATCCTTGGAAGGAAGATAACGAAAAGAATACAAAGCTACGGCATGGAGAGAAACAGACAGGGCAGTAAGGCAATCATAAGTAACATCGACTCTGACTATGGTGTGCCTGGTGCACACGATTTTTGGGTGCCATTCCTGCGGACCACGGGAGAGACGCCTTGCATTGCTTGTTTTGAAAAGGGGTCTACCGGCCAAGAGATTAATGGTCGAAAAAAAATTAAGGCGACAAACACAAGAGAACAACAAGATTGGGCGCGGAATGGGAAAGTGTCGGACGGCATACCAATATGGGGTCCTCGTACTCTGTACGAGGCACAGTATTCGCAGGCAGCCAGTGGGTATGGAAAGCCGACTGCATGTGATGGGCACAGAGAAAAAGTTATCGTACGTAGCGGGCTCTGTTGGCACGGCGCGGCACAGAATGGCCGTGATGGCGGAGCACCTCTTCATAAACAGAAGAATGCCTCGCACAAAATACTTCTTCTGGGCGGATACAAGCTGAGCTCATGCAACTCGATCTAGACGAATAGAAAAAAGACGTTCAGTTTCTGGGGATCGTGACTGGCGAGGTCTGGACCAATATTGTAGGCGACCGCCAAATGTGGGAAGGTGCGACTGTCAAGCGTACACAATACCCCTGAAAAGTTGTCATACTGAGTACGTCGTAGAGAGAATACAACCGTCAAAGGTGTAAGCTTAATTTTGAGTACGACGTACGTAGCATTGCCATCTCGTCCGTTGTCTAGACTGATTTCTCTGGTACCAGCGCCTCTTTGGGCATCATTTCCCGCCTCATTGAACCGTGGGGGCCGTTGTAATCAAACAAAAGGCTCAAGGCGGCCTACAACCACCTTACTTCATAAAATCTTTTGGTTTGTTTCTTTGGGAGGATTATTCTTACAAGAAGGCCACGGGTTGTCAGGATCTTTTATTGTCTTTTAGTGCTAGCAAAGCGTTTTTCGCTGTTCTGAAAAGACAGAACCCGTGGTCAATACGCGCATTCGTGGTTTGACAGTTAATTCGTGAATTTCCTTCTTCCGCGGCCAAGTCTGTATCGAACGCCTTCTTATCGTGGCCTATTTAGGGTTCACTTCTTTTGAATGATCCATGGTAACACAAAAGCAAGCATGCAGAAAACTCACCAATGCTGTTCAACGCCTTCTTAGCTGCCAAGATCGATGCCATCGCCTAGGGACATGACAAGCTTTGCTGGCCGAGCTAGCCAAGGCGCAGGACCCGTAACAGTCGGAAGATCCCCTGAACGCCACGTGCCGTGTGTGATAGTATGACGACCTCAGATGTCCGTTTTCTATATGCCTGCAACTGAAGATGGCAACGAGGCCGCCTCCTACGATGCTTTAGCTACTACGGTATTTTAATAAAAATAAATGTAGGTGTAGCAGCATGTACATTTTTTTAACAAAAAAAATTATGTAATTAATCAAAAAAAAAAAAAAAAAAAAAAAAAAAAAAAACACCATGTTGTAAAATTTTGATTTATCTTCAGGACAATTCATTCTAATACATATTTCAGCCCAATATATACGTGCAGTCTGACTATCTCCTAGGGGAGGAGGGGTCGTTGTAACGAAGAAGGCGTAAGGTAAAAGCATACGGAGTACTAGGATCGCAGACTTTATTTTCGTTTGTTGCAATTGTGAATCGCCGCACCATCTTTTGTCCGTCTTGGCGTGTCTGGATGTGGACGACGATACAGATTCGCCCTGACCCCTCCTTTGCGAAGTGGTATTGTAAACATCAGAAAACCAGTGCATCCATTGCCCGTAGCAAAATCAAACCTTCGTCACCTTTACATGTAAAGTACGGAACACAACTTGACACCACTTTGTAATGGCGTCGAATACAGCTCTCTCGCCGTTTGAGCTGCTTCCACACGTGGTCCTCGACATCATTTGCGACTATCTTGACGACGAGTCCGGCCATCGCACCGACCTATGTGCCTTTTCTCTCACGAGCCGCCGATGTTGCGCGGCAGCAAAGACGCGGCGATTCAACCAGATTGTGCTCGTCGTGCCGAACCTCGACGACCTCAAAACGATCCTTGGGGACCTGAAGGCAGTGCTTGGCCACGGCGAGCGTTATGGACTGGTGCACCGGCTGAAAGTGCAGGGGGTGCCACGAGGGCCTGGGCCGTGGGACTGGACCATGCGGCAACAAGGAGACGACGGGACGAAGCACGCCGAAGACGACGACAACGCGCAGAGTATTGAGTACAACTTTGACGGTACGCCCTTCTGTCGCCTCAAAAAGGGCCAGTACAGGATGATAAGCGGCGGCAGCCACAACAAAAATGTGGATTGGCTACCATTAGCAACGTTCATTCGCGAGCTCCCTTCCTCAAGGACCTGGTCTGGAGCTCGTCTGTGCCCAAGTGTCTGCTGGACGCGCTGCACGACGTAAATCGGCTGCCCTGCCGTCTACATGTGTCTGGTTTCCACATCCCTGGTCTGGTGTACGATAGGGACAGCCCAATACCGATTTCCTCGGAAACATATGCTCTTGTTACGTCGCCAGCACTCTACAGCATCAAGGGGTCATTCAGCAGGTTCAATCACGAAGGCCTCTTGGACTACTCGCCCGAGGCCGTGTACCTGATGATGCAAGGCCTTGCGCCCAACCTCACCAATGTATGGCTTGCGCAGAAAGAACCACCTGGGGCCTCGCTGTCGGTCGATCAATCTATTGCGCGCGGTCGGCCTGCGTGGCGGGGTTCTTCTTAACCGGCCCAACGGACGAGGAGACGAGGCTCAAGGAGAACGGTAGCACGGGGTCTCTGAGAAGCATGCGGATTGACTTTCGTCTCCAGCCGCAGGTACTCAACAGGCAGAGTATGGCCAATCTGCGACACCTCCACCTACAATGGAGCCGTGACACGTGCCAGGCCCTGGCGGATCTTGTCACCGCAGGCCGTGTCCCGCACCTCGAGATGCTGTCGCTTGTTCAGATTTCGTCCGACTTTGACGCAGATCAAGCGACTGTCTACCAGATCTTGTCCCATGCAAAGCCTCTGCGCCACCTGTGTCTAGAGGGACACTTTACCATGAGGACGTTTGATCGTGTGATGCACCGACACGGCTCTACGCTACGCAGCCTTTGTCTGGACCCGAGCCCTGCTAGCATGTACCAACAGCCCGAAAATGTCTCCAGGGACGGTGTCGTGGATCCCCTGTTTGCCTGCTCTCTAGGGTCAGTGCAGATGATTGCCAAACATTGCCCGCACCTAGAGGAAGTGCTCCTCGGAATTCAGCGCACCCGTGGTGACGCCCGCGAGGTAGCCATATATCGCGCCCTCGGCACGCTTCGTCGGCTCAAGCGCGTCGTTCTGCGGCACATATGTACCATTCATTATGATTATGGCGATGATGACGATGCTTCAGATACTGCAAGTTCAGATCGGATTTTCATTGAGTTTCTCAAGCAGGCGTTAAGCAACCATGCCACAGACGAGGTGCTCGCACGAGCTATTTTTGATGTCATTTTCGATACTGTCTCGCGTCCCGGCGGCCAAGAACCAGGACGACCGCAATATCTCCGCATCGAGCCGTGCTGCGACACTGGCAATTGGGTACCTGATTCGGTACTTTACAACGCCTTGAGTGCCCTGGGCCGGCACTGGGTGTGCCAGACAGCAAATTTGGATATGCCGCCTAACAAGAGAAACCGTGCCGTTGCCGTGCGACAAGTTGAAGTGTATAATACCCGGCAAGCTGTTGAGGCGCTTTTGTTTGAGGACTGGGACAGTACATGGCTCACCGAGACGGAAAATTATGAAGCGATATTCAAATCCCTCTGGCCAGGGGATGGACCGCCGTGGGACCGCTGGACCAGCCTTCCTCTTGAGACTGGAGAGGAGACTACATAACAAGCAAAGCCACGTGGCGGTTGAAATATATCCATTGCTAATTTCTACCTGAAAGCGAGCTGTACTGAAAGAAACTGAAAGAAACTGCGCATACCGTTCATGGTCACTTTTTGTCTGCACTCGCGGCACATTTACTCCACATAGAAACGCTTATCGACCCAGTCGTAGTCGGGCTGGCTGCCGTCGGGACGCATAAAGACGGCGGCGGCCGACCTGTAGGGGAAGACCTCGGCCTTGTCGAGAACCTTGGTAACATTGCCCTCAATGCGGGCCGTGTAGTTCCAGCCGGGACCCGAGCTCCCGTACTCGGCCATGAAGGTGTAGTTGTTGTAGTTGTCCGTGGCTGGGTCGGTAGTCCATTTGGTGTAGCCTTGTGGCAGGACAATGGCGTCCATAGTCGTGTCGATGTAGACGCTGCGATGCTGGGCGTTCCACGGGCGGCCAAGCGAGCATTTGCCCAGCTTGGTTGTGGCCACGGTGTCGTTGGACGGCAGGACGGCTGAGCGGGCCACATAGCAGCCATACTTGTTGTTGAAAGTTGTGTTTGTGCCCTTCCAGGCAATCAGACCGCCGCCGCAGCTGCGCAGGACCAGACGTGTCTGCTCGATCCAGGCGGTGCCAAACCCATACAAGAAATCGGTCTGGCCGGCAATCTCGCCGCCGTAAAAGTAGGCATTGCCGAGCTTGCCGACATAGACTGTATCCTGATACGAATAGATGCCGCAGTGGTAAAAGGCTGAATTGGAGCGGCTCAAACTGACGGCGAGCGCCGGACCAGCACTTGCTTCAGAGAAGATGTTGCGGAAGTCGATGTTGTAGACACTGAAGTCTGTGCAGCCAAAGGGCGTATCGGCCGGAACAGCAAAGCCCGTTGGGCCGGAAACCCGTCAAACTGGCGTTAAGCGTCGGCGCCACGGTCAGAATCGATGTGTACGCGTTGTCGGTCAAGCCAGAATCCGCACCGTTGGCCGATGACCAGTAGACTGTCACCAGATTCTTCGTCTGGTCCAGCGGGTCGCGCGTCTGGCCAAGGAGCCGCAACGGTCCCTGCCGCGTCACGTTTAGCTGCTCCGTGTAGTTGCCCGCCAATACCAGGAGTGTGTACGGCGTTGTGTTGTTGGGAAGCGAGGCGATGGCCGACTGGATAGTCTCAAAGTGCGCTGCGCGGTTGTTCTTGCCGACGACAATCGTATCGTGTGGGCAGCCTTCGAGCACGTTGGATGTCGGGAGCTGGCAGAGCGTGTAGTCGGCGTTTGTAGTCGGCGCGGAGGTCACCGGTAGCACAAAGCCAGCTGCGGCCGCAAGGAAAGCGTTTTGTATAACGCATGTTGGAAGTGAGACAGAGATGAAGAATGACAATCAAATTTTGGTTGCTGAAGATTTGTCTTGGCACTGCATTGGAAGTCTCGTCCCGTCCACCGCCGGCAATTTATTTCTGCAATGCCTAAACTCCCGCTTTCTTGTACTTGGCCGTCATGCCAGCGATGGTGATGATCCTATCGAAAGTCAAAAACCCACGGAAACAAATGAAGCCTTGTCCGGCGTTCTTGTTCGAGAGAGAATTGTCCGATAATCGTGCCGTTTGTTGCAGTCGGTGCGAACTCTCGCGAGGCTACCATTTCCCCAGATCTTCTCTTTTCTTTTTCCGATACGTGGATAATGCCCACAACGACGGAAGAGCCCGTGCCCGCGATCCGGATCATACGTCAGTAGAAGCTCCGTTATCCTTCCGCCAATAGCACCCCCTGTCGTTTTTCTGCTCTGGGCGTCTTTTAATCTTGTCTCCCCATGACGATCATCGCACATTGGATATTGCCAGTTTCTGACATCTGAATTGACAGGGTGCGCTTCGTAGCATTGAAATTCTCTCTTTTTTTTTTTTTTGGCCCGCGCATCGCCGCATAACCCGAGGTCGAACATTCGGGGTTACGGCGGGGCTCCGGCGTGATGAACAACAACTTTAATTTTGTGGAATATTTGTTGCGCTTTGGATAATGCAACAGAGGCGTCCATTGAGCCCCATGTCACCAGGTTCACCAAGCATAGAGCTAGTCGTAGAAGCCTGTTTCCCCATGTGTTTTCTTGCGTTTCTTCTTTTAATGTTTTTTTTTTCATTCTCTTTTTGTTTATTTTGCGGGGAACTCCCGCAACGGGAAGATCTGCGGCTCCCCCGCAAAGGCCAAGCCGACAGTCTCTGCCGGAAGGATGGTACCAATGTTTATTTAACCGGCTGGATTGACTTCAAAAAAGCTTCCTGGCTTCCTACGACGTACAAACGTGCTGACCTGGTGGTCCATTGGGGAACACCAAGTCTAGCTATTTTTGCGGTTAAATGAGAAGACGATCATCGTCTGGGCAGGGGTATCTTATGGTCAGTTATGTCTCACACGGTCAGGAGTGTCAATGACTTGCAGGGGCATTCTACTTTCTTGCTTTGGTTTTTTGTTGTCTACTTGGTTTGCTAGTGTTTCTTGGCGATGTTGGGGAACATCCAAGAGGAGCCTCCTCGTGGCTCTGGTGTTCACCGTCGTTGTGTTTTGTTTTAACGTCAAGTTGTTTAGTGTGGTATTTTAGCAAGCTTACAAGATATCCGAGAGAGGTTAACATCTCGAATCAGGCCCCAGTCAAAATGGGATGAAAACATATATATTCGAGATGATAGCTCAGAATCGATATGTTGAATTGGGCATCAAAACAAGGACGACCAGCAAAGATAAGAGGCTGTCAACTATTTTATTAAAAAGGAAATCTCTATAAGCAAAAACAAACAACAATGCGTTTCTCCGTTTTCTCTCTCCTTGCCGCTCCGGCTCTCGTCGCCGGTGCTGCGGCCGGCAACAGCCACATGCCCTCACCACCCAACTTGTCTCCCGGTCCCAAGTGCCCCGGCCACTTCCAGCAGCCATCGCCCGGTAATTACCGCCAGGGCCGGATCTGCACTGTCACACCCAGCGACAAGGACGCCGGACCGTCCATCTTGGCTGCCGCCCACCGTTGCAACAATGGCGGCACCGTCTACTTCCCGGCCGGCCAAAACTACACGATCGCCAGCGCCCTCGACCTGACCTTTCTCAAAGACATTGACTTTGCCATTCTGGGTACAATCTACTTTAGCGATGACATTACGATCTGGCCTAGCCAGGTGTTCCAGTATCCGTTCCAGGGTGCCAGTTTCTTCTGGCGCTTTGGCGGTGAAAATGTCCGCATCTACGGCAATGGGCAAGGCGTGATTGATGGTAATTACCTTCCCCCCACTGTTGTATATTTCTTTTCGTGTACTAATTTTGCCAGGCCTCGGCCAAGCATACTGGACGGCAATGGTGACCGACTCTGCCGTCTTGCGTCCCATTCTCTTCGGCACGGACGGCCTCCACCGCTCGTCGATCTCGGGCTTGACCATGCGCAACCCGCCCAATTGGTTCAACTTCATCACCAACTCGTCGCACATTCTCATTAGCGACATGAACCTGCAGGTCACCAGCCTCAACGCCAGTGCTCCGGCGAAGGTGGGATCTCCTGAAAGAAACATTGCATTTATTTCTTGGGCCCTGCTAATTATCAGAACACCGATGGTTTCGATACCTACCGAAGCAGCAACATTGTCGTCCAGGACTCGACTGTTGTGAACACAGATGGTAAGAGTATCTACACAGGACTAAGCAAAAGAAGACGTAACTGACAAGTGACAACCAGACTGCGTCTCCTTCAAGCCCAACACGACCGACATGGTTGTTCAGAACCTGCACTGCACCGGCTGCCACGGCATCTCGGTCGGCAGCCTCGGACAGTACGAAGGCGAGATTGACATTGTTGAGAACATTTACGTCTACAATGTCGACATGACCAGCTGTGGCGATAGCGCCCGCATCAAGGTCTGGCCCGGTGCGCCGGCCGGCAGTGGCTCGTCCAGCGGCGGCGGCACCGGTCTTGTCCGCAATATTACGTACAACGCGCTCAACGTGAACAGCAACGATCGTGCGTGTTTTCCATGCACCTGCACCTACTTTTCTTCCATTCTTCTTTTCTCGTTTCCACATGCTAACTGACCATACAGAGGTCATTGCCCTGACGCAATGTTACGGTGTCTCCAACACGTCCGTCTGCACACAGTACCCGGTAAGCTTCCGCATCCTTGAAAATAATCACCAAAGAGACACCACCCTAACAACGAACAGTCCTCTGTCATCATCACCGACGTCCTTTTCGAAGACTTCAGGCGGTGTGCTATCCAGCAAATACCAGCCCATTTGCCGGTTCGCTCGTCTGCAGTGGACCCCACTGTCTGCAGCAACATTGCCGTCACAGAGCCCAGTGGAGCCAGCCCCGAGTTTACGTGCACCAACATCGACGAATCTGAGCTGGGCATCACCTGCGTGGCATAAGGTCAACTATGGGACTTTCATGACGTGGAAAAGAAAATAAAACGGAACGTATACACCCATGCGGGACTCCATGTGCCATTATGATGCACAATACGGTGTATGCCGACATATTACGGCCATGGCAACGACAGATAATACCGTTGTTGGATCGGTACCTTTAAAACAAATATTTATCAATTTCTATTATTTGAAGTACATTTAAAAACTATATTTTACGTTTCAAATAGTTTTACTACATTGTGTTACGAAAACATTTTAATTGGTTTATTAAAAAGGAAAAAAAAAAACAAAAAACAACAACAACAATCAGGACAACGAACAGTAGGACCGTAATGAGAGTAGCTTTGATCGTAGCTTCCCCATTGAGATAAACTTGATCTTACACGGCAATGTTTGGGCGACTGGAAAACAAGACTAAGATTTGTCAGGCGCTAATAACATCCATCTTCGGGAAGAATCTCTGGGTACAGAATTGGATTGCCGACATGCACGGAATTCTAACGCTGTAAACGCATTTCAAATTCAGTTAAATAACGACTGAAGTGCTCATCACGGCATTCATGAATTGTCACGCTTCGTGCTGTTCATCACGGTGAATTTCTTTCGTCCTTGTCTTCTCTTTCCCATGCTGACCGTTGAACAAGACCAGGGTCCTTTTCCCGCCAACGGTATCTTGAGCCCCATTGTTTCAGGGGATTTCCTAGCCCTACGTCGTATTACTGTGCTAAGTCTTGCCAAGGTCTCAACTGCCGTCGCTGATCCCTTGGCTTTTTTCTGTGTTCCTGGATCCCACAGGAAAACAAAACGATTCATCAGAGATTGATATCATGCAACAAAGATGATAGCGACGTCTTTCTTTCCTGTCATTTCATCACTCCGACGTAAGCAAGAAGATCACATTCCCATTTCATTCCCATCGGGGAAAGAAGACAAGACACACTATGGTTGGCGACCCCGATTAACGACGCATTTGCCAGGGCCGGGTGCCCCTTTTCTGGGACACACGACAGAGACTGACAAGCACACAGAAGTACGAAATAGCCCACGTGCTCACTTCCCTGCCATGTCTGCGACCAGGTGCTGGGGCAAACGGAAAGAATTCTGCTTTAAGGCTTACGCTGTTTGGAACAAATCAAGCCAAAATCCTGGGAAAAGGATTGCACTTGGACCCCTGCATTTTTTCGTTTTTTTGAATACGAGGGCCGCTAACGCGATTAACTCTAATAATATCCTTGTCGACGGGGGACGGCACCAGTGGGGATTGCAATGCGAGCTGCCGAATGTGCCGCGTTGTTCTTTGTTCTCTTTCTCGTCTTTAATCACTTACTCTCCCCATCGTTTCCGTTCTCTCCTTACCCTATTGCCTTTCCCAGAGGCCCGCACAAGTCAGAAGAAAAGCCAGAAGAAAAGGATGGCGCTTACACGAGTAATGCAGACGATTTATGGGGTATCTGATGACTCTCTTTGCAAGCTACAACGTATTGCTCTCCAGGCAGCCGTCATAAGGCAAACCCCGGGCAATGCTCGAACGGGTAAAGGGGGGCGAGTTAAAAAAAAAGCCCGATCATAGCAGGGGACCTCACAGATACCGATTTCTGCAGCTCTTTGCCCCGGGTCCCTGAGTATTTCGTAAGAAGCAAAGCTGGAGCCGCAAAAAATAGCCACAGCCGCAGCCGTGCCCATCGTCGGCATTGTCGGTCAGATCCTGCGGGCCCAGATTTCCTACTGCTTACCATCCTTCGCTCTCTCTCGACTCCGTACGGTCGTATTTCCCTTTCCATTGAAGCTTGTTGCCCGACGAGCCAAAGGATTTTACGAGTGGTTGAGCGTCCCCCTTTTAAGAACATCGACAGCGCCGCAGACCGACCTCTAGCCATCGTCAGAATGGTAAAAAAAGGCTTGCGCCCGACTTTTCCACTCGTGAAGGACGAAAAAAGACGACAAAACGACGACCATGATCATGTCTACCGAGCTCACACGCGATTGAGCAATACAACATGCGCCTCTAGATTTACAATGCCGCCATCTCCATCTCGACCCGACTAGACCGTCGTTTAAACCGACCAGCTCCCCCCCTCCTATCCTCCAAGAGATATGGGCATGTCGCGTGCCCGCGCCCGTGCCTGGCGGCGTGTGGTGTTTCTGTTCGCCATTCTCGCCTTGGCGTACTGCTTGTTGCCTCTCGACAATACCTGCCGGCTGGCCGTCCGACGACTCTTCTACACCCCGCGGCAGCACACCTTCTCGCGCCAGCAGCTACAGTCAGGGCAGCCACCACATCCCGTGGACCTGGCTACGGACGTGGCGCTGATCATCAAGACGGGATATGGAACACGGGACAGGCTGCCAGGAACATTGGCATTCCTCGACGGCAAGGATGACGACAACAACGGCACCGAAGCGGCCAACAAGGGACCTCTGTTTGGCAGCATTTTGCTTGTGGGCGACTTTGCAACACAGCCGGGCCAGTACTACAGCTGCAATGGCGAGGATCTGCCGGTGAATGACGTTGTGGGCCTCACAATCCAACGCGCCGGGCCGGTGCTCAGTACCGAGAAGCACCCCACAAAGCTTGGCAACTACACCATCCTCCAAAACGCCATCAGCAGCGGCAACGACGCCTTGGCTTTGTCCTTGTCACGGCAGTTTGGCTGGGAGCTGGATGCCATGAAGGTGAGACACCGCGTCTCTTTGAATTTGATTTATCTGTGTGCCCAGGCTGACTTTCCGCAGTTCATCTCCAGTCTGGAACTCGCCTACCACACATTTCCCGACAAAAAATGGTACATTCTCGCCGACGACGACACCTACCTTGTGCGTCCTGCTCTGCGCCAGTTCCTCGGGCAGTTCCACTCTGACTGTGAACACTACCTGGGCAATGCTGTCGGTGGATGGGAGGGCCGATTTGGCCACGGCGGCTCGTCCATCTTGCTGTCCCAGGGCGCCATGCGCCGCCTGTTTTTTGACCACCCCAAAACGGCTACACATGCACACCGCACGGCATTGACAACCGGCATGGGCGACTCCTTGCTTGCTAATACCCTGATGAAGATTGGAATCTATATCTCAGAGGAGCACAGTCCTCTTTTTAACGGCGAGACACCCGAGACGACAAAGATTAGACCGGACCGGTTTTGCCTGCCGGTCCTGACATTCCACAGCCTCCGGCTACCGGGCCAGACCCTGGAAGTCGACCGCGCTTTTCGAAAACGGACAGAGCCGATACTGTGGCGGGACATTTGGAGAATGTACGGCGGCCCTTCGCTCGAGTCGTTCATCATGATGCCCAACCGCGTCAACTGGGATCATGTCGGATCCTTGGATGAGCACACAACAACGGTACGTGGTGTCAACCAAGCCAGGGACTGTCAGAGACTGTGTGACGCCCAAAAAGAAGGGTGCATGGCGTGGCGCTGGGAACAGGATGCAAAGCTCTGCCACCAGAGCCCATGGATGATCGTGGGCAAAAAAGGCCGAAGGCAACATATCAGGCCTGAACCTGAGGCTTGTACGAAAACTGGGGGATGCCTGTGGTGACGTAGCATGATTTTTGTGATAAACAATACTTTAGAAATTGAAACAAAGATTTAAAAAACACTTGCTCGGGATCCGTCGTTTTGACCAACCTTATAATGGCACATTAGAAAGTTGCCACTGTCTAATAAAGTCTGCACCGTGAGAGATTGCATCTGAGACAAGTATGAACAGATGGCATTAGCTATCAAATTTTGTTGGAAGTAATAATTGCAATTGCAGTCTACAGCTTTTTACCCATCTAAGGCTTTAACATTACCTGACTGCTGGCCCCCAGAGTACTCCCTCAACAACCTCAACACCCTTGAATTATCTTCATTAATTCCCCAATACTCATCACCATCGTTTTCTCTCCAAGAGGGCCACTTTTCGCGACTTTCGCTCTCCGCAGCGTCTATAGCCGTCTTGTAGTCACCCGTGATCAACTGAAGGTTGACATCAGCCCCGTTCTGCAACAAGAACTCAACACAACTGTCACTGTTAAACAGAGCAGCACCAGCAAGGGCACTGCCATATTTGCCAGCCGTGAGCAATTGGTTCACATCCGCGCCTTCCTCGATGAGATACTTGACTATTTTAACGTGACCCTTTGCAGCTGCCGCGCACAACGGGCTGCCGTAGTCTCCACACACCAACTGCTGGTCGATTGTCGCCCCTTTTCCAAGCAACAACTTCACAACTTTAAGACTTCCTCTCGCGGTAGCGGCAACGAGTGCACTACCATACTTCCCGCACTTTACCTGCTGATCGACTTCAGCACCGTTTTCAACCAAGAACTTGACAGCTTCAAGGTCTCGTTCCGCGGCGGAAGCAATGAGGGGACTTCCGTAGTTGCCGACGTCTGGTAGCAGTGATATGTTCGCACCACTGTCAGCTAAAAGCTGGACTGATGCCAATGATCCGTACGCAGAAGCAGCTGTCAACGCGGTACCATATCTTCCGCATTTCAGCAGTGCATCCACAGAGGCTCCGTTGGCGATGAGGTACTTCATGACGTCTATATTGCCCCGTGATGCGGCGGCGGCAAGAGCACTTCCGAAAATACCTGTGGTAGACAGGCAGTTCACGTGGGCACCATGCTGAACAAGATACCGTACAAGTTCCAAATTATCGTTATATGTAGCGGCTTCAAGAGCATTGCCATAGTCGCCGCACTGCGCTGCAAGATTGACGTCTGCACCACGATCGCACAGCATGCGGATAGTCTCTAGCGGCTTTCTGCTTGCGGCGGCAGCGACAAGGGCACTCCCAAAGTATCCATGCTGTAGAACCATATTGACGTCAGCTCCGTGATCACAAAGTACCCGAGCAATTTCAATGTTCCTTGCCGAAGCAAAAGCAAGAGCGCTGCCAAGACCCTCGATTTCCACCGAAGCATTGACATCAGCGCCCCGTTCAATCAAAAGCTGCACGATGTCTTTATGTCCATGCAGCGTGGCTTCGGCGAGGGCAGATCTGTTCCACCCACCTTGCTGGTTGACATCGCACCCCCTTCTGATTATTTCCTCGCATATGGGCTGACAGCCGGACATTGCGGCAAGCATCAGAGTTGTATCGCCGTTGTCATTTGTCTGTGACAGGTCCATATCTGCGCTGGCCCACCAGTCTCTCAAAACGTCAAATAATGAGAGACGGCAAATTGCCAGGATGCAATGATCAGGAGGAGAAATTTCCCTGATAGTAAAATTGTACCGAGCCCCTAGATCGAGTTCCATGTATTCGCTGGAGGGAACCATTTTTTGTACCAGCGATGGTAGTGTGGGCCACTTTTTGTTGGTGATCCAAAGAAGTCCACCAGACGGGTAGCTAGACGCCTATCTTGCGTTCCACCCTCCTGTGTTCGGACGTGATATGGCCAGTACATATGCGCATAACCGTCAAATGTAAAGGAGTGCATTCTCGCAACATCTGTTGACACCAAGAGAAAGCCAAGGCACACCTTAGCGACTTGACAATGAGCCTGCACAAGAGACCAATGATGGGTCTCGAAGTACTCCGTCACGGACAAGTGTGAGAACCTCCACAGTTCTCTCTGTCTGTCGAAAACAAGAAGATTCTTGCAAAGGCTGAGGAGAGTGGCTTGATCGACGGCTTCACATGGATGGCTGTTGTCTTCAGCGCCCCAACGAACTGCTTCAAGAAGCTGATCACTGTTCAATGGTTTTGCGGCGCACGCAACCCACATGAATGCGCGGTCGGCGATTTGTTTGTCGTTGTCATCGCCTGAGGAAATCTCACCGTAGATCTCATCGTAGGCTGCATCGAGACTCGTCGGAAGTTTCCCGAGTCGATTTCTTATGGCGGCCGGCGTTTGGAGTTTAAGCAGCTGATTGATCTGGAGGTACGCCCATTGGAACCTGTCTCGTGTTAGTAAGGCAAGTAATCAACTTGCATATGATAGAAGTGATCAATACGTACATTCCCTGGCTTTTTGATAGTAGAGTTGTTTCAACCTCTTCTCGTAGAGGTGCTTGTATGTTCTTCCAAATGGAATGCTTCGCAATCTCGTCATGGACAAACTTCTTGATATCGTCACTGTTGTCCGTGGCGAGGATCTCGATGTTTGGGACGGCCTTGAAGAGTTCTCGGATATCACCGTCTTGACGGCTGGATACAAACACGCGCATAGGCTTTTTGGCTTGCGATAGCAGTGTCTTTATGGTCTCCATGATGATGCGTGACTCGAGCTCGCATTCGTCGAGAGCGTCGAGAACAATCGTAGTCTTTTCGTAGAGTTCGACAGAGGTCAGGATTTGAGTCTTGGACTGCTCCATACCGAGGTCTTGTCCTTTTGATCGCGATTCCTGCCAAAGCCCACGAAGGTGCTTCTGGACTAGTTTGGGCTGACCCGCCACGGTTGCAAGCTGGCGTGCGTAACTTTGAAATACAGAGAGCGGCTTCCGTCGTTCTTCCTCGTTCCGGTTGCAGTAGAAGTATGCAAATCCTTCCTTTTTGGCGGTATCGTTGTGTAATCGACCCTGGATGTGATCGATAACGCGGGATGTCAGATACGTCTTACCGGCACCAGCTGCTATTTATTAGCTTGTTACGTCGAAACATTTGACAGGAGGGAGGAGCAAGTACAGGACAAGAAAAAAAATACAGTACTTACGAATCCCGTGGAGCCATAAGATCACGGATGTGTTTCCCGTATTCCACTCGCAGAATGTGTCTCTTTGAACCAACCACTGGCACGTATCGGCCGTTCTTTTCTCCCTGACAGCAAGGTGGTGTTTTCCGTACTGTATTGGCGACATCCATTCGAGGATTCGAAGTCGCTCATCGTCGTCATACCGCTCGAAATGTTCGAGGGAAACGGCGCTACGGGTTATAATTTCAGTATTGCCATCTTTTGGTGTGAAAAAAAAAAAAAAAAAAAAGGAGAGAGAAAGAAACCGACGGCCGAGGAAACTTACGTGTGGTCAACTGCCAATGCAGCACTGAGGTTGTTGCGATGCTCCTGAAGGGTTCGGACCGCCTTCTCCACCTCTTTGGTCTCGAGTGGCCATTTTAAACGGCTGCGACTGAAGCGGTGCTGGTGCAAGTGGCCGGACTTTTTGACCAGTTTTGTGCTCAGCTCGCCAAGATCAGAGGAACATTGCTTGAGGCAGTCTAGCAGCTTTTGCGATGTCTGTAATCTGCCCTTGTGAGGGCCATTGAGAAGATCTGATGCCCCTTTGAGAATTGCGTCGAGGCTATTGAGCTCGTCCTGTAACCGTTTGATGTCGGCTCCTGCATCTTTGACACCTTTGGCGTATTTGTAGCAGAGGCTGAGGACTTGCTCAGTGATTTGAATTACCGCGATCACGCTGGCAGCGGCGTCCATGGCCCGATGATTGGACCCGAGACGCTTTGATGCTGAAAATGAATTGCAAAGTTCGGCAGTGTTGTAAGATTGTAGATTGCAGATTAAAGATTGAATACTTGAGAGAGCAGTAACGATGGTGGGGGTAGGCAAAAGTTGTAGAGAGACGGACAGGATGGCTATTTAGTTGGGAATCATTCAAAGAGGAGGAAGATCCGTCGTACGACGTGCGCTTTAAGGGCTGGAGAGCGGACACCCGACATGAACAATTATTGCGGCTGAGAATGTACGTCCAATCATTTTTCGTGCACACTTGTTAGGCAGCGACGACATCCTCCCAGAAACTGCACATTCATGCACATCCTCTGTTGAACCAATGCGGTATATTTTCCTGCATTTACTGCAAGAGGGCACAGCGTGCATAAAGTGCTGCGTGTATGCCGCCTTCCTCTTCGAAAGTGAAAAACACACCGATGTTGTTAGGTTTGTTTTCTGCCGCGGTGGCTGTCTGCACGGAGTCTCAGCAGCGGAGCAAGGCAACCTTTTATGACCACGACGCTATCCAGGGTGTAGGAGACAAAACACCTGTATCTCGTAGCATACGAAAAGTAATATTTTCTGTGCTGTCCTATGGATGTCGTTGCTTGCATACAATGTTTTGAAAAGAGCCACCGAGTGGTGCTCCACAATAACAAAGGGGACTCCCGTCTTCCGTATCCCGGATGCCACAAACGGCAAGAACCAATGAAAGGACGGGCCGGGCCTTCTTTCAACATGGGCAGTGCTTTCGAGAAGGATGACTCTCGACAAAAAAAATTGTAAACAGAAAAGTAAAGCACTAAATGAAGTTGGTTATACATTCTCACATTGTCTTTTCCAGCATAGAACCCGTTTTCAAGATCAAAGTTGTGATGCGCCACAGGTGCTGCCAAGAAATACGAAGCTGCAAATCAACAACCAATGAGACTTTGAGTCGCAGCCGCCCTGTTTTCTTTGTACGTCGTGTGTGCCCCGCAAGTAACTGCCTGTCGGGCGCTAAAAAAAAAAGGCGACGCGACGTTGACCTTGTAGGCCACAAAGTGCGTTGGTTTCCGCCGCTTGTTTGCATATTGAAAGATGACGATGGTACGGGGAGAAAAGAAACATGGCACCCTCGTCATGTTTTGTACGTTGTGTCCTTATTGTGTCTTGTGTCTTGGCTGCAGACTCGACGGGCTTGTCAACCTTGCAGGGTTGTTTGTCCGCCCCGCGCTGCGCCCCCCTTTTCGAGTGATGCCAAGAGCCAGGTGGAAAGGCTTGCCTTTGAGTTTTTGTTCTAATCGTTGGGGTCTTGTGAATATGCTTTTCTTCTTTCAGAAACCCACGTTTGTCATTCGTGCGCACCCTTCGCACGGCAAATACAACATTCGGGCTCGAAAGAAGGCATCAGCAACAGCGGAATCTCACAGTAACCCAAGACAATGTCAACGCCCGCTGCCCACAGTGCCCCGCCCACAGTCGACAACACGCTGCCATACCATGGCGAGGCAGTCGACAACAACAGCTTGCGGGTACTGAGCATCGAGCCCGGAACCAACAACGACCCCGTGGTCTGCACGCTGGTCAAGGTGCCATTCCGTGACAAGCCCAAGTTTTGCGCACTGTCATACACATGGGGCGACAGCACGCCAGACGATCCCCAAATCACCCTCAACGGGTTTCCCTTTAAAGTCCGGCCAAATCTGTACGATGCGCTCGTCTTCCTTCGACAACACAAAGACTATGACCCACCGCGGTTCTGGATCGACGCCATCTGCATCAACCAGGACGATGTTGACGAGCGGAATCGACAGGTGCGCATCATGGACCAGATCTACTTCCGGGCCAACTGCGTGATCATCTGGCTGGGGAAATCATACGCTCAAATCGAGGCTTCCGAGCCGGACAAGTTCCTGCAACAAAAGAAGATGATTGCGAAAGTGCAGGTGGACCCATACTGGGAGCGCGTCTGGATTTTGCAGGAAATGACCAAGGCATGGTCGATAAGCATTTCCTATGGATGGAGATCACTGACATGGGACGAATTCCTGTATCGTTTGCGTGGATACACAGATGACGACGAGGGCCAGGATAGAGGATCGAGAGGGCAGACGCACCCGCTGAACCTCCACGAAGCGCTGCGCGGAAAGGAACAGCGAGGCTCACACAAGCTGATTGATCTTCTCAAGAACCACATTGACGCCAAATGCTCCGACCGGCATGACAAGATCTACGGCCTCCTGGGTATGGCGACGGACAGTGTTGGTTTCCCGATCGACTATGGCAAGACCATGCACGAGTTGTGGACGGACACCATGGTCTTTTTGAACGAGAAGAAACTGGTGAGCGTCACGGACAGCTTTATCTACCTTGGTGGCCTCGTCCAGCACCTTCTCCAGATTGACGGCGGTGAACTACTACAAACGCCTGCAACAACGTCAGCCAAGCAAGCCGGATACTCATACCCTGAGAAGCTTGCTGCAAGCCATCTTATCGATGTTATGCCGGAGAAGCGCCACGTCCTGGACCGGCTGTCTCGTTCGCCCGTACTCCATCCGCGGGCGTATTATTTGCATGCCACCGTCCTTGGATCTGTGCTTCGTGTTGGCCCCACGACAGAAAGCATCGTGGGAGAAACGGACGTGCTGTCGTCGTGGAAGTCGGCAATCGGAGACCTGTACGAAGATGAAGAGCTGGACGATGCGCACTGGGAGAGCGACAATCTGATTCGGACCCTTTTGGATTACTGATGACGCAATGCTGGCCGCTTCATGCAGGAGTTTGCCATCGACTGTCTTGTTCCCGCCAGAGACGTTCCCTGTGAATGCACGAAATGCTGTCGGCATTCAAGTCGATACAACTGAACAAGCTGGGACAAACTCCTCTTCCTCGGCACCCACAAACCCGAAGCTGTACTATCTAAAGGCTTTGTCTGGCATAACTCGGAACAAGATGGGCGTCGCTGCAGGTTTGATCAAGTCCGGCGATATTATCTGCCAGATCTCGGAGCGGAACCTAATTGTTCGAGTGTTCCACGATGGCCCGTTAGCAGGAAAGGCAGCTGTTGTCGGACAGCTCTCACTACAGAGGATATTTGTGTCGTCAATTCTCATGACTACAAACCCAACTGTGGACGCATCATTGATCGCTATGCCGACATCTACATTGGTATTGAGACGCTGTTCGCCCTATCGAAGTGGAAAGGCAAAGAAGAAGATTCAAATGAGGATTATTAAGTAAATAGGTTCTATGAACAATGGTAAATTTATGTCATAGACGGCAAATAAAATCTTGTCTGATGTTATGTGGTTCCGAATGTCGACAAATTATACTTCTCACTTTGAGGAATCTCCCCACTTCCTCCGGTGATCGGTCTTCCCAGCGGGCTGGGTAGCCACTAAGTTCGTAGATCCGTAAGGCATTCCTGTGTGCCGGCGGGGTTGTTTTTGTTGCACTTTGTGGCCGGTTTATGCCGCTTGTACGCGCGCTATTTTGTTCCACATCGATTGCAATTACCTTATCTCAACGGTTCCCATTGTCAACATTCACTCAACCAAACAACTCATTCATCATGATTGAAGAAACAAGAACATACATTGCCGGGACGCCGAGCGGTGCCCTCGAACGGCGGACGGTCCCAATTGAGCTCGGCGCTCTCGAGGTGCTGGTCCGTATCACCCACTCGGGCGTCTGTGGTACCGATGCGCACGACCGCACAGCATCTTGTGGTCTCGGCCACGAAGGCGTCGGTGTCATCCACCGCATGGGCAAAGAAGTCACGGCCGTCAAGCTCGGCCAGCGCGTTGGTCTGACGTAGGTTGAGAGAAAGGAAGATTACCGGTGATGCAACATTGAGGGTCAGCACTAACATACGTGCCCTGCAGCTTCCAAACTCATGTAAGTGAAAGCGTGCCGTTCAATCAATTAAACTTTTAGCTGACACAGACAGGCCTGCGGCTCTTGCCCTGAATGTATCTCTGGCTATCGTCAGTATTGCCACAAGTCGGTCGGCCAAAAGTACGGCGCCGAGGAACATGGCACGTTCTGTGACTATGCCATTCGGCACCAGGACTTTGTGAACCCGATCCCGGACTGTCTTCCTCTAAATATGCGGCACCGCTCGTCTGTGCTGGCATCACCGTTTACGAGGCCCTCCAGGCGGCCGAGACCAAGGCAAGCGACATTCGTCGGCGTCGTCGGTCTTGGTGGTCTCGGTCATATCGCTCTGCTGTATGCCAAGGCCATGGGCTGTCATGTATCGGTATTCTCGGCGACCGAAAAGAAGCGGGAAGACGCCTTGACTCTCGGCGCTGATGACTTTTACGTTCTGAACACGACAGGCAAGGCATCCGAGCCACTGGATGTATATAACAAGGTCAACGTGCTTGCTCCTCTGTGGTGGTGCGGTCACCGACTATGGCGTGTGAGTATCCCGTTGCCATGAACCGCGATATATGAATCTAATGAATGCTAATGAACAGCCTCCTTCCACTCCTTGCACGCCGTGCTCGTGTTGTGCCGGTCATTATCCAGACCAAGGACATCACTGTGCCGTAAGTTTTGCACTCTTACCAATTTATTTTGACTTTATGCCGATGCTGAATTTTCATTAGATATATGCCCTTTATTCTACCCGGCATGAAGATTATGTAAGTTAACACATTTCACCTCTCGCTTTTATATCCGCTAACACATTTTGTAGCTTCAGCTTGGGTGCCACAAGAGAGAACGAGCAGAATGCACTCAAGTTCGCCGACCGGCACAAGATCCGGCCATGGATTCAAGAGTACCCCATGACCGTGGATGGACTGAACAGTGCCTTTGCTGGTTTGGACGATGGCAGTATGCGGTACCGCGCGGTCTTGAGCAAGGAGTTGGGTAATGAGTTCTTCAGCTTAGACTATGATGATGAATTGCCAACGGATAAAATCAATATTTTTGAAGACGCATGATCGTGAAGCAAACATTCTATGAGCATCAAAACGACCACTGCTTCATCCACTCAGTCATCCAGGCTGGCGGTATGCATTCCAACGACTTCAGTGTTGTGCTGCGTGCTTGTGCGAGATCCGTGTTGAGGACCGGCAACTGCCGTCCTTCGTTGCCCGCCTTCGTAACACTCCGGTAGAATGGCAACAAGTTCAGGCCAGGATTCTTCTCATATTCTCCAGCCGCGTCACTGTTCTCAAGTGCAGCTAGCCATTCTAACCAAGGAATGGCGTCCTTTTCAGGGTCAAGGCAAAGGCCATTGGCAACAGTGGGTATTAGTATCGCCCAGGAAACAGGGGAATGATTGACCACGTGGTAGAAGTGGACCTTGTTCTTATTGTCATTTGTACCAGCCTTGCCATCAAGATCGGCAAGCTCGCAGATGATCCTGGATGCGTGGTTGACCGGTACCCAGTCAATTCGGTCAAGGGAAGACAGTGTTGCCGGAACCTTGCCAAGATACTTTGAACTTGCGATGATCTAGAAGATGTTAGCAGGAGTTTAATGCATGGCGTGTCGAGGTACACTCACAGATGGCAACCACTCTTGGCGTTTCCAGCTTCCCAGCTGCGTGTTTGACCGGACCAGCAATTTGTCCGAGGCGGCAAATTGTGGTGTTGATACCGCTCTGTTCACTGGCCCGGGCCAGGATAAGCTCAGCAATAAGCTTAGACTGGCCATACCCGCCTTCGGCATCAGAAAAGTTGGATAACAGCTGTTCGAGAACTGGCTTGTTGGTGGACTGGGCCTGGACAACACCGACAGACGACACAAACAGAATCTCGGGATTGTTTGCACTCTCGGCAACCAAGTCGACCAGTTCCCTTACTCCACGCAGTTGAGGCTCGAATGACGACACTTGAAGATGGAAGTTGACTGGCCACTGGTTGTGAATTATGTGGGTGGCGTTGGTAAAGATGTCGTTGTACTCGTTCTCGGAAAGGCCAAGCTTTGGCTTCGACAAGTCGGAATGGAAGAATGCCACGCGGGGACTCTTCACATCTTCCAGCTCCTGTAGTGTGTTCTGAAGACCACGGTCACGAGCATCCTGCAGTTGTCTTTCCTGGGCGTTGGAAGACCGGTTGAGACAGATGACACGGCCAACGTTCTTGTCGGATAAGAGCGTGTCCAGCAGGTAAGCACCAAGAGAGCCTGTGCTACCAGTCAACACAACACAGGCTTGCCCATGTGTTTTGGTTGTCGGTTGAGCCCGTTGGGGAAGGTCGTTGGTGAATTTGTCGAGGAGGTCTTGCATGATGGCTTCGTCTGGCTTTGCATTCACCGACGTATCATTGTCTGGTCGCACCAAGTTGTCAATCGCATGAGTGAGCTTCTCAAAAGTGGGGTGAGCATAAATGAATGCAATCGTCACTGCAGGCGGTAAAACGTTCGGATCAACAGCCTTGTACTTTGCCAGTGCTGAGCGCAGGCTGGCATACACTGAAAGAACAGAGAGTGAGTCGAGGCCATGGACGAAGAGATCGTCTTCGTCATTGAGCTGGCTGTCTCGGATGTCAATTGTCTCCGAGAGAAGAGAATGAAGGCTGGCTCGAATGGTGGACAAGCTGGTCAATTCGATGCTTGGCAAGACACCATCCGGGCGAGATACGGCTAGAGCTCTCTGTGCGTAGAGTGCCTCGACCTCTTTCTCATACAGCCGAGTTGTGACACCACGTAGAACAGTGTCCTTGCCGGCTAGTGCGAAAGGCTTGTCACCAGATGCCACGATGATGTGGTCACGATGGAGCTGGCCATGTGCTGGCGCCTCGCGGTTGGCCTTGTCGACATATGGCCAGAGGCTTTCCCAGAAGATGGAGATCTCGCTTTCAGATGAGAGTGGCTGCATTAATTCCAGAATGGCAGCTACTTGGAACTGCCCGGCACCAACGATCAATGCAGCCTTGACAGCAGGGTGGCTGCCAAGACAAGTCTCCATGTCGATGGGGTTGACTTTCTCGCCGTTTGACAGCACAATAACGTCGTCAACACGACCGCGGTAGAGCCATCGTCCAGGCTTGGTTGGGTGCTTGGCGTACAAGTCCTTGGTGGCAACAGCGTCTTCGTCGGGGAATGTCTGAAGAAAGGCTTGGAACATGTCGAGCTCGGGAGACCGTGTTTGGATCAATTCGTAGAGATCGTCCGTCCGCGTGTCAAAAGTGTAGCCACCGCCGGGTGGAAGTGGTGGTAGTGCCAGTTTTCTGGCTCGGCTTGGACGACGGGAAATAGAGAGCCCTCGGTTACGCCCATGATGTTTATGATGGTCGTGGCAGCGTTGATCTTGTCACCACATACTTTGTTGAGGGAGCTGTCTGTTGTCAGTAATGAATTCTAAATGAGGACACGGTAAGTAAAAACTCACCTCCGCCGACGACAGTAAAGTTAGTCCTGGCAATCCGTGCCAGAGAAGGCGGATCTTTGGATATCTGTTCCAGCGTCGACGGCGCCAGCAGAGAACCCGTGACGTTTGCATGGTCAAACATGGCATTGACCAGGTCCAGGTTGACCGGCACGAGAGCCGGGCCCATGACAATGCTGAGCTTGTAAAAGAATGGCAGTGCAAAGCAAAATACCATGCCAGCAGACTAGAGCGGTTAGTAGGAAAGAATAAAAAACACATTAGGTAAGCCGAGGATGACATACATGAAAGTTGGGAAACGTAGAGTATCCCGTCCGCGGCTCGTCAAAGTATTGGGCGTGTGTCAAACGACCTTCAACTGCTGGCAGCAGATGTTGGGCATCCACGGTGGCAAGACTGCCGTTTGGAACACGGATGGGCTTGGGAAGGCCGGTTGATCCAGACGTATGCAGAATGACAAACGGGTCTTGGCGGGCGTCGTCAAACGTCTTGTTGTAGGGGTAAACGGGAACGTCATCGTCAGCTTTGCCTGTAGCCAACAGTTCCAGCTGGCTGGGAAGGTCGATGCTCGTCATGGGACGCATATCGATAATTTGTTGAACACGGCCCAGTCTCTCTGTTGGTAGTATCCAGCGCGTGCAAGCACATTTATCCAGGACAGCGAGATGGCCTTCGATACTGTTTCTTGGTGACAAGTACATCATCTGTAGACACATAGCTGTCAGTCTTACCATGTCTTGCAGTTTCGGTGCCTTGCGTGGTCTGTCTGGCTTTACTCACAGTGTATCCGACTTTCACGGCAGCAGATGCCAGCATGGCGTATCGAAAGTCGTCTGTTCTCAGTCAGTAACTGCATTTGAAGTCATTCACTACTTGGGGTGACGAACTCGGTCCAATGTAGCCAATGCTAGGAAATGCCTTTGACTCAGGCTTGCCAAATCCCTTCTCTATCAGCCATGCCACCCGGTTGATACCATTGGCATATTGGCGGTTGGTGATGCGATGAAATCCGTCCTCGGGGTTGTCCGTGATCGTGAAAGAGTAGACAATATGGTCCGGGTCCGTGATGGCGGCTTTGTCAATGACCTGAGGAAGTAGTCGGCGACCGTAGTCCTCGTTGTTGGCGGTTGAGGGTGTCATTTTGTTGTGCTCTCGGTTGCTTTCCAGGAAACACAATAAATTGAGGTAATGAGATGAGATAAAAGATTGTGAATTTGAATAAGTCAATCTTTAAACTGTCTGTTGTCGGGCATTTAGCTTCAGCCGCTGTGAACTGGTCCAGAGCAGTCTGTTCCACAGAGCTTACAGAAGTGTGAAGGAGCAAGAAAGGCGCCCATATTAACAGGGCGTCAGCTCCGGAGCATGTCGTGCAGTTTTTTCGACTCCCCAAAACTATGAATGGCCAGTCTCAGCCCGGTTTGCGGCCAGCCGGAATGCTGCGAGAACTGATGTAGAATAACAAAATTAAACTCTCATACACTATCCCAAAGTCATCTAAAGTCTCTCAACAGCTTCGAAGCTACCCAGTTGGCGCCTTCCCCGCCGTCCGGTGATAGGCCGGCGCGAAAATACTCCGCAGCGATCGTCCTGCGGAAGAACAGCCGGCTTCGGACGTGGGGGTTCCACACTCCTCTTGCAGTTCACAGTACGCGGCTTAAAAGCTTGAATAAAAAGCCGCAGCGGTAATATGCGGCATAGAGAATGTGAAGAGCTCATTTGTATTCTAACGGAGGGGCACGTTGAGTTTCGTCTTTTTATTCCCACGGAATTTAGGTAACTTTTTCTGAAAGTGAAAAGAAAGTGAAAATCAATGGACAAATGTATTGTCGACTTTTTCTCACGTCTTTTGATATCTTCCTTTTTCTCGTCTGTTTTTATTTTTTATCACATTTATGTATTCATATGCATTCATACTTACGAGAAGAAAAAGAAAAAAGGCAACTTATACTCTCCTTCCACTTATATCTCAACTCTCCACAAACCTGAACATGGGTTGAACAGCCCAGGAATGATAGTCCACAGCAAAGTGTATGTTATATTTATCTGTGAAAATAACTAGACAAACAATATATGCTGTCCTATTTGAAGACCATTAAGAGCAGACGGTATATCTGCTCAGTCTGAGATGGAACTAAATACATCGCGGTATGTTTCGGCAGCTGGCATGAGGCAGCACCTATATATCCTCAAATTCTCCGCCTACTGTTGTGTTGTTCACTCAATAGCTCTTGTTCAAAGCTGCTCCTCATTGTCGATCTCCTCTTCGCTGTCAACAAAATCTTCGTCGGCGTCATCATTGACGTGTTCGAACTCGTCGACATTGGCCTCCGTGGTAGTGATTGTAACCTTGACGAATTGCATCTTTTCCTCCAAAACCTCAGCCTCGGCAGCGGCGATGGCGGCGTTGAAGGCAGCAGTGCCAGCCGACATGCCAGCTGCGATGCCAGCCTCCACAGCAAAAGACTTGAGGTCCGCCAGCTCTTTGTCGGTGGGAGTACGACGGCCGAACGCAGCATAACCCTCGGTGATAGTAGCCACCACGGTCTCGGCCGCGATGGTTACCATTTCGACGACGTCCTCGACAGTGAGACCAGCACGGCCAGGAGGGCCTCGCTCGCCGCGCTCGCCGGGAGGACCACGAGCACCACGGGGGCCACGGGGGCCCTGTAGTCCAATGGACCGAGCTTGAAGATTCCCGTGATTTTGGTGATGGCACCAAACAGGCTGGACGCGACGTCTGCGGCAGCCGCGTGAGCGGCAGTAGCGTTGTCGGGAGGGCAGAATCCTCATTGTCCGAGTCATCCGAGTCGCCCTCCTCAACGCCGTCGTAGAAGAAGGCATCCAGGTCCTCGGACTCGGCGTCGATGCAGGTGGCAGACGTGTCTTGAAGATAGACAGAGATGTCAGCAAAGCACTTGGGTTGTCACCTTCAGACGAGTCATGTTTTCTTACCGGGCGTCATCATAGAGACGTCGGAGAGGTCCGTGGTGTCGGACGTCACAGAGATATTGTCCGACATTGTGAAGTAGTCGTTGAAGCTCCCTTGAAGAGTACTTGGTGTTTGAAGAGTGTTGATGATTGTAGATCGATGGTCGATGAGAATGTGGGAAATTTGAAGATGATAGGTGAAAAATAAGAGAAAAGTTTCTGGGAATCACGAACAAGACTGGGTTGTTATTGTTTCTGCCGTGAATTTTGTGGACAGGTTTCAGGTTTTTATTTTCTTCGCAGCATCCTCTATAAAAGGAAGGAACGACCGGCCCTTAGAACGTCATGGACGCGTAGTTCCTTCCTGTGTTGGACATCGTGGTCGTTCCTTCCCAAAATGGCAGTAAAACAACAATGGACACGGCAGAAATAGCCGAATGTGGGGTCGAACAATGGGTGCATTGTTTATATTGTCTTTTTAATCGGCTATATGAGGCTCTATTGTTGGACAAGATATCAGCGACCAACGACGATTACTGCTCCCTTCCTTTGCCCGAGACACCAGCACCGTCGGCGGCCAAGAAGTCAAAGTCGACGCCGTCGTTGGCCTGTGTGACACTCCTCTCATACAGTCCTCGATAGCCTCGTGTGGGTTGTCGACGCACATCGGCTGGTCCACGACTGGCCTTTTGGCCTTCAAGACGCTGCCAGCGCTCACCTATCCTCCGCTTGATTTCTTCGTCGGACACATCCAAGTGCAACCGGCGCTGCTCGACATCGCACTCAATCCAGTCACCGCTCTCGACAATGCCCAAGACACTGGCCGGCAAGGCAGCTTCTGGGGCAATGTGCAAGACAATACTGCCACCCGCCGTTCCAGACATGCGGCCATCGGACAGCCTCAGCATATCCTTGACTCCCTTGGCGGCCAGCTTACGCGGGATCGGAACAAGACCAGCTTCGGGCATACCGGGGGAGACGAAGCCGATAGGACCAATTCCCTGGAGGACAAGCACCGAGTTCTCGTCGACATCCAGGTCTGGATCGTCTATGCGGTTCGCGAGGTCCTGAGGACCGGCAAAGACGACAGCACGGCCGCGATGCTGCAGCAGGTTGCGGTACTTGCTGGCACTAGCCTTGATGACGGCACCGTCAGGGGCCAGGTTGCCGCGAAGGACGACCAGACTTGACGACGGGTACAGAGGCTTGTCAAGCGGGCGGATGATTTGGGCAGACAGGGGGAACGGCTTGAAGTTCTCGGCATCGAGAGCTTCACCCAGCGTCTGGCCCGTGATGGTGAGCGCGTCCAACTTCAGGAGTGGTCGCAGACGCTCAAACAAGGCAGGGATGCCACCAGCGTTGTGCAAGTCTGTCATATAGTTGTTGCCGCTGGGCTTCAGGTCCACAAGCAATGGTGTGTTGCGGCCAATGTCGTCGAGTTTCTGGAGAGTGACGGTGCCGTGGACGGCCGGGTGACGGTTGGCAATGGCCAACAGATGAACAATGCCGTTGGTGGAACCGCCAATGGCTTGAAGGACGGTCAGAGCATTGTGGAAGGATGCTGCAGACAGCACCTCTTGTGGTGTCCGTTTGGCGAGTGCCGCTTCCACGGCGTTCTTGCCCGTTTGCTCGGCGATGCGCAAACGTGCACTGGACACAGCAGGTGCTGTGGCGCCACCCGCAATGGAATCATGCCCAGTGCCGCTGTGATACACGCCATGGTGCTCGCCGTGCCCATGACACCACACGTTCCACCTGTCGGTGCCAGCTCCTCGTTGAGAGCCGCAATGTCTTCAATCTCCAACTCGCCACCGCGATATGCCGCCCAGTTATTCCGGCAGTCGGTGCATGCGCCAATCCTCTCGCCCTTAAAGGAGCCCGGCATCATCGGTCCTGTAATAAGAGGGAGGACAGGTTTGTTCGCCGAGATACCGCCCATGAGTTGTGCCGGTACCGTCTTGTCACATCCGCCAATGACGATACACGCATCCACGGGCTGCGCCTTGATCATTTCTTCCGTGTCCATCGCCATCAAGTTCCTCAAAAACATGCTCGTCGGCGACGAAAACGACTCGTGCACGCTGATGGTCGGAAAATCAATCGCCAGCCCACCGGCCAGCTGCACACCCCGCTTGGCAGCCTCGATGAGTTGCGGGACATTGGCGTGGCACGGGTTGAAGCCCGAAAAGGTGTTAATGATGCCAATGATGGGTCGACTCAAAGCGTCTTCACTATACCCCAGAGCCTTGATAAACACTTTTCGCAGAAACAATGCAAAGTGCGGGTCGCCATAGTTGGGAAGGCCCTGGCGCATGCCGGTGACGGGCTGGATCGGACGGTCCAAGATGTAGTCGGCATGCGGGGGGTCCGAAGACGAAGACACGGCGGCAGACGAGCCGGCGGCCTTGTCGGCGTCCTTCTGGGGTCGAGAGTCGGCCATGGCGTCGTGTGTTGTCTTACAAAAAGATGAGATGAGATAAGAGAATAAGGGGTATCGAGATGACGTTTTGTGACTTTTGTGATGTTTCCCCAGATAACGGCTCCCTGCTCTCTCACTAACACGATGGCGCTATTGGTGCCCTGAATTGCAAGTTTCACTACAGTCAACGCCGTTGTCGCTGCCAAATCCCCGCAAGCTGGTTGGCTGTTTTGGTAGCTGTGAGAGCTTCAGTGGGTTGGAGTGGACTTTAGTGGTTCAAAGCGGAGCTGCCCGCACTTTGTGCCGCACTTTGTTGCCCGCATCTTGGCAACAAGTCGGAGCTCCTCCGCACGCACGGCACTTCTTTTCGGGAGGCAATTGTCCGCAGGCCGAGGTTTACACGCACACTTTGTGAGTTTATGAGTTTTTGATTTTGAAATTAAAGTCAAATTGTATTTGATAGAACGAAGCTGTTTTCAATCTTTTGAATAAACAGGCAAAGAATTGTCTGAAATTCAACAAGCACAAACATCACTCATCCTTCACTCATATGTGCCCTTCTCATAAATGTCGTTCTCGTCACCCTTGGTCGTGGCCCGGCGTCCTTTACTTGTTCTCAGCGGACCCGAGTGAGCATCCACCAGCGGGCTCGCCCATTTGACCGATCCATCCTTGTCTTCCACTCGGAAGGTTGTCGCGCCATGCTCGTCGGATGGTAGTTGACATAGATGGTCTCCCAGTGCTTCGCGGGCATCTCGTACGCCTCGTGCATGATCGAAAACAAATGGCCATTCGTGGAGCCCTTGCCCATCACCACCGTGTTCCACCATTGCCAGGCCTCGCGTGGATGCCGCCCGTCTCGTGCGAGAACTTGTGCATGCCCTCGTAGTTGCGGAAGTACACGAGAACCATAATCTCGTTGGACGTGCTACGCTCGTTGGCCAGAAAGCCCTTGGATCCGAGATAGCCAAACTCTTCGCTGCGCTGTTCCAGCTCCTCAATCATCTTTTCGAAATATTGGCCGACTTTCTGGATGTGCGGGTGGAACGCGCCCAAGGCATGGTTGCTGCGGGCGGCGAGCTGGATGACGACGAGCGGTTCTTGGGAAGGAGAGGTGCTGCCCGGGTACTGGGCAGAGACTCTGCGGGTGATGACGTTGGCCATGTCCGGGTTGGCCTTGAAGTCGTTCCAAATCAAGACAGTGTCGACGATACGAGAGGCGAGGTAGACGAGGGCGGGCAGGATGGCCCACTGCAGTGAAAAGAAGATGAGGAGCGAAGATTGGAGGAGAGCGCCGACGGCAATCACGTCGGAAGGCTGAGGGAATCACGGAGGTACTGCAGAGAGGAGCAGTCAGTTGTTTTGTCCCAATGATCATGTGCCAGCATGTGCGAGGAGGAGACTCACATTCAATCCACGGTTGCCGGCCCAGAGTTGTGATCCTGGCCGCTCAACGGTCGGAGCCAGCATTGGTTTAAAAGCAGACATGTTGTCGCCGGGAATTGTATGTAGTGATGTTGTTTTGCAGTAAAGTTGACGAATCGTAGTATTGTAGGATGAGTTACGTCGTGAATACCGTTGATGCCGTCGGTGTCAGAGGAGATCAATGTCAGTGTGACGGTAGGTCATGCTCTTAATATGTTGAGAAACGCAGAGAATGCCGTCTTTGTTCTTGAGTCTGTTGGTTCCTCGTCTATTTGTACTGAAAAGAGATAAAATTGATGAAATAGAGCCGATGCTATTTGCGTGGCGCCCAACAAACAATCGCCGTCCATGACAAATTTCCTGGCCCTCTATTCTCCCATTCTCCGCAATTCACGACAGGGATATCTGCAACTTTCTTACTTTCATTTGTTGGGACAACGTCGGTTGGGAGAAAGCCAAGAATGGACATTACGGCCCCCGGGGGTGACCGACAATACTACGGCAGCTGGGCAGCTCCGAATTAAGTGGAATAGCGAGAGTGTGCTTGCCTGCATACACGTCACAATACGGTATGTCTGTGGTCGCTTGTTGCATCTTTGTTTGGTAAAGATCGGACAACGTTTGTTTTTGCCAGGATTCGGCGATGTCAGCACTAAATTGTCGGGGTCGGTCGTTTTGGTGTTTTTTGGCCTTGTTGGCCTTGTTGGGCCCAGAGTATGCCCAGTACGACGTACTATGCCGAACAGCCGTCTCCACCAAAGCAAGGCGCGGCCGTGAATCTCACCCTGCTGCTCCGCACTGCACTCGCATTCGCTTCTTGAACGGGAATACGCGTTACATGATGTAAAGTGCGCATTTTGATGCTCAATTTTTATGGAAGCTGCAGTATCTTGATACCAATGCTGACATGTTCTGTTTTAAGGAACAATGTCTTTCAAACGCTCGTTACTCATATTATGACATAATTTACACTTCTCACTTCTCTACATATTGATGACCGTGTCCCAGTCTGGCAAGAATTGAATGTCGGCCATGAACAGGTCCAGGGACGAGAACAGGTCCTGGTTGCTTTCCTGGACGAGACCGGCCGACGGGAGAGACGCGTCGCTTGCTGCGCCCTGCATCTGGCTGTCGACTTGTTGGGTTACACCAGCTGCTTCCGTGTTGACGACAATATTCTGCCCTCCTGTAACATCTAGCCGCGCCTGCTGTCGCATGAGTGATGCCTGGTACCGCAGACGGTGCAGATAGCTCCAGATACTGCCGTCGTCGGACGTTCCCGTCGAAGTCGTCTCCTCTTCGCCATTTCCATCGTCGTCCGACCGTCCATGCAGCCGCAGTCCGCTTGGAAACAGTTCGTCCACCAGCAACCACGCCCGCTCGGCCACATCGTCCATTGCTGCGTCCCGACTGCAGCACAAGCACCGCAGCACATATGCCAGCGCATACCACTGCGTGTACATGTTGAAGAACCAGCCATAGTGAGCAGCACCGCTGTCGTGTTTGAGGGTACGACTGCAGGCCAACGCTTCACACGCTAGAGAAAACGAAGTTGACTGCAGTGGCGATACTTCCGGCTTGTCCTCGATTCTTTTGAGCAGAATCTCCTCCCGTAGCTGCAGGACAAACTCCATCTTCTTGCAGGCGGTGGCCATGTGTGTCGTGGCGATGCGGGGCAGGTCGGTCGGCAATCCTGCATCGGGTTCCACCCCAAAGCGGCTGCGCATGTACCGTTTGGCATTGCGGATGCTCTGGTGGCGGGCACGGATGCGGTGCAAGGCTTCGGGAATGTCAAAGGGCTGGTCGGGCAAGCCGCTCTTGGGCCAGTCGGTGGCGGTTGGCGGTGCGCCGGACTGTCTTTCCAAAGTCTCCATGAGCGGGTGCATGCGTCGACAGGCTTCTGTTTGTAGTAGAGAAAAGGACATGTCGGTCCATCCCGCCGAGGACTCTGGCAGTTCCGTCATTTCAGGGTAGAGTTGGGCGTCGTTGACGTTGAGGGGCAGTCGGAGTTCCCAGTTGGTGACGGCAATGGTTGGCTGCAGGCCCTGGTCTTCCGGGGCACGGGAGTCGAGTATGCACAGGTGCCACCATAATCGTAACCGCATCTCCGTCTCAAAGGGGCTCAGCTTGAGATGGCTGCCGTCGCGGTGAAGACCCATTGATTGGGCAAGCCGGATGGCAAGACCATTCAATATCCATACACTGCGTCCTACTTCGTGTGCTCGAAGGCATGTCTACGATGTCAGCTTCGGGTCTTCGAGAGTAAGAACATAGGTTGTACTCACAACGTAGATGGCCAATGCTTGGATGCATTGTATGTCGGGCTGGTTGATGAGGTGTCTGACAGTGAGCAGTTGGTCAAGTGCCGTTTTAAATCGTGATATGAGGATGGCCTGTTCCTCGGGTGGTACTAATGTATCCTCTTCCTCCCACATGGATGTGATGGCGGCATAGTAGATGGCAAATGTGAGAGCGAGTGTTGACAGTGAAGCCGAACCAGGGTTGAGTATAGTTTGAACAACGACGGATTGTAGTGAAGGAATGTGTAAGATCTTCAGTACAGGGTCGACACGTTCAACATAGACACTCCATAGCTGTAAGGCACATTGTGTATTTGGGTATAGGGCAAGCAGGTCGACGTCGTTATCAACTCTTGGATTATTGTCAGATTGTTGAATGTCGTTGTTTGTTGATCTCGGGGTGAGCTTTTGCTTGTATTGGAGATAAGAGGATGGTGTATTGGAAGACGAGCCTGATGTTTTCTGAAAGCAACGTTAGTGGATGTTTATGGGAGAAGGATGATGTTTCACTTACATTTATATTGCTGCTCTCTGGCGTGTTTCCAGTACCTGGTGTTCCGACAAATGGCATTGACGACCGCTCATCATGTTCATCATTCAATAGTATTTCCCATGTTGTCGATGGCCCTTGTTGACTTTGTTGACTCTGCTGTGTCTGTTCTGTCTGTGGTGACGATGCATTGCATGGAGTAGGGTCGACATGTATTTGTCTCTCTTTTTCTTTGGCCGCTCGAGACGGAAGAGGTACCACAAATGAACCCAGTCCTTCGGATCTTTCGACCAGCCGCGTCAACAACGACTCGACTCTTTCCAATCGGTTGGATATGCTTTGTAGTGTGGGCCCCTTCTTCACAGGCAGACTGCCCTCGGCATCGGGCGCTGGCTTCGTTGGGTACACACAGGCCACCCCGTGCTTTTCGCAGTTCGTGCACGGCACACCACGGTCACACCGCACTTTCCGCTGGTAGCAGGCAGTGCACGATCGTGAAGCGAGTTTTCCGGCACTCACAAGCTTGTAGGGCGACGTGACGGCGGGGTGTCGTTCTTTTTCGGTCGGTTCTTTGCCCATGTTGGAAAGCCGTCTCGGCTGATTAGAAATGTCGTGCACAAACGGTCTTGTCTCAAGGATTGTGTGACAAACAGAATGAGAGAAGTCGTTCGGGGCCGAATGGACCTGGATAGGAGTTGATAGAGGTTGTTGAAGGGGATACTCATAAGCACTCACAAGCCGTCGGGGATTTCGGCGCCGGGCCAGCCGAAAGGAGCTACGACGAGAGTACGTCGTATGAGTGGTTGATTGGACGTTAAAGATGGATAAGTGGGGCTTAACAAACTGACTCTCATAAACGCCCCCACTTTCACCATTATGTCATCTCCGCGTGTAAGACGGGCCACTCGGCGCCGTGCAGGGCCGCAACTTGGCCGACTTTGGGAAAGGCAGAAGGCAGCACCGGAATCTCCAAGAAAGCGGCTTTTAGGCCGAGATTGTATAGGATGATTAGTATTTGGTGTTTATTTTTGAAATTGGTATATATCCAACGAATGGATGCACAGGCTGCCAATATGCCTTGTCACCATCGTCACACCAAATAAAAAACGACTTCAATCAATTCACTCATCAAATAAGAGAAATATTCAATCAAAAAAAATCATAGAACAACAGTACAACACATTTACGATATTCACTTTGCCAAAACATATTCATTGAGCACATCACCACCAACCAACGTCGCCCGGCTCCTTTACACAATGTCAGACACAACAACGGCCGAAAAGGCCATCGACCAGCACAACACGAGCTCCGAGTCAGGTTCTGCCGTCGATGTCGAACAGAGCATTCCTGTTCCTGTTCCACAGGAGGTAGTCGAGCTGCCAAAACCTACCGTTCCCAAGGGCACAAAGACACAATTCAGCAGGTGGTCCAAGGTCTACTACACGGCCATCCCTTGCTTCCTGTCCTACCTCATGTATGTCAATCCTCGAGCTCTACTCTATTTGCATCTACTGACTCTGATCCAGCACATTCTCATCTTCCGTTGTCGCCCCTGCCACGACAGTATTTATGACCGAGTTCAACATCAGCCGCACTGTCGCTCTACTAAGCGGCACCGTTACTTGTTGGGCCTCGCCTTTGGCCCCATGTTTTTGGCACCACTCTCTGAACTCATTGGCCGTCGCTGGCTGTATGTCTCGAGCTCGACCAGCATTATTGTCTTTGCCTGTGCCGCCGGTGCTTCCCACTCCTTTGCCGGCTTCTTAGTGTGCCGTTTTCTTTGTGGTTTCTTTGGGTCTTGTGGCATTGCCATTGGTGCGGGCACCATCTTTGACGTCTGGGGCAACGACAGCGCCGAGGCCCGCGGTCTGGCCAGCCTGTTGTTTGTCTATGGGCCGTTCATGGGTCCCTCCATGGGTCCCCTCGCTGGCGCCTACATTATGAATGAGTACGGTAACAACTGGCGCTGGACGCAGTGGCTGATTGCCATCATTGGCGCACCCATCTGGGTCATGATCCTGTTCATGAAGGAGACGTCGACGGTCCGTGTGGCCCACAGTGCCAACAAGAACGGCCGCTTTGGTGTTGTCGGCCAGGCCGTGTCACTCCTCACAGCAGCCGTCGTGCGCTCAACCACCATGCTCACCACCGAGGCCATTGCCTTTTCCATCACGCTCTACACCGGCTACGCCTACGCTGTTGTCTTTAGCTTCTTCGCCAGCGGCTCCTATGTGTTTCTGGTCGACTACGACTTTAATACCCGCCAGGTCGGCCTTGTCTTTTTGGGTGTGTTTATCGGCTACGTCCTGGCCGCCGTCCTCCACATCATCATCCTCCGGACCCTCTACGCCAAAGCCGCCAAAGCAGCACCCAATGGCCGTCCTGCCCCGAGTACCGTCTCTACTCCGCCATGGCCGGCAGCATCTTCTTGCCCATCGGTCTGTTTTGGTACGCCTGGGCCGCCAAACCGGGCGGCAACTGGGCCGTCGCTGCCGCCAGCGGCATTCCCTTTGGCATTGGCGCCTTTGTTTTTAGCCTCCATTACCTACCTTGTCGAAGCCTACGGTGCCGCCGCTTCGGCCTCGGCTCTCGCCGCCAACGGCTCCATCCGCTACCTTTTGGGTGCCATCTTCCCTCTCTTTACCATCCAAATGTACGAGAAGCTCGGTATCCACTGGGCCGGCAGTGTCTTTGCCTTTTTGTCGCTGGCTCTGCTTCCCATCCGTGGATTTTGTTCAAATACGGCCACAAGCTGCGCCAAAACAGCCGCTTTGCACCCACTCCGCCGGTATCTCCACCAACCAACTAATTTGAACGGCATATCAATCATGTCCACTATCACATCAACCTTCTCTGTAAAATTCGTCTATTCCTTTAGATTTCCTTTGTTCTCAGTATCTTCATGGTTAATATTTTATTCGTGTCATTCCTTTTTCTCCATTTCTTTTTATTTTTATAGACTTTGCTTTTTAGTTTGCATTTTCATTTCGTGACATAGATTTTTTGTTATTAGATACATCATAAAGTTTTGTTATTTTTCATTTAACTATTATTAGGATCTGGAAATAAATAATTTGAGATAAATTAATCCGATTTTAATTGACCGACTTATGACAATATACTTTAGAAACAAATAAAACAAAAACAGGACTATATTTTCGTTATAATACTAAAAAAAGCGTCCTTTTCAAAATAATTGCCATCGCTTTCAAAGCTCGTTAAATCCTCCTTCCTCACGACAACTGCCATCTCAGTGTCGTATTCTCATCACGTGGTCGTTTTTATTGAGTAAACAAAAAAGCTCTCGACAGGGATTGTGCAGTCAGACGATAGTTTTCCGCTTATATAATCGGGTGGGTCCCGGCAAAGGAGTAGCGTGATCGCATACGAGTGCAACTCCGCACGGAGATTTTGATATCTGGGGTCGTCCTCTTTTTCTTCTCCACGTTCTGGGCTGCGTCCACGCTTTGTTTCTCAATGACAACCACCGGAAAGATGTCGTCTCATGTGGACAATTCACAGCGACCACAGGAACCACTTCGAAATAGCGACAGTCGCTTCCCCTGCAACCTCTGCGGCCGCAGCTTCAAGCGGCTCGAGCATCTCGGCCGTCATAGGCAGAGCCACCAGGATGTGAAGCGGTTTGTCTGTCCGGTATGCTTCAAACGGTTTGCCAGAAGGTAATTTTGTCTTTTTCCGCACTTTCTCTTTCTAGTCCGGACATTCATTGACCACCCTCCAGCGACATTCTGTTACGGCACCGCCTAATCCACCTCGCCGCGCCGGCGACACCGGATCGACTTCACAAGGGAGTAACGGGCAACAGCCCTCGACACAGCATTCTGAAGCGTCCGGAAGGGGATCTGCACGGCGAAAGAGAGCCTGTCAAGCCTGTGCCAAGGCTCATGAGAGCTGCTCCAAGGGTGAGCCGTGCTACCGCTGTCTGATGCGGTCGATGCAGTGTGTCTATGACACGTCTACAAACAGCAACAGTCGAAAGAAGGACAACAAATCTCCACCACAAGACGCTTCGGAGCAAGATACACCCGTCCCGGATGCAAATGAAGTGGCCATGGACACCATACATGCATCAAACGGCGCATCTACAGACGAGCCTGCAAACGACGTGGTTGCACCGAACGGCAACATGAATCTGCTCTACTCCGAGATGACGCCGGGTATGGCACAGGGTGGAGACGTACCGACAAATACGACAAACTCTGCCGTCCCCGGTGAACAACAAATGTTTGACGACAACACGAACCAAGCCGTCTCTATGCTCTTGGATATGCAGCAGACACCCGATGGTACGCAGATGATGGCCACGCAGCATCCTGTTTATAACACATGGAATCCCAGGGTCTACATACAGACGGTCCGGCGTTCAGTTTCCCAATGAACTGGCTGCCGATCAATCTTAACAACGACTTGGACTACGACTCCATCTTGGGCCAGAAGTCTCAGCCTCATGTCGAACGACCTCGACCCTCCCTTCCAACAGATGCCTGCCGTCACGCTTCCTCCCAATCTTGATCTCGGCAACGCCATGCCACTCGCCATGGACGGCAGCGGTATGAATGGACTGAGCAACAACCCGTTTGTCACATCACCGAGAACCGGTCGTCAGAACACTCGTCGCCTGCATCGCAAAGCGTAAGGAATGCGCCGCAGTCTGCCTCGCCCAGACGACTTGCACGGGGCCATCTGTACGCCAACGGTGCCAACGGAGCGCGGGTGCCTTGCACGGTCCGCGATCGGAGAGACTATGTCCAAATTGCCGGGACGAAGCCTCTGTCACCCATCAACGCCAACGGCTTCTTGTCTGACTCCACTTCAAGCGGAGCATTCAGCAGGCTGCCATCCCTCAACCACATCTCGGTGGCACACCTGTTTCCGACCGACGCCGGAGCCAACATGCGCATATCGCAGTCGACTTACCAACAAATCCAGCAGGGCATCCAGCAGACCTACATGGCTGCAGGTCAAGCAACCCGCTTTGACGACAACGTCATTCCGTCGTTGGACCATCTCAACTTCTTTGTCAAGTTGTACTTTCAAAAGTTCAACCCGATTGTTCCCATCCTGCACGAGCATCATGCGACCACGCTCAATGAGTCTTGGCTGCTGCATTGGCTGTCTCTGCCATTGGGGCACAGTATACCTTTACGGAAGACTTTACTGGCCTAGCTGGCGTCCTGCACGATATTCTGCACCGGGCTCTGCGATAGAACTTGAGGACAACAACGGCATCACCAGCCTTGCTTTGACACAGGCTCTGTTTTTGTCACAGATTGGCCTGTTGTATCATGGCTCATCGCACCTATTCCGACGAGCCAAGGCAAATCATGGCATGCTTGTGGATATGTTGCGTTCTGGCATGCTCCTGGAACCGACGGCTGGCCAACAACAGATGCGGGAGACTGTCATATCTTCTTTGGATCCCGTCTTTATCGAACAGCAATGGAGCCGATGGATACACGACGAGGCCAGACTGAGGCTTGGATATGCCATATGGGTGAGTATTTTCTGTTGCCACGCTATGAGTTTTTATTATCTGCTAACGACTTATAGCTCCTCGACTGTATGATGGTCTTCCAAATGGGCCATCGTGCACTCTTGTCCCTTTCCGATGCAAAACCCGTCTGCCGCATGATGGTCTGTGGGCCGCGTCTACTGCAGAAAAGTGGCACATTATGATGAGACAAAACCAGCGTAAGTACACCCTCTTCTTTTACTACTTGTCCTTATTACCCTAACACATTTGCAGCCAACCCCAACCTCCCAACCGCGACTCAACAGCTCTTTGTCGAAAAATTTATCAAACCCGACCTCGGCGAGTTTAGTAGGATCATTCTTTTGCATGGCGTCTACCAGGAGATCTGGCAGGTCAAGCGCTACTTTGACCGACCTCTCTCCAACTGGATGGTCTCCGCACCCGAAGACCCGCCATCCCGCCACGGGGCATCCTCGACGTCCTCAACCATGGACACGGCCTCCGACCGACATCTGGCGACCACTTCGGAGGGCCCGACCTACTCGAGCTGGCGAAACGCGGCATGCGACTGTGTCGATGTTCTCCATTGGGCCGCCAACGGCATGATTGCCCAGCTGTCGGGCAGTGAACACTCCACCGTCTTTCACCTGCACTTTTCTCGGGTTGTGCTGTTGACGCCATTCGAGCATATCCAGACACTGGCTCGCTACTTGGCATCCATTGGCGACCCGAAATACAAATCTGACCAGGGACAACTGCCAACGCGCAGTCAGGGTCTGGCGGCCGAGCGTGCCACTATCGAATGGCACAACAGGATGAGGTAGGTCCCCCGTGCAAACACTCCGTTATATGTGAACGACGTTAACAATCCCAGCACAAAGCGAGACTTGCCGTGCTGCACTGCGGCTGCTTCTTCTGGCACATTCGGCGGTACAGCACCATGGCGTTTTACGAACCTGTCGCCGTCTTCATGGCCACTCTTTCGATTTGGGCCTACAGCTCGTATGCATCCCAGTCGCAGGCAAACAATGCGAATCGACGGCCTGAGAGCCCGGGTCCTGGTCCCAGCAGTGGAGAAAGAGAACGAGGCACGAATGGTAGCGGTACAGTTTCAGAAGACACGTCTCCCTCTTCGAGACTCGAAAACGAGTCTACTGCAGGTGACCCGGGTCACTTACTTCCCGACGTCATGGACGAAAGTTTTCCGTCCTTTGTGCATCTGGACCGGCCCAACGATGATGAGATGGTCCAGTTATTTGTTCGGAGTGGACGGCCGTCGGTCATGCGAGCATACATCAGCGGCATCGGCGATATCTGTTCACCCAAAGCGCCCGTCCGAATTCTCAAGGAGGGTATCAAGATATTGACAAATGTGTCTATGGCGTGGGGCAGGACGGACAGATACATCATGGTGCTGGCAGCAATGGAAGCCGCACTGGCTAAGCTGGCTGAAGAGTAGATAGTGGAGCAGTAGAAAAGATGTGAGAATATGACTGTAGCAAAGGAGACACGCATACCGCACAATTGTTCAAGCCGAGTTTAGATGGAGGAAGAGATGACGATGGTTACGTATGACCTTTTCAAAAAAGGAAAGAGCACCAACATTGGATTCATTTACAAAATATCAATTTACTTTGTTCAAAACATGACCTTTTTCACAAGACTGATTTTCAGAGATATGATGTTCATAGCAAAACATTTCTTGGGTATTCGATTAACATGTGTAAAAATCAACTTGAAGAGACCAGAAAGCAAAGTGGTATTTGGTGTGGAACTAAGAGCTACAGAGGATAAAGGAGACGCTTGAAAGTATTAATAATCACATTCTGGTATTATGTGTTGGAGGGCCAGTCGATAAAGAGAGATGCACCGCATCGCATTTAGGCAACCTCGTCGACATGCTCGACGGCACCCGCCTTCTCGCTAACCTCCGACTGGTGGGCAAACTCATCCACCTTGGTGTACTTGAACTTGCGAGCCGAGATCTTGTTCTCAAACAAAACGTCAATCTCGCCAAAGGTACGGTCCTTGGTCTCAGGGAGACGGAACCAACACCAGATCAGACACAACAAGTTGGTGCCGGCGTAGAACAGGCCGGACTTGGCACCCCAGTTCCAGGCTGTAGCACGTTAGTAAATGAATTGAACTTAGTAGTAGAGACGGCGTGGACCTACACAAAGCAGAAAGCATGCGGGGCGTGACGGAGTTGTTGAAGATGCCCGTCAGGTTGTAGACGAAGCGGCCAATGACAATGGTCTTGTAGCGAAGACGGCCGGACGGTGTCTCGGAGACAATGGGGTAGCAGACGGGGCCAATGGTGATCATGTTGACGAGCGTCGAGATGACAAGGAGAATACCAACGGCGATGTTGGCCTTGGGGTTCGTCGAGAAGCCGAGACCGCCAATGGCCAAGAGAATCACGAACATGATGAGGAGACCGCTCATGTAAATGGTGGCACGGCCATAGTGGGGGAAGAGAAACCAGCAAATAATGCCGCCGACAATGTAGCAGGCAGACAGGGAGATGTTAAGGTCGAACGCTTGCAGCTCAGAGAAACCGGCCGCCTCCAGGAACTCGACCGAGTATCCGAGAATAGCATTGCCACACAGGATCTGGGCAGCCCAGACGACACAGTTGATCTCGGTACGGCGGAGGTTGGTGCCACGGAAGCAGTCCAAGAAGGTCGCGCCCTCGGTCTCGGCATCTTCGAGGCGCACGGTGTGGTTGATCAGAGCCAGGGCAGCCTCGACCTCCAAGTCGCGGTCAGGGGTATCTTCACGAAGACGCTTAAGGTTCTTACGCGCCTCGTCCTCTTTGCCACGACGGACCGAATTCCAGGGCGACTCGGGCGCGAAGAAGGTGCCGATGATAATGGGAAGAGGCCATACCCACTGGATCACAAAGGGCAGACGCCAGCCCCAGTCGCCGTTGATGCCGGCCACGGCACGGACGACACCCGACGACAGCAGGATACCGGCACCCCAGCACATGCAGACGTAGCCAGTGACATAAGGGCGGACAATGGGAGGGACAACCTCGCAGGCATAGGCAGTCGACAGAGTCTGGAAAACACCCCAGCCGATACCGCACATGGCCTCACCAAAAGCGAGAACAGGGAGTGAGGGAGCAAAGACGGGGATGAAAATGGCAGCGAGTAGCCAGGCCATAAAGGCCATCATGGTGGGCCGGTTACCAAACCTGTCCTGGGCCCAGGCGTTGATCAGCAGACCGGCCAGCTGGCCGACCATGGACGAGTTGCTGAGGCCGGACTGCCAAGGCGCCGTGATGAGCTTGTCACCCGTGGCAGGATCGACGGTGCCGAATCGCTCGCGGAACTGTGTCTGGCCATAGAACGAGGTGATCTGGGGTAGTCGACGTTAGTCAAAATGAATGTTGAGGAGGTGTACACTGGAGAAGGACATACAATGACAAGATCATAGCCTTCCATAATCAAACTGGTGGACAGAAAAAAAGCCCAGAAACAGGCCTTCTTGTACTTCTTGACGGCCTCGCGCAGCGTCAGCTTGGCATCCGCCTCGTAGCTGTCGCGGGCATGCTGGATCAGCTCAATCGTCTGCGGGTCGTCGAGGTTGAAGGCCGCGAGCTCGGTCTCGGTGGGAATGACTTTGTTGGAAGCCATGATGAAGGATGTCGATCTCCCAAGGATTGGGATGGGTGTGCGGGAAATGATTGATAAAACAAAGAAGAAAAACAGAAAAACAAAAGTCTACCGGCACATCACGAAGAGCGGCATCTCTCGATATAAATAACTTCAAACAGAGTACTCCTCCTGCTGCTCTTGCTCATCGCATGTTCACTTTCCCTGACCGTTCCTTTCTCTCTCCACACGTGGCGGCGCGTCGTTTTCTCCAGATCGTCCAGTCAAAGTCGTGGAACCAGGTGGTTTGGGGTGGTTTACCCCGGACCCCCTTGTGCGAAAAGCACAAAAAATGGGTCGGGACGCCGTGAATCCCACGCGACGCCATGAAATTCCCCGGTGGGATACAGCCTTTCCCCGCATGGGCTCGCATGGAGTGATTCCCACCGTATCCCACCGGACTTTTTGATTTTTTCTACACCATCAGACACCATGTTGACTGCCACCATAAATTCCCCCAATTAAATGCTGCACGTCCCCCGCTTCCCCGCAAAGAGACTGCGACTTTGGGGCGACTTTGGGACGTGGAGATCCGGGGACTGCCTTCTCCCACCGGAAATCAAAAGAAAGCAAGCAATGCCGAGTTCTTGGCCGTATTGGCGGCGACGGCAAATAATATTGACATGATAAGACTACTTCGAGTGGAAAGAATATGCGGAGAGGTGGGATGGCGAAAGAGGGGAAGCTAATGTCTCACGGAAGCTTTAGCAGCTGACGACAAAAACGACACGGACGACAAATCGAGACATGGGACGGCCTTGGAGCTTCTCCCACCGGGACTCGGCAGCTGCATCCCCTCCCGTACGTTGTATTCGACTTTTCCTACTCCGTACACTTCTTGGTTGGTCTTTAACAGAAGCTGATTTCCTAACTCGGGTTCTTGGTATTTACTTGGACATGGCCTGACACGGCACGGCTTTCCACGATCGCGTCTTGCTAGGACCCTGTCGTTTCCCCTCACTGTCGATTTTTTTTTGTTCAGATTGTGTCTTCGACTTGTCTGACTTGACATCTTTGATTTTTTTCCTGTTTACCTTTATCTAATTTCCCTCCTGTTCTTACCTTTCTTTCACTGCTTTCTTTTGTGCCATCCCCATCATGGCCTACCCGCAGAACAGGTTCCGGCACACGGAGTTCCACGGCCCGTCCCTGCTGCAGACGCGCCGCGAGACCGTCGCAAGGGTGACGCTCCAGACACAGCTGGACATGCTCAAGCGCACGGGCCGGTTCGACTGCTTCAAGCTCCAATGGCACCCGGTGTACGATGACAAGTCGCAGTGGCCGGTCCCCAAGCATTTGTTCTGGGACAGTGATGTTGCCAAATGGATTGAGGCGGCCTGCTACTGTTTGGCCGACAAGGAAACCTACGATCCGGAAATCGACAAGGCTGTCCGTGATCTGGTCGAGATGATCCGTGGCGCACAAGGAAGCGACGGCTATCTTAATTTGCACTACACCGTGGTTGAGCCACATAAGCGGTGGTCCAACCTGCGGGATATGCATGAGCTGTAAGTCAGCCTGGCCTGGAGATATTTTGTTTGTCTGTGTTTGTTTGTTCGTTTACTAACGCTGGCCAGATACAACGCAGGGCACTTGATTGAAGCCGCTTTGGCGCACCGCAACTACTACCACAACGACCTGTTGATTGAGCCCATTGAAAAATACGTCAGCCTCATCTACGACACTTTCGGTCCCGAAGAGAACAAGCGGCATGGGTACCCTGGCCACCCCGAAATCGAGCTGGCTCTTTTCCGTCTGTTCGAAGCGACGGGCAACAAGAAGGCCTACGATTTGGCCAACTACTTTGTCGAAGAACGAGGCAGCCCGACCGGCCAGAGTGGTCGGCACTACTACGATGTCGAGTCGGAGGAGCGCGGTGACAGTCCTTGGCTGCGGCCAGACCCGTATCCCATGGCCCGCTCTTTCTGGTACTGCCAGGCCCACGAGCCGATCCTGCAACAGAAGACCATCGAGGGCCACTCTGTCCGTGCCGTCTACCTGTTGACAGCCGTCACGGACATTGCCGTCCAAGACCGGCTGGGCCTGCAAAAGAACGACAAGGCGGCTGCATGGCTAGAGGCTGCCAACCGTCTGTGGAACAACATGGTCGACAGGAAGATGTACCTGACCGGCGGTATCGGTGCTATCCCCGAGTGGGAGGGCTTTGGCCGGGACTACTTTTTGCCCCAGGGCTCGGATGATGGCGGTGCTTACGCCGAAACATGTGCATCCATTGGTGCCATGATGTTTGCCGAGCGGCTGTTGCACTTGGATCTGGACAGCCGGTACGCCGATGTCATGGAGCTGTCGCTGTACAATGTCGTGATGACGGCCATGGACATTGCCGGCAAGGCATTCACGTACGACAACCAGCTGGCCAGCTCCGACGCCAAAACGAGTCGACGCGAAGAGTGGTTCGAGTGCTCGTGCTGCCCGCCCAATGTCAGTCGGTTGTATGGTAGTCTCGGTGGCTATCTCTGGCACTTTGGTGACGATGGCAATGGTGAAGCATATGTCAACGTCCACCTCTATACGACTGCCAAACTGTCCTTTGATGTGGATGGAGATTCCATTACTCTGGAACAGACGTCCGACTGGCCGCTCGATGGTAAAGTTCAGTTCAAGCTGGAGAACCCCAAGGCCAAGAAGACGACAGTCCGGCTACGGATTCCGGGCTGGGCAGCTGGTCAATATACGGTAAGTGACAAGACAACGTTTCTGCCCTCTTTTATGCAATTATATCACTAACATAAATAGCTCGATCCTGCACTCCCAGATGCGTCCATCGAAAAGGGTTATCTGGTCCTACCACCATCCTACCTTAAAGCCAACTCCACCTTCACACTCGAGATCCTCAACTTCAAGCCTCGCTTCCTTTCGCCGCACCCATACACCAATCAACGGACACTCACTTTGGCACGCGGTCCCATTATCTACTGTGTTGAGGATGCCGACAACGAGTGGAGACGAACCACTTTAAGGATGTGATTATTGCATCAAATGTTGAGGTCAAGGAAGAGGAGCGTGTGGCCAACGAAGCAACGGGAGAGAAGTACATTGCGCTGCATACAACTGGATGGTCCCGGTCTGTCTCCGAATGGGAGTCCAAACCGGCAGGCAGCGCGCCTGGTATCGTGGAAGAAGCAGGGGAAGAATCGGCGCAAGGCATTGAGCGTCCCTTGGTTTTCATCCCATACTACTATCGGGCCAACAGAGGCGGCCGCGGTCACATGAGAGTGGGTCTGAATGCGGCGTAAGTGTGCATAGATATTTTCAGTTCACGAATAGACATACACAGTGTAGAGTTTCAATATTGATTAGAACAACGAATAAAAGTAGGTATCAATTTGTGGGCATGGATAAAGTCTAGTGTGACACGGCACACATCTACTGAGCAACCACCTCTTCGGTCTCGGCTTCCTCTTGTACGGGCAGGTTCTTGCCCTGTGGCCACTTCTTGACACAGAACGCAATGACCACTGTCAGAATAATCTCAATGGCAAAGAACATGGCTGCAATGGGGTAGCCAATCTTGAAGTGTGGTGCCTGGCCGGTGTTGTAGACCAGCAGCGGGACCCAGGCCTGGAAAGTAAAGGAGATAGCCTCGACGCAGCCAATGACAAGAGCACGCTCTTCGGCGCTGTGGGCCAAGATCTCGTTGATCCAGGTGATGATGAGGGCACCAGCACCCGTCTCCAAAAAGGTAAGCATCCAGCCAACAAACATGGCCGGGATGTTCTGGGAGGGCCAGACACTCAGAATGATACAACCAATCAAGGCAACAAAGCCAGCAAAAATAATGACGGGCCAGCGCATACCAAGAGCATCACTCGTCCAGGCATAGCAGAGTGTAAAGACAATCTGCAGACCGTAACCAATGGACGGCAGGATATTGACCTCGGCGACGGACCAGCGGTGCGTGCTAGTGAGCCAGACATTGAAGTAGGAGTAGATGCGGATACCCAGGACGTGGGCAATGAACGTGGCACTAAACAAGTGGATGGGCCACGAGAGCATGACACGCTTGACAACAGGCCAAGTAATGCGCGTGCGGGCGGGCTTGCGGCCGACAGCGGCCATGCGGTCAATGGCCATCTGCTTCTCGTGGGGCTTGAGCCAGCGGGAGCGTGCCGTCGTGGGCGCGTCGGGGATGGCAAAGAAGCCGTACAGAGCAATGGGGATGCCGATAATACCATCAAAGATGAACAGCCAGCGCCATGCCGCCAGACCACCGGTACCATCCATGCCCTTGTACAGAGCCGCCTGGAGGTAACCCGAGAAGAGCTGGGCGGCCGACGACGACGCCTGGAAGATGCAGGCACGCTTGCCCAATTCATAGGGCGTGTACCAGTTGCCCAGCAGAGTCATGATGCCAGGGTAAGCCGACGCCTCCAGCAAACCAGAGAAGAAGCGCAGAGCGTACATTGTCTCAATGTTCTTGGCACCAGCCATGGCCATCACTAGAAAACCCCACAGGAGCTCGAGCGACGGCAGCCAGATCGAGGGCCGCACATAGGTCAGGGCAATCTGCGAGGGCACCTGGCCGATAATGTAACCAATTGTCCAGTACGTCGTCAAAAAGTTGAGGTCGTTGCCAACCATGTTGAGATCGCCCTTCATGCCCGACACGTAGGCATTGCTGACGTTGGTCTGGTCGAGGTACTTGACAAAGTAGGCGATGCAAGCGTAACTGAGGATCCACCAGTCGATCTTGGCGATAAAGGCGCGCTCTTCGGGGGTCTTGTCGAGGGTATCCCACAAAACGCGCAGCACGCGCTTGGAGAAGGGGAGCTTGCGGTTGTCGACAGAGACTGTGTTGGCGACGGAGTTGTTGCCGGCCTCGGCCTCGCCGTCGGACACGGCAACATCCTTGACGTCGGCGACAGGCTGCTTGCCCGCCACGCTGTCGATTGTGGACATTGTTGGGTGGGGGTGGGAGGGTGTGTCGAGTGTAGGTAAAAAGAAGCCGACTTGACAAAAGACAAGATGGATGACGGACGCCAACAACAAATATTTTTGGTCTTTTGTTTGTTTTATTTCACCTCGCAGATGATCGTCGTTCCTTATCTACTTCTTGGACCTATCTCGCCTGCATGATGCAATCCGTGATGCGAGCACGTTATCTTCGAGGCGCTGTCGGTGGTATCTGTCATTCGGGACAGGATGCGAATCCAAGGGGACGAGATGGATGCCAGTGTGGTCGAAGATTGCCTGCCACCCAGAGTCCTCCAAGGCTAAACGGGCGATTTTGGGAACATGCGCGACGGAGGGTTCCACCGGCCTACGGGTCGCGCCCGACCATAATTGCCTGTTTGGGACATGGTGTAAGCCGGACCTGCCACGCTAACCGCTGCGGGCGGGGCCGACTGTCAAAAAAAAGGGAAGGAAAGCAAGTTTGGCAGGCACGACTGCGACAAAGAGTCAAGGAGTGAAAGAAAAAGGGAAAGAGCGTGCAGAGATCGAATGGCGTCTTTTGGCACTTTTCCACTTTCCACATGGCCTCCTTCTCCATTATCCCCTCAAGGCTCCATCAACGCGTGGCAATTTGGGCTGATGCAAGCTGGAGAGTGGATGAGCTTGCTCTGTTCGCTACCGCTCCTACGGGAAGATGTGCGTGAGGCCCGTCGAGACGCCTTGGCAAGATTCAGGGATGAACTCTTTTTTGTGTAATTTTTGCTTGATATTCATATTCGTATCGTCATATTACGTGCTTGCCTGAAGTGTGCTTCTACTACCTACTACACCCAGATCTTCTCAAGATACCGCAGCCAATTCTCGCCCAGCACCTTGCGCATCTTCTCCTCGCTCCAGCCCGCACGGCCCATCGCCGCCGCCAGCTCTTCACGCTCAGCCAGCGGACCCAGAGGCTTCACCACCTTCTGGCTGCCCCAAGGCGTCAGCTGACGCGCGTAGCCCTTGTCCTTGTTGCACCAGGCCATGAACTCGCTCGGCCGGCCGTGGCCCTCGCTGGCATCACTGCCCACACCGACCAGGTCTTCGCCAATGAGACCAATGACATAGTCCAGAGCCGTAACGTAGTCGTCAATTGTGCTGTCGTTGCCCTTCTCCATGTGCGGGCCAAACTGGGAGAGACCGACAAAGCCGCCCTTGCTGCCCAGCAGCTTGATGATCTCGTCCGTCTTGTTGCGCGGGTGGTCCTTGAGGCCACCGGGCAGAATGTGCGAGAAACACGGCGGCTTGCCCTCGGGGCATACTCGATCGTGTCGCGTGTCGTCTGCGGGCCAACATGCGACAGGTCCACAACCATGCCGAGCTTGGCCATCTCGTCGACAACCTGCTGGCCGAAGCCTGTGAGGCCCGAATCTTTTGCTTCGGTGTAGCCCGCACCCGAGTAGTTTTGCGTGTTGTAGGTGAGCTGCATCTTGCGCACGCCCAGATCGCGGAAAACCCTCAAGTAATCAAGCTGGTCCTCGATGCCGGCCGTGTTCTGCCATGACAGCAGCACCGCCGTCTTGCCGTCCTTCTTGGCCTGGCGGATGTCAGCGACCGAGTGTGCCTGCATAATCAGGTCGCTGTGCTCCTCGAACCACTTCTTCCACTGCACGACATTGGCGATGCTGCCGCGGAAGCCTTCCCAGAGACCACACGTTACAGAGACGCCGTCAATGCCGCCCTTGTGCCATGCCTCAAAGATATCGCGGGAGAAGTTGCAAATGTTAAGGCCGTCAAAGTGGATGGCGTCGCGGTAGATCGCGCGGGCTTCGGATTCGGAGACCATTTTGATGTCAGGGAGGGGTGTTTCGATGTGTATGATGTTGTTGTGGGTGGTTGTGGGAGACAATGTCAAAGGTTGGGAGGGAGAAGGTGGTCTGTGTGGCGTAGGATGTCGGGGTCTTGTCAGATAACCAATCTCTCTTCTCGTGTTTACGATTATGAAAAGGGAACTTTATTTTTTTGGTTTATTTCTATTCATGTAGCTTTTCCACTTCTTAGCCGTCAAAGCTCCGTCGAAGCTCGCACGTCATCGGGGCTTGTCGATAGTGCCTGATAACGCACCGGGAGTTGTCCGCAAATACCACAAAATGGGACAAAAAGAAGTTGTCGGCCAGCCCGCTAAGGCGCGACCAGGGCCGACGGTCGGGAAGTCGGCCGACAATTACCTAAATAGCAGTAGTGAATCTGCCTCGATATTTAGCGTTGTTCTGGAATTAACACGAACACGCGATGTTTCTTTTCAATACCAGTCTTGCTATGGACACGCTGTTTGATCTAAATGAAGACAGGAAGAGACAGAGAAAGACGGGGGAAAAGGAGACTGAGAAGATAACTCATATATTTTGTAATACTGAATGAAAAACGAAAATAGCATTTAGGGAATTCTTTTGGTTTTTTATTTCGGACTTTTTATTATTACTGATATTTCATGAAGATGGATTTTTATGATTTCAAAAGTCTTCAGAATAATCATGCAGCCTATTATCTCGTTTCTATTCCATTCAATCACAAAAAGTCCAACTCTAGAGGACCCCAGCCATAGTTCATCATGGGCCACTCTGTACGGGTGTAGCAGATACGATGCTGCCTGCATCACTGGCAGAACCTATCGTCTGTTGTGTCGGGTCTTGTGGCTGGCGTGTCTCTCGCTCGTCGTACATTTCCTGGAACAAAAAGAAGGATGTCCGTCCTAATGTATCCTGCATGAGTGACAACATGGCCGCAATCAAGGGTTGCATCATTACCCTTGTAGAGCCTCTACTCTGGGGATAGTAGTTTGATGGATATCCAGGGCCAGGTGAAGGGCCAGACATGCCAGAGAAACCAGAAACAACGGCAAGAAAGCGGCGCAAGATGTGTGCCGCCTGGGTGGCCTGTGTCCAACCTTCTGCAAACGATTCGGCGATATGTACCAGCACAGGAACGTCGTCGGCAGCAGGAAATGCGGCACCTTCTGCAGCATAAGCTATGAATGTGTGCATCAGAACCAGACTGACGGGCAACAATCGACATAGAGTGACACGGTTGAGAGGTAGCTGTCGCTGTTGGTGAAGAGCTGCCGTAGCCTGCAGGTACTTTTGTGCGAACCGCAGTAGCTCTGCTCGGGAGACCGTAGGTGAGAAGCCGTTAAAGTGGGATGGGTAGTAAAGGAGCAACAATATGTTGTAGTATCTTGCTGACAACCATGTGATGGAGTTGTGGATGGGAACGTTGTCCGGCTCGAGCTCAAGTGGTGACAAAAGACATCCACTGCTGTACCAATTCTCGATCTCGGCTCGGATGTCTTGAAGTAGAGCACGGCGGTCGGCTGGTGCGAGTGCACTGACTTCGGCCTGTTTTCGAGCATAGACTTCTCTTAAGATGCGGTCCTCGAGTTGGCGCAGCTGGATGACATGGCGGCTGGTCTGGAGGATGGAAGCGGCTGTTGCTCGTGCGGGAGACGCAAACTCATCAATGGTGAGACTCGGTAGTGGAACATCAATGTTTTCGTCGACAAGGGCCACCGGCAGACCTCGTGATGCAGCAATCATGCGGTCCAAGATGTAGATGCTCCAGAAGAGACGGTGCCGTAACTCGGCTGCAACGACAGTCATAGAGCCAGACGTAGCCTCTTCCGGCCGCACTCTTCGACTGAGACCAAGAAGAATGGCCTGTCTGGATACCATGCCAACGATCGACCAGGCAGATGCACCGTTTGGATCGAAGAAGGAGTAGAGTGCCAGCAAGACCAAAATCTGCACCGATTCAACGTCTTCTTCACGGCCAAAGCACTCTTGGAGAATCTCGGTGTAGTTGACATGGAATTTGGCGGCAACATCAGAAGATATCTGCCCGGCGCGTTGAAGTGTAGTGCAGCCGATAGCCATGATGAGATAGAGGAGAGTCGCAGCACCCGAGCCTGAACCAGAGGCAGCATCTCCGTCATCAGCCGCCATCTCAAGATCTCGAAGCACCTTTTCTCGGTCTACAAATGGATAGGCTCTGTTGACATTCCGGAAGTATGCATCAACGAGTCGCCGTGCCAAAGCATCTTGTGGAAGTGCTGTGGAAGAGACATCACTTGCACATGTTACCGTGGCACCTGTGATACTGCTTGGCGAGACAGACTGCTGTGCAAGGACATCAGGCATGACATCTCGTCTCATATCTCGCAGAGCATCAACGGCCATGGTTGACGACGGTGATGAGTGCTGGCTTCGCGCTGCCATGGCCGTGCTCAACTCAAGGTCCAGCCCTGTCTTGATCGATTCGACCGGTGGCTGCCCCGGCGGCAGCGATGCGTTCACATGTCGGCTCAACCAGGCAATGCGGGCTCGCAGGTGGTGCATTTGGGCCTCATTGCTGGCCGCCGCCGTCGAGAACGAACAGGCATGGCCGGTGCTCGCACAGAGGGCGCAAACAGGGAACGTGCGACTGCATTTCTTCTTGAAACGGCGGCAGTGGTCGCAGGCGGGGATGGAATGGCGGGTCCGTGGACGGCGAGTCGGGGATGCGGCGCGTTCCCGGTCTGAACGGTCAAAACGGTCAGGGACGGGCGTGCTGTCACCACTGTCTGTTCGACTGGCTGTCCGGGGCAGGTCATCGTGTAGTGGTGTCGGTGTTGCCCGATTTTGTGAAGGCCGTCGGACCCGGAAGCGGTGGATGTTTGGTTTCATCCTGACTACCTTGCTCAAGACTGGCGAATTACACAAGAATCGGACGTCGCACGATCCCGACTGGAATTGTAGAATATGAATTTTGTTATCGTTGCGAATGCAAAAACAAGTTCAAGCTGGCGGAAGATGCCCGACAAATGCAGGGCCTCGAGGGCAGCCATATTGGATAACGGCCCCTTGTCCACACTCGTCTACAAGTCTGACTTCCTTTCCCATGTTTCTAAAGGTGGACGTAGTCGGGATTAACCATTTGCAAACATTGCCGTATTGGGTGATTTCTGGCGTCGTTTGGCGTCGGACACGCCCCGACGCAAGAAAGGAGTGGAAGAGGAAACCAAAATTGCTAGTCGGGAGCACGCCATTGTGGGGCCGATAGCGGCCCAGGATCATGGTCGCAATGGCGCGGTGCCTGCCCGACTTTCGTATCAAAGCTATCCACTGGTAGCATTGCTAGTTCACTCACGTCACTCTTGTCTCGGCACACCATCACGTGGTCGACGGCAATACACGTTGAGCTATGCTCAACCTCTTTTGTTGTGTTCTACGTAGAGTGTTCTCACAACCCACGACTGCTGTGCTTCACATCTTACGACATCGACAGTATTCGGCATCGTGCAAGATGGCTAGCGACAGAACACTCAAGGTCGACCGTGTGGCCGTCATCGGCGCCGGAGCATGTGGTCTGGCAGCAGCAAAGTAGGACCACCTCCGACTTTCTCTATATTCTGTGACGACACGACTAACACTCTCAGATACCTCAAAGCAGAGAACAAGTTCTCCAAGATTGAAGTGTTTGACCAGCGCGCGACGGCCGGCGGTCTCTGGAACTACACGCCACTGCATGTCGTCGACAGTGATTTCACAATTCCACGCACCAAACCATCCGATCGGCCAGATACACTGGTCCACGACGACAATGATGCCGAAACAGCACCACCAGTGGTTGTTTCGCCTGTTTACGACCAGCTCGAGACCAATATTCCGCACACTCTCATGAACTACTGCGATCAGACGTTTCCAGAGGGCAGCGCTCTCTTCCCGCCACACGTTGTGGTCCAGAAATACCTACACAAGAATGCAGAGAATGTTGCACCTCTTCTGTCTCTAGAGACACAAGTTTTGGACGTGCGGCGAACAAAAGCAGCAGACGACAAATCAGCGGCCTGGGAGATTGATGTTCAGCACATCCCGACTGGTACAAAGCGGACAACTGAGTTTGACGCCGTAGTCGTTGCCAACGGCCACTACAACGACCCTTTTGTACCCGATATTGCTGGTCTGGCCGCATTCAACGAGGCACATCCAGGTATCGTCACACACTCCAAGTTCTACCGGAGACCAGACACTTTCAAGGGTTTTAAGGTCATTGTTGTCGGCAACTCAGCGTCGGGCATTGATCTCAGCGCGCAAATTGCGACCGTGGCCCAGTCACCTGTTCTTGTTTCGGAGAAGGAGAAGCCAAGTCCGAGCACGCCCAGCACGCCGGCAGCTGCCCCGGCAGACAACGTGCTTCCACCAACTAAGAACGTCCCCGAGATCGTCGAGTTTTTGCCGGCCCAGCGCGGTGTCCGGTTTTCCGACGGCGTTGTTGAAAAGAACATTGACGCTGTCGTGTTCTGTACAGGCTACTTTTACTCCTTTCCGTTCTTGCGCAGCCTTGACCCGCCCGTTGTCGTTGCAGACGGTTCTCACGTCCCGGATCTCTACGACCACATTCTTTCCATTCATGAGCCAACTCTCACCTTTCTGGGAATTCCGCAGCGCATCGTGCCCTTCCCAGTCGCCGAGGCGCAGAGTGCATGGATCGCCCGGCTCTACTCTGGTCGACTTCCTCTGCCATCGACAGAAACAATGCAGATGTGGCTTGGCGAGCTCATCGCCGAAAAGGGCATCGGCAAGCAACTGCACAACCTTGCCTTCCCACGCGATGTCGAGTAACATCAACCGGTTACACGATCGCAGCATGGAAGCAGCCCGGAATCCAGACCTTCTGCCGAATGACGGTGTCGGCAAAACTGCCACCGTACTGGGGTCCCGAAAAGGCGTGGACCCGAGAACGGTTCCCGATGATCAAGCTGGCAGCAAGGGCATTGGGTGAGAAGAGGCTGAAGATTCAGACGCTGGAGCAGTTGGGTTTTGACTACCATGCTTGGGCGGCGTCCGCGGAGGCCGACGCATCAAAGGAGGCAGCAAAGTCATGACAAGATCGGGGATTTCACAAATAAACCGACGTGCTAAAATAGAAATGAAATAGACGAGCGTTCAAGTAAGAAAAGAAACGGAAAGATTGAATACCCGTGTCTACGTGGAAGTGAATAGAACAAAACAACGTCATCACAAACGAAAACGAAAACGAAATTGAAGACTCATTCTTCCTACGCCCTACAGAAGCAAATCCCTGGCGCCGTCCGAGCCCGAGCCCCGAGAAGAATTTGGTAGTGAAAAAAGGAGTTTTACGGCGCTGTGTCGGCATTTTCCCTTATTTCCCTGCAAGGATTTAGCACTGTAAAATCCCGTTTCTGTACTGCTGTAGGCAGCAGCGCGGCCGCTACGGAACACTCGGATTACTTATCACCGAGCGTGGGCCAAACACCATTCAGACAGCAGACAAAACAGTACTCTCGAAGCAAAAGGCTGAAATGATTGCACGGCATTGGTTGAAATAGGCTCGGACATAAGATTAGAGTGGGGCTGCGGCCCGGCCGTTGCCTCATTCAAACACCCCCACTCCTGACTGGTGCTGTCTCCTCTTTCCCAATTGCCCATTCCTCACAGGGAAGCAGCAACCAAGCAAAACACCAGCAAAACACCACCAAAACAAGCAAGAACCCTCCGCCACACTCCTTCCTTCCTCTGCTGTTTTCGACATCCTTCTCTCGTGAGGAAGGAACGACACGCAATCCCAAAGCTTACGACATATATCACCATTGCCTGCCCCCTTTTCTCTCTCGCATGTATCGACGTTGTTTCCTCCCTCCTCACATCCACAACATCCACCACCATGGCAACCCCCATCATGCCCTCCCCATTCGTTGCAGCAACACGGCCTGCAACCAACAACAGCAACAGCCCCAGCAGCAGCTATACCAGTGACGACAGCTTCCTGCATCGCACAAACAGTGCTCTTGACGACGACAATGACCGTCTCGCCGGCGATGACGATGCCGACAGCCTCGCCTCCAACTTCTACGCCATCCCTCACAACCTCACAAGCTTCCTCGACCACCGCCCGCTCGCATGGCGGACAAGCAGCACTCTTAGCCACGATCCTCTCAACAAAGACCCTTCCTCATTACAATACACACACTCCATGCTCATACACACCCCGCGGCCGGCGCCAACGGGACGTTGACTCCCTCGACCGCCTCCTCTATGACATGGCCGACTTTGTCAAGTCTACGGTGTGGGCCAACCACGATACTGTGCGGCTACGGCCATCTGAGTGTGCAAAACACGCCGGCGAGGTCGTCGCCAAGGGCATCTTTGTCGACTGTGGGCTCGACTTGCCGGCCTGGCTGCTGCCGACCCGCGGCGAACACCTGCACTTGCACGGCGACGGCAGTGCCCACATGATTCTGTCGCTAGCTGATGCGGCAGCTGCTGTTGAGTGTGGGTGGGCAGAACGGCTGCCCGTCGTTTTGGACGATGACAACCATGTTGAAATGATTCATTATGTGTCGGTGCATGCGCCACGGTGCCAGGCTGAACTGCCCGACTGGAAGCGGCTGGTCCTGGCCAGCGTGCGCTTCTGCACCTACACGCAACGAGAGCTGTGCATTCGGCGACCGGAGCGGTTATGAAGTCGGCACGAAACGTTTTTATTTTCTTCTTTTCTTTTTATGTTACATTTGATACTCGATATCTGGCGCTTGGGTTCTATCTAGCGACATATTTTGCCGGCATTTTTTGGGAGCTCACTACTCATCGGAGCGGGCGTTTTGGCATACCAATCTCGGTCTTTGTTTTATTTCTATTCTATTTACATCCTCGACGACCTCCATTCCAATCTAATGACCTTCTCGTTCATCATTCACATTACCGTAATATGTTCTCTTATATCAACCCAAAATAATCTCCTTCCACCTGGGACCATCGCCCAATGCATCATTCAGAGCATCAGGAGATAAGATACCGACCGCAATACGCTCAGCATATGCGTGTCCGGCCTCTTCGCCCTCAAGTGCGGGTGGGACTGGTCCGATGCGCCCCTTACACCACCGTGTGTCGTCGGGTGCTACCCATTCAATCATCATTACTCTCATATAATTTTTTATCGTCCAGAAAGCGCCGAATTGTTCCCTTCACAAAGCAGTATAAACTCACGAATCTGAGGTATGACCCCGCCCCCGTTGTGTTCCTCCTGATTTTCCAAAAACTGGTGGTCCATGATAATGCTGCAACCTCTTCACCACAACGGCCAAACAGCATATGCCACCCATTCTCTTCATCCGTTTCGCAAACAGATAGATACACCGACACGGTCCAAAATTGTAGGAATCCGGATCCTGGTCTTTCACCCAGCGTGTCTTTGACATACATTGGAGGCCATGAACGGCCGTCGCTCCTGCTGTACAAACCGCATGGCCGAGCGTCATCGGCGTTGGCAGCTTTTGCGTGCAGTCCATGCCGGGGAAGCGTGACAACGTGCTTGCACGGGCGCCGTCATCGGCTCTATGGATGTATCCTCTCATCTTCGCTGTCCGACGGCACCACCAACGGCATGCATTTCGTTGAGTCGTGTGCTTCTCTATGGTACCACACGATCCATGTCTGGAAGGAGTGGCGTTGCATCAACTCCTTTAGACCTCCCTCTGGCATCATGTATCTCTTGTCATAGTCGAAATAGACACTTCCGGCCCAACCCGACCAGGACCAACTTGGGCCACAAGTGAGTCTCGCAAGAGCCACCGTACCTGGTTGGCGGTTTTCCTTGTAGATCCAGAGCAAGGCAGACTCAAAGAGGAACGTCGGAAGGCCGTGGCAAAAGTCCGTGCTGTATACGGCTTTGATCTTGCGGGAAAATGCAGCGAAGGCATTGTAGATATCTTCGGCCTTGGTCAGATTCCGCTCCGTATACCTTGAAATAAGGTCGCCGATGTATGCATTGGATATGGGGTTGTTCGTGTTTGTCAGGTCAAGTAGAGCAAGTGGGCTGTTTTCTGACATCACCTGGCCACGGCGGCATTGGAATTTTGCTTGTTCGTCCATGAAGTAGATGGCGCGTGTAGCAAAGTACTCTTCTTGCATCGTCCACCCGCGCGTGCGGTACGTCGACAAGCCTTCCCGGTCGTACAGAAGTATACTTGAAGCTGCTCCGAGACGGAACCCCGGAGCTACCTCTACTGACCTGAGGTGCGCGCGTTGCTTCGGCTTCCATCTACCGTCCTTTTTCGCGGCAAAGTTGTCCATTGTTTTGGTGCCTCGGGATGCACACCGGGGATCCCCATGTGTGCATTCGTCGAGTCACTGGATATAAGAACAACTTCTGCTGCGCAGTAGACCATGTCCATTTTTTGTATAGCGGCTTGACGGACATGTTCATCGTCTTGAACGATGCACAGTGTGTCGATCCACAAGTACCGTATGCCTATTCTTTTGGCTGCATACAATGCATCCTGTATCGTTTGCGGTAAGGGCTCAGACAAGCGGAGCAGGGCGCCAGGACGTTCGTTTTCGATGGCGTCTTTGCGCGTCGTACTGTGAAATCTCACATTGCCCCAGACGTAGCTTAGTGCAGCGTATGGTGTTCCTGATGGTACCCGAATTAGACAATCTGCTTCAACATCGACGCAGCGGAACTCAGGAATTTCGTCAGCTGGGTGACGGGGCGTGTGTTTGAGAGCCCGGAGTATCTCTTCGGTGTATGTGCCGCAGGTGTCTCCGTGCCGGGCCTTGCACACCTGAATCCATTGGCGAGCAAGACCAAAGTCGATAATGTCTTGTTTCGCTAGGCGAGCAAGTCTGAGTGCTCTCTTGATCCTTGACGGGATACAAAGCGGCCTCGGCGGAAGATCATCCTCAACGAGAACGAGCAGGTGCCCCTGTGAGACAAACCCAAGCTTTCCTTCACCATTGTCGCGAAATGCATAGGTGCCGATGTTTCGAAGCCGTGGGCAGTCATTTGATATTATTCGATCTTCTTCCCATTCCAGCTTAATCACGAGAGAGTTCAGATAGTTTTTGCCGGCTGAGGGGTATCTTTGCCCAACTTTCCAGATGATGCCTTCATAGATCAGACAACACAGTGGGCAGTCTGTTCGCTGCCCAAGGCCTCCATGGTTTCTTGCCTAATCGCAAGTTTGAGTAGTTGTTCGTACTCCTTGGACCCAGGAATAGCAATAAATTTTTGAGGGGATAGATCCAGCGCTTTGCATTCGCTGCACAATGTTTTGCTCTCTGGAGAGTAGCCCTGGTAGGTGCTTCTTGTGTTGTGTTTCTCGATGACATGGTGCATGCGTAGATGATGTTCCCGGCTGGCTGTATTTTTTTCTGGAGATGAGGTTCATCAGGCACCATGATGTGGTCTTTCAGGTAGATATTGGAATTCTGGCGTTTAAGTTCTCTCAGTTTCAGAAGGCGGAACATGCATATTTTCTCGTTGGGCACTTTATGTATAAGTCTCACATTTTTGGGGGCCGTAAAGAATACAAAACCTGTGCATGCACGCATGAACTGCACATTCGGAAGCCAATAGAGCCCACGTAACTCAATTATCCTGAAAGAAAATGCATCTCGCCTTCACACAGCTAACCCAGTATGATTTCCTTCCACTCTGGGCCGTCACCCAGCGCCTCGTTGACTGCTCCCATCTCAATGTAGCCCATTGCAACCCTCTCTGCATATGCAGGCCCAGTCCTCTCGACCCCACCACCAGACGACACTGCCCAATGCGGCCCTGTATCCAGCGTTTCTCGTCGGGCGTCACCCACTCAACCAGCATAACCCGTAAGAGCCAGGCCTCCTTGGGTAGCTCTGGGTCGCCACCTTTTACTGCTAATGAGTTGTCGCGGGCCTCACAAATCACAAGAAATTCGCGAGTTTGCGGGAGTGTCCGACTGCCATTCAATTCTCTCTGTGTTATGAGCCATTCTGGCTGCACGCTGACACTACCAATCACTCTACCACTTTTTCCCAACGAGGGAAAGATGGAGAAGGTCGGGGTATATGGACTCGACAGACTGGAAACAGAGGGGGGTGTGGCATCTCGCACATCTGAAGCTGGATCGAGACTGTCCAGAACTGCAAGTAGCCGGAGCCGGAGTTTCGGCTGGTGACGTCTCCGAGGTATTTGACAGGCCACGGAGGGCTCTTGCTTGCGTTTGTATTCATGTCTGTGGCATTGTTGACACTGCTGGGGTCATAGGGTTCTCTGAAAACTATCGATGTTGGTGATGTACGAGAGCAGTCTAGTCCAGGGAAGCGTTCGCTCGTGCCTCTGGGTGCTCCGTACATGTTCAGGGTCGTGTCTTTGTCTTTCTCTTGTTTCTGCGTTGTTGTACGCTCCGATTGAGACCGGGTTTCATCGTCGTTGTTGCTTTTGTCAGGAAAAGGTTTACCACCACGGGTCGGCGCTCGTCCGAGTCGTGGGCCTGTCGCTGGTACCATACAATCCATGTGTGCAACCGGATGCCGCGGCTCACAGTGTCAATGTTGTTGGAGTACGTAAAGTGGATATTGTGAATGATACCTTCGCCCGTCCAACCCGACCAGGACCAACTGGGACCTCGGACTCCTGGGGGCTTTGATGAAGAGGGCGACCATCGCTTCATGTTGCTCTTGGGCTGTGGCTGCCACAACAGTGCCCAGTCAAAGACGCGTGTTGGTAGTCCGTGGCAGAAGTCGGTCTTGTATGTCCACCGAAGTTGTTGACAAATACCAACAAAGGCAATGTACAGATCAGAGCTGTACGATAGCTGCCTTTTCGAGTACTCGACAAGCGCTCCTTCTAGCTGGAACATGGTTATACTGACTCCTGCTGGCATCACCGTGGCATAGTTGCCAGAATAAGGGCCTTTGGCCGTTATGGGGGGCTTTTGATCATCTTCCGCTGTCTTTGTTGTTGTCTTGCCCTCTGTTTCTCGAGGCTGTCCGGCTGCAGGGGTTGCGCTAGGGCACACATCAAGAGAAGTGTCGTAAACAATGCCCGCGATGCCTTCAGGAACGTCTTCGGACTGTTCACCCAATAAGCATCGAAACACCACCTTGCCATTGACAAAAAGCAATGTACGCACCGCCAGACGGGCCTCTTGAAACGTCCATGCCCGCCGGTTATAGGGCATGCTACTGTATTCAAGCAACGCAGTGTCAGGGCAAAACAAGCCGAAAACCTGGCGCTATCTGCTCAAGAACCTGCCGCGGCCGCTGGTTGGTTCCGGCAGGCTGTATTCCGGCAATACCGGCATATGCGTCGGATGACCCTGCAGCCTGTATGACGAGGCTCGCGCCGCCGTACACATCGTCCATCATCATGATCATCTTCATTTTTACGTTCGCGTCGTCCTGGATGATGCACAGCGTGTCAACCCACAGGTATCGCATTCCCACTTTTTGTGTCACGAGCATGGCATCGCGGATCGTAAACGGAAGGTGCTCTCCAAGCAGACTTAGTGCGCCGGGCCGTTCCAGCTCCGCGACTGCCGCCCGAGTGGTTTTGAAGAAAATTTCGGGGGCCCCAGATGTAGCTCAGCGCCGCAATATTCCGTCCCGGGACGGATGTGCGTTAAACACTGCCGCTCTACGTCGATGAAGAGAACGTCGTCAAGGTCCTCGTCCGTCTATATATGTATGATCGCCACCACACGTCTCGCTATGTTGCTCTTTGCAGTTGGCGATCCGGCGGCGGACGAGATCAAAATCAATGGCATCCGACTTTCTTGTGCAAACGCTGTAGTCCTTGGCGTTGGGCGCGACCGCGGGGTCGGCCGTGGCTACATCGTCATACAGCAGCCACATCTGCTTCCACGGCATGAAATCGCCAGGAAGTGTCCTGCGGTCGGAATTGAGCGCGGCGGCAACCAGGTACCGCAGCACGGGCCTGTGCATCGGCTCTGCATCGGGATTGACCCGTTGGCCCGCCTTAGCAGCAATGCGCGGGCCCGTTGTTCTCCAGTTGGCCACGATGATGATCGGCGTATCCGTATGGTCGAGTGCTGGTATCTTGTCGGCGCCTGTGACGGTACAGACGAGTCGGCAGAGTGGGCACGACTTGTTCTTGACAATGTCCTCAATGGTCCCAAACTTGAAGTCGAACCGGCTGCTTGTTTCGGAATCTTTCTTCGCGGTACCATATTCTTTGTCACCCGGCAGAACGACAAACTTGCGTGGCGAGAGATCGAGGGCCGTACAGGAGGCACAGAGTGTATCGTCGCGGCAAGACGCATGAAGTGGCACTGATGGAAGGCTGCGGATGATACTTTTCGAGGCCGTGTCTTTGCCCAAAAAGCCGAGAAGCCACGTTCTAGGTATAAAGGATGATAGGGGGCTGACAAGCATACCTGCAATGACCCATTGCACCAAATCCAGAAGATATGAGAAAGGCATAGTCAGATATGAGAGAATCGAACACCTTGAGGAAACAGAAATAAAGCTGCCCTTGCTTCCATGCCGTGTTGAAAAGTGTATTTGAAAATTTGAACATGGAAAGATATTCTCTGTGTGCACGACACTTCAATGCTGATATTGTTGAGAGAGTACTCAGTAAAGTACAACCTAGTTGGAGTACAATTATCCATCATAGAAATCCCAAAAATAATCAATTCTTGCAGGATCCTCTTCTACAGATTTTCGACGCCCGACAAACCCCCACGTTTGCCGTCAACAAAAAATGCACATTCTGTAAACGGACTATGCCCGTGGTCGCCTCACTTCAGCCGCAGCCAATCATGATGCCATAATACATACATCAACAAGGCAGTGCCAAACGCCACAACAATAATGCGATAATATGTATTCTGCTTAGTGACTGGACTAGTAGAGCTGTCAATTTCTATGGCCATTGGCCCACAGTGAAGGAGGCATTGCTCCGGAAAGCTCCATGGCTGTATGGACGAAACCGAGTACCACTCGCTCCTATTATAATCCAGAGACCTTTGTCTGTGCCAATCTGTAGCAGGCTTGCCACCGTTAAAATCTAGCGATATATATTCAAAGCGCCCGGTGTTGGCTCCCTGCCACACAATTCAAATGTTGAATGTTGGGAAACATTGACCAAGATACCATCCTCAGATATTTACGCAATCTCCTTGGTCTCGCCTCGGACATCACCCTTGATCTGAGTGACGGTCTGCATCTCCTCCTCGACGGCGGTGACCGTCTTGGTCCATCTCCAGACGGGGATCTTGCGCTCGTACAGCTCATCAATCTCGGCGGCGGAGCGGCTGCGTCGAAGTTAGTGAAGGTTTTCTTAAGAAAGAAATGTCTTGGAGAAGATCGACTCACCCCTTGGTCTCGGAACCATGAGCCACATGAGAATGCAGATGGGCACGGAGAAGGCACCGAAAACAAATCCAGCCTTAAACACCCATCTTGAGCAGCATAGGCGGCGTGGCGTAGCAAGTAGCAATACCGAGAACCGAGTTGACGAAGAAGGTGATGGGGCCGGTCTTGGCTGTTGGTGTGTTAGTTTATGGACGAGGCAGGATGACTGTGCATATCTAAAGGGAGATTGTAACATACTGCGCAGGAAAGCGGAAGGCAGCTCAGCCGAGTAGAGGTAGTAGGACATGCCGATGGGCTGGAAAGCAAAGCTCCAGAGGCAGCAAATGACGAGCTAACGTGAAAGGTTGATGAGTATTTGCGTTCGGATGGTCGACACCAGAGACTATAACTTACCAGAACTGTACCACCAGTAACGCTGCCGTCCTGGGCACCGGTGTACCACAGGGCACCGACGACGAATAGAATCACTGTAGCAAATGTCTGGCAGACGTTGACAATCAAGCGGCGGCCAATGAAATCCGTCGACAGACACCAGCAGATCATGGAGAAGAGGTTGACGCAACTAGAAGGAAGAGACTATTAGACACAGACTTATGCTGGCGGCTTTTGAAAACATGAAGTGACTTACGAGATAATGACAGTGCACAGGAAGGGATCATCCAGACCAGCCAGGGAGAAGAAGTCTGTATTGTTGTTAGCATTGTGATTATTTTCCAGACAGTGTGATAGGGCTTCGCTGATTGCAACGTACAAGTAGAGTAAGTGCTGATGATGACGAGACCGGCAAGCTGCTGGCCAGCAGACAGGACCATGACGGTCAGGGTGCGTTTCTAGAAAGGAGAAGTGTTAGCTCAATATGTATATCGTCTTGCTCGGTTTCGATCGCACTCACCAGATTGATGCCCTTGAAGACCTCGAGGGTGTTGATCTTGCCCGTCAGAAGACCGCGCTCGTGCTCAATGGTCTTTTCGATAATCGAGTACTCCTCCTCGTAGTCATAACCCTCAACACCGCCATACAACCATCTCATTGACTTGAGAGCCTTCTCCTTGTTGCCGTGACGGGCATGGAACCAGGGGACTCGGGTGCAAGAATCCAGCAGATGAGCATCAGGCCGATGGGTGCCCAAAGGATTCGCATGGCAAGGAGGTAGTTGTCGGGGTACTTGGAGTTGAGCTGCTGCATCATAACGGCGATGATGATGCCGCCAATGTCGGACCACACAGCCTGGAAGGTGACGAGACCACCACGGATCTTGTTGGGGCTGACCTCCATGGCGTAGATCTGGCATGTCACCCTAGTATCGGTTAGAAGATGTTACTGTAACATTGACCAAAGATGAATTAAAAAGAGCACTTACTGAAGGACGCCGACACCTGCACCATTGCAAAGCTTGCCAAGGGCCTGTATATATTGTTAGAGACAGACATCTTTACGCAAACATAGATGACATTTTTCAGCTTGACCTACCCAAACCGAGGGCGACTTGGCGACGTTGATGAACATACATCCGAGAGCCAGCCATGTCCAGGCAAGGTAGAACGAAGCCTTACGGCCAAATCTATCGGCAAACCTGAAGTCAGGTTAGAATATAATCACAAGCAAACCGATCAAATGGTATTCAAAATGCTTACCAGGAGACATGGGTGAAGGTAAGAATTTGACCGACGTTCTGCGATGATTAGTATGGTGTGTCACGATATATCATTGTGGATTGCAGAGTTGTGGTTAGGCATACGAGAAGAGCGGACCAGGTAGACACTGTGTATCATTGTTAGTATATTTGTGCAGAGGCTAATGATCATGATACGAGGCAGGTAAATAACATACCCCAAGTCGTGCTAAGGGAGCGCACACCGGTCTCATCACCGGAGCCGAACTGCTTGATGAAGCCGGCATTGGCGATGACGGAGCCAGAAGAGTTGAGCTGCGGTCATGTGTTAACCAAGTTTATGTTGTGAGTGTCGAGTAAACTGGACGAGGGCTGAGTGCCTACCTCAAAACCTTCGCAGATGTAGCCGGTGTAGACGGAGATAATGATGATGATGACACGCTTGAAGGTCCAGATGGTCTGGGGGATTGTCAGGTTGTCGAACCGAGACTTGGCCAGGCCGTAGCTGACGTAGCCGTCGACCTTAGCCTGACTGAAGTCGTCAATAGCATTCTCTTCTTCCACGTGGGCGATGCCGGCTTTCTCCGTGCTCGTCACTATTTCCAGAGGAGGTCTGGAATCAATGTCATGGCTTGCCATGGTGAAGCGTTAACGCAAACGGCGCTTCGGACAATGCACGGAAATAGAATAAAAGAGATAAAGTGAGGCTGGTTTGCACTATGAATGCAAACGCAGTATAGAAAGTGCCGATGTCGTCGTCAAACGGATGGTGAATGTTCCACAAAATCCACAAATAAAAAGAGCGGAACTTGCTTGTTTTATTTATTTTTATCGCTTTGCGAGAGGATCAGCGGAAGTCTTTATACCGACACCGGCCGTATGTTTACTCTAGATCTTGCTCTATGCACCCCATGCATTCTCGCGTGTTCATGTGCCAACTTTTTTTTATTTTCTCCCCAGTTTCTCCCCATATTCTCTCAATATTCCCCCTTTTTTCCCCAGTCCCAGCTGCCAAGCATCGATGTTCTCCCCCAGACAAAGAGGCGATCCTCCCAGACCATCGATCCCCAGACTCGTTCAACGTGTGCATCTTCGGCCGCATATGCACCGAAAGTCGGGAACAAGAGACGACAAGAGACATCAAGAGACGACGAGACACAGACTAGAGTCGAATTGAGGCAACTAGAGAGTCGACTAGAGGTGAGGGGGTGTCGCGGTATGTCGGAGGTTGAAATAAGCTTTACTGTGTTTAGGTGATGGTAAGAGAAACCAGAAGAAGTACGCCGTATTGGCACCCAGCTGAACTGGGAGACTGGCTGAAGAGCTGGCCTGAAGGATCGGTCCAGCGCCAAAGGATCTAGCCAACGGACCAACTCAAAAAAATATGGATATATGGAGACATAGACCATGGGAACGGACCAAATATGCAGCGGAACCAAAGATGGCCAATGTCAGTGTCGATCTTTGCGGGGGACGTTATGTTGACAGGGGGCGAGCCATGGAGCCAGGAGCCATGGGGCCCCGCGTTTTCCTGTCGCGCCAGTGAAGACAGCGCCATCTGAAGCAGCCAAATAACCAAATGACCGGGGGCCAAGTAGTCGAATTTCAAAAGCACTACTCGGTATCTACGAAAAAGGAAGAAAAGAGGAGAGGACGTTCCGCTGTCGTCAATCTGTAGTGGATCCAAATAACATTAATTTCATCTTTTTCTCCTTTTTTGTCTACTTTCCTTGTTTGGACTTTTGTTCACCTGAGCTATTGGGGAGACGGGGGGAGACAGAGGAGACAGGGAGACGGAGGAGATGGGCAACATGAAAGATTGCCCCAGATTGCAAGGACTAAGACTTTCAAGAACAAAATAAACCTGGCATGGCGTGGCTTCCCCTCGAGCTAGACGGGTACCAACAGCCACCAAGCGCCATCAAAAGTCACCGCCGCTCGCCAAAAGCAACCAAAAGCAGCCAAAAGCAAACCAACAGTCCACGACCAGTCCACGACAAGTCCACAAGCCTCCCATCATTTTGTGTTCCCCGCGTTTGACATCCGAGGTTTTCCCCTGTTCACGAATACGATCCCGAATTCTCGGTGCATTATCTGACGAATGGTTAACATCAAGGGTTGAGTTGTGGTTGTTTTCCAGTACTTTGCCAAATGAACGCCGCTTCTTGTCAGCCCGCTGGGAGAGGGGAAACTGATGAGAAGGAGGATAGACTGGACTTGGCATTCCAACGGCGTTCAATGGCAAAGCCAAGACACTCCATACTGTGTAAAAAAGGAGAAAGGGGAACGGTTATGTTATACCGAATTTAAGAATGCCGTCTATGAGTAAGATGCTAATTCAGTGGATGTCGGTGGATGGTCGATACACGTGGATGAAGAGCGTGAGAGATTGCGTGAGAGGCCGCGTGAACACACATAAGCAAGAATACGGAGTAGCCAATCGGCTGGTGATGTTGACAGGGAGCGAGCTGAGGATGTCGGGAGACGTTTCCAAGATGGAGATGATCGACAATGATACAGCGAGAATCAGCCAGGCCGAAGCCAACCAAATGCGGGGAAACGGGGATTGCCGTCGATTCAGAGCGTGAACGTACACATGAAGCACGCAAAACACGTTTTCTCGGGCAAGCATCGCCCGAATACTCGGTACATGATGAGAAACGCGAAGCAAGTTTGAGCTCTGCACTCTTTACGTCCATCGGCCTGTTGTCCCCGATCGCACAAAAGTATCCGCAAGTGATCCAATGGATCTACTGCAGATTCACAAGAAAGAAAAGTAATAAAACAAATCCGAGGACACACACACTCACCGTACAGTCCTTTCTGTCTCTGCATCCAACAACCCCTCCTCCTCCTCCTCCTCCTCGTCCGCCTCCTCGTCCGCCTCCTCCTCCTTGTTCGCCACCCCTTCTGGGATTCTGGATACTCCATCAACAATGTCTCCTATCCGAATTTCCTCAGTCTCGTTCGAGCACCACCCCACGGGCTTTGGTATTGGCCATGCCAAGCCTCGCATCTCGTGGCGGTTTGAGAGTGATGACGACGTCAAGGACTGGGTGCAAGAGTCGTATGAGATTCAGTTTACTGGCAAGGACACAAAACAGCAGCAGCAACCCGAAACTTTCACTGTAAAGAGTGCCGACTCGGTCCTCGTGCCGTGGCCATGGCGGGCTCTGGCATCGCGGGAGTCTGTCCAGGTCCAGGTCCGGGCGCACGGCTCGTCTGGAAAAAGCACAGACTGGTCGAGCCGGTGACGGTGGAGACGGCCCTGCTCGACAAGGCCGACTGGACGGCAAAATTGACGGCGTCTTCGCAGCAGCCGCCCGAGAAGAAAGAGACACTCAAGCCTCTGCTGTTCCGCAAGTCGTTCTCGCTTCCCGAGGGTGCCGGTGCCATATCACAGGCCCGACTCTATATTACCGCCCATGGCGTGTACGAGGCGTCCATCAACGGCCAGCGGATTGGCGATGAAGAAATGGCGCCTGGCTGGACCGGCTACAAGAAGCGCCTCATATACTCGACCTTTGACGTGACGGAGCAGCTGCAGTCATCCAAGAACGCAGCCAGTGTGATTGGTGTCGAGGTCGCCGAGGGATGGTACGCGGCCGCATTGCCTGGGGCAACAACCGCTGGCTGTACGGCAACCGCCTGGCCTTCCTCGCCCAGCTCGAGGTGCGCTTCAAGGACAGCAAAGAGACTTTCACTCTGACATCCGACAACACGTGGAAAACCCACCAGAGCGCCACAGTCCGTGCCGAGATTTACAACGGTGAAGACTATGATGCCCGCGAAGAGAAGACGACTGCTGGATGGAACAGCGATGCCGGGTTTGACGACAGCGACGCCGCTTGGACTGCCACCGAGGAACTCGAGTTTCCGTCTGCCGAGCTCGTTGCGTCCGACACGCCGCCTGTTCGGGCCAAGGAGACTGTCCAGCCGCTCAAGATCTTCAAGTCGGCGTCGGGCAAGCCGTTGATTGACTTTGGCCAGAACTTGGTGGGCAAGCTGCAAGTGCGTCTGCCCAAAGCAGATAAGGAAGGCCACGAGATCACGTTTACGCATGCCGAGGTGCTCGAGCACGACGAGCTGGGCACCCGTCCTCTGCGGACGGCCACGCAAAAGGACCACATCTATCTGTCCCAGCAGAACCAGCCGGCCACTTGGTCGCCCAAGTTCACATTCCACGGCTTCCGTTATGTGCAGATTGATGGATGGCCAACTAACGACGGCCTTCCTATCAACGATGAAGTCGTTGCACACGTCATGCACAGCGACATGCAGCGCACGGGATGGTTCTCTTGTTCGGAACCGCTCGTCAACACCCTGCACGACAATGTGATTCGCAGTATGAAGGGCAACTTCTTCTCTGTGCCGACCGACTGCCCGCAGCGCGATGAGCGACTCGGCTGGACAGGCGATATCCAAGTGTTTACTCCCTCGGCCAGCTTTATCTACAACACGCAGGGTTTCTTGGGCAACTGGCTGGAAGACGTTTTGGCCGAGCAGTTCCGTGACAATGCCCCCGGCTTCCCGGGCCTTGTAGTTCCCGACGTCTTGGGAGACGATATTGGCGCACAGAGTGTCTGGCACGACGTCACTGTGCTCACACCTTGGGACCTCTACACCAGCTCCGGCGATCTCGAGATTATGCGCAGACAGTACCCCAGCATGAAGCTGTGGGTCGACAAGGGCATCCCGCGTGGCAGCAACGGTCTTTGGGACCAGAATGCCTGGCAGTTTGGCGACTGGCTTGATCCCGCTGCTCCACCCGAGGACCCCGCTGCTGCCCGTACCGATGTTATTCTAGTGGCCGACTGCTACCTGGTCCATGTTCTCGAGGTCATTGCCAAGATTAGCAACTTGCTCGGTGAGAAAGAAGATGCTCAAAAGTATACAGAAGAAGCCGCCAAGACGAAGGCTGCGTTCGGCCGCGAGTACGTTGCCGGCTCTGGTTTGCTGGTTGGTGACTCCCAGACGGCCTATGGCCTGGCCCTGCGCTTCGGCCTCTTTGACAGCGAGGAAAAGACCAAGCGTGCCGCCCAGCGCTTGGCCCATCTCATCCAGGCCGCCAAGTACCGCATCGCCACAGGCTTTGCCGGTACTCCTGTCATTACGCACGCCCTCTCCGAGACGGGCAACCACCAGATGGCCTATCGGATGCTGCTCGAAAAGGGCTGTCCTTCGTGGCTCTACCCCGTCACCATGGGCGCCACCACCATCTGGGAACGCTGGGACAGCATGCTGCCCGACGGCACCATCAACCCGGGCGAGATGACGAGCTTCAACCACTACGCTTTGGGCTCGGTGGCCAACTGGCTGCACGAAACTGTTGGTGGCATTGCTCCCAGCACGCCCGGTTGGCGCACCATCAAGGTCAAGCCGGTGCCCGGTGGTACCATTTCGCATGCCGAAGTGGCCTACGAGAGCCCCTACGGTCGTATTGAGTGCTCGTGGAAGGTTGATGAGGCCAACAGCAAATTCAACATGTCTCTGACTGTGCCTCCCAACACCCAGGCCGTTGTCATTCTGCCGTCCGAGTCGGAGTCAGAGGAGGGCAAGACGGTCGGCTCTGGCAAGCACGAGTTTTCGTGTGCCTACAAGGCCGCCGCCTATCCTCCGCCGGCAACATTCAAGCGGTCAACGTTCAAAATTCCCGGTTCAACGTGAGGAGAGGTGGCGTGTAAACAAATTAAGCCTGTTTGGTTTATTCTCGATAGATTGAATAAGAATAAATTCATAAAATACTCTGCTCCATCCAGCCTAACGAAACAATATCATGTGCCTTCTATCCTTCTCTTGCCTTATCTCTCAAGTGCAACGGTACGAGCTGATGCGGTCCCGGAATTTCTTGTGCACCTCCGGCACCGACCCGGCATCCGTGAAACTGCGTCCCGTGCAGCCAGCGTCACTGTTTTGTCAGAAAGTGCTGTTTGACGTATGATGCAATGGACTTGGACTTACTTGTAGAAGGTGCACTGGTCAGCGCCGTGGAAGCTGATGGAGCGGATGCGGTCATTGAGCGATGCGGGAACGGCGTCTGTCTATTAGCGAGTACACAAAATAAAACTAAAAGTTTGAACGACTTACTGCACTCGTCATGCTCAGCCGTTTCGATAATGTCGCAGTCCTCAAAATTCTCGATGCGGCAGAACGTAATTTCCAGACGGCGGCGACGGTCGGCACCCGCAGCGGCATCCGTGGACTCCTGTGCCGGAGCCGGCATGGCGGACACAACGCCCAGGAAGGCTAGGAGGATTGTGGTGGGCTTCATTCTGTAGGTTTGTTGCGCTCTTCTAGAATAGCAGGAATTTGCGTTAATTTTGTGCAATGTACGTCTTGATTTATTGTGATCTGAACTACAGCATCTATCCTGCTGCCGAGACCATTGTGGCTTTATATATTCGAATCCAACATCAACGCCAAGATACTTCAGTGGCGTAGATGTGCTCCAAGACCGGACAACGTCACCTCCAAGCCGGTTCAATCCTCTCTTGTATGAATTGTGGCATCCTGGTGGCCTCGTGGTCGAGGTGATCACAATATATATTTGTATGAGTGTAAGGGTGTCCATATATTCCCTTCCAAATCATATCCGTACGCGAATGATATCATGGCGCGTATATTAAATTAAGCTTAAAATACACGCCACCGTGAGAGATCTTCCAGGAGACTGCCAGATGCACGGATGGGGCGCTCCCCATTGCCGTAATATATCTCGGCGTTGCCTACCACTGTGGTTGGTATAACTCACTTCATTTCCAAGAAGGAGACGTTGCCGCATTCCAAAGTGCCAAGTAGGTCACGAGAATTGTGTTTTGTAGCTCTTCTTTTTGTGTCAATAAATACAACTTCTTTTACATTCTACAGCAGCTTATTTTACTGTCATCATTTTTCCCAGGTGTCATCGGGTTTGCCGACGTTCCTTCGGGAAGGATGCAAGACAGGCAAAATGGCCGCTAAAACGGGCCTCGTCCAGACCTCTTATGGACTGTTCAGCAGTGCTATATATCCGAACATAAGCTTTTTAGTATGTTGTAAAGACAACTTACTGTCAATTCTGGCACTTGGTCAAATATCATTCTCCGTCGAGCCGAGAGCCCACTAATTGATAGTCTAACAAGAAAACCAGGTCAGCATCTTCTACGGGAAATCATTCTTAACATTGCCTCCAGACTTTATTTGACATAATCTAATTTGTGCCCCTCCGATATTACCTACACCTCGCCTGTCTATTGTCCGTGATCGACGGCGCAGCAGAGTGTGTGCTTCTGCGGCACAGCTATTATGGGGACCCCGAACATTATGTCGGTATGTCACGTACAGCGAGTCGTAGTATTTCCGAGCTTTGCATACAGTGTTCCTATTTTCGGCACGTACCTTTCTGCTAATGACATTAACATATTCTTACATCTCAGTATCCCATCTCACCCAGACACATACACCAGCCAAAGTCATATTTCTGCAGTCTCTGCAGCTAGCATGCGCTTGGATATTTTCCATGCGTTCTTTTATTTCGAAGCAAAACCCATTCTAACTCTGAGTCTCTTATATTGAGAGTCATTGTTGTGCTTTTGAGGGTATCGGAGAAATATATCTCCCATCTTGTATGCACGCCTTTACGAGTGACTCACGATAAGGTTGAAGAACTTCGGGTTCGGTTTCGGTGAGAGGTGGGTCGGTCTAGCCATATGTTGGCAGTTTCCACGAGGCTCTTGCATTACATAAAAGGATCGTAGTATGCTATAAGGAGCGAGTCATGTCTTTCAAGTGAAGTAGTCATTGACAGAGGAACTCGTAGGAAATAATGAAGTTTTTTTTCTTTCGTTCCTTGATTGTTTACATTTTCTTGGATTTATTTTTTTTGGATTGAAAAAAAGGAAAAAAATAAAAATAAGGGAAATGGAATTGACTGAGAAAATCTCTCAAACATTACAGAATAAATCACACCCATATCACTTTAAAGTAACATTTCAAGTCATTCATTATCATCATCATGCAAGAAAACAATATGATTAAAAAAATATTATCACAAAGGCTCTGCTCTATTCCTGCATCGATTTGACAGTCACCAGTCAGGTATTCTACGGCTGTCCAATGAGACCAGTGTCTTTCAGCGTGTTTACTTACTCAACCTAACCTATTTAGGCCAAATTTGGCTTGGCTGCCGTTTGCCCTGATGTTGCCATTTCACAGCAACTTGGTGTAAGCCAGTATTACGCGACTAAAGCGGCCGTCACTGGTTGTAACTGTCACTGTCATGTTCCTGGTACCTGGATTGTGTTGCTGTCGAATGGCTGTTGGTTATTCGTTGATGCTCACTATTGCCAACTCTTAGTTTAGCTTACAAATGAGGGGAAAGCTGGAACGTCGTACTGCTCCTGCCTCCTTCCGTTGTTAACGGAGTTTACGTCGAGATATGGCCGCATTTCGACTGACGCAACACCACCAGGACGAAGGGGGTGCCGCAGTAGACTACGGAAGGCGCGATCCAGCACGACCCAGCACGACTCGAGCTGCGGGGCACACACCTTACCTCCGTTGAACGGAGACTGCTCCTGCCGTCCTGTGTGAACAGCAGTCATTTCCAATAACTATTTAAGCAGCTGCCCGCACATCGAGATCTTCAGATTTCCAACTTGTCCAGTTCTTCTCTCCAAGCAGGCCATCAATTGACCCCGCACATATCACAACCACAGCTTTCCCCACCCATATCTTCCACCATGCCGAACGCACGCATTATCCTGGGTCTGATGACCTTTGGCCCCGACACTGACAAGGGCGCCCGTGTCACCGATGTCGAGGATTTGAAGAAGGCTCTTGACCTCTTCCAGGGCTACGGCTACGACGAGGTCGACACGGCCCGTCTGTACGTCGGTGGTCTGCAGGAGGGCTACACGCGCCAGGCCGGCTGGAAGGAGCGTGGTCTCACTTTGGCCACCAAGGTCTACCCCGTCACGCCCGGCATCCACAAGCCCGCAACCATTACAGAGTACTTTGAGACGAGTCTGAAGGAGCTTGGCTCGGACAGTGTTGATGTGAGTGGCCTTCCAAACTGAACTGATCGGTTGTGCGTAGTGCACTTAGGCTAACTTATTCCCTCTGTCTAGATCCTCTACCTCCACGCTGCTGACCGTAGCGTTCCTTTCGCCGAGACCCTCGAGGCCGTCGACAAGCTGCACAAGGCCGGCAAGTTCAAGCGCCTAGGTCTGAGCAACTTTACTGCGTTCGAGGTCGCCGAGATTGCTCTGACTGCCAAGTACAACGGCTGGGTGCGGCCCTCCATCTACCAGGGCATGTACAACGTCATCCTCCGCAGCATCGAGGCCGAGCTGATCCCCGCGTGCCGCCGCTACGGCCTCGACGTCGTCGTCTACAACCCCATTGCCGGCGGTCTGTTGTCTGGCAAGATTAAGACCACCGACGACAAGGATATTCCGACGGAGGGCCGCTACTCGGACAAGTTCAACAAGGGTGCTTCGCGTGCCCGCTACTGGCGCAACGGCACTTTTGCGGCCGTCGACGCCATGCGCGAGACGTCAGCCAAGCACGGCATCTCCATGATTGAGATTGCCCTGCGCTGGCTGGTGCACCACAGCGCGCTGGACGTCTATGGCAAGGAGTACCACGATGGCATCATTATTGGCGCGTCGAGCCTGGCGCACCTGGAGTCGAACCTCAAGGACCTGGCCAAGGAGCCGCTGCCCCAGGAGATTTTGGATGAGGTGGATGCCGCGTGGAAGTTGGCCAAGGTGGACACGGCGCCATACTGGCACCTGGACCTCAAGTACACCTACGACACCGAGAAGGAGATCTTTGGCGAGGGCAAGAAGTAAGTGTGTGCATACGCAAAAGATATCTAGTCACAGTTGCAACAACAGAGTCAATATGAAGCCAATGTCAGAAAACAAGAACCGTACTTTTGATTTTATCGGTGCCTCGTCCTAATCTAAGCACGCCTGAAACGCCAGCAAAATGTCAATAGAAAAGACAGATGACAAGAATGAGAAGAAAAAGAGAAAGAAAAGAAATAAACAAAAAAAGTATGCAACAACAATGCAATAATATCAGCCACACTCTCCACTCCTCACAACACACTCAAATGCCCATCGCCTTCTTTGCCGCAGCCTTCTGCTTCTTGAGCTTCTCTTTGCTTGCAGCAATCTGCTTGTCCAGACCGTTGTCGTTGCTGTCCGGCACCGCCTTGGCCTTCTTGGCCTTGGGCTCTGCCTTGGCCGTCTTCGTGGCAGTCTTCTCCTCAGCAGCAGCCTCAGCCTCAGCAGCCTCGTCCGTCGCGGCCTTGCGCTTCTTGCCAACATTGGCCTTCTCCTTCTTGGCCGCCTGCCGCTCCTCGAAAGCCTTGAGCTGTGCCGAGCCCGTCTTCAGCACATCCTTGCTGCCCTCCAGCCACAGCTCGTCCGTCTGCCAGATCGGCACCGACATCGTGCGCGGGCCCTTGATGAAGATAGACTTGACATTGCTCCACCGCTGCGGCACGTACTTGCCCACCACCTCGCGCGCCACCGCCTCAATGTTGGCCGCAACGTGTGCCGCGGGCCAGCCAGCCAGGCCGACCTTGACCGACGTGCTCTCCGAGGCCGACAGGTGCACCATGGCCGAGCCAATGGCCTTTTGGATCTCGGCGGCAATCTGGGCCGGGGTGCGGGCCGCCGCAATGGCCGCCGCCACGGCCTCGGCCTGGTCCTCGGCCGACAGCGTTGCGTCGCCCTCCACCGTCTTTGCCGGCTTCTTCTTCTTGGGTGCCGCGACACGCTTGCCGTCGGCACCGCGGGGGCGGCGCTTGGCCAGCACCACGGGGACGGGGCGCTTCACCGTCGTCTTGTAAAAGGTCTTGCCGAGCGCCTTGGGCAGGCGGTTGATGATGCGGTCGTCGCCCAAAAAGATGTCGTGGTCGGCAAACAGCTTGCGCTGCGCCTCGTACGACTTGAACTTCTTGGTCAAGTGGTCGACGTCAATGACGCGGGTGATGCGCTTGCGCAGTTCGGCCGGGAAGGCGGCGTCGGCCACCAGGTCCTTGTAGGCGCGCTGCGGGTCGGCCGTGATCAGGCAGATCGTGGAGTCGTCGTCGGTGTTAAGCGCATGGGGCACGGCAATGGTGTTGGGCTGCAGGCGGTTCGAGTCGATAATGTGGCGCTTGGTGCTGATTGTCAGCCAGATGGGCGTCTCGGCGGCGCCGGTGGCCACGCCGTCCTCGGCGTCTTCGTCGGCGAGCAGGTTGCGCTTGCCCGTCTTGGCGACCTCCTCGTCGGCGGACTTCTTGATGAAAGCCAGGAGGGCCTTGGTAGCCGTCAATGCCTGGGGGGTAGATGTCAGTGTTCTGTTTCCACCTCTTGACTTTTTGTTGTTCTCTTTCGTCTGTTTTTTTTTCTTCTTTCTTTTCTTACCTGAGTAGAGTCGACCTGGGACTCAGGGACAGTGTCCGCTCTTGTGACTGCTTTTGATTCGGCCATTTTTTGTGGTGAATGAATGTGGTGTGTGTATAAAGAAAAAGAAATACGCTCGTCTTGTTCAAGATTGGAGGCAGACAACAAATGTAGATGTTCTCCAGAGAAACAAGAAGCTTTGCGTTTTCCGTTTTCCTCGACTTTTTTTAAAGTGGGGCCTGCAAAAAGAAGAGGCGGAAAAGCCAGCAGAAAAAAAATCTGGGATTCGTTTTTTCTGCCAGGCGGTGTACCGACTTTTCGGCCTCTCAAAATACTGCCGGAAAGCGGTCAACACTTGCTCCTTCCCTCTAAAGGACGCTGGGACCGCCCACCGAGCAGCCTCGTCCAGGTGGGGCTCGCCCCACTGTCAGCTCTCTCCAGCGTCCTATCAGTGCAGCGGAAAATAAAGGCGGTCTCGAACAGCGTCCGTTCTTACGCGCAGTATTAAGCTCGTTTCTTAGGTCTTTTTCGTTCGAGATCGCGATCCACGCGACCGTTGGTTCCGCAAATCAATGCGTGATCCTCTGAGACACAACGAGAAACCAGGATTGTCCAGGAATGAGAGTTAAATTGAAATTCGGCTCCCTTTTGCAAAAGGACTCCCTTTTCCCTCGCGAGATCACCGTCACCGACTTTTTTGTCCTTCTGGAAGAACAAGAAGACGGCTGGTGCGATATCGGATACAGCGATCTCGTCATCGAATTGTAAATACGCGATGTATTGTTTACTTGCACGTTCTGCCCGCCGCGTTCCTTCCCACAATGCATTCGACGACAGGTCTGCACAAAAATAGAAAGAGCATCGACGACACAGGATGCACTTTCCTTTTCTATGCTCTGAACGGGCTCCGTAACGGCAGGCGCCCCCTTGATAGTTGCAGACCTGCAGGTTGACCTGCAATGTCTTACTTCCTGCCCTTCAAGGGACAAGGAAAAAGACGTTTCAATGCAGGCGAGCAGCTCCTCTACTTCGTACCAATCTGCCACCACTCTGCACCAGATTGACGGCGAACCATTCAGAGCGCGACAGGGCAGGGTGCATCGGGTCAGGGCGGCTAAAAGGGGCATTTCGGCGTGCTTCTCCAAAAAGTCCAAACGAGCACCAGAAGATATGTATGGACAAAATGGACGGCGGGCAGGTGGGGTCGTGACGCGCTCCGCCGCTCGCTCCTGCTTCCGGAAAACGACGAGCCACCATGCGCGGTTTCCTTGGTTTGACGCATGTCAAATTGGGCAAGAACAGAATTTGCAAGTAGAGGAAAGAACGAAGAAGGTCTTTCCATTCTAAGCATTCGAAAATATGAACAATTCCTCACTAGAAATTCAAAAGTAAAAGAGGATGCAAAAACATGTTCACAAAATCTCATTTACACTGTGATACACGCGACACCGCTGACGGTCCCGCTTACACGCTTGCTCACGAGCGCTTTTGAGACGGAGGCACTGTTCTGGCGTCTAGCGCCTGGCGTCTCGACCAGGGCAGGGTGTTACAGCTGTACGCGGTGCGCTGTAGCATTCTCGTGTAGGCGACGTGGGGCACTAAGCTTTAGTGGACAGTTCCCCCAAACCGACGCGTTCATGCCCTGTAGCTCCCCGTAAACGCCGCCCAAAATCGAAACACCACAGCCCTGCCACTGCCCACTTGCTCTGCCGCGCTGCAGACACCGCGCCAAAACGCCAACGCGCTTTCCTCTTCGGGCTGTAACGAGCACCTTCGCGCGTCGTTCCCACTCCACAGGGAAATAACGACTGACCGCGTCTTAAATAGCGAAACCTCCCTTCTCATATTTTCTCTGTTCCTTCCTTTCCCACGCAAAACCGACCTGGCCGACCATCTTGGCCTCTTTCTTGACGACCGTTTTCTATTTTCTGCTCTTTGTGACGTTTTTCGAGAACAAAGCACATCTGCCTCTCACGATCTCCGTCTGCCTCTCGCTCCAACCTCACGACTTTCGACTCCGGCTGACTTATACGCAAACGACGCGGTACAGCTCCGACGCACAACCACGAACATTCCACGACAACAAAAAATCCCCACCAAAACCCTCTTTGCCAGAAACGCGACCAAATTTCGACATATTTTTTCTCCGTGGCCAACCTGGGATAGCTCTTGTCTCCTTTGCCTCATCTGTCCTCTGCATCTCTTCCCTTTCCCTGAGTGCCCTCCATTCTTTGATATCTTCCTGTCGTCTGCTTCACTGTCCCTCTTCCTTCTCTTTCCCACTGGCTTTTTCCCACTGGTCATGCAACGGCCAATTCGGTGACCCTCGACTCGAAAATATCTGGACATATCTCTTGCTTCTTTGCTTCCCCAATGGACTCTCCTCTCGGGAGCAAGGCCTCTGAGCCTTCTCTCCCCCCGGTCGCCGGCGTCAAGCGTCCGGCACCGTCACTCCTCCCCGCCTTTGAACCTCTTTCTTCCTCACCAGGCCTGCCGCGTCTGATCAAGAAGCCCCGCAATAACGCGTCCGGCCTGCACTCGCAAAATGCATATGCAAAGTATCCCACGCCTGTGCCGACATCCAGCACAGGTATCATGTCTTCCTCACCACCAGCACGCGTTCTCGGCGGCCGGCCAACGCTGCAGCGGACCATGTCAGCCGCGTCAGAACGGAACCCCCTGTGTGCCGTGCCCTCCATTGAGCTCAACGAGAACGGCGAGACACTTCTCATGGGCCGCTCCAGCAACTCCTCACACTACCAGCTCTCCGCCAACCGCCTGATTAGCCGCGTCCATGCCAAGGCACGATACATCCCGTCCATGGGCCCGCTGGAGCCGAACAAGGTCGAGATTGTGTGCTGTGGGTGGAATGGTCTCAAGCTGCACTGCCAGGGCCGGACATGGGACCTGAGCAAGGGCGACACGTTTACGAGCGAAACGGAAAATGCCGAGCTCATGATGGACGTGCAGGACGCGCGTGTCCGCATCCAGTGGCCTAAGAAGACCGGTGCAGACTCGCTGGCGAACCTGTCCGACTCGTCCTGGGACTCGCCACGCTCGGCACGCGTGGCCAGCCGGCACAACAACAACAACGGCCTGGGTGGTGGCGGCAACACACCTGGTGCACCCGGTGGTTCTGCTCTGCAGTCCAGCCCGCTCCGGCGAGCTGCACGAATTGCCTCGCCCGAAAGCCCGACACCAGCCGGCATGCCCGTCTCTGGCGCCAGCCTGCAGGCCCTGCTGTCCCAGCACATGGGCAGCGACGACGAAGACGACGACAGCGGTGCCGCCATCCAGATCTATGAGGATGCCAACAGCGAGGACGAGCCGGAGTTGCCTAAGCAGGACGCCCGTGCTGGTGTCAGCTTTGCCACCGAGCTGGCTGAGAGCTTCTCGAGCGATTTGAGCGACATCCACTCGGACGACGACGTCGCCAACGACAGCAGCCAAAACGATGATGACGACGACGTCAATGATCCGGATGAGGAGAACGATCCAATCGTGCACTCATTTGGTCCTTTTGGTGCCAACCTCTCCGACCGTCTCGCCTCCTTCTCGACAAACAGCCCCAAGGTCGGCCGGCCACCACTGAGCCGTATCCCGTCTGCGGATGGCTCCATCACGTCGTTTGGTTCTGCCGATGCTGCCGCCGAGGGCGACTCGATCCACGTCAAGAACTCTTCAGCGGCAGCAGCAGCAGCAGCAAAGCCGTCACTGCGACCATCAACTCCCACAACCTCGGGTATCCCGCTCGCCGATCCCAGCCGCTCGGCGGAAGGTGTCGGTCTCGGAATCTTGTCGGCCGAGCCCAAGAGTCCTGTGTCGGCACCCGTGCAGGTCGAGATCAGCGCCAACGTCGATGTCGAGGAGGTCCGGAATCACTTGATCAACCAGCTCGCCTTCTCGCGCCTGTCGTCGAGCCCGTTGTCGACTATCATGAACAACCTGCCGGCCGAAGAGCGCCGCGACCTGACGACGGATGCGCTGCGGTACATCATTGAGAACACGCCCTGTGTTGGTGTGATTAAGCGGCAGGGCAAGGATGCGGCCGGCAAGGCGCTGGAGAGCGAGTACTACTACGTCTCCGACATGGATGACGACGTGTCGCGGCGGTCGGTTGTGGACAACCTGCGGAAGCCGAGCCTGCGCAACTGCCGGAAACAGCACAAGGTAAGTTTTGTGAAGATGAAGAGAAAGAGAAAGAAAAGAATGAAGGAGAGTGAGAGATGAGGTTGTGTGAAGTTTATGGAGTGAAGTTGAAGAAAATGTGGGGTCGGATGTTGTAGGCAGACACGCCTAAAAAGGAAAAAAGGAACCAGGCCTGACTAACACCGTTTTTTTCCCTCTCATAACAGCAATACTACTGGAAGCGCCCACGCACGCCATAGTCGAGATCTCCTCTCGACTCGGCCAAAAATCAACAAAAAACGACGAAAACGCCAAAAAAAAAAAACTACAACAAATAATCCCACTTTTCCCGCCCTTTTCTTGTGAATACTTCTCATATCTCTTTCCTTTCTAATAACGACAATCCTGTTGCGAAAACTATACCCTTCTTTTTGCACATTGTTGTTGTAGGAGGATCGTCTCTGTGTTTCTCTGTTTCTACTTTCTGTGTTCCAACCCCTATGTTGCATAGCCTGCGGCGTCTGTGTTTTTTTTCTGTGCATTTTATTTTCTCTTTTGGTCTTCCATCGGGCGGCCATCTTTTCTTGTCATTTTCTCTTCCCTGTTGAAAATTTCCAATGTATATCTTTTTATATTTCCTTCGAGGCTTGCATTATGGTCACGAATGTGTGGAGACGAGGCTGGACGGACTTGGGGCTGCAGGCTGTACGGTGTACTTTAAGAGAGGCAGCGGCAAATGGATGCCCAAGTATGGGAAGATGGAATCCCATTGTGACAAAAGGAGAAAAATAAACAATCTTGATAATGCCTTCTTAACCACGCATGACGTGAGCCTTACCTGTGCCAGTAACTCTTCTCAACGTTTGCCTCTTGAACTTGACTCTTTTTATGTCGAGCTCAACATACTGTTTGCTCGTTGTCAACCATTTAATGAAGCAAATGTTTATGGGCTTTGCATATATGCTCTCACTATTTACTAAAAAATTTAAATAAGATTTTGTATATATTTAAATATCATGAATAAAAAATTAAAATAATTAAAATAAAAAAAATAAAATAAAAAGAGAGAGAGAGAGAAGAAAGAGATGAAATGATTACGAACAATACGCAAGTAACTCGTATGCCAACTTACCATCAGCAGAACTTATTTATAATCAATCGCATCAAACATTTGCCTTTCTATCTTTAATTCGTTGTTAGATCACACTCCATTTCAAGTTGACAAGAGATCAACCATCCAATTGCTTACTACCCGCTGCTCCACAGTGAGATCTTAAAATGAACTCCGGCTTATTATCCTTATCTAAACGCCATCTTTAGTGAGATCCGGCGCATCTCACTTTTTCTCAAAGAATACACACGGAATCCCGCTTTGTCGTTCTCCGTTCCGCGTCTCCCCACCCGGAGATCTTGCAATTGTGAGAACGGAGTTCAGAGAGGAGCGTACTTTAATGTCGTATTTACTTACGGCGTATGCGACAAGAAGCCTCCAATTGCGCTACGGTGGCATGGTTGGATCTAGTGCTCGCAAGTCTTTTCCAAAAAGAGTTGTTTGCGACCGACATTCAGTGGCTCCAAAGGGAGAAAGGGCCCTGGAGAATTGGAGAATGTAATTAAAATGTGGGGCTGCTGCGACCAAACAGCTGTTTAGAACACTTTGGAAGGCGCGAAAACTGGCGACTCTGTTCTGCTTGTGCCTCGGCGATCGACGCCCGTGGGGTTCGCGTTTGGCTCTTTGGCTCTTGCCTTTTGGTGGTCAGTGGTGTTCTTTCCTCCGCGCCGGGGAACGAGCGCAAGCATGTGCAGGGAGCGGGTCTTCCGAAGCTACCCCCAAGCTCCTTCCCCCTCTTGGGGACCTTTTATTGTTGCGACTTCCCCAGAGTTGATAACTTTTGCGACAACTTTCTCCTTTTTGTATTCCAGTTTGTGTTTCTTTTCATCAACATCTCTGCACTGCATCACAACCTCTAGTCGGCCTCTTGGAACCCGCATCTCAAACGACATTCCTAACCAAACTACAACGTCTCTCTTCTTCCTCCAACGAACTAATACATCATGGGTGCCCTCGTGCCTCGCGCCGGACAGAAGTCCGTCCTGATTACTGGGTAAGTCTCTTTTTCTATCTGGGTCGAAGCATTAGACGAGAGGAGAACGCGCCGGAAACCATAAAAGCTAACATCTTAAAGCTGCACGCCAGGCGGGATTGGCCATGCCATTGCTGAGGAGTTCCAAGCCAAAGGTTCGTGATGCGCCGGGACGAATGCCTCATCACAGAAAGAGCGGTGACTCTTGAGAACAAATCTAACAATCCACCGACAACAGGCCTCTTCGTCATTGCCTCTGCTCGCCGTCCTGAAGTGCTCAAGGAGCTCGCAGACAAGGGCATCGCCACTGTGCAGCTCGACGTGACGAACAAAGACTCCATTGCCCAGTGCAAGGAGGAGGTCACCAAGCTGACCGGCGGCAAGCTCGACTTTCTCGTCAACAATGCGTGAGTCCACCGTCTTAACTTCTGTTGATTTATTCATCGCTGACAGGTTTAGCGGCCGCACACACACTGTCCCGGCCACCGACCTCGACGTTGACGACATCCGCGCCACGTTCGAGACCAACGTCTTTGGCGTCATGGCCATGTGCAAAGCCTTTGTTACCCTTTTGATCAACGCCCAAGGCCTCATTATCAACATCGCCTCCCTCTCTGCCTATACCCCCTATGTTTTCGGCGCGTCCTACTGCGCCTCCAAGGGCGCCGTCGTGTCGTATTCGCGCTGCCTGCGCCAGGAACTCAAACCCTTTGGCGTCCGCGTCACCGTCGTCATGGCCGGCACCGTCAAGTCCAACATTGCCAACACTGTGCTGCCTCTCGTTCCCGGGTCCCTCTACGAACCCGTCGCCGACCTCTACGCGAAGCGCCAGGTCTTCAGCCAGAACAACGAGACCATGGACACGTCTGTTTTCGCACGGCGGGTGGTCGGCAATGCGCTGCGGCCCGAAGTGCCCCTTCTGCTGCGCTCCTGGTTTGGCCGGCGCGACTGGTTCTGGTGCGGCGGCTTGTCGACGCTGGTGTGGCTGGGCACGATCCTGGGCGAGTGGATTACGGATATGGGCGCATGGCGGAAGTTTGGGCTGCAGAAGCTCAAGGACATTCTGGTGGCGAAGCGCAAGGCCAGAGAAGCCAAGGAGGCGGAGGAGGAAAAGGCGGCGTAGAGTTGAGGGCTAGAGGTGTTTTTTCTTTTCTTTTTTCTTCTTTCTTTTCTCTTATCCTATTTCGGTACCCTCGTGCATTCTTCTCTGTATCCTCTTTAGACTGTTTTTTTGGTCGAACTCTTGACCTATTTTGTATACATACCGCCTTATCTTTTATTCAAGAATACGTTTTGCTAAAGTACTATTGACGACTCACGTTTCACGAGAAGAACAGACGATATGTCAGACGTCAGAAAGACATGTTGGAAGAACAGGAAGCAAACGGCGTGAATGCATCACACTTTTGGTCATGCAATTTTGTGTGCACTTGGTGCAGTTGGTACAGTTGGCTGCGCAGTGGAATCACAAACGACATATGCAGTGCGACGGTGCTGGAGCTGCAGTCGGGCTGCAGACCAGCTGCATCTTCCTATTATTTCAAAGCCTGCCATAGGTTGAGTGACCCAGCTGCAGCTGCGACAAACATGCACGTATCGCAGTCTGTCTCAAAACGGACGACTGCATTGCTTGCTTTTTCTTCCTCTACAGTCCCGACCATTCGCCCGCTTGAAGCCGGCCTTGTGTCTTTGCTTACAGTAAACTTACATTGACGATGCAAACGGACGTCGGTTGGAAAAGGACATCCCATCTGATGTTCTCTCGTTTGATGGATGGTCATACAAGATGATAAATAGGGGCATCGGACGATGTCGTTCTGTCTGACTATGTTCCTACGAGAGCATCTTCGTCTTACACTCCAATTCATACAGCCACATATCATACACCATTATTTCTGTTACTTCATCTGCAAAAATGCCCTCTGCCATCGTGGAACACAGCGTCGTGCCGCGCGACATCCTCGACGACCCGCACTTTTGGACCCTTCCTCCGTGGTACCACTGCCATATCCAGACCCATGCGGGTACGACTGTGTTCTGGCTGCCGATTGACTCCAAAGAGGGCCGCGTCTACGAACGGCTGACGACGGACGAGGCACGTCTGCCGTACATTATCACGCACTGCACAGAGATCCGGCACTCGACCATCCCCGACTGCATCTTCTTTCACGACGTGCCCGCCAACACGCGGTACAGCATCCGCCGCAATACAGACGTCTTTGAAGGACTGATGAAGCTGGCCCGGCCGGACGGTGGGATGTTGTGGCCGAAAGGGTCGCCGCAGTGGAAAGCAGTGGCCCAGTACTACCGGGACTACGGAGAGAATTTGGGGGAGATTCCTGTATACAGAGTGCGTAGTTAAGCAGTGGAGGAGAATGTGAGCGGGAGGTACTGTTACCCAAAATCAAATATCATTCTAGCCTAGTCATACAAAAACAAGACAAATCAAAACAAAGCAAAACAGAAACAGCTAAGAAGGTATCAACAAAGACCAAATGGAAAGCATAAGAGAAATCACCTCCAGCGCAAACTTGAGCGTGTAATAAAAGAGATTGAAGAAATTTTCAAAGGTCGGCCCTGGCAGGTAGGGCTTGACCATTCTGTACACCCGCCGAGCCACCCTGACAGTTCGTTTTGACACCTTCTAGAGTGTCTTGACAGAGGCCTTGGATATCCTCTAGAGCTCGTTCAGGGCCTCAAACAGGGCACCTTTTCCAGGCGACGACTTCTTCGTGGGGTCGTTATCACCATCCGGATCGCCGGCGGGGAACTTCTTGTTAAAGGGGCCGTAGAACTCGGAAAAGACAGCCTGCAGGTCCTGCTCGCGCAGACGCATGTGCTCGCCGGGCACAGTGCGGAAGTGCAGGCCGCCCTTGTCGTCAATCGACTTGAGACCCAGCCAGTCTTCCTTGTACAAGTCACGCTCACGCAGAGGGATCACCTCGGTGCCGTTGACCTCGGCGAACCAGGCCGACTCCTTGGGGATGGCCGTCGTGTCGTTTTCAAACAGGTACATGACAAAGTTGCTCAGCTGGGCCATGTTGTCGCGGTACTGGGTGTTGCGCCCACCGGAGCCGCGTTCGTTGTTGATGTCCGCCAGGAAATTCGAGTTCTCCAGGTACTTGGCATACGCCTCGGGCGTCGACGGGTCCCGGTAGTATTGTGCTGGCACCACGCGGCTCTGCACAAAGCTCGACCAAGTGTTACCGTGCAGCATCGCCATGGCGCCGCGGCACACAAAGTCGGTGCTCGAGCACTCGACAAACTCGGAAATGCCATTGTGCTGCGACCCAAACGTCACCAGAGACCGGACAGGCGGCTTGTTGCAGCGCTCGACGTACGCCCGCAAGAACTGCCCGCCCTGACTAAAGCCGAGAGCGTCAATGGCCGGCGCCGTCGACAGGATGGGGTCGGCGGCAATGTCCTCGCACACTTTGGCCACCTGTTCCGTCACGTTGCCGAGGAAGGTCGCGGACCGGTCGCTGCCGGCGCTGTCGCCCAGACGCGCAAAGTAGACGAGCGTGCCCGGGTTGACTTCTTCGGCAAGGGCGCCGACCTCACGCAGTCCTTCCGCCGCAAAGTTGTCACCGAGGCCTGGTTGCGAGAAAGTTAATGGATGGTTAAATTGATAAAAGATGCGAGGTGGAGACGTACCATGCCAGATAATCAATGGCAGCGGAGTTATCGTTGTTTTCGTCATCGTCGTCGGTCGTCGATGGCGTTGTCGCGGATGCCAGGGCCAGCGAGCCGAATGTGAATAGTAGCTTGAAATTTCGTGAAAGTGCCATCGTGGATGGTCTTAGGATGGAGATGGGAAGATGGGTAGATTCGTAGGTATTTCGGAGTTGTAGAACGTTAGGTTGTTGTAGGTTGTTAGGAGTGATGGAGTGATGGAGGATGACGATGGATGGCGATAAGGAGCTGAGGCAGCTGTTTATCTATTTATTAGGCGCTCGTTCGCTCTTTAGCTGACGGCGGCACCTAAAACACGCCTCCACGTCTCTCGGGGAACGCTAATCTTCAGCTGGACGACCCCTGTCAGTGCAATAGCTCAGCCCGTGTTCTTGCCGCATTGGGATAGTCACGTGCTATGTCAGGTGCACACTACGAATTGACAGAAACAGCTGTTGGGGGTGCATCCTTTTGTTTTGAATCATTTTGGCTCATATTTGAGCCTCTTCAAGTCAACTACAAATTTTGCTATTGAAACGACTTGGTGAGGCCAATTTGTGTGGGATATATTGCGACCACGTTTTTTTTCTGCCGTCCTCCGCTTGACTCACGCGGGCGTGGGCGCAGGGCTGTGTCCGTCGCACTTGCCATGAACAGAAGGCGCAACGCAACGCTAACATGGAAGCATACAGAAGGCTGCGGGCTGCTAATTGCCGCCTGTAATTGGCTGTTTAGTGGGCTGGTGGCGGGCGGCACGGCTGTGACGCAACATTCCACTACAATTCCACCCCACTAAAGCCGATCTGCAAGTTCCTGCAGAAAAGGAACTTTCAACGTCGGTCACAACTGCCAACAGTTGACATAAGAGAAAGAGCCTCACATAAACTCCTTTTTGCATTTTCCAGCTTTTCGCCTCAATTCAACTACGGACGACGACAACTCCTACATAAGTCGCTCCCAGTCTCGACACATCCATCCTAGGCCGTGATCTCGACGACAGTTCCCAATCGGCCTTACGAAACATCTTTCCCTCCACACCTACCCCTCTCCCTCACAATGAGCAGACCTCAGGGACGACCTCGAGGTCCCCCGCCGGCCGGCCTCAAAGGTTTCGGAAGCATGTCGCCGGCAGCCAAGCCGGGTGCTGGCGGTGCGGCTTCGTTCGGCAGCAAAGGCAAGGGAACCGGTGGCTTCGGCGGCTTCGAGACGGCTCGGAGCAAGAGCGGCCTCGCCTACGTCGCCGAGCGGTCGGACCTTTCGGCTATTTCCGACGCACACGTCGTCGTCTCCTTCAAGAATCTCGTCAAGAAGGACAGCACAACCAAGGCGCGGGCACTGGAAGATCTGTTGAGCCATGCACAAGCAAATCCCTTTTCGAGCAGTGGAGGTGGTGTCGAGGATGCCGTGCTCGAAGCGTGGGTGCAGTGCTACCCACGACTGTCGATTGACGATGCACGGCGGGTCCGAGAGCTTTCCCACACTTTGCAGCTGGCTCTGATGCAGTCAGCACGCAAGCGGATGGAGCGGCATATCCCCAAGGTGGCGAGTGCGTGGCTGGCCGGCACCTACGACCGTGACCGAGCCGTGGCCAAGGCAGCATCCGACGGTCTCGCTTCGTTTTTGACGACGGACGAGAAGACGACCATGTTTTGGAAGCGGCTACAGCCGCAGATTCTGGAGGACGCAACGGCAGCCATGCAGGAGACGGCGGCGACACTCAGCGACATGCGGTCCACAACCCAAGACGATGCCGACCTTAAATACTACCGCGTGCTCTACAGCAGTCTATCGTTGGTTCTCGCTTTGTTGAGAAAGCTGTCTATTGCCGACACGGAGAGTCTGCATCATGCCTACACGCAATTCTTTGCCGTCGAAGCCGTCTGGAGCAGTGCAGCGTTGTCGCCCGACAGCCATGTTCGCCGTGTGACATACGAGCTGCTCCTCACGACGCTCGAGACACGGCCGTCCCTCCTAGAGGCACAGCTTACCCGCCTCACAAAGCTTTTGACGCAGGAAGCACCCAAGACGAGCCAGTCGGGCTCGGTCATTGACTACGTCAAGGTTCTGCAGAAGCTGACGGTAACACACCCAGAAATCTGGACCGACGGCGGCCACCCTTTCACACGGCTGCGGCCACTAGTGGAGAAGGGCTCGCAAGGAACAGCAGCCTCGCCTGCCGCACCATCACACAACTACTGGACCCAACTGGATGCACTCTTCTCATCTATACCATCCCGAGAGATTGCTGCAGAAGCAGCCTCGTCTGTCCTGGCCTCGTTCCGCAAGGGCTTGTCTAGTCGGGACGAGCCGCAGAGCAACGCCATCGACGGCTGGACAGCATACCTGTCGATGGTCCGTCGGTTGGTGGATGTGGTCACACCAGAGGATTCCCGAGTCGCTCTTGTCGAGGCCAACGTCTTCCCGTTGTTCGATCGTTTCCTGGGTGCACCAAAGGGCAGTGCCAGCACGGTCTGGGCCACAGGTGCCCATGTTACTATTTTGACCCGTGCCTCGCTGCTGATTGCACGACCGGCCTACGCAGACATTGTGGCCTCGGCTCGGACAGAATGGGAACGGTTGGCTAGCAACTTCTGTGGCCGCATGGCCAACTCGCTACCCGAGGTCTCCAAGGAGTTCAAGGCGTCCCAGCAAGAGATTGCCAATGAGGGCGACCGCTGGTTCGCGCTTGTGGAGGACATCCACCGTTCGGTGCTGCACGTTGAAGCGCAGCAGACGTCGACAGAGGGCACTAATGCCAACCTCGTCGAGGATGTTCTAGAGAAACCGACGCTGTCTCTCCTCCAGAACGCCGTCGATCTGCTCAAGAAGCGCAACTTCAAGCCCTTTGGCGCTGCGCAGCTCGTCAGTGCTGCCTTCGAGCATGCTCCACACTTATTACAAAACAACAGTACCGGCGAAACTATTGTTGAGTCTCTCTTCCCCATCGACGACACCGAGCAGCTATCTCTCGTTGTTGCCTCTCCCTCTGCCCCCGCTCTTTTGTCGTGTCTCCGCTCTATGGCCAGCATGCCCGCTTTCCACGACAAGTACACGGCCATCTATGCTTCTATTGTTTCACTCCTTCTCGAAAACAAAGACCAGGACCCCGAGACGACGGCCAAGAGCATTGCCTTGCTGATTTCGGATGCTTCTGATGTCGCCCTCGCCACGAGCCGCCGTAACAACAACCTCCAAGAGTATCTTGGTGGTGCCTGTTATGCCACTGCCCAGGGCAAGCTTTCCAGCTGGGACCTCTTCCACGCCGTATCCTCGGCAAACGCCTTGTCAACGGCTACCGGAAAGAAGCTCGCCTCAGACCTCGTCCGCTCTCTCGGCAGCAACAATGCCAGCTCAGCCGGTGTTCTGACCGCACTCGAGACCATTGCCACAAAGACACCTGACCTGCTGGCCGATGACGAGGAGTTGCACTTGGAGCTCGTCACAAAAATTGCTCGGCATGATGGAGATTCGCGATACCGCCCTCTCAGCCAAGGTCCATGCTCTTCGCGCTTTGATTGATGGTAGCAGCAGCCGCACGGCTCGTGGTAACAATAACAAGAGCAGCCAGCCTGCGCGTTTGATCAAGATTGTCCAAGACAATTTGGACAGCGCCGGTCCCAACTCGTTGGAGGTAGACACACTCGTTGAGCAGGCAGCCAGCATTGCCCAATCCACCGAGGCCACCGACGAGGACAAGGAGAACTTGTTCCCCAATACCAACATCTGGATGCAGACCATGCAGGCCTTTTTCCAGAGCAGCGCCACGGGCCTCAACCCGTCGCTGGCTTTGACCAGCAATGTCGGCGGCGCTTACCTGCTGGTGCCCTCTAACAAGCCGTCAAAAACACAGCGGCCGGCCGTCAGCCGCGACCGCCACGGCAGTTCCATCCCTGCACGCATGGCCACCTACACGACGCAATTACTGTCCACAGTAGTTGAGACCGACGGTGTGTCCATTGCAGCACTTCCGCAAGAGTTCCAAGTCGAGCTGCTGTATCTTCTATACCTCGTGGCCGAGCTGGGCTCTGATCAGGTAGCTGTCTCTGACGCGCACAGTCTCTGGGGCAACCTTTCGGACCCCTTTGTGCTGGCCGCCGCCGAAGACTCGATTGCTTCCATCCGGTCCACTCTCGCTAGTGTTCTGTTGGCTGCCCGCGGCTCGTCATCGGCATCTTCCTCCTCCCTTGCCGATGCCTTGATTTCTATTATGCTCCAGCAGACGCAGCAGCCCACTGCTCTGGCCGTCTACACCACCCGTGCTCTGAGTGGTCTGCTACAGACCCGCATGGAAGGCCGCACGTTCTCAGCCACTACCGACGAGGAGTATTTGGTCAAGCAGAACCTGTGGAAGACGGGTACTGGCACGACCCTTGGCGCTCTAGCCTTCTTGACGGGCTACGGCGAAGTGCTCGTGGCCTCCAAGTCTGTGTCCAACTTTTGCAACCGCTTGATTTCGGACATTGCCGGTGCGAACCCCAAAGCCAGCCCTGCCAAGGCCCAATCTGCTCTTGAGAATATCGTCCTGCTCAATGCCTGTATGGCCGTCTACGAGGTTGGCGCACTGCCGACAGCCAGCAACCGGCTGATGTTTGCTGTGAAGCAGATCACCTCGTGGTTCGGGAAAGAGGAAGACGATGACGAGGACGAGGATGCGGAAAAGGAAGAGCTCGACACACGCATCGCTGCTGAAAGCTGCCGTGCTTTGCAGCGTCTCCTCCCCTGCATCAAGGACATGTACGGCCCGCACTGGGAGCGCAGTATCAAGTTCTCTATCAGCCTGTGGGACCGCGCTGCGGCCGTGGCTTCCAAACCCTCTTCGTCTCTGGACGAGCACCTGCCCTATGTCTACGCGTCTCTCAAGCTTATTGGTGCTCTCGAGACCATCGACGAGCTCAATGACGACCTTGAGGATACACTGGCCCTCTTCTCCGAGGCAAAGTGGACAGGCATGCGGCGTCTGCTACTGGCTCTGGCTCACCGCAGCCCCAGTGTAGCGACTTCATCTCGAACCCAACCCCAGAGCGTCGTCGACACTCTTCTGAGCCGCATGGCCGGCAAGACGCCCCTCAACCTCTTGACGGCCGACACTGCCGATCTCTACACACTCGTCGCCTCCGACTCTCGCGATATTCAGGCTGCCGGCTACGGTTTCCTGCATCGTGCCCTGCCCGCCCAGCAGGAAGAGCTGTCCTTCAACATTATCCTCGAGAAGAAAGAGGCCAAGCTGCCCGATGAGCTGCTCTCGCTGCTGCTCGGTGCACCTACCCTAGAGGCCTACCCGGATGACGTGCTCGCCACCTTCCCGACCCCCGTCCGTGGCTATCTCCTGGCATGGCAGCTGGTCTTTGATGCCTTTAGTACGGCCTCGGCGAAAGTGCGCAGCGACTACGCTTCCCACCTGGCCGCCAGTGGACACATTACGGCCCTGCTCGACTTTACCTTTGACGTTTTGGGCCACTCAGCCGCCCACCCTTTGAATCTGGAGCGTGAGGGTCTGGCCGACCGTGCCAGCATCACCGAGTACGATCTCAAGACGGCCGAGGCCTCGCTGTCCGACGAGAAGCACATGCACCAGCTGCTCGTGCATCTGTATTACCTGACGCTCAAGTACGTCCCCGGTCTCTTCAAGGCCTGGTACATGGCCTGCCGCACCAAACAGACGACCGTTGCTGTCGAGGCCTGGACGGCCAAGTACATTTCGGCGCTGGTGGTGGAAGAGGTGCTGGACGAAGTCGCCGAATGGGGCAACAACCAGGAGGGCGCCGACGGTGCCGCTGGCGACGACGACCACGAAATGATTATCAAGACCAACAAGCGCGCTCGCGAAGTCGTTGCGGGCTACGAAGTCGACGAGCTCATGCTGTCCATTGCTTTGCGGCTGCCGGCCAACTACCCCATTGACAACGTCGCTGTTGTTGGCCTCAACAGAGTGGCCGTCGACGAGAAGAAGTGGCAGAGCTGGCTCATGATTACACAGGGTGTTATTGCTTTCGCCAACGGCAGTCTCGTGGAAGGTCTGGCGGCGTTCCAGCGCAATGTGCTGGGCGCGCTCAAGGGACACACCGAGTGTGCCATTTGTTATTCAATCATCTCAGTCGAGAAGCGCGTGCCCGAAAAGCGCTGCGGCACCTGCAAGAACATGTTCCACAAGTCGTGTCTGTACAAGTGGTTCCTGTCGAGCAACCAGAACTCGTGTCCGCTGTGCCGGAACCCCATCAGCTTCCTAGGTGCCGAGAAGTTTAAGCGGCGAGATGTGGAGTATTAGAGGCAGTGGTAGGATGCTTAACATATTTGGTCGGGGTGGTCCATTTACGGTCAACAATAAAAGGAGTTTGAAAGATACCGAAACATACTGTTGCATTTTCATTTTGGCATGAACCTAAAAGTATATTTTAAATAGACAGTCATAACAAGACATATTGAATATAAAGGAAGGAAAGAAAAGAGAAACGGAATAACTACCAGTGACCTTTTGTTTTCTGTCATAGAATCTTTCCTTTTCTCGCCTTCATCTGATGTGATATCACTAACTTGCTTTGTCTTAAAACACAGTTGACCTCAGTTACAACTTGCCGTTCGCCTTCAGTGCCCGCTCGCCGTCGACCAGCACGCACCATCCGTCATGGCCACGGCCGCCCTCGCCGGCCACAACGTCCTGGAAGTTGCCCTTTTCCGTGGCATACTTCACAACGTCATCATCCCACGTACCGGGCTGCAGCCAAACAGAGTCGATGCCCAGCTTCTGTGCATCCTTCAGCACCTTTAGCGTCACAGCGGGCGGCGTAATAACAGACAGTGCTGTCTCGCGCGGGTTCGGCAAAGCCGAGATGTTGGTCAGTGTGGAGTGGGCCGTGCCGTCGACGGTAATGGCCGGCGACGTGGGGTTGATGGGCGTCGCCGGCAGTTCATGGTACGCATACCAAGCGAAGACTGGGCCGTTAGCGGTGTACAATAACGAAAGAATAATAGGAATGAAGCATACTCTTATAGCCAAACTTGGCTTGGTTGGTAGAGGCGCCGACAACGGCAAAGTAGGGCTTTGCGAAGAAGGCGCGGGCGCTGGCCTCGGTGGAGGATATGGAGAGAGGCATTGTGGTGCTGTGAGAGGTGGTCGGTGGTTGTTGTGTTGATAGACTGTGAGTTGAGGGTGTAAAGAAGAAGCCGAGGGATACTTGAGGATCTCGAAATTCGACGTTGATATCGGCCTATGACGGTGGTGAAATCCACGGCAGCGATTAGTTGATCGGATTGGCGGCTGTTGGTTGCTCTTGCCCGTCGGTGTTAGTGGCGCACAGCTGCCCGCACTTGGGTGGCAGCAGGCGCTGTAATACTTCCCGCCTGACAAATCTGGGGTAACGGAGGACGGGATGCACGTAACGGGGTCGGTGTCTTGGCCACATAAGCTTGTATAAAATTCCAGAAAATTACAGCTGGATCAAAACATTATCTCTGAATTATTAAACACCCATTGAGACCATTTAACCCGCAGATAATTGTGCTTCTTGATCTCTCTCAGAAGCCACTCATGAAGTGCCTTTTTGACAGGCGGCTTAATGTACGGTGCCTGTGTACCTTGCGTAGATTGCGCCACATGGGCATGTACCTGTAAATCAGCTTGAAGCCTTTTGGCCATGATATTGACTCACTTCATCCCCGCCGTTCCGCAATGCCGGCTCCGTGCCCGAATGACATCGTGAATTGGGTGTCCGTTGACGGTTTTGATGGCCCCACTTTACGATGTCTGTGAGCTCCTTCCTCGCCTACGACTTCAAGGACTGCCACCTGCCAAAACAGTGCTGTGCTGTTAGCGTGCCTTCCCCTCTACGCCGGGCCGAGGAAGCGCATCATGATGAGCACGCTATTGTCTATGTCATGTCCATTGAGTTTGCGATAGTGCAAAAAGTAAACCATCAATTGAGATCCTAATATTCAATGAGTTTCTCAGGCTCATTGATTTATCCCTCGATCTGGAGATGTTATTATGACGACCATCTGATCTTACCGGATTCCTCATCCGTTCCTGCCTCATCCGCTGTGACCGACCTCAAGCTAGCCCGTCGTAGCTGCCTCGCGCCTCGCTGCCGGCACCTTCCAAATCAAACTGGAGCTGCGCAAGCAATGCTCAAATAGACAAGAGGTAAGCTCCGCAGCCAATAGAAAGCGAGCCTCGTGACATCAGTGGAGCCGACTGCGCGAAAGTGAGACCGCCGGGACCCGCTATTTTCCTTTTTCTTCCATCGTTCCTTACACAGACCACCCCAGAGTCGCCCCAGAGCCTCTTTCCTTCTGTCTCTGCTCTTTCCAGTGCTGCCGGCCAACTGAGACAGCAAGAGCACCCATTGGACCAGCCACCCACCTTTTTTCCTGGTCGCTCGCTCTTTCCCTTCTCTCCTTCTTCTCTCCCAGTCTCCCTTCGCCGGTCGAAGCTTCCCGCCCCGAGGAAATGCCCTGCAAAATTTAATTAGGAAAATCAAAGCACAGCAACCGCATCGTCCGGGAACGAGCATCGCTCTCTCCAGAAAACACAAGATTCCGACTTCGCTTTTTCTCTCCTCCTCCTCCTCACCCACCACGCATTCTTTTACCACGAAAATAGTTGTCGGACACCTCGTCACCAGCACAAGCCGCGCACGCTGCGTGCCTGACCACCGATTCTCCGCTTGGCGTTGGCTGCTCTGGCCCAATTGGCCCATTGAACTCACTTTCCATCTCGACTTTCCTCCTCGAATCGAAAGCTGGCAGCCCAGACCATGGTCCTCCGTCTGGCTGCTGCGCTGCTTGATCTGTTCTAGAACGCATTCATTATCCCGTTTTCGAATTCTTTTCGTCTCCGACATTGATAGACCGTCGTCCGATCCCGTGTGCGCATTGTCGTTCCAGCTCACCGCTGAAGCCTTTCGACTCGACGATTTGACATCCACGTCACGACCACTTTAGAACGACCACCCTCTACTTAATCCCAACAACAACACATAGGCGACATCCACCACACTCAAGCCACAATGTCGTTCGACGCTCTCCAGCGGAAGGAGTATCCGTTGATACTGGTAAGAGAGCTTTCCCTGTTGCTCCGGCCCCGAGCTTCGAGTCAATTTTACAACCGGGCGCAATGCGCGAAATTCTGTCGTGAACACTCCGAGTCGCGCAATTTTGTAACACAGATAGCTAACCCTCGTTCTCCCTCTCTCTAGCCTCATCTTCAGGCCTCCCAGGCCGCCCAGATTATGCAGGAACGCTTGCGCCACATCAACAAAGTGAATACCGACATGGCTGATTTCTTCGCGGTACGATATGACGATCCAATTCCCAATATACTTCGGCCTTGTCGAAACACCAGCTAACTGTCACTATAGGAACGGAGAAAAATTGAAGACCTCTACGTCCAGGGCCTTAAGAAGCTCGTGGCCACCAAATCGATTCCGGCCGCCGAGCTTGGGTATGTTGGGCTCACTCTCCAGTCACTTTTTCTCTGTTTTCTCCTTCTCCTAACAGACACACAACAGCGTTTTTCCAGCCGGCATGGGATTCCCTCCTTCGCTCCATGGACGCCATGGCCAGGTCCCACCACCAGCTGAGCAGCAACATCCAGAGCGGCGTCGAAGTCCCGCTGCGCAACTTCCACTCGACCAACGAGATGGCCCAAGTTACCAACGCCATGACCAACTTGCAGGGCTTGGCCAAGGAAGTCGACGATTCCAACACCCAGCTGGAAAAGGCCTCCAAGAAGGCCGGCAAGGCCGCCAATTCTGGCAAGGTCGAGGCCGCCTTCCGCCGCAACGAGAGTGCCCAGCAGCAGTGGGAGAGCCAGTCGCCCTTTATCTTCGAGGCGTTCCAGTCGCTCGACGAGACCCGCGTCAACAACCTCCGCGATGCCCTCACCCAGCTGGAGACAAACGAGGCCGACCAGGCACGCAGATACAGAGTTCTGCCGAGTCTATGCTCACCATGCTCCTCGATATCCGGGCCGAAGACGAGATTAAGAATTTCTCTCGTCGCGTCATCGACAACCGTCCACGCATCCCCGGCCACTTCAACGACTTGAGAGCCACCCGTCAGGGCAGTGTCGCTGGGTCGGCGGCAGCAGGTGCTGCCGCATCTCAGCCGGAGCAGGGCGAGACGCCGCGGCCGTCGAATGCCGAGTCTTCTGTGCAGCAAGCACAGGAATCGCAGCCTTCCCAACAGCTTCAGCCACTACAGTCGTCGTCGCAACAACTTCCTCCTCAGACACCTCCTGCCACAGCTGGCGGCGCCACCTCGGCCACGTCTGCCGCACCGTCCCCCGCAGCGCCGCAGCAGCTGGCCCGTAGCACGACCGGCTCTTCGTCTGCCGCAGGCTCTTCTTTTGCCGCAGGAGGCGCGGCAGCAGTCGCTGGAGGCGTGGCAGCGGGCGCAGCCGCAGCCAGAGGATTTTCTTCGGGCACCCCCTCGGCACCTCCTTCGGCACCGCCTTCGCGCGAGCCTACCTTCAAGCACCCACCGCCACCGCCAACACCCGACAAGAAGAGCGACAAGCACTCAAAGAGGACCGATTCGGAGAAGACGGAAAAGGAGGGCGGCACGGGCCTCCGCAGCCGTATTGGTACGATGCTCGGCCGCAGGAGACAGAGTGTCCACGGCGGTTTCGGTCAGATCGGCGGCGGCAAAGGATTGGGATTCGGGCGCATTAGCAACAGCAGCCACGGTCAGTCCGGGTCACCTGGTGCTAGTTACAGCAATTTGAACGACACGAACACTGGCGGCAACCGTCTCGGCTCGGTGTCTGAGAACCAGGAGACCACATCCGCGTCAAGGGACGGCGCTACTAACGGCATCAGTCGCGGCACCCCTTCGCGGCAAGGCACGACCTCGAGTTCCGCTGGTGCTGGCGGCAGTGGTGGCGTGAGCGGTCTGGGTGTCGCCGACAGCACCACTCTGAACAACATGACGGTCGACGAGATCTTTGGCGTGCCGGCTCCACCGGGCCCGCCGCCATCGCAGCAGCAGCAGCGGTCCACGGGCAACGAGCCTGCACGCGACGCCGAGGGCTACTCGGTGCCAGCCGCAGCAAATGATCCGATCTCCCAGGCCCAGCGTGATGCTGCCTTTGCTAGTGCCGGTGAGCAGCTTGGCGGTGGCGAGGGCGGTGATGACCAGGCGTTCAAGGTCAACATCCAGAACGAGCCTGTCCAGGAAGAGGATCCGCAGGCCAAGGAAGCCGCGTTGACCAATGTGGCCAGCACGCTCTCGCAGGCCATGCCGACCCGTAAAACCGGCACGGTGCGCGGCCGCCGTGACGTGCGGAATACTATTTATATGCCCCAGTCGTTTGCGCCCGAGTCGTCTTCCTTCTCCGCCGCTGGCGTCATGCCTCCGCCGTCGAACCTCTCCTCGGTCTCGCGCAGCTCCACCTTTGGCTCCTTTGGCACGGCGGCCACGCCTACCAGGCCCGGCCCTGTGGCTGCTCTTGCCTCCGAGACGAGCTTAGGTGGCGGCGCATCCGACACGCAGTCAGTGCGCTCTGCGACGTCTCTGAATGCTCTGACTAACGTCAAGCACATTGACTCGTCTGGCCCTGGTCTGCAAGCGTCGATTATCGAGTCCGTCTCAGCAACCTTTGAGGGCGGCGAAGTCACGGCCGCAAAGATTGCCGGCGAGATTGCGTTTTCGTACACAGCACCGCCGGCCAGCCACTCGGCGCCCTCCACCGCGACCATAACCATCCGCATCAACAATTATCCCTTGCTGGAAGCTATTGGCTCTAATAGAATCTTTGTGCGGGAGACGTCGAGCAAGGACCAGTATACGCTGGACACGAGCCACCTGCAACACAAGGCGACGCCCGCCTTTAACTTCCGCGTCCACGCCGAGAGCGACACGGCGCTGACCACGCACTGTCCGATCCAGTTCAAGCCCGTGTGGAAGCCGATGAACGACCAGCTGCGCCTGATTCTGCAGTACCGCCTGAACCCACAGTATCACGCGGCGTCGGCGGCGAGCGAGCCAGTCGTGCTGCGCAATGTGTCTCTTGTGGCCAGATACGAGGGACGTGCCGCTTCCGTGCTGTCCAAGCCGACGGCAACACACGTCAAGGAGAAGCACCTGGCCTACTGGCGCTTCGGTGAAGTGACCCTGACGCCCACGTGGTCCAAGGCATCCTGCATCTTCAAGCCCGAAGAGGGCGGAGATGTGCCGACGCCGGGCGTCCTCGAAGCCCGCTGGGAGTATTTGGTTCCCAACAGCGCCGGCATCGTCACAGACGAAGGCAACAACAGCATCACCATTAGCCAGCTGCAGCCTGCATCGGCCGCCCTGCCTGAGGAGGACGAAGAAGAAAAGGACCCCTTTGCAGACGACTCGGTGGCCAGCCCTGATACCACCAACGGTGCCGGCAGCAGCGTGCCGCTCTGGACGAGCGTGCCTACCTCGAGACAGATGTTTAGCGGGAAGTATGAGGCGAAGTAAGGTAGACTGCCAATGTATAGTCCTCGCTCGGTCTGCCTCTTTTGCTTCATTTTTGATTACCCACGCATCGTCTCTCACACATTCCTGCTGTTTTTCACTTGTACAAAAACCCTCGAAACAGCTGTCCCTCTATTCCACACACCCCACGCCCTGCTTTTTTTGTTTAAAATCATGTTTGGCTTTTCTCTCTTTTTGTGTTTTTTTTTCTGTCATTGTTGGATTCATCTTGTTTACTCTATTTTTGATTACTCCCCCCTGTCCATATCTCTTTCATGTTCCGTCTATTGCATAATGTTATGCTTGTCTCTTTTTTTTTCTCGTTTTTTTTTTTTGTTTAGTGATTAGTGTCTACCGCTGTCCTCGAAGAGAGTACAGCCACCCCTTAACGTAAATCAATAATGATTTTTATTAATGCAATGAGGTTCCAGAATGCTGTGATAAACAAGAAGATGGATTCGTAAAGAGCACACTTTATTATGCCTGATCACATGTATTAATCTAGATACAGCAAAAGTATCAACGTAAACAAAGCATGCTAAATGCCAATGCTAATGCCAGCCCCAGTCCGCCAGATAAAAAGGACGCCGTTCAATGTACAAACGCAAACAAATACTCCTTTTATTTTATTACCGCCCCGTCGTCACGGTCGACGTTCGCGATTGCTCTTCACAAAACTCGAGGGTCAACGCCGCCAGGAACCCGGGGATGCATCCCTTCTCGCGCACCCAGAACCGGATCTGGTCATCGATCCGCTGCGCGAAAGCACTCCGCGGTCCGCCGCCGACCTTCATCGTGCCCCGCTCGCCGTCAAAGACGATACTGTTCTCGTTCTCGTCCGGGTTCTGGCTGCGGTAAAAGGCACTCTCGACGCGCATCTTGCCATTGGGGATAAATGTGACGTGCCAACCCAAAGTGCTCTCGACAGCTTCCTTGAACTCGGCCGACTTGGCGCCCCAGACCTCCTTGAGACGGCGGCTGGCCTTTTGTGCCGACGCAGTCTCGGCCTGTGCATCGGCGATCTCGCGCTGGGCAGCAGCGAGGACAGACATGGGAACAGTCGTAAATGTTGGTGTAGCGGCCGATGGCTGCGGCAGAGTCGAGAGCGGTGCACGTGCACCCTTGGGTGCTTTAGTAGCCGTAGCAGAGTGGCTCTGGATATGGGCGAGTAGCTCGGCATTTTCTTGTTTGAGAGCTTCGAGCGTAGAGCGCTTGACGGCCTCAAAGTCGGACGTCGGGTTGGACCGCATCGAGAGAACACGGACACCAGCAGCCTGCTTCTCGGCCGTGAGCTGCTCCTTTGTGACGGCAAGCTCGGTCTCGAGGACACGATGGGCTGTCTGGGCCGCAGCCAGCTCGTCCTGCAGCTTGCGCGTCTTGCGGACAAGCTGGCCGACCTGCTCATCGCCAGTCATACCGTCGTTTTCGTCACCGCCATCCTCAGGCCGCGACCGCTTAGTTCCGGCAATCTGTGCAACGGCCGAGCCCGGTCCCGAAGCCTCGATAGAAGAAAGCTCTTTGTGCAGACCCTCGGCTTCAGTGCGTACTTGTCGACGAGCTCTTCCAGCTGCTGGATCCGGTCGGCCTTTTGCTGGTCAAACTGGCCTGGGTTGAAGGTGATGTCTTCCGTGTCAAAGGCCTTGAGCTGGGCACGCAGGTACTCAACTTCCTTGACAGCAAGGGCGCGCTGGCGTTCGAGACGGGCACGCAGCTTGGCATCGTTGTTGTTGTTGGTGGTGGCTGAGTTTGTAGGTGTACCGAAAGAAGGCGTGCTGCCATCGCCGCCAGAAGAAGCGCCGGCCGCCTTGAGCCGCTCGACTTCAGTGGCCAGCTCCTTCTTCTGGGCCTCGAGCGACCGGATGTTGGCGTCGCGCTGGGCAATCTCGGGCTCAAGAGCACCAATCTTCTCCGTCAGCTCGGCCGTGCGATAACGAGCCTCCATCAACGCCTTGGCCACGGCCTCGGGCGAGTCAAACTCTTCAGAGGCTCCGTCGTTCATGCTGTTCTCCTTTTCGGACTGCAGGTACGCCGACCAGGACCGGCGCTCGGTCTCGAGGCGCTGCCGCTGCATGCGCTCCTCGTTCAGTTCCTGCTCCAAAGCACGTGCGCTCTCAAGCTTGCGCTGCAGCGACCGCTTCTCCTCCTCGACAATCTCGACGGCTTTGTGTGTCTGGCGCAGGTGCCGCAGCTCGGTCAGCTGGTCGCGGTTGGTCGCTTCGAGCGCGCGGATGTGGTTGACCTGGTCCTTGAGCTCGCGCCGGATAATCTCCATGGTCGCCGCGTCGCCCGTCTGTGCCTTGAGTCGCAACACTTCGGCCTCGAGCTGCCCTGTCTGCGCGTCCTTGGCCACCAGCTGCTGCTGTGCCTGCTGGAGCGCGGCGTCTCTTGCCTCGGCCTCTTGGGACGCTTCCTGCAAGCTGCGCTGTGCCGTCGCCAGCTGTGCTTGGAGATCGACGGCCCGCTTCTCGCCCATCCGCGCAGCATCCTCCTTGGCCGCGCTCAGGTCGTCCAGCTGTTCCTGCAGAGCGCGCGACTCGTCCTGCGCCTCACGCACCTTCTTCTCGAGATCCCGCTGCCTCGAGTCTTGGTCGCCTCGAGACGCATCGAGTTCTTCTTGCATCGCAGCAATCTTGCGTTCGGCCGCGCCTCGCTCCGCTTCGGCAGCCTGTCTCTGCTTAAAGTCGTCTTCGGCTTTGCGCCGCGCGTCGCGCAGCTCCGTGTCGTGCTGCAGCCGTGCCATTTCCTTTTCTTGCTCAAAGGTGTTGACCTGGTACTGCAGCGTGCCCACTTCGGCCTTGAGCTCTTCGATGCGCCGCCGCTGCAGCTCGTACTCTTCTGCGTCCGGCGGGGCCATGTTTTCTTTGCTGCTTTCGTGTGACGTGGCGCGGTACGAGGAGGTTGTTGGGGCGCCGACCGACTGTGTGTCTGGGATGGCGCTCTGCCGTGACGAAGGCCGTGAGAAGGGTGCCGGTTGTTGTTGTGGCGTTGTAGTTCGTTGTTGTGTCGATCGAGAAAAGGTCATCTAAAAGTGAAAATTAGTCTCGCCTCGCGCTCTTCTGTTTTCGGGCTGCCCAAGGGTCGAACTCACTCTCTCCCGCTGTGCTGCTCCGTGTGGCCTTGCAAGACCGCCGCTGCTGTTTGTCCGTGAATGCGCCCGGCTGGTAGCTGTGTGTCCGGTCCCGTTGCCTGTTGTTGTGTTTCCTGTCGAATGCCCCGTTCCGTTGACAGAAGGCTGCCGTCCGTTGCCTCCTGGTCCGCCGCCGGGACTCATAGTTGGCGGTTTTTGTGAGGATGCAACTGGTTTCAGCTTCTTCTGGACGTGTCGTTTGGGTGTCGTCGACGTGTGGTGGGCGAACTGGTGGTCGATTTGCCGCGTCGGCCTGATTTCGTCGTGATGCGTTGACAGGCAAAACGCGTCTTGAACGCCCTGTGAAGCTGCAGCTAACTAACAGGCGTTTCCGCGTGCGGCCCAGTCCCCCTGTTATGTTGGCTGGTGAGAGTCACGTGCCAGGAGTGAAAGTGGGGCGCTCTGTCAAAAGGACAAAGAAACGACGTGGGAAGTTTGTCCGGTTACATTCTCGCTTTGCGACGGCTGTCATTCGTTTTGGGGAGTGAAGGAGTCTGTCTCAGAGACGCCCAATATCTGTATTCTCTTTGTACGGAGTACTCCCAGCTGCGTTGGCAAGCAATGCTTGGTGATGTTGTGTTTCTACTCAAAGTAGACAGCTTTCGTCTTTTAAACACACTATTTTGCTAGTTAGAATTTTGCTAGCTAGAATATGCGCTCCTTCCCTCTCCAAAACAGTGGAAATAGCAAGCAGGAACTACGAGCAAAATAAGTGGAACCTCACAGCTTCAACGCAAAAAAGCTCCCTTTCGCTGGCGTCTTCGGATTCTTCGCGCTCACTCTTTCTTCCTGTCCCTGACGTCTCCATCCTCTCCGGTCCCCACCATGGCGTATGGCTCTTGACTTTTGGCAAACCCGCTGCAGCTGAGGCAGCTCCCGACAAGTTTCCAACACAACAGCAGCACCTTCTCATCCGACGATTTAGACGACAATTCTCGATTTACCCTTGTGCGAATAGCTTCATTTTTGAGACGGTACTTTCAACGACACCCGCCACTATGCGCTCCTCGACGGCCGCGCTGCGCGTTTTGGTAAGTTGGGCGCACCCCGTGCCTTTTCGCTTGGATGATGTCCTGCTAACATTCCCAGAACGCCGGTGCCAATGCCGTGCCATTGCGGCCATCTCGATTTCCTTGCCTTCGCAACCAGCGCCTCGTCCACAACAGCTCTCTGCTGCGCCGGCCACGGCTGGGTCTCAACCCTCGCTTCACACACATCCGCCTGGCGTCCAACTCGTCAAGAGACACGACGCCGCCACAAAGCGAAGATACTGCCAATGCTGCTGTCCCATCTTCCTCGACGTCTACCTCTTCTTCGACACCCTCCTCTTCTTCCAAATCCTCCTCCCCGCTGTCGTCTGCCACATCGTCGTCGTCCACCGAGGACTGGGAAGAGAACCCAACTTCAACATTGAAAAGTTCTCGGAGCTGCCGCACACCAATTTCGGCGTCAACCAGCACATGATTATCAACGACGAGTTCAAGGAAGCGCTGCGCCAGATCCTCTGGCAGTTCCGTGCGCCCATCCGCTATGCATTCGCGTACGGGTCCGGTGTGTTCCCGCAGAGCGCGCCCAACGGCCGCGTGCCCACCGAGGCCGAGATCAAGGCCATCCACCCAAAAGCACCGCTGGCCGTCCAACGCGCGCAAGACGGCTCGCCCAAGATGATTGACTTTATCTTTGGCGTCACGTTCACGCAGCACTGGCACTCGCTGAATCTCCAACAGCACCGCGACCACTACAGCGCGCTGGGCTCGCTGGGCTCGGGTGCTGTGTCATATGTGCAGGACAATATCGGTGCGGGCGTCTATTTCAACCCTATGTCGTCGTCAACGGCATCCTCGTCAAGTACGGCGTCGTCAACCTCGACACGTTGTGCACCGACTTGAGCGAGTGGCAGACACTGTATCTGGCCGGCCGTCTGCACAAGCCCGTCAAGATTCTGCGGGATGACGCGCGCGTCCGCCTCGCGAACCAGATCAACCTGCTGTCTGCCCTGCGTACTGCTCTTCTCCTCCTACCGCCCGAGTTTACCGAACGCGATCTCTACAGCACCATCGCCGCCATCTCCTACCTCGGCGACCCCCGCATGAGCCTGCCCACGGAAAACCCCCAAAAGGTGGCCAACATTGTCGACCACAACATGAGCAACTTCCGCCGCCTGTACGCCCCCCTCATCGAGACCCTGCCCAACGCCCAGTTCAACGACAGCCGCTGCTCCCACAAGGACTGGCTCGACAACACCGACGCCAACCTCCAGCTCGCCCAGGACATGGACCCCGTCCGCCGCAGCAACATGGTCCGCCGCCTGCCCAAAGCCTTTAGGGAAAAGTTGTACTTCCAATACCAGAAACAGTTTGCCATCCCCCGCGGCGAATTCAACCGCATGATGGAGGCGTCGCGCGACGAGGACGACGCGGCCCAGGGTGGCGGGTTCCGGCGGCAGCAGGCGACCGACTTTGAGCGGCGCATTATCGAGGAGGACGCCGACCCGGCGACGCTGCGCAACCACGTGCGCCACAGTATCAAGCAGACGATCAACTGGCCGAGCACCTCCCAAAGTCTCAAGGGCGTGTTGACTTCGGGGTTCGGGCGGTCGATTCGGTACATGGGCGAGAAGATGTCCAAGTTCCGCCAAGGCAAGAAGCAGGCCGCCGAGCCCGAGGCTGAGAAGAAGACCGACACAAAGGCAGAGTCATCTGAGAGTTCTTCTGAAAAGCCATCAGAAAGCTCAACAACTGAGGCGTCCAAAGAGGCTGCCAAGGAGTCAGAGAAGAAGGCGTAAGTCGGTCTCCTTCATGAACCTTTAGCTGTACATATTGGCAGATGTATGACTGCCCCTACCTTCCTTTGATTTTCTTTTTGTTTCCATTTCCTTCACTTGTTGGTTGTACATCTGGCGGATTGCACAGCATCAGCGCAGTGTCGTTGCATTATTTGTTTATTTCCTTTGTTGATGGGAGGAGGATGGGATATGGTACAGACTCGGCATAGTACACGGAGCGTGGCATTGCGGGATCAGGGTTTGTTTATTTCGGAGCTTTTATCAGGCTTTATATAAAATTCAAAAAGAGCAAATGAGTAGGCTATGGTAGCGATAAAACGAATTCCGGACAAGTACACCTACTTACCCACCCACCATTCACGGTGCAGCTTGTTCATGCCCCGTTGCAGCGCCACGACGGCCGCGCTCATGTGGTCCTCGTACACAAACTCCTGCAGCCACACATCGGCAAAGTGCTCCGTCTTCTTGAGGCGCTCCGCCATTGCCCGCGCATTCGTGCACATGTGCTTGTCCGCCAGGAAATCTTGGCGCTCCTTGAATTGCGCGTCCGTGTCGTCCGGCTTGGGGAACACATCCAGCTCTTCGCCCGTGCCCGAGTTGAGGTACAGCACGGGCTTCTTGCCCTCGGCCGCCGGTGGCTTCGCCAAAAACGCTTTTTCCTGCTCATCGACAATGGTGCCCTCGTTGAACCAAATCGACGGGCTCGCCGCCATGTAGACGTCAAACAGGCCTGGGGTGGTAAACAGCGTGTACAGCGTAAACAGCCCGCCAAACGAGTGGCCCGACAGCACGCGCGTCTGGATCTTGTCCCACGCCGGCAGACCAGGCACCAGCTCGGCCGACACCAGCGGGATAATCACATCAACAATCGTCTTGTGGAACGTCGCCGCGCCGCCCAGCTTCCAGTACTTGGTGTTGCCGGCCTCGTCCTTGGTGTCGTTGCCCTCGGCGTCCTTGATGGGCCACTGGGGCACGCTCTTGGTGGTGGACGGCGGTGTCAGGTCAAAGTTGCGGCGCGCAGGCACGTACACGGTCTCTGAGTCGGGGTAGCCAATGGCAACAATAATGGACTTTTTCTTGGCCGCAAACTGCTGCCGCCGGGCAATGTCGGTGGCCGACATGAAATAGGCGTTGCCGTCGAGCACAAAAATGACCGGGACGGCCGAGGCATCCTCCTTTTCGTCCTTGGGCGTGCCGTCGGCCTTCCAGTCGAGCGGCCATGAGGCCATGATCTGGAAGGGCCCATGTTCAGTCTCGATGACCGTCTGGCGGGTGTTGGTCACGCTGTGCGTAACAACGGTGGTGTTTGTCATGGTGGTGTGGGCGGTGTGTGTGGTGAGTGTGGTGAGTGTGCGTGTGAGTGGACAGAGACGAAAGTTGGGCCGTAACGAGAATTGCGAGAAAATAGATGAGAAGTGATGGGATCCTTCCACGTTTGTATAATACAGTTGTTGTCGCACGAAGAGGCAGGTGCGACCCAAGTGACCCAAGCTCCTTCGAAAGTAGAGCATAGCTTTTGTGTACTCCGTAGTGTTAGTATTGTCTCCGAGCGTCGGACGGAAGGTCCATCCCGTCGCATTGGGGTTGGGTGCAGCCTGGCGACTGCCTGTTAGAGGGTTGTTATGGCTCCTTCCAGCGACGGCCCTAGGACTTTGCGTCTGTTTAGTGCTCTCCTGCACGATCCAAAGAGGCAGGCGATAGCCAAACAGCAGTAGCTTCAATTTGGATTGCGTGCGTGTACTTCGGATAGAGTAAGATACTTAATTCCAGCTACTACCCTCTCTTATACCTTGGTAAGCCGCAGTGCTGCGAATCTGAGATGCAGCGGCGCGGCAGAGCGCAAGGCCCATCTTTGCTCCATTTGCGAGTCCAAAGTCAAAGTCAGCTTATTCGATCTACAGAATGTCGCACAATTACGAGGAAATCTGTCCTTTCGAGATCAATACAATTGAAATTATGACGACTTAGTATTGTTTACTTGGCTTAAAATTCGTAGCTGTTTGGGTGGTGGTCGTTGTAAGTTGTCAACTTGTCACTAACCGTTCCAACGGCTGTCAACGGCCAACAGGCAACCCCTCTCTTTCCACATTGGCACTTACACGAAATGGTACCAAACCAGTCAGTTCGACATCTTCTGAAGAATAGCTAAATGGGCAAACTGGCTCAAATAATCCGTACCAATTTTTGTTTTTAAACGTGATTTTGTTTCAGGTTTTTTTCTTTTCCTTTTTCAATTTTTTTTTTCTTTTCCTTTTTCAAATTTTTTTTTTTTTTTTTTTTTTACAATTAAAAAATATGTGCTTGTAGTTCTTTTCTGATTTGGGGGTATTCTAACTCGATTTGAAGCCTTTTCATTCTAAGATATTTTATTTTGATTTTATTTTCAAAACTTCAAAATAAGTTTAAAAAGAAGAAGACAGAAAAAACCAGAAAAAAAAAAAAAAGAAACCCCCCCCCAAAAAAACCAAGCAATATCTAAGTCACATAAAAAAGGAACGAAATAACTTCTGTCAAAAATAGAGTATGCATTAAATGCCAGTTCATCTTCATTGAAACGGCAAAAATGAAAGGGTGTGATCGATCTCGGGATCGAACCGAGGACCTACGCCGTGTTAAGGCGTCGTCATAACCAACTAGACCAATCGACCGATTTAGGGTTTTGCGATTTTGATGTCGAAAGCCGAGTTCAGTAGCGTATATGTAGTGGAGTTGAGGGTGGTGGGCCGGATGGTGTGGAGGGACGGAGATGGTGTGTCGTGGACAACGAATTGAACGCTACGCCTAGATTGGTGGTAAAGGGACAAACACTTCTCCCACTTCCATTGTCGTGAAAATCGCCACCACGTACCAAAAAGGACACCATCGAAGACCAACGACAATCAAAGAGGCCAAGACGAGTTAATTGGGCCAGAATTCTGTTAAAGGGGGCCTGGACTCTACTCCGTTGGTCTCCTACTCAGTTGGTTTTACTAAGAGCCAGAGCCTCGCCCTTTCAACAACGGACGTAAGAAAAATGAAAACGTTGGCAGTCACAAAATCACGACACATGATACGAAGCAGAGGGAGAGAGAATTATTGTGGTTGAGAGAAAAACGTAGAGTCATTTCATTTCGCTGATAAAAGTAGCAAAGAGTAAAAAAAAAAGTCTAAATGCAGTAACAGTGCCCGGTATAATGATGCTGTTGCTCAAGGCTGCCCTTTACAAATAAGGGGACAAGCCAACATAAAAGAAACCCAAATCCAAAGGAAATCCTCCCATAAAAAAAGTCCCAATCCCAAAGAGAATTGTCGCGAGCGACAAGAAGAAAGTAGTAAAAAAGAGAAATCCAACGCCAGTGTGGGTGGTCACAGACCAGTGTGGTACAAGTAGTAAAACAGAAGCGGTCGACGCTTTTCTTGTGGTATTTTACTCGTCCATGGAGTCGGCCTGGACCCGCTTGACGACGTCAACGACCATGGGGAACAGCTTCTCGTCCTCGGTCAGACCGCACACGGTGCGGGCAATTGTCTCAGGTTTCTCGGACGACATGATCTTGCCGAGCTCAAAGGACTCGTCGTCGCCCTCGACGTTCTGGAAACGGAAGGCCATCTCGGCGGCCTCCAGCAGGTACGTGCAGCGCTCGCCTTGCTGGCCAGCTCGGCGGCAGGACCAATGAAGCGCTCCTTGCGGGACAGCTTGCGCAGCGGGGCGCGGCCGACACGCTCGACAGCGTCCTCGAGGTGGGGGTTGCTGATGCGGGAGACAATCTTGCGGACATAAGCCTCCTGCTGGTCGCGGTCGATGCCGTGCTTCTCCGTGATCAGGTTGGCCGTCTCCTCGAGGGCCTGGTGCACGTGGTGGTGGATGTGGCGGTCCTGCAGAGCATCGTGGACAGTGCGCTTCTTACGGTTGTAGCCGTGGTAGGCGGCGGTGGCGTGGCCAGTGTTGACCGTGTACAGCTTGCGCTCAATGTAGGGCTCGAGGTTGTTGACCCACTGGACACCCTCAATGGCTGGGGGCTCCAGGGGCGCAAACGGCTGGCGCTCGACGATCCACTCAAAGAACTTCTCGAGCTTGACGCTCAGGCCGGCATCGGCGTCCTGGGCGGGCACGATGCGGTCAATGGCGGAGTTGGCGTAGCGGGCACGGGTGTCGTGGTCGGCCAGGCGCTCCTCGGGGGTGGCTTTCCGGATGAAGTCGGCCAGGGTGTCGGTGGCGCCAATGGCGTTCTCGCAAGCAATGACGGACATGGGCGTGGGGTGGGCCTCGACATTGCGCATGTCCAGACCCTTGGCGATGACGGGAGCAATAAAGCGAAGGATGTTGGGGCCGACAGAGCAGGTGACAAGGTCGGCGGACGCAATCTCCTCTATTAACTCAGCCTCGTGGGTCTTGGAGTTGATGGCGCGGTAGTTGGTGATGGTGGTCTCGGTGGTGCCGTCAGAGCCGACCTCGTAGACGTTGTAGGACTTGTTGTCGTTGAGCTGGTTGATAATGTCCTCGTTGACATCGGCAAAGACGACCTCGTAGCCCGAGTTGTGGAGGAAGCAGGCAACGAAGCCACGGCCAATGTTGCCGGCACCGAAGTGCACAGCCTTTTTGGAGTATGTCGAGCTATTTGAGGCCATTGTGAAGGTGGGTTGGGTGTGAGTGTGAGAAGTTGATATGGTAGATATGTAGAGTAGTGATAATGGGAGAACAATCGTCAAGATGTTCTGATGTAGAGTGTTTGAGAATGGGATAGGGAAGATTGAAGTGAATCTGGTGATGATGTGTGAATGGAGAGAACAAGAAAGATCAAGGCAAAACAGAAAAGGGGGCGAGACGAGTATCTTTATAGAAAAAAGAGGCAAGAGCGAAGGGCCAAAGGCGAATCGAACAAACGGGAAGCAACGAAGGGGCAGGAGCGAACCAACACCAGCAACACGATACGGAAGTACAAGGTTGAGGAGGCACTAACAAAGCAACCAGGGCGAGCCGTGTTTAGTGCCAAAACGAAAAGGCAGGAGAGGATGAAAGAACAAGGAAAGCACACCAAGATACGTCGTCGACCAAAAAGTGGATCTTCAAAACAGACGACAACGGGGGGCAGGAACGAGGCAAGAGAACAGGAGAGGAAACATACGGAAGGCGAGACAAATGGCAGAGGTAGAAAGGTGGAAAACGTGCGCCAATCTGGTGTAAGTATCCCTCACCCCTTCCTTTTCGGGAACTGGCCAGTGGAGAGGAAGGAGACAGGGGGGCCCATGGTCAACACGACACAAGGAGGGAAGGAGCGGACGAGTTTACAGCGCACTAGGCCGCAGAATCTGAAAATTACAGCGCACGTTTCCGGGACGAACGTCGTCATCGAGCAGCGTAACCGCGGCGAAAACAGGCATGCTGAAGGGCGCTGTACCCGGGCCTGCAGAAATAGCGCTGATAGCGCTGTTCCGGCGTGTTTGGGGACAGGAGGCTAGTGCGTGGATGCGTCCTCGTACTGTGACTAGTGAATTATTGGGCGGATAAAGGGTGGTGGCCAAAGGGCAAAAGGAGCCGAAACGGGCCAAAAGGGGACAGTGTGGAGACAGTGTGGGAAGCCGTGCAGCCGTGCAGCGCCTGCCTAAACAGCATTGCCACACACTTTTCGCCTTGGCGAGCTTGCGAGGAAGGAGAGAGGGGAGACTTTACAGGGGGACCCACCCTGTAGCCCCTCCTTCTTTCTCATCCCCTCCAGTGCCCCTCGCTGTGCGTATCATCTCACTGGGCTAGCGGGAAAAATACAGTGACATAGAGACATACGAGCGCAGAAGGGACCCACAAAGGGGCCGCTAGTGAACCGCCCAAATCCACTGTTTCGTCTTTTCAGTGCATTCGGGCAACTTAGCTGTGCCTCTTCAGGCCTGCACATCGCTGTATCGCTCACCTCTTCCAGCGCCCCTCTCAGCGCCCGTCGAATTATCTCCTCTCAAACGATTGGCTGCTGGGGGCACTAATGGCTCCACAGGGGATCCACTCCGCTGTTTCTGTTTCTTTCTCTGGCGGGCGTCCTCCCTTTCAGCGACTCCACCCGCTATCTTTCAAGCGCTGTGGTTCTGATTTTCCACACTGAGAGACGGACCTTTAGGGGGAAGGAGACGAAGGGAGGTTGCGTCATAGTGGGGGGAACGAGAAGGAGGGAAAACCTGGGAAATGGAAAAGAGCAACTCACAGAAACAATGATGCTTTTCGGATGCACGAAAAGAAAGATCGCCACGAACAAGGACAACAAGGACGAACCGTGTCAACAAAAGCGAATAGCGGCCATTTTTGTTTCTGTCCCTTCCGAGCGGGTGTGAGTGGGCTCGGCGGTTTTCTGTTTTTCGACCTCATCGTCGTTTTCTTTTTGGAGTTTTGAGTTGAGGAGACTCTGGGGAGACTTTGAGGAGCCAGAGTTGGACTGTGCCTCGCAATCCGGGCCGCTGTCCCTTTCAGTACTCAGAGTATGGAAAATGGCCCTCGGCAACATCAATATCAAATGCAACAGAGAGCAAAGAAGAATACACCCCGCTTTCTTTCATGGAACACGACACATGGGAAATGAAAACCGAAAAGCCTAGTCACGATGTTTTTCTTTATCTTTTATTGCTCTACGGCCTCATTCTTTGTCGTCGTGTCTTGGAAGGGTAATGCCAGAAAAGACTTTATTTCGCTCAGTTGCAATATTGCACTGCGAGTGTGCTGATTGTTCGCCCACTCTGGCGATCATGCGTTCTTTGATAACACATCCTTGCTGCTTCTTCTTTCACGACAATTTCAATATTGCAGGATGGGATAGACCCTGCTGTCATACAGTAAAAAGGAACATCGTGGGCTGTTGGCATAGAGTCAATATTTCATAGTGTGAACGTACCCTGCGTCTGCAGTGGCTGCAGGGTCTTGTTATTGCCATTCCATTCCGTGTCTCTCTTTTCTTTTGCAGGGAGAGCGTTCATACGTTGTAATCTTCCCTGACGGGCAACACAACGTCAATTTGACGGGCCAGGGCAGTGCCAAGGTCAGGGACCACTGCACTCTACGTCTTCCATTTCTGCGACACTACACTACGGGAATATCTTTATTTTGTTTATTTGTTTTTCTTCACTTTATTTTTTCTTTTCACGATCCATCCCGAGCCGGCCTAAATCTTGGCGGACGGAATAAACGGTAGCACCGGCAGTGACGTCGAGCCGGAGAGAGAAGATAACTCACGATACAAAGTAGAGAATGACCAAAGAGTCCCGGACCAAAACAAGGAATCTAGCTGCCGTCGCTATCGACAGTAGACGACAGTCTAACTACGCCTAACGTCAAAATGACGACGGCGTGAAATGCCTCTCTTTTTCCAGAGTTGTACATACGACACCGCGTCGTTGACGACATTCAGCATTTGAACGGTTTCGTTCTGTCTGCAGCCTGGGCAGGTTTTTGATTCGGTCAGTTTCTCTATTTTGATTTTCGTACGAAGTAGTGCTTCTTCCTCAGGTCGTATCCTCCCGGAACGTGTCGATCCCTTTTCTTTCCTTTTGCACGGCTGGCAGATAAGAGACTTGAATCTCAGCGAGTAAGAAGCCTGTATTTTCTTCCGCTTGTTGAGTGGACTGTTGAGGGAGTTGTGGTGGATTCAGCGGAATGTTGGAATGGCTGACTGGCTCCTGCGAAAGCCTTGCATCTTGGCGCCGTGCCCCTAATGCGCGTTGTGCTTTAGTGATCAATACTTCGGAGGCACGACAGAATGAACAGCGCTCTTGTTGAAAAGGCTATGACGAAAGAAGCACACCATGATCGGCGGTGCGTTTGCCCGTTCCAGGGGCAGGAACGACGGACGACAGAACAACAAGCAGAGACCAGACTGCCAGGGGCGGGATCGAGAGGCAAAAGATGCTGAAAGTATGCATGATTGCAGCGGACATTTCAGCGGTCAACGCCCCCTTGAGCCTCTGAGGATTGTCAACGGACTGTCAACGTTCGGGCAAAACAAGTCCCTGAGATGCCAACGTCAGAAAAGGCGGCCCTGATCTCGGGTTGCCCAGTGAGTTACAGTTCCTGTCTCACTGCGTCACAGCCTCGACGACATTTTGCAGGTCTAATTTACAGAATCCTGTTTTGAATCTCCCGTCCTACGACGACAGCCTTCCATCAATGGATCTGTCAACATGGAAAAACAACGTTTGAATATGAGGGATATCACCACGCAGTGTCGATCTCATGTTCTGTGTCCGGAGGATAGCGTTGATGTTGTGTATCAGTACATGCCGGCCTCTCCATATTGAATATAACTCCTCATTATCACTCAATTGAAGAAAAAAAACATGTGCTTTCCACAGACGGCACGGACCCTACAATCCAACACGGCCACACGATATTATCCGACAACAAAACATGTGCCTTCGTACAAGGAAACGGCTGCAGTGATCGCCACTGCAGCTTCCTGCGTTGTACATTTTTCTTTAACCACATCTCGATGTCGCCGTCTCCAGTTACGAAGTAAATATAATTTCCGTAGGGTTTTTCTTGTTTCCATAGACGGTCCTACATTTCGATGCGTTGTTCTGTTACAGACGGCAGTTGTGGGGATGAAAGGATGACCTTGACTGCTTGAGTTGAAAGTATCGACATCAGACCCAGAAAAGTATCCAGTAAAGCCCCGGAAAAGACCCAGAGTAAACGGACGAGCCCGTCCTGGATCGACATGGAGACAGGATGTAGATGAGAAGCAAGTAAACCACGCAGACACACATGAAAGTGATTGTAAAAAAGCACATCAACAACAAAAAACAGTGGATATCAGCGGGTTCGACCGTGAAAACAGTGGACTTTCTGTGGACATTCCACGAATGCTACAAGGATGTTTTTGAGTTGCAAGGAACATCAAAACAACAAGACCGACATCTGGCCGCGTGTTTTGTTCTTCTTCCTTTAAGTTTCTGCATTTTCTCGATTTTCTCTCCGTCTCCCAGTCCATATTTCTCCGTTGTTTATTTGTGGAATCAAAAGTACAAAAAAAAAATGAAGACGACGATCCATGGTGTTCTGGCCCTTTTGGCCAACACGTTATTGATTATTCTTGTCGTGAAACTCTTGTTCTCTTAGTTCCGGGAACGCCTTTTTTGGGCATCTTTATCCCGTGGCGTTGCTTATCGGCATAGGGACAACCAACCGTATTTTTTATTGAAACAACCAACGGGAACGAAAAACTCACCTCACGATGCGGTTTGGCCCGGTCTCTCCGGCCCAGCCTTGATTGGTGCAATGGCTGTTATTGGTTACTTCCCCAAATCTTGAACAGGCTGTTACTTGTTACCCCATCTCTTCTGCTATCGTGACAAAAAAAGAGACGACTTTCAGTCCGGTCCCTTGGGGTCACGATCGATTGATTGATTGGAATTTGTCCCTTGCCTTGGTGCCTTGTCTCTTCCCGAAAAAAAGCGGCTCGCGTACAAAAAGGATGTTCAGCCGACTTTGGGCCGGCCAGCAGTCACACCTTTTTTTCCCTGCAATGTAGGATGTCCTGTTTGGTGATATTGCAGACTCCATCCCGCACGGCAGGGTCCCAACAGAAAAGTCTGCAGTCTTCTTACTTCGGTCTTCGTCTGCAAGCATGTTTGAACAACACAGACATTCGCGGCCGTGCATTACCGCTGACTCTGTTTCTCTACGGAACAAATGGACGTTGCACGTTCTCACTTGATGGTTGTATTTACATTTACAGCTTGCCACTTCTGCTTCATCTCCATCCTTCTCCGTGGTCTCTCCACATTTGAGTTTGTCTCTTCCCTCGTGTCTCATGTACAATCATACCAATGTACCTCTGCATTTTCTTTTCTTTTTCGTCCCCGCGTCTTTTCCCGTGCCGCTGCTGCGGTCGTTGTGGAGAGACTCCACGAAAGAAACGGAGGGAATATGCAAGCCAATTTTTCAGTCTTTTGCAGAGTCTTCTCCAGAACCTGGTCTCCCGCCTATGAGAGCGCTGTGTTTTCTTCACTTCTCTTATCTTTTGCTGTCCAGGCGGCGCAGCCCTGCATGTGTTTTTTTCGCCCTGCACTGCATAACACATACTTCCTGCAGAAGAGAACAGAGCCCTGCAACATGCAAACAAAACGCCAAGGAAGCACGGCTGTAGGACGGCCGTTCACTGTATTTGGCTTGTTTTGGGATTTATTTGCCCGCTATTCATCCGTCTCAGTGTACATACTGTGGGGCCGGCATCGCCCGACTATTTTGGCTGCCCTGCTCCTCAGCGTCCTTTCGAGAGGGCGTACCCACCCCGAGATGCATCTTGTTCATGAACAGCGGCAGTACATTCAAAGTTTTCTGTAGGTATTTTCTCTGAATCGAGCGAGCAACGGAAAGACTTTCGTGAGAGACGGTTCGAGCTTGGTGCCACTGCAAACTCTTCACATTACGGGATTCGCGGTTCGCAGACTGGCCTGAACTGAGACAAATATAGAAAATTAGAAGAGTACGGAGTACCAGCAGCAACAGAAAGGACCAAGGGATACAGCAAGAAAAGGGGACGGACGGAAGTCTAAAAGATCAACTAAACACGGGATATTCCTGGAAACGGCGTTATTTCGAAAGGGAACTTGCGTCTCCTGTCGTCCAGCGTGCTTTGCTCTTTACCTGATTTGTTACTTCTGTCTCCATGCTACCCCGGAAAACCGACACCAGAGGTCGAGCGGAGAAGTAGACCCATGAGCACTGTTCGAGGAGAAGTACATCAAGCTCATGAATGAAGGAAAAGAAACATGTCACAACTGTACACTGTAGACACCACCAGCCAACACTCTGTTGCCGGTGTTGTATCCGCGGGTTCTTTCGTCTTTCTTCCTGTTCGTTACGCTTCGTTCGTTGCTCGTCTTCGTCCACCCTTCAACATTAACAGCGTGGCAGCCTTCAGAACTCTTCGGTTTCCCGCAACCCAGCGTGCCGACTTAATGGCCCTCTCTCTTGCTCTTGCGCAATCTGTATCGTGCTGGGTCGCAAGTATTTGGTCAGTCTGACATGTGGCGGGCATTTGTTCCTCTAGGATTGCATATGATGACGGGAAATTTAGAACAGGGACGTTGAAAAAGAGGCGCAGACAACACAGCACGCGCATGGCATCGAGATCATGTTCTTCGGTTGCTCATGAACGGAATACCAGAAATGGTAACTCTCTTTGCTTGTGATTTTTTTGATTACTGGCCCGTGATAAAGCCTTGCCCACGTGCCTTCTAAAACAGTAGGTGTCTGTACCGTGAGTGTACTGGCATCGTTTGCTCATAAATGGTTGGTTGAAATTGAAGAGACTTTGCTTGGAATGGCGAAACAACGTTGTTTTTACACTCTTTTGCATATCTCAACCTGTCCCCAGCCTCGCATCGTTTAATGCTCTTCTCATCCACTTGCAGCCCGTCCTTCTGTATTCTTGTTTCGTTCCATATTGCACGCATACTGGGTAAAGGATGAACACGTTTGTGCGGAAAAATGCAACAGAAAGCAGGGAACGTTGATGATGTTGACCTTGTCTCATGTATGGCCCCTCACGACTGATTCACCTTTTCGTTTTTTTAGTTGTTATTTTCTGTCCACCATCTCGTAAACTTACCCTTCCCATCTCACAATTCACATCTCCACCCTTCGTCCTCCACATCTACGGAGTACCTCTAGTGTGCCCTCCCTTCAGGGTGCTTTGAGTTTGTCGCTGTGGTTATGTGGTTGGTGTGGTCCCCTCGAGTGAAACCGGGTCTTGGCATATGTCATCGGTGGATCAAAAGAGGGTCCCCCCTCCTGGCGGTCCCTCACTGGCGTTCTGTGAATAAGGCCGCAGACCAAACATCAACAACGACAAACTGAATACTGTGTGAAAAAAACCGGGGTCCCTTGCGTCAAAGTCCCCTTTTCCCTTGGCCCACACAGTTCGACGACGCAAAAAAAGAGAGAACTCTCTCAGCGGAACTGCCGCCTTGCTTGCTGTGTTCCCGCCGCTCGTACTTCGTAACTGCTTCCGGAAGTTCGGCAACACTTTTCAAGGTAACGGGCCCTCCTGCCGCCGTCGTAAAAGAGAAAGCAAACAGCACACAGCAAAAAACCAGGGCCACCGGAGGCGGACACGGAGGCCGATTTTTAAGGCCCTCACATAATATGTATGCTGCATGCAAGCCAAGGAACAAAATGAAAGACCGCGGACAAACTTCATGCACAACGACGAATGTTGACGTTATTTTGAGAGAGAGAGATAAAAACAAAACACCGTGCAGAGATTAAGGATGTCCAGCTCAAGCAAATTCAAACGCTGCCAGCAGTGATAATACAGCCCTGCTATGGAACTCAGTCCTGCATTAAATCAACAAGCTAGAAGCGATTGTCAAGACGGCGCCGTGTAAATATGGACCGTCCCCATAGCTCCATGGCAAGACGCCGTGGCGTTGGGTTTTTTGTTTTGACAAACAACGGCGTCCGTGCAAGGATGCTGATGTGCTGGGATCATTGCGTGATGCGAAAGACTGTGCTGGCTCCCCAAGGATGTTCGAAACAGCGCTAACAAACACTTCCTTGTTGATTACTGTGTATGTGTTTGTTCGATTTCAACATCCCCAGCACAATTTTTGACGCCGTCGTTTGAACTTACCAACGGTTGCTTGTCATCTCAATCAACCTTGTTCGTGGCAATTGTTGGAGACGCCTTATCGTGGCGGATGAAACGCTCGTCTGGAAATACTTCGGCAGCCACGTAGTTGATATCGATGCCAGTATTGTTATTGCTTTGATGCTGCTACTTTTAAACGAAACTAAACACAAGATCAACAGGCACAGCGAGCAACGGAAAGATTTTGATCTACCCAGTGGCGAAGTCTTTCCCATTTCTCGATCAAAAATACCACCGGAGCATCGACGAACACCACCGAACAAAAGACGGCGTCGCTTCATCCCGAAGGTGTATTGATGTACATACTTATTCGCCCCTTCGCACTAGATAGTCACTGTCTACCCACCACTGTGACTTCTATGATTTGCCCAGCACGGTAGCTATTCAGTATATTGGTCGGTTTGGACAAACTCTGAAAAACCGGCTCTCGTTGCGCTGTATCTGATGATGGCATTGTATTCCCATATTCGCCAAACAAGACATGTTTCGTATGGCCCTGACCGGCTGTCTTGCTCCATAGAGCTCATCCGGCCGGATTGACAACGTCTCCAAGATATGTGCTTTGGACAACGACGCGCGCATACTACGGGACACGTCTTCTTGTGGTAAGGTCATCGTCCACACTGTTCCCGACATCGATGGTAACTGTTGTTGATGACATACCGTGATAAAATGTCCGCCGACGGCCTCCCGGAGCTTGTATATCACACCGATCCAGCCACACCCGTGCTGTCCGTCCAAAGATAAAGCCAACTCCATCACGAATAAGGCAGCCGACATACAGTTGTGTACCAGCATCGGCCAACAATGTGCCCTGCTAGCCTGCAAACTGGCAAGCATAGGATACCTGGTTACCATCCACCAGCGCTGACACTGCCAGTGCCTGTCCTCCCGACGGTAGATGCGGCCAAAGTTGTTGTTGATGTCAATGTTGTGCACCTTCAAGCCAGTAGTGGTCCAAGGTCATAGAGTGACTATGTGATCGTCGTCGGCACCGACCACATTGTCTTCCGAGGCATCTTGCAGCTGGACTAGGCTCTGGCTGTGCTGAATCGTCACGGTGTTGGCGTTGTAATTCTGTGCATCATAAGTATAAGCTTGGATGACAAGCGGTCCTTTGAGAGGCGGTACGTAGACTTGTTCATGGTAGGTTCCCAGCATGGTGAAGAGAGTTTGCACGGCTGTAGTCTTTGGGTCGAGTGTGGTGACTGCTGCAGATATTGCCTTGGACGTGTTGCTAGCTGAGATACCGCTTACGGGCCAGGAGAGAGTGGCCACAAAGGCACAAAGGCTCCGACCGGGCGGTGTTACTGGTGCATATTGACTCTGGCTTGATTTGCAACTTTGGATTTGCCAAAGATACCGCGAGGGCATCATCATGGACCACAATGGCAACGATGTTTAAGGCTACGAAGAGCCGTAAGATCCGCAGCATCGTGCAGGAGGATGTTATTGCACTCGACAGTTTTTATGCATGGAATATAATAGGACTCAGGCCGGTTATATAAGAAAGGGCATCATAGCCACGATTGTATGGGGCAATGTGTTGACGGACCTTGTACGTGTAGCTGGTTAAGTCAGCGAGTAAGTCTGGGGAAAGTCGCCGGTATTCCGGAGTAATTTAATCAATCCACGGCCTTGGCACACCATCTACTGTCATGGGAAACTCTCCTAGTAAATGGTATATTCACAAAAAGAAAGCAGCTCGGGTGAAAAGTAAGAGCACAAATCATGGATTGTTGATATAGGTGGAGGTAGCGACACAGTTTTGAGCGCGAGTGTTTCACTCCTTCGTCTGGTTGCCCTCCTGACTGCCGACGGTAGCTCTCTCGGTACAGGTGTTGAAAGAGACATCCGATACTTGCATCGTAATAGTGCCCGTCAACGACATATATCTCATGATATTTCGACGTAGTGATGCAAGAATCTGCTAAACTGTAAATATTCATAGATTACGACGTACTTTGACTTTCTATACATTGTGTAAAGCTTTGTCTATACGACGTAAAGTTGTTAAGAATTAAGAGAGACCGGGAACCGATCGATTTCTGAGTTGCATATGATACATGTTTGCTTTTTCGTGGCGTTGCTGACATGAGTAACCACTAGTTCACAAAATGTCTCCATATAAACCCCTGGAGAGACTCCGCCGTCATCGAAAAAACACATCAATTCCCAAACAAGGAATAAGTGAGGCCCGGGTTAGCACAGTGGTAGCTGCGCCTGCCTAGTAAGCAGGAGGTCCGCGGTTCGATCCCGCGTCTGGGCATTGTTTTTTTGTCGTTTTTTCGAGGTCACTCTTGTGATTATATTTTTGTTTATCAAAAGTATTGATCAATTATTTTATTATTTCTTTTTGTTTAAAACAACCCGAGACATCGTCACTTCGCCAGCTCGCCCGCATCAACTTTTGGCAGTCCACATTTATCGTACAGAAACTTGACAACATCGTCAATCTCCTCTGGGATCCGGTACCAGTGCCCGAGTCCTTTGTAACCATGCCAGTCCACGTCAAATCCAAGCTTCACCATCGTGTCCCTTGCTGACTCGCCCATTTCGAAAGGCAATTTGTCGTCATCTGTGCCGTGGGCGAGAAAGACGGGCATCGGGGGATACTCATCATCAAACTCTTCAACAGCCGGCCTCTCCCACTCCAAGACTACATCTCGGACGTAGTCCCGTCCAACTTTGGCCAGGTCCGTGGCCGACTCATCACCCATGGCAGTCACTTCCGTCTCAATCTGTGGCTGAAACGGCAGCCACCCGCTCAAGCCGACGAAACCACCAATTTCCCGCTCCAGAGCAATAGCACAGATCATCGACATGGCACAACCGTTGCTCAGTCCGCCGAGAATGATGTTTGGTCGAGGGACCGTGCTTTTCTTGCCCTCACTCCGCTTGACTTCAACACACTCCTCGTCTATCATTCGTTTGATATATCTGGACGACTCGGCCAGTCCTGGCTGTTGTTTGTAGCTTCGATCATGCCGGTCAGCCAGGTTGGGCACATCAAACCACATTGTCAGCATGGCCCGCTTGAATGCGGTCGAACGTCGCCGCCGTGCAGTTGGAAAGATGAAACCGGGCGCCGGGGAAATGGTCGGCCAGTGTCCTGCCGTCAGCTGTCTTGCCAGTTTCCAGCAGAACAGAGCCAAATTTGGGACCATTGGAGCCAAGACCGTGTAGTAAGATGAATGTATGGGTATGACGAGCTGTCGGCTCAACAATATAAGGCGTCGGCCGTACTTCTGGCTCTGGTCTGCTTCGCCGAGGGAGCGGGAGATCGTTGTCGTTACGGTCCATTGTGAGGGATGGAAGCGGTGTGAGCGGATGTAGCCATTTGGGACGTGAGCCTCAAAGGAAAGACTTGTAGAAAAACGTTATCGAAATGTCTTCCATCAAAATTATGAATTGACAGGTGGTATGAGTACGTATTGGTAGATTTGTGTAACACAGGAAACATGAATAAAAACTCGAATGAGGCCATCCGTTGTTACCTAAGCGTAGGATTGCAGGATAAGAGGAGTCACACATTGTGCAGCTTGATGCACGGTGCATTTAGTTATTTGTAACTGATATGTCACATCTCTCACTTCCTGAGAATTGCTCTTGTAAACCATGATTATTCGTACTTTCTGCGCGGATTAAAACTACTGAATCATTTTACGCAAGTCTTTCCGAACGCATTCCAAAACTGTACATGTAACCGCGTCTGCAATTGTTTCTGCATCTGTTTTATCCTTACTTCTAAAAACGCACAGGACAGGATCAAAAAGCAAGACAACTGATCACATAAACGATATGCGTATACCGGCTCTTTCCTTTTATAGCCGGTGTACCTTGAATGTGTGGCACAGCAGGACACCCACAGCTTGACTCTCCTGCCACGTTTGGGCCTCCTTTTCGGGCCTCATTTGCGGAGAATTTACTGCCCATCCTTCCATTTTCCGCGGTAACTCTAGAGAAACGTCATTTTTTGTCCAAGAGATCCCGTAGTTCCGTGTTAGACCTGCCAGAATACATTAACATGCATAGGGGGAATGGAAGTCTCGGCAATTATGTAAACAACATAGCTCACCAACCCATCGTAATATTTAATTACACACATGCTACGCAGGTGGCCGAGATGAACATAACCAGGTGTTTGGTAATGTCCACTAAGAAGATAAGTAATGACTGCCTTCCATGTTCATTTTATAACATAGTTGTGTATTTTTTAGAGATATGTAACATTAAATGTGGAATTGGTTGCCTTCCTCCCACGGCCTCTGCCCACCCCCTACCATCTCTCGAACTTCTATATGCTTGTCTCCTTCATAATGTAAAAATGCAAAAAGAGATCAAAATGCTTCCATCTAGCGCAGCCAATACTGCGTCTGTTTTCCTTCTCATCTAATGTATGCTCTCAGAAATCCCACAGCGTGCCGAACGCGTGCATGCCGGCTGTAGATGTCAGCATGGGTTAATCTTGATTAAAAAGAAAACGGCGGGGTTTGACTTACCTTCACGGCAGCCTTGCATCATCTCGTCGTTGCCCTGCATGTTGGACGTGATAAAGATGACCTCGGCGCCAAAGCTGTTCCACGTATCCTTGAGGAGCTTCACACTGTCCGGCCGGCCGCCACGCTTCTTGGAGTCCCACAAAATCATGCGCTCGGGCTCAATATGCTTGTGAATGAGACCGGTGATGGTCGGCCCAAAGGTCTTTTCCTGGTCCGAGCCGATCCAGATGAGGAACCAGTTCTTGCTCTGAATGCAAGTCGACAAGGCCGCACCGATGCCGGTGCCCGTGCAGATGCGGATGCCGCGCTTGAACATGGCCGATGCGTGACCGACGCCCGCAAACTTGAGCTCGCGCGTCCAGACGGTCTTGGGCGGGTCACTGACCAGACCTTTTGTAAAATCGCCCTGGACGCCGCAGATCATGTAGTGGCAGTCGGCCTTGCGGCCCTCACTAATAATACCGAAAGCATGGTACTCCATGAGAGACGTGCGGCTGATACGACCCAACAAACCCTGCTGCATGCCGCGCTGGAACTTGAGGATGGCGACCTTGGGCGAAGGGAGTTCGACTTCGACGGGAACCTCGCGCAGGGTGACCCAAGGGATGATGACACTGACGGTTGGTGGTGAGTAACAAGTCAAATTGTTGTTTGCACGTTGAGGGACTTACAAGATCGTCATGAAGGCGGCAAACCACAGTTCTTGGGCACTCAACAGAGAGTGAGCATCGGCCCGCCAGACACCCAGCTTGAGGTCGTAGGTGTTGCCCAGAATCACAAAGGCCCATGTCGCCGCCAGACCCAGCCAGCCAATGAACCGATGGTACCGCTCAAAGGTGTTGTGGTGGTTGTTGCGGACCCAGGGAAACGCGCTCAGAATGGAAACCATGACACAGACGTTAGTAATGACACCCGTGGCGATGACCGAGTCCGGCTGAACGGCGCGGTGCAGGACAATGTCGACGACCTTGAACAACAACCAGCCGGCACCAGACAAGGCACATCCACTGTGGATACCGCCGACATGCTGGAGGACGGACGTGACGGCCAGCTTGATGCGAACAGGAGCCCAGGCGCGCAGACCGTAAATCGAGATGATGTACAGGAACCGCAAAAACAGCTCGTTGCGCATGAGGATGGCACACAGCAGGTTGCCTAGGACCAGTGCACCCAAGTGGTTCTCAGCGTAGGTAAAATGGCCCGTGGCGGCCAGGATGATGCCCGTCAAGTTCAGCAGGGTCACAAAAATAAAGAAGCCGCGGTACGTGTTGAACCAGAGCCGAAACAAAACCCAGCGGCTGACTTTGGGTTGGAACTTGGCGGGCTTCTTGGCGTCCTTCTTGGTGTCGACGACAATTGTCGTTGTCGTCGAGGCAAAAGGCCGCTTGGACAACAGCTTGTGTCGCCGACTATCCGGAACATCGCCGGCCATCTCCTTGGTCCATCCAGGCGGCCATGCAAGAGCGAGCTCGGGTGTCGAGTGCGGCGAAAAGAGTGTGATGCCGTCATCTTGAAACGACTTGGCGGAGAACAGCTCTGTCTCGAGGATGGCGGGCGTTGGCGATGGCGTGTTGGTATCGCTCAGGTTCTTCTCGAGGTCGACAAACGTGGCATGCCGTTCGATGGGCGTGATATCGTCATTGCTGGAGCTGGTGTCATTGTGCTGTCCGCGTGGCGCCGCCATGGTCACGGCCCGAGGGCGAGGACGAATTCAGTGTAGCTGGAGGATGTAGGGTAGGACGAGATATGAAAGGATTTGATGCTGGTATATATGTACGATGAAGGTGTAAAGAATGAAAATGAAATCAAGAAAAAAACGAAAAACAATGTATAACAAGAGACAGTCGGGGCAACACACGAATAGGATAACGACGGTGGTGAGATGGTGACAAAAATATGACAAATTAGATCATTGTGAAATATAACATAGACAAAGGCGAGCCAAGTATGAATGGTATGAATGAGTATGATTATGAGAGAGCGGTCTGGATCGTTCTGAGGGACGACCCAACGAGAGTGAAGGGTTGCGTGCTCTGCCCCTTAAAGAGAGGAGAGGAAGAGAAAAGAGAGAAGAGAAAAGGAAAGAACAAAAGAAAAGAACGAACCAGCAATCGACCAAATCTTGGAACCTCATGCGTTCGTGGCTCCGGGCATATCAACTTTTTAAAGTCCACGAGGCTACTCAATATCGTGGAGAGATGGCATGGAGAGAGATGGTCAATGCTTTCCCTCTCTTCTTTCTTCTCTCCTCCATGGCATGCTTACTTTCTACTTCATCTACAGGCACGATGTCCATATTCATGCAAAGTACACATGGCCCCGTACAGACCCCCCCTCCCTCATGTCTTTGTATGAAGCACTCTCCCCACGATGGATATGCCGATGCTTTTGTTGCGCCAAGACCCCAAGTACGGATAAAAAACCCCTGCCGCCATATTGGCGAACGGTTGTGGGAGTAGAGTGTGATAGTAAGGAGGCCTGGAAGCATGAAAAGCTTGCCAGATTGATGTGCCGAGACGCAAAGAAGAAAAAGAAGGCGAAAAAGGCGAAAAGGCACGAACGATTCGGCCTGCCCATCAATATCAATCAACAATTTGCCATCGATCGAGGAACGTGGCAAAGTTACCGAGATTGGTCCGTGGTTGTTGTTGTCAATTTCCTTTTCTGGTCATATTTTTTGTATCGTGAGTATTTCCTTGCTTTATTTATTCATCTATTGTCGCTGTGTGCCTTGATATAATACACGTTGATGTGATATAGCTTCATTTGGCTGCTTTCTTCTTCTGGCCGTCGTGGAGACAGGACCACAACAAGGCATAGGAGTATACATAAGAGTGCAAGTGCCCTCCTGCTCGGGTCTCTTTCGGGAAATCACTGGACTCGAATTTGACTGCAAAAAGGACAAGACACGGAAAGTCCAGCGGAAAGTCAAGGCAAGTTCTCCAGAAAGAGGACGGCGGGGCGTTCTTCCTGCCTTGTGTGCAGTAGCGAATATCTGGGGTATGGGGAAAATCTTTCCGAAGAACAACAAAAAATTACGAGGAAAACCACAACAGCCCCCAAATTACCCATAGTGCCCCGGATTTGGAGAGGTTCCTTTTCATTTTACCAGCTCTCATTGCCATGATAAGTAGTAATATCCAAGAGTCATCTAGACAAGACCTACTCTTTCTTCAGTCTCGCCTTCGGCCAAATGGACCGAAAACAAGAACACGCCCTCGTGTGCCTGACTACACCCCCACGGCAGACGACAGACTGTTGTTAGAAGACAACGGCTACTCCTTTCCTGTTCCTGTTATTTTTCTGCTGTCAACATTTCTTCTTCCCTGGTGTACACGTCCAAAATGATCTACAAACACATGCAACTCTTTTTCTCCGGAATATTATGGCCAGGATTTCCATTCCATTCGTCGATTGGTTGTCGTCTTCTCGCCGTTCTTTGATTACCTGGCCACCCTCCTCGATGTGCTTGATTTTCCCACCGACAGCTTCCTGTTTTGTTTTTTTGTCGGCCGAGGGGAGTAAGCAGAAGAAAGTAAGGACTGCTCTACAATGAACGGAATAACACCGTCGTAGCTCCCCGCCCCACACCATGTGGCTGACCACTTCTTCATCATTTCTCGCCCACATCAAGACGTCTGTCTCGTCGGTCTGACCCGGATGTAACAGAAGCACGCGCTGTCCCCAATATCCCAAGACCAAGACATCGTCCCACAGCTCTTTTCTACTTCTGTTATTGCCATCGTACCATTTTCATTCTTTATCGTTTACACATCCCCTTCCGTGGGAGTAGAAGAACTTAGCTCTACTCGCTTTATTATCTTGTCCCTCACTCTCCACAAAGTCACACTGCATTCATTGTATAGCATGAACACCCAGATCCTGGGAAACACGGACAGCAGTTTGGTCGTACCAAAGTTCGGTGTTCAACTCCCAGCAGAGTGCGAGGGACATGAACTGGTAACACGCTCCGTACTTTGTGTGGAACACTCATTCTCGAACGCGGTAGGGACTGAACATAGCGAGCCAAACAATCAAAAACAATGCAAAGAAAATACAAAACCAGGCATGACAGTCACCTTATTGATTCATATAGTTATGCTTTTCGTCTCTCACTCCTAACATCCATCGCGGCCGGTTCGGAGCCAGAATCACCACCGAGTGTTTGCCAGTAAGTATTTGTTTTGGCTATTTACTTGTGACTACACTAGACCTCTTCAGATCTTATTTTGCTTCGTATTTGCAAGCTGACCGCCGTAGCCAGAACTACAACACCGACGATCCGCGTTGACTCTGCTTGGCAAAGTATAGGAGTCAGTGATATCATACATAAAAGCTTGTTTTATACGCTCTCCTCCCTTCCACTGGCACAGGCCCGTTCATGCCCTCATTTTTTTGGATTTTGGCTTTAATTCTCCGACGGAGTGAGCGTCCGGCAAAGTTGCAAAAAGTAAATGGCAAAAATCAGGAAAAAGATAAAAGGGACTGGCTGGAACTGGCAAAAGGCAAAAATACGAACAGCCACGGTACTCTATTAGGCTGTAACAATTGTGGCGGCACTCAAAGGAGGAGAAGGTAAGAGAAGGTCAAGGAAGGAAGACGCTCGCCTATTGTAGATTAAAACACGGGCATGTGCTTGTTCATGTGCCTGTTCATGTGCTCATGCACGCTGTTGCATGCGTCCATGCGCCCCGGGTTTACGAGAAGCGACGGATTTTGTCGGCCTTCGTTCCGCCTCAAGTATGCAGGAAGATGAAGAGAGACAAAAAGCATCGCCGATGAACATGCTCGCTTCGGCACTCAGTTGACACCTCTTCTCATCCTAAGTCTCCCATCCCACTCATCCCACTCATCCCACAAAAATGCAACACGTCACGCAAGTGGACTTGAGCCACATGGCCAGTGCATGCTTCGTGCATGCTTCCTGGAATGAGCATGTTTATTTTTCTTTGTGGTTCTTGACTATCATGCTCCTCCATCAAAATAAACATAAACATGCTCTCTGTCGGCCCAGGATAGCCGACAACCCCGTAGTGGGCGGTATCCCGTGCTTCTCAAACATGTACAAGGGGCTTTCAAAGGACTATGACTATGGTCGCGATAACGGCTGCAAAAAGACAAAGTAGAATAATACGATACTGAGACCAACATATAATATGCAAAAAGTAAGCGGAAGGTTCCGCGTTTGAGACATATGCCGCAAATCGCATAATATGGGAAATATTCATATAAAGCCCACCCCGCGTTATTCACCGCTCACCTCTCAACTCTCACCTCACTTCCGCCTCGCCATCTGGGCCTCCACGACCGCCCGCTTCTCATTGTCCCACTCGTCCCAGACGATGGAGTAGATGGCGGAATGCCGTCCCGGCGCCTCGTCCTTCGGGTCCGTGCCGTTGCGTGCAGCTAGGGCGGCGGTCGGCACACCGGGCCCCGCCTGGCAGTCCCGGTTCGGTGCAAACGTGCGGTTCCATCGCAGGATTCCTTCGAGTGTAAACCCCATGCGCTCGGCCGCACGCCGCGACGCCGTGTTCTTAGCATTGGCCTGCCACATGACGCGGCGCAAGCCAAGTCCATGACGGGAGGGCGGATCGAGCAGCCACTGCAGGACCAGTCCCATGGCATTGGATGCTACATGCGACTTTTGGAACGGGGGAAAGACGACGCCGCCCATTTCTGTGTAGGCCAGGTCCTTTCTGGCGTCGTTCAAAGACAGGACACCTGCCATGTTGTCGGTGCCGCTCTCACCGGCCGGCCGCGTCTTGTCGATGATGGCCCATACAGGTCGGCGTCGGAGGTGGCAATAGGGTTGTAGATTTTGGTCAAGAGATCGTCGACCGAGTCGATCAAGGGAAAGGCGACGTATTGGAAGGCTTCGGGGTGATCTTGGACGAGGGCGACGAAGCGGGCAGAGTGTTTAGCGGGCTGTAATCGTCAGTGGAACTGGCGTTGTTTAGTGGAAGGCGTGCGATACTCACGTCAAAGAGCTCGAGTGCGACGACGTCGTTTTCGAGCGACTTTTCTTCGTAGATGAATACGTTTGCTGCTGGTTCTACTGCCATTGTGAAGACGTGCAGAATTGACTAATTACAATGTTTTGGCAATGTTGATGTTTAGGCAACTATATAAAGTCCGGGACGTTTGAAAGATGTACGATTTTCGGACACTATTTTCGGACATTTTGCTTTGGAGCTTTCATGCACGTCGGGTGCCGATACGGCGGACATTTCAAGAAGACGCCATCTGCATTAAGAAGGTGACAACGGGGCCATTGGAGGTTGGCCGTCATCGATGCAGTGCGCACGGTCGATCATCGCATGCCAAGCAGGCCGCGGCACATTACCTCGTAGAAAAGGAATCAATTGAATTTGGATTTAATGTTTTCAAAAAAACTCCGCGGCAAATATGACATAATCCAAACAAAAAACGAATAGTCTAACAAAACAACATCTACATCACACCGTTGACATCGACTTATGATGCGGCAAACAAATCGCCCAGCCAGACAGCAATCCGCGCAACCATTTCTTTCGTACAGCTGTGGCCCGTGTTCTCTTGGACCAGCAGGTCAATCAGTGGCGGTCTTGCCTTGGACTCGCCCGGGATATATGGCGGCCGCACAACATTGCTGGTCGGCACCACGCCACGCTCTTTTGCCCACGTCTCGGTGAATTTCGCTGGCACCAACTCGTCCTCGGTGCCATTGCACAACAGAATCGGCGTGTCTGCTGGGAAGGCGTCGGCAATCTGCTGGTCTTGCCGGGCAACCAAGTCGGCCAGTGCGCGTGGCCAGCGGGCTTTTTGTCTGTCGTCGAGATCGTCGTAATACTCCTTGGACGTATCTTCGACGGCGTCGTCGGTAAGTCTGCCCACGAGTAGCGACGTCAGGTTCGGGCATCCAACCACCATGGCATAGCCTTCAATCTGGCCCGGCCGAGACTGTGCCGCCAATCGCCAAGCGGTATGCGCACCCAGCGATACCCCGGCCATGACGTTGTGCAGTCGCGAGAACTGTGGCAGATAGACGGGCAGATAGTCCATGACCAGTTGGAAATCTTGCACACCGCCGTCAATAAGAGACAGCAGATCCATGGCATGGCGCTCGTTGCCAGCAGCCCAGGTCAAGTTTGAGGAAGACTAATCTCCCGCTCGCCGTGGTTGCGCATATCCATCGTGACGGCAATCAGGCCCATTGTCTTGGAGCGAGAGTCGGTCCGGTAGCGGTGGAGCAGCTCGTGGGCGATGCCTTCGGTGACGCGGTAAGTGCGAGTGCGGTTGTGAGCGAGGTACAAGACGGCAACCTCGGTTGTTGTCGTATTAGAGCCGTCGGCGCGTGGTGATGGCAGGTCGTCGAGACCGTAGACATAGATGCGGACACCGCCAATGACCATGGATGTCTTGCTCGATCGTGGTGTTGAGTCGGGCAAAGAGAAGCGAGGGTTGCGGCCGGCGGCCTTGTCCCGAGCAAGGCTGTCGCCGCCTTTTGGGGGGCCGTTGATGCCGTTGCTACCGTTGCTATCGTTGATGCAGTTCACACCATTGATACCATTAATCGTCGTGCCATTCTGGGTAGCCGTAATAGTCTCAACAACAGTCAGTGTCATGATGTCGACTTGGCGGAGAGAAAGACGACGAGAGTAGGGAAACGTAAAGGCGTAGGATGGCAGAAGGAATAATGTGAAGTCAGAATTTGGTGAGGAAACAGGAGTGTCCAGTCAGAACAGGGAAGTATGGTAACACAAAGATACGCAAATCGATAGGCTGGACGTTGTGGTAACGTTGGTCTCGTTAAAGTCGGACGTCAATATTGGCACACGGGCCGAGTCTAGGCAAGTCTGGGCAGTCTGGGCGAGGGACCTTGGCAGCAGAACATACGACGACGACCGGGTAGGCGGCATGCTTTACATGTAGTCTGTCTGCAGAGGGTGTAGAGAGGGTCACAATGGAATGAGGTGTAATCGACAGTGCATTCGGCCAGCTCGGCGATGTGGATATGGGTGCACATCACGAAATTGCCGTTTTTGCCGGTGATGGGAAGGCGGCGATGTGGTTGTGGTGACGGCAATTAGTGCTCGGCAATTAGTGGCAAACCCGTTGTCGATCGACTTACACGACTTTTCCCGAATCGGCAATTAGGGAATTATGGTGCATTTTAGTGAGACTGGTGCAATTTTGCTTCGGTCAACTGACGACAACGACCCCAACACTACTCCGTACTGTCAATCTATTCATGTGGATCTGATCCTATTACGACGTCGTTAATCTTTGAACCTTCTTCTCGGTCTTATTTGAGGTACTATTTGCATTATTTGCTATTATCTGCCATTGCACGCTCTCGACGCTATCTCATATGTACATCCTTGTTGGGGTCCGACCACGTTCTTTTTATGCCGAGAAATCAAGGCTTCTCCATTTACCGTTCCCGAGTTCCCCCAGCTTTGCTGTCTCCAGACTCTAACTATCAATTCTCTCCAGAGCTGTCATCCCATCTCCAGTCCCCAGACTCCAGACTCCAGACACTAGTCTGTCCCCAGGTTCTCCGGATCGGCAAGATTATCGTTTTTTTTCTTTGTTGGCAAATATCCCCTCACAACACCTTTGTCATTGATGCTTGCTGAAGAATTCCATAATCATGGGCGTCGCATTAAAGCTCGTCGGGAACTGCCCGGCATTCTCATTGTCGGCATTGGGCACCGTGCTCGCCAGTCGTGGCCGTTGACGCTGTCATAGACCAGGTTCACCAGGTTCTTTTCGGTGGCGCTGCTGTACTCGTAAATGACAGTGGCGTTGGCGTAGGGCAACCGTGTGGTTCTTGGGGTCGAGATTCTCGCGGGCGGCCCACGACTGGATCCAGTGTGGAATTGACGGCAGACAGGCATTCTTGCGTTCGCCACCGGGGTAAGTAAATAACGGCGTCAAAGCCGCCATGGAAAGCCAGGATGGGAATGTCGGAACGGGCATTGTTGCAGGGAATCACGACATTGTCGGCATCGCAGGGCAAGCGTGTCAACATAGTAGGCGCCCGACACAGGAGCGAAAGCGGCCACCCTCTTGGACAGGCCGGCATCACAGGCCATGACATTGTTGAAGCCGGCGCCATCTGACTTGCCGGTGGCCATGATGCGCTGTGTGTCGATGCAGTACTGCGTCTGGACGTGATCCAGCAAATCGTTCGTGAAGAGAACGTCATCGACGGTGACACCGGGCACGCCTTGCCAGGAGTTGTTGATGCCCTGTGGGTAGATGACCATCGAGTCGGTGTTGAACTCGGGCTCGGTCAGGTCGTCCAGCTGTAGCTGCTGCATCGCGCTGTCTTGGTGCCGCCGTGGTAAGGACAGGATAAGCTGTGTGGGCTTGTCCTTGTTGTAGGTCGGCGGGACGAACACGAGGTAGTTTTCTCTTCCAGGCCGTTGCTTGGTGATGTTGACACTGGTGACGCTAACCTTTGTCTGGCCGTCGGCAATGCTTTGCCGCAGCCAGAAGCAACTGTCTTGGGAGCACAGGGTGAGGCACTGGCCGCCGACAAGAGGCCGGCCAGACAGGCCACAGTTTGTAGGGAAGAAGTGAACATTGTGACGGATGGGGAGAAAGGGAGGTGTCAACGAAAGAGTGAATGTGTTCAGATGATTGACTGCTGCTTCCTTTGTTCTGGTCTATAAAGCTCAGATGAACGGCAGCCCACTTGAATAAATACTCGTGGCTTGACATGCCATGTGCATCGTGGCAAGGGACCGGACTATCCGGTGCTGGTTTGCTGATCCCTGCATGTTCCTGGTCTCTTTTCTTGTTGTTTTTATTAATTTACTTTTCTTTATTTTCTTCGTCTGTCCTGCTTTTTTTTCTTGGCTCCTCACAGCTCTCCACCGTTCCCCGCACGCACGGGTGCCACTCGCGTGCACCTTGTGTCATCGGCCCCCCATAGTCTGGAGTGGTATGCGGGGATGCGGCGTGGGCAACTAAAATGGTCGTGAGATGAGCTTGTGTCGGTATAATTGCCGAGGGTGACCATATCAATATGAAAAATTAAGTTTGCCGTAATGACGCTGGCAACTCGCCATGGACTACTTCCGAAGGATGAGCTATTGACTGAAAAGAAACAGCATAAATTGCGAAGGGATTATTGGAACCATTACAGTGAGTTGATAGCTTGATAGTTTTGAAACTGAGAAGCAGTTCAACACTTATTCAACACTTGGAGAAGGGAGAATTATGTGTGGAAATGGCGATAGGAGATAAAGTCTGGGCTAGTTTTGCCCTACGCATCCAAAATACGAGTTGTCGCCATGATCGGCAATATGTTGAGCCCTGCACATCGGACGCGGCGGGATACGAGCACATGAGATCCATAAAATGTCAGAATGTCAGACGAAATCGTCTATATTGTCAGCGCCGAGATATATAAGCATACTCAGCCTTGTCTATCACCGTCTATATTAAATGTTCTACAACGTTGCACTTTTTTTTGTTTCGTTCTTCCCCCACCTAAACGACATCCTTCAACACACTTTCTTCCTGCTGCATCGGCGTCACGTCGGTGCCCGTAATAATCACGTCGTCGTCGGCAAAGTAGCCGTCCGAATGCTTCATCGTCTCAAACGTGCTGGCGTCCTCGCCGGAATGGTGAGCAGGGTAGATGTCGATGGGCCAGATCTTGTTAAATGCGTAGTACAGCAGACCGGCCACGGCAAAGGACAGCACCAGACCCAGTGAGTACAGGTGCTTGCTGCCGGCATTGTAGTTTGCGTGGAACGAGCCGGCCAGGCCGTTGATGACGACGGCGACGCCAATGGCCCAAGCCACGAACGCCCGGATATTAAAGCCGCCCTTGTACCAGTAGGGGCTGCTGGGTGCACCATTGTACAGCGACGGGATGTGGACGTTGCCCTTGCGAATGACAAAGTAGTCGACAATCATGATAGCGACGAGCGGCGACAAGAAGCAGACATAGGAGCCCAAAAAGGTCAAGAAGCTGGCGGCCGAGGCGACAATCTTCCACGGCACGGTGGCCAGTGCCAGGACAGCACACAACACCTGGCCGCGGACAATGTTAAAGTAGCGCGGGAAGAGACCACTGAGGTCAGAACCGACGGGCAGGGCGTTGGAGGCCAGGTTGGTGGCGACGACGGCCAGGATCTGGATGGTGCAGGCCAAAAACACGGCCGTGCGCGCACCGGCATGCCAGTAGTGGTCCAGGATGGCATTGTACAGGTCCCAAATGTTCCAGTAGGCCGTGCCCCAGAGCGTCTTGACGGCACTCGACGAGGCGATGCCCAAAAAGGTGCACAGCGACTTGGCAATCACCAGACCGATCCACTGCGGCCAGGTCGTGTTGCGCGGATGCTTGGCGTAACGGGCCAGATCCGGGTTGGACGTGACTTCGGGGATGATGCTGCCCGACACCGAGTTGACGCCCGTCAAAAAGGCCCAAGCCACTCCGGAGGATGTGAGGACCTTTGTCTGGAGAGCGTGTGTGTCACCGAGACCGTGGGTCTTGCCGACAATAAAGGCAAACGTGGCCAGCAGCACAGGCGGTGCGAGGACACTCTTGATGGTATACAGCCAGCGGGCACGCGACGGGTGGATCAGCATGAAGCCCAGCTGGATGAACCAGAAGACAAAAAAGGCCGTGATGCCCTGGGTGGTGTTGCCGGCCGAGGCAGGCAAATGGTTGGGCACACTAGTCCACTTGCTGCCAAAAGCGCATCTCAAAAGCACACTCATGAGCTGGCCAGCATAGTACGACTGCGTGCCAAAGTAAAAGATGGCGACGATGCCACGGATAAACACAAAGAAGAGCGAGCCGTACATGCCGGTCGACAATCTCAAATAGACAGGGTAGCCGATGTGGTACACAGACGGGCCCCGCGAGTTGAGCATCAGCATCGTGCCGGTAATGATCGTGGCCGTAATGGCCGCCAGAGTCGCTTGCCACCACAGCAGACCCAGACTAATCAGACTCGAGCCCGTGTTCCAGGCAATCGGGTTGAAGGACACGGCCCAGAAGAAGGCAAAGTAGTTCCAGTGTGTCCACAGACGCGCTGCCGGCGGTGTCGGGTCCAAGTCTTCGTTGCCCCATTTCTTGGTGTCTTCCTGCTGCTCGTGGAAGATGCTCTCCTTGGTGCGGAGCGCATTGTCGAGTTTCGTGAGGACGGACATGGTCGTGTTTGGTCGAGAAGTCTTGTCGTTTCCGTCCACGGTGAATGTCTTGGCGAAAATGATCCTTCCAACACGGTGAAGAACGGCAGCCCTCATCATTAAATACTCAAGCTTACGGTGTACACATCTGCGGCAGCCTCCGTGCATGCCGCATGCTATCGTCTATCGTCAGTGCGACGGCATCTTGGATGGGTCAAGCGACAGCTGCCGGCATTTGAGCGTATCGCATTCAATGGCCAGCCTTATCTTGCTTTACGGGCTGAAGCTGGGAATGAAAAAAAGAAAAAAAAAAGGACAACGTGGAAGATGGGCACAATCGACAGGAACAAAAAAACAATGGGCCGCTGTCAAGAGAGGAAACAAATCCAAATCAAGAAATGATCAGCAAGGGAAAGGAGCATCCGAGTGCCGTCAGAGACTCCTCTTATCTATGTTGTGGGTCGATTGGCGAAACAGATGATTGTTTTGATGGGAATGAATGGGAATTGTGGATGGGTATGATTCTGGCTATCGGTTACGGCTTACATCGCCGAACGTGTGTGGGTTGAAATCCGTAATCCGTAATCCATGGGCCCCGGTCTCGGTGACAAACGACAAGGGCCCGAGCTGGTGCTACTGGGTAGATTGGATCTTTTGCCAACCACGTTGTTTGCACGTTTTCTTTGTCGGTCGCAGAATAAATGTAAAAATGTCATCGTTGTAGATTGTCGAACGATTTGAAATTAATCACAAGTCTGTCTTCATCATCAAGTGGTCATCTTGTCAACATCACTACTCGTCCACATCCACCACCACCGCCGACATGGCTATTCACAACCCAGACGGCAGCGCCACGTCTCTTGACGCCGCCAACATTGACCCTCTCCGCGACACCGTCTACGATTTCCCCCGTGACCTGGTGGGTTACGGCCGCTCCCCTCCCAGCGCCCGGTGGCCCAACGGCGCCAAGATTGCCGTTTCTTTCGTTATCAACTACGAAGAGGGCGCCGAGCGCAGTGTTCAGAATGGCGATGCCAGTCTGAAAACCGGCTGTGGGAACAGTCGGACAACAAGCCACCTCAGATGGGAGCACGCTCCCTCAACCCAGAGAGCGACTACGACTACGGCTCCCGCGTCGGCGTGTGGCGGCTCCTCAACTGTTTTGAGAAGCACAAGATGCCCGTGACGGCCTTTGCGGTCGGTCAAGCTTTCGAGAAGAATCCGGCGGTGGCAGCAGCATTCTGTCAGAATGGGCACGAGATTGCATCGCACGGCTACCGGTGGGTGACATACAATGGCATGACACCCGAGCTCGAAAAGGAATATGTGAAGAAACAGTTGGAGTCCCTTAAAGCGAGCACGGGCACGTATCCCGTCGGATGGTACTATGGCGCTCTGTCACCCCGCTCCAAGGCCATTATCCACGAAGTCTACCAAGAAATGGGCATTCCTCTGCTGTACGAGAGCGACAGCTACTGTGATGACCTGCCGTACTGGGTCGACGTTCCGGCCGAGAAGGACGCCTCGGATCCCCAGGGCATGTTGATGGTGCCGTACAGGTGGGCAATGCTCTTCCTTTTCATGATGATGATCACTACTAACGTCTCAGCTACGACTGCAACGACGTCAAGTACCACACGGCGTCCGGCTGGAGCACAACGTCCGACTTTGAAGAGTACCTAAAAACAGCCTTTGACGTCTTGTACGAAGAAGGCGACAGTGGCTCGCCCAAAATGATGTCCATCGGCCTGCACTGCCGCATCAGCGGGAAAGCCGGCCGGTTTGCCGCCGTCCGCAACTTTGTCGAGTACATTGCCGCCAAGCCGGACGTCTGGGTCACAACCCGCAAAGACATTGCCCAGCACTGGAGGAGACCTATCCGTATAAGAAGGGGGGTCTGTAGATGTAGACATACGTCGTACGATTAAATTATTCAGATTTGATCCCATATTGCTTCTTTGCGTGGCCTTTTAGGAATTACCCAATTAGGCAATTTTTCAATTCTCGATTGTTCAATTTCTCAATCCTGGCTTGGATCTCGGCTTTCGGCGATGGCTGTCGGTGGCTTGCCATGGCTTGCCTTGGCTTGAGCGGACCGTCCGACGAGAAAATAAGCTTATCTTTTCGGTATCAGCGGCACAGCACTTCGGTGGTATTCGCCAATGAGCTAGCCACAAATGAGGCGACAACTTTCTCTCTCTTTCTTTCTTCGTATCACTTATTTCCGGACAGCCCTGTATCTATCTTATCGATTGTGGAATACGGGCTACAGAACGGACATTTTGTTCCATGGACAGTTATTGCCGCCGGGCGATGTCTACGAAAAATGATGCCAGTAGAATCGCGTGGCTATTGATAGTTGATAACAGTCTCCGGTCGCGGTCAATATCTTGACAGAAGCAAAGAAACGAATAATAGCATCCAACATCATGCACACTACTCAACTCCCCTCCCACTATGACACGATCCATCCTCTGCCAGCCCCTCGCGGTGGCCGACTACGCCCCCTATGGCGGCGTCATCTCGACCGATGTTGTGACAGACCGCACGGTCGTCGTCAACAACGGCACGGCCCGCCGCACGCCGGAAGTTGTGCCGACCATCAACAAGTACAGCGAAGCGCCCAGCCAGACACCGGCCCGGACTGTTTTGAATGTATCCTTGGCCAGCCCGAGAGAGGTGCAGCCATGGACTGGCGGCGAAAAAGGCAATCTCAAGAGAGTGATGAAGATCAAAATGCTGGAACGGCACCGCTTCTCGACGCAGTCGTTTGTTCCCATGGGCGCGGACATTCAGTACTTGGTGGTCGTCACACAGAACAAGAGCGAGAGTGATGATTCGCCGGACTTGGATAAGCTTCGCGGCTTTATTGCACGCGACAAGCAGGGAGTCTGCTATGCGCCAGGCGTGTGGCATGCCCCAATGGCGGTGATTGATAATGTGAGTGCCTGTGATTCTCGTAGTAGTTTTTTTTTTGGTCTTTTATCTGTTTCTCTGCTAACAGTTCAGCCCGTCTCGTTTGCTATTGTACAGCATGTCAATGGCGTGGCCGACGAGGACTGCCAGTTCTACCACCTCGATGAAGAGATTGAGATTGTCTTTTAGACGGGCAACATGTGAATATCCAAAAAAGCTTCAAATATATTTCAGACTATACAAATTTGTACAACTATTTTTTGACCCCTTTCTCTTTCAATTATTTGCGTCCACATCCCCCTACAGAACATATCGGAAGTCCTTGTTCTGCTTGTCTGTCAGGTCTTCGTCAATGTTGTGGTGGCGCACACCGCCGGCCATGGCCAGCCGGTCGCGCTTGCGGTTCTCCACGCGCAACAGAATATACGTGACAATGGCAATAACGACGACACACACAAGACAGATAAAGCTGCCCAGGAAGCCGGCGTGGTACAAGGACCCGGCGAGGCACCAAAGATGAGCGGGCCAATAATGTTGCCAATGCAGTAGCCCAGGAACGTCGAGGCACTGACAGTCGCCTTCTTGGTATGGCCCGACGTGTTGGAGGCAGCCAGCGAAACAGCCTGACCGCCAGCAGCAACCTGAACGGCCAGCAAGAACACACCAGCGAACAAAAAGCCACGATTGCTGCGGGGGCCGAACCAGCAGAAGAGTGTGCCCGTGATGGAGATGAGGGCAAGCACAACAATCAGAATGTGGCGCAGACCCAGCCAGCGGCGCGTAACGTAGCCGGCGAACAGGATAGACAGAGCCGTGATGGCACCGATGGGGCTTGTCAGAGCGAGGGACGCAAAGTGGTCGAAGCCAAAGCCGTTGATGACAATCGTGCCAAAAGTGCCAATGGCGCCCGAGGGGACACCCGTCAGCAAGATAATGAGAGCCGCACTGTAGGTCTTGTAGTCCAAGAAGGCCTCACGGCACTGGGCAGCGTTAAAGTGGCGGTTGACGGTACCGGCGTTGTTACGGGCAAGACGGCGAGCGGCCAGGGCCTTTTCGTCTTCACTAAGACGCGAACAGGTGAGAGGCGAGTCGGGCAGGAAGAAGAAGAGCACAAACGACCACGCGACGGTAATGGCGCCAATGATCAGGAACATGTACTTCCACGAAGCCAGGGCGCCGTGCACGCCATTGCCGATACCATAGTTGATGAGCGGCGATAGCATCGTGGCCAGGCCGACCGACGAGTACCACATGCTCGTGCGCAGGGCCTGTTCCTCACGTGTCCACCAGAAGGTGACCAGCACAGTAAAAGCCGGAGCGACGGCCGACTCCATGATACCCAAAAAGAGACGAGCGACCATGATGCCGGCATAGTTGGAGCATGCACTTGTGGCCATAACAACAACACCCCAGGCAAAGACGGCAAACGAGATGACGCGCGTGACGCCAAAGTGCTGTGTCAAAAACATCATCGGGTAGGTGCCAATGAGATAGCCAACATAGAAGATCATGCTGGCGTTGGCGTACTTTTGGTTGTTGGTAATGGCAGTGCCGGTGCTTGTGTAACCGGTAATCGTGGTGAGGCCGAGGTCGGTGTTGAAGTCAAACTGGGTGGCGGCGCTCATGATGCCCTTGTCGTAGCTCTGCAAAAAGTATGTGAACATCATCAGAGGGATGATCCTTTAGTTGTTAGTGGTGAGACGAAGAGACATTGTCAAAAAGTGTTGGTGGTGGCTTACCAAAAATCAATCTTGCGGACGAAGCGACGCTCCTCTTCGGGCGAAAAGGGCTCGACATCGAGGGCCTCTTTGGTGTTGGCAGCCTCGACCATCTCGACAGGGTCGGGTTTTGTATCGGGGGAGTTCATGCTGGTGCGTGTAGTATTGAAGAAGAAGAAGAGAGAGGTGTAATGTGAGGAATGCAAGACAAGAAGTGAAGGCTCTGCTTGAGACGAGAGTCGTAGTTTCCGTCTTTGTGATCAGATCACGACTTCCCCATGTACTTATAGCTGCCCGTAGACGAGGCAGGTGCAAGCTTGGGGAAGGTGCAGATGTGGGTTGAGGGAGGTTGAAAGGAAGGTGCAGTCCACGCACGCTGCAGCCCGTTCGGCAAAAAGACAAAAAGAAGGAAAGAAGGAGTGTGGGGAGAAAGAGGAAAGAACGACCCTGACAGAAGTCGAACGACGAAAACTACCAGTAAAAAGTCCCGTCAGCGCGACCGTAGGATCTCTCGTGCGACGCTACGGGGCGTGCAACCCAGACGAAGCCAGAAATGGGCATGATGGGAGAGTATGGGGTGGTGAGAGAGAAGGAAAATAAGGGAGAGTCAGGGATGGGGGAGACACGAGAACAGAAAGAAAGAGAAAAGACTGTCAAAAGCAGGGAATCGTGGAGAATGCGGGAGGCGCTAGGGCCTTTGGGGTAGCGGGTCCCCACAAGGCGGCACTGGTCATAATTGCCGAATTTGCCGACAGGACGTACCTTCTTTGTGTGCACGTCGCTCCTTCCTCAAATATGCCGAATCGCCCGTCATCCACTCAACCTCTCTCAAACCAAGTTTACCGACGACATGAGAACATCAACCCGTTGACAGTTTGTCCATTCGCCGACCAACATGGATGATCCACCCGCTTTTCATTCTCCTTCCACGCCCCGCGTGCGCGCCAGATCCCGCGTGGCCTGCGTGACGTGCCACCGCCGAAAGGTGCGCTGCAATGTTGCGCAAACGGGCCCGCCATGCACCAACTGTCGCGGTGAAGATGGCGAATGTGTGACGGTTCCACGCAAAAAGCACAAACCGAGACGGTCGAGAGTAGCTCCTCTCGCGCCAGCTGTCAAGCCAGGCGAAGTTTCTACTGTTGATGTTACTGGGTCTTCTCCCAGACAGAGAGCTCCGACGACGGAACAATCCAGTGTGTCTTCACCCTCCCGCTTGACCCCCGAGGCCGATGGACGACTGCCAGACGACGACGCCACGTCCTATATTGGCGACAACCGCGGTCCTCGACAGTCGGTCTATGAGCTCTGCCATCCACAGACACCGCAAGAAGCGAGACAGCAGCAGAATGGCAAAGGGCGAGACAAGGAGGGCAGCAACAGCAGCAGCCCACACGTCCGTCTTCCAGCATGGTCATCTCACGAACTGGCCTACCTTCGCCATGAGGGCGCCTTTCAAACACTGCGACCCGACCTCTGTGACGATCTAATCCGCGTCTACTTTGAGCATGTCCACTTCTTCATGCCCATCCTCGATGCTGCTGATGTCTTGGGTGCTTACACTCGGCACGGTGCTGCCGGGCTGCACCCCTTGCTGTGCTGGAGCATGTGTCTGGCAACGGCCAATTTTGTCCCCGACGACGTCCTTGCGAAAACGGGCTACAGTTCCCGCAAGGTCATGAAGGAGGTCATGTATGCACGCGCCAAGTGTTTGTATGATCTCGACAGGTCGACGGACAAGGTGACCCTCATTCAAGCCGTATTGCTGATGGGCTTCTGGTATACGGACGCTTATGACCATACGGGCTCATGGCATTGGGTTGGGATTGCCATCAGTCTGGCCCAGTCCCTGGGCTTCCACAGGAAACCGAGCAGGGGGTCAGGTAGCGGTGGTGACAATGTCCGTCGTGCTTCGTTGATCAGACGTATCTGGTGGACTTGTCTGGTGCGTGACCGCTGGGTGGCTTTGGCCAAAGGCCGGCCGATGCGGATTCATGATGAGGATTGTGACGTACCACTCCCCGTGCTGGACGATTTTGCGGGAGATCTCGAAGCAGCGGCCAACCCGGCTTTCCAGCACCTTCTTCCAGCTGGTGGTACCCAGTCTGCCACACCTCTGGCCCGCATGTGGCTGAGACTGGTCAGCATCAGTGCTCTTCTGGGACGCATTGTGCGCGCTCACTACCGCGTGCAAGGCCCACCGCCATCACTCGAGGACATTGACGCCTTTGAGAAGGAGCTGCGCGTCTGCGGGCAGTCTGATGCGACGGCCGACGTTGACATGGTCGAAAACGACCACCCAGAGGTTGCTGACCATCTCCGACTGTACGCCAACCATGTCGATCTCTACTACAATGCCACAGTGGCCATCCTGTACCGCCCATACTTGCTGCACGCCCCTACCTCTCTGCCTCCTGGTGCCGGCCCGGCTGGCAAAAGGATGTGGCTCGTCGTGCAAGAGCTGCGGCTGCCCGCACCAACGACACTTTAAACACGCTGATCGAACTCGACGCCATCCACCAGCTCAAACCCATGACAATAACATCGCTCGTTCCCGCTATGCAGATCCATCTATTTGACTCTGGCAAAGCCGCGACTCCTCTGTTGAGAAGCCTAGGCAAAAACAAGCTGGGTTGTGTCTGCTGGTGCTGTCGCACATTCGGAGGACGTACTGGAGCGCAAGTGTCATTCACCGGCTGTTTTCACGAGCACAACAGATCTTGCAGGGTGGTGCGTCGGCGAAAACACAGTCGACGACAGCCGAGAAGCAGACAGAAGGACAAGACGATCCACCTGCTGCAGAAACTCGCCAGCACAACTTGCGAGAGCGGCCGTCGACAGACACATCCACTCAGCATATCTACCAAGAAGTACAGCAACCACCGCAGCAACAACAACAGCCACCTCCCGAAGACGAGACAATTCACAGTCTCAACAACTATGTCGCCGACATGCCCACTCCAACACCGACTCTGACACCAAACTCATCCACCCAGCCCTTCCTACAATCCTATCTTCCAAGCCTTCCGCAAAGCCTACCACAGACTCTTCCATCCAGTATGCCAACCAACATGAACCTGCAGCAACCTCCTCCACTACAACAACCCGACCCCGGCTGGTGGGATGAGCCTGCCACCTTTCTCAATGTTGATCTACTGTTAAGCCCCGGCTTTGCCCTTTCTGACGATGTCTACCAAACCCTGTTCCAAAGCTATGATAACAACGCCCAGAATGTGAATGCAGTCAACGCAGGTCCCACTGAGATGGACATGATGTACATGCAATGAGGTCTTGCGGAATTGAAGACGATTTATGTACGGAATATTGATACCAGATTGCAGCCATTTTCTGAGTCGCCATGTACTTTACTGCGCCATATTGTATTTGTATAAAAAAACCGTTTTATTGTCTGACTATTTACTGAATTATTGTTTGATTCTATTCTCAATTCTTCTGTTTTATTCTCTTTGTTGTTGTCGTTTATGTAGCTGAAGCTCACTGAGTAGCTGTGACCCAGCGCCTGCGCGTCCACTAGCCCCGCCATCCTTCAGCGCACCAGGAAATCGGCTTTAATTTCCCCTGATCCTTCATCTCACTCACTCACTCACTCACTCAATTTGACTCTTCACATCGACATCGCGTTCTCCCTTCTCTTGTGCATATTCTTCCACACACGCACCTCACATCAATTCGCTCGTTGGAACTCACCACAATGAGCCTCCTCCCACAAACAACCCGCGACCGCATTTGGCTGGTCTGGTTCTGCCTCCAGATTCCCGTCATTTTGTGCGTCGACGCCGTCGACACCTACCCAGCCTGGCTGTGTTCGGACCCCAACGCGCCGCTGCACTTCTTGCACACGTTCCGGCAGTGGTATGTCTCGACGTACAATGATCCATTGATGGACTGGACGCCCGAGAGCGGCGCGGCCGTGGGTGCCGGTGGCAGCTGGATGGCGCTGTTCCTCAAGATTGAGATTGGGGCGACGCTTCCAATCGTTTTCTACTCGGTCTATCGCTTCCTGAAGCTGGCGCGGTCGCCATCCCCGAAGACGACGTCCACGACCGGCCCCTGGGAACTGCTCTTGCTGGTCTACGCGTTCGAGACGGCCCTGACAACGGCCGTGTGCATCCACGACGTCGGCTACTGGAGTCCGGCGGTTTATTCGGAGGCGGACAAGAATGTCTTTCGCTACCAGCTGTTTGGACCATACTTTGCAATGCGTACGTTCTCCTTCCTTCCGGGTCCATATTGTATTCAGTCACTAACACAGGACAGCCGCTCTTCTTTTCATTGACATGTACGGCCGCATTCTCGCCCGGTTCAAGGTCGACAGCGCCAAGAAGACGCAGTAAAGAGACAGTTTGTCAACTGTTGAAAAAAGTAATATTTGGTACAGCTACATTACAATGTTGTAGACAGAGAATACAAAAGGACGTTATAAAGGAATATCAAAAAAAGAGTCATGGACATTCGTGTCCTCCCCCAAAGAATACAACCCGCTCTAACGCCAGAAATAAAGCACACTTCATTTTTCTTGCTCCTTCCCGTACTTTCAGTCTAACGCCCGCTTTGGCGCCATGCCCCAGCCATTGCCGATGCCACCGCCGCCGCTGCCGCCCGTGCCAATGCCGTAGCCCAGCGGCGTCGCACCGCCCAGGCTCCGACCCTTGAGCCGCTTCGGCAGCACGGTGCCAAAGAAATAGACGGCCGACACAATCAGGCCAGCCAAAAACGACACCAGACTGTAAAACACCGTGCTGGGGCCAATGTGGCTGCCCATGCCGCTCCACTCCACGCGGCCTTCTGTCTTGGGTAGATGTGGTGTCGGGAACCACCGCACCGAAAAGGACAGAGGCAGCGGGTCGCCGATAATGAGTCGCCGCGAATGTTCAGCCGCCGCGGCCGTGCGCCCGCCCGTCGACTTGACCTCGCCGCTCGCGCCGTCCAGTATGTTGTGGCCCAGCGGACTGGTGCTGTAGGCCACGCCCGAGTCGATGACGCCCGAATCGTGCGGATGGATGTGGTGTTTGGGTGTGCTGTGCAGCAGCACGTTGAGGTGGGAGGCAATGTGCAGGTGGCTCATCTGCAGTGTGCCCGCCAGCGCAAAGACCAGCGGCACGTACTCGGGCACGGGCGGCTTCTCGCCAATCGTCTCAATGTGCGGCGGCGGGCGGTTGGCCAAGCGGCACATGAGCGGCGCGTCGGCATGCAGATAAAACTCGAGCAAGTGGAAGAACGGGTCCGTGACCAGCGGGATGGTGCAGTTGACCTCGCCCTCAATGCCGTAGTGAAACTCGAGCGGTTTTTGCGTCTCGTTGCACACGGGAAACGGCACCCACTGGATCTCGTTGTTGGCGAGCTGGATGTGTTCGCCTGTTTCGGAGCTGCGGTTCATGCACTCGACCTGGATGGCGTCGCCGTAGTGGTACGAGGGGAGGTTGAGCTCCATGGCCATGGTGGCGGTGGGGGCCAGAAGCAGAGCGGCCGCAGCCAGTTTTCGTAGTTGTCGCGACATTTTGGATGTGTTTGTGTGTCTGAAACAAAGAGGAGGGGGGGTTGTTGTCGGTGAAGAAGGATGGAGATCAGAGGATGGGCTGTGCCCGTCGCGATGCGCCAGGGGTCGGGTGGCGCAAAGGATCTCGTCGAAAGGAGCTTGTCGCGTTGGTAGCTTTCAGCGGTGGAGAGGTCGTGGGATGGTCGCCGTGTACCGTGTAGTCGCTTCGAATTGTTCAACTGTGCGCGTTGTCGTGGAAGCTGCACAAAAAGAGCATCGCCGTCAAAGAGTTAACAATCGCAAAGAGGAAGGCGCAGATGCAGAACGATAGAGACAACAATGGAGAAGATGCCACCTTCCCTCCTTTTCTTGGCTGCTTCTTTCCCTTTTTTTCGTGTTCAACTCTGCGCTAGTCGCAAAAGTCCAGGCCAAAAGGAAGGTGCTCTCAGTCGGTGGAAATGACATGTGCTCGCTAATTGGCTACTTTTTCCTGTCTCGAGCCCCTAAAATACGCCCCAAAGCTAGAGAATTAGGGGCTGCAGGTGTACTCCGTAGCTGTCTCCTATTTTTATTTTTGGGGGGTAACCGGCAGGCTCCGGCTTTACCTTACTAGAACTTCTTCACCAAATGTGGCTAGGGCCTTTAAAGCCACAGTTTTCTTCACCTCCTGAATATCAACAATGACGGCGACATCCCCATCTTTTACACATTGACTGCGACTCCTCTATTAATATGGCGACGTTTGTCGATTCCACACTGCTCTCATATTTTATTTATGCTTTTCAGCTTTAATTTCATAAATATGACTTGATATTGTAACTTATTTTTACATTCATAAAAAAGAAGGATAAAATAAAACATAAAAAACATTCAGTACAGCAACATTTACATCATTACAGGTCTGTGGAAACAGCGCGCTTCATTTTACATTTCAAATCATTCAACGAGTGATAGTTGCCATCTTTTTCGGTCTTTTCGTTCGTGTATATTGAGAGTATTGATCTTGTGTATTGTATTCCAATCTATTACACAGAAAAATGTTGACAGCTGACAACATAAAATATTCAATCTGCACCAATGACCATGTATCAACAAAATATTCAAAACAACCTTCCCAAGACACATAAAAATAGAATGTCAGCAAATGAAACAGCATGCAGCCTCATACAAGCGCCCAACTCCACAAGAAAAACAAGAAACGAGAGAAATCAAAATGCTGAGGTGAGACGACATGACCGGATCGGTCCGCACCATCCGCTCTTCCGCGACGGATATATCGTGGGTGTACGCCCGCATCTTCTTTGGGAAGACTATATAAGGCGTAGACCGTCTACGCCTTTCTGGTCACAGCCACTGGCACCTCCTTCCGAGTCACCACGCCCGCGTGGTAAATGTACTTGTCGGCATCGCCCACGCGCGTCACAGTCGGCGCAAACGTGTAGCCCGCCAGCAGCTGCTGGATCATGATACAAATGGCTTCCTGGACGTACCATTGCCCGGGGCAGATGCGTGGCCCCTGCAGACCAAACGAAATATTGCGGACGCTGCCAACGGCCGGGCTGCTGTCGACGAACCGATCAGCGCGGTACTGAGCGGCATCGGGTCCGAAGCTGGCGGGCTGGCGGTGGGTATACCATGTGGACAGAGTGGCGACCTTGCCCGGTGGGAGCTTCACGGACGGGTCCGACTTGAGGGGCAGAGGCTTAGTGGCGGCGATGATGCGCGCAGGACCGGTAATGGTGCCGCAGAGACGGATGGACTCGAGGATGGCACTGCGGAGCAGAGCCCAGGGTGTGCCGGAAGTGCCGCCACCGGGTGTGGGCACAAAACCATTGCAGCACCATTAGATTGTCCGTTGGTACCGTTTGCTTTGCCGTTCGACTTGCCATTGACTTTTCCATTACCGTTGGCAGCTCCGTTGGCAGCCTGGGCAGCAAATGAGAAGGTGTCGAGCGTCTCCAGAGTGGCGCCCTTGAGCGAGGCAGACACCTGGTCGGCCAGACCGGGCTCGTTGATCATGTCCAGCAGCGTCGACGTCACGCTGACCTGCAGGTTGCGCAGACCGATCCAGACGGAAATGGCCACGAGGTTGGACGCCAGCTCGTCGTCGTCAACAGCCTCCAGAATAAAAGGCATAAAGTCCAGCAGACCACCCTGGCCGTTGCCGTCCTGACTGGATGTCGGGTTGGCACGGCGGCGCTGGATGATGGGCAAAAAGATCTTGCTGAACTGCTTGTAACTGCGGTGGATCTGGATCTTGGGGATGAAGCTCAGGAAGGGAGGAAGGACACTCGACAGCTGCATGACGGTGTCGACAGTGGTATTGAACTTGAGGAAGAGGTCAATAAGCTCCGGGTGCTGGTCTGCATCGGCACCGAGCATGCAGCGTGCGCTGACACTGGTACTGAAGCGGTCCATCCAATCACTCAAAGTCTGGTGCACAACAGAGCTTCCGTCGGCCGGGGCCAGCGGGTTGTCACGCAAGTACCGCTCGGCGGCAGCGGCAATGGTGGGGCCGAACTGGCGAACGGTATCCGGGTTGGCGAGGTGGGTGCGGATAAGGGTGGCGTGCAGGTTGATGGAGAAGACGTCCTTGCCCAAGAAAATAGGCGCGCCGAGACCGGCAAAGAACTTGTCGAGATTGAAGTGGACACTGTACGGGTTGTCGTTGAGCATCATCTGCAGATCGGCGGGTTGGGTCAAGAGGTAGTGCGTCTGCGGGCCGAGGTGCATACCAAAAACCTTGGACGGGCCGGCACGGCTGCCGAGCTTCTCGAGACCCTTGAGGAGAACGGCCTTGGCGTTTTGCTGGAAGGCGTAACCCTCTCCCAGGATGGGCCAGCCATACAAAACGTGCGGGTAACCGTCCTCCCGGGCCTTGGCGTACTTGATCAAGATGACGGTGGCGGCCAGAGCGAGGACTGTGAAAATAATAGCGACATAGTGTTCCTTGACGAGAGACAGAGTCACCTCTGTGGCCGTTGAACCAATGACGGCCCAGTTGACCGTGGTAGGCGGCTGCACGCACAGAATGGGGTTCGTCTTGGGGTCGGCCGGGAAGAGCGGGTGCTGCTGCAGGCAGTTGATGTCGGTATTCTCGGTGACAATACGCCACAGCAAGTTCTGACCGTGGGCTTGGAAGTCAAGTTCTTCCATCCAGAAATCGTCGTAGAAGCGGAAGTTGGGGAAGCCCTCCTTGGCGACGGGTTTCCACAGCAAGTCCTCAAGAGCATTGCTGGGGTGGCAGTCCCACGGCTTGTCGACGAGCCAGCAGCGCATAGCAGCGTAGCCCACCGAGAAGCGATCGGCGTTGCCCATGCTAATCAGGTTGAACAGACTGACAATGAGCGACGACTTGGGCACAGACGTGGCGGGGAACATGGTCTCGTCGAGCTGGCAGCCAACAACCAAGTCGACCTCATCGGGCGACTTGTACAGCTTCTTGAGGGCGGCGAGGTGCTCCGGGACGGTAGTGAAATCCTCAAATCGCTCCCGAATGGGGACGGGGACATGCGGCTTCTGTGCGTTGTAGGCGCGGAAGTAGTTGTTGAAGGTGGGAAGACCCTGCTCGCGCTCGTGCACAATCGACCACGTCACAATATCAAAGGGGCTGCCACGATACTTGCCCGCAGACCGGAAGGACTCGTCGACGCCGCTCTTGAAGTTGGGAATGGTGGTCGACACAACACCGCGCAGGATGTTCTCGAGGCCGGCACCAATGAAGCCCTTGGCGTCGAATCCCGTGTCGAATAGGCTCTGGTTGTGCAGCGTGCTACCGGCAGCGTCGACAATGGGGAACTCGTTGATGATAAACTCGTGGAAGCGGTACACAACGGCCATCTCGGCACTGACGACCGTGGGGCGGCCGGCCTTCATAGCCAAGGGCCACGGGTAGGTGTTGGCCGGGTTCATCTGTAGCCAGTCCTCGCCGTGAATTTCACGGAAAAGAGGGAAGCCGTCGTCCTGCGGCCAGGGCATATCCTTTTCAAAGTAGGCCATCTGGTAAGCGTTGCCTATCAGTTGAAACTTGGCGGACATCAGCAGACGTGTCGTCTGGTAGAGCTGCTCGTCGTCCATGTCGGGCCGTCTGTCAGCGAGAATACCGGCCAAGCGGTTGTGCTCGCGCAGCAACAGATTGTGCACGGCCAGCATGACCCAGTCCTCGTTGGTACGCGGATCACCTCCAGCAAACAGTGTGGCCGGGTCCATGCCGGGCGGGCTACGCACGGGCACGCCCATGGTGTCAAAGGGCAGGTAAGACGTCTTCTTGCTTTCGGGAGCCTTCCATTTGGTGCCACCAAGCACTTCCTGCGTCTTGAGACGGCCGCCCTCTTTGGTGCGCAGAGCCTCGCCAACAGACCGCGTGCTGCCGTACAGCGAAGAGACATCAATCCATGTCGTTGCGTGGTTCATGTTCTCACGCGGGTTCTGCGGCGAGGTGCCTGTGCCAGGAGCAGCAGCAGCACGCCAGACACGCAGTGTAGTGTTGGGTGAAAACTCCGTCTCGTCTTCTGGCATTTCGACGTCAATAAACTCGGTGGATGAGTCCTGTGACCAGGTGACATCGTGAATAATGAATTCGATGAGACCCAAGAGCAGCGGGGTGTGCTCGTAGTAGATTGTGCTGTTGCGCCGGAAAAAGGCGTTGCTAACAGCGCGGGGATTGGGGCCCTCACGCGGCTCCGAGATGCCATCGGCGTAGTAGTGCTTGGTCGAAGTCGCGGGACTTCGCCTGACCATACCGGCCCTGACCGGCCTCGTCGGCCTTGAGCCAATTGCAAGAGCCATCGTATGTGCGGTACCACCAGTTGGCCTTGTCGGCGATGCAGGTCTCGTCGAGCTCAAAATCGAGGTGCTTGAACAGATTCTTGGCGGCCAGAGCATCCCAATGGTGTGGCGCACCGCGGCCCGGGTGCGGTTTAGACGGCGAGTGATGTTGATGCTGGCCAGAGACGGGCTGCCGGTCTGTGAGATTCAAGCTGTCCTGGATTGTCTGAAAGGAGGCGTTCTTGGGCACATGGCCTCCGAGAAACAAATCTTTGAGGTTGTCACCGGCACGGTCGTGCTTCACAATGCCGTGGAACCAGTTAGAGAAATGGTTGCCGGGTCCGTTGTCGTCGTGTGCCGGGCGGCTGGGATCAGCTACATAGTCGCCCTTCTTGTTTGTTGTGGCATGGTAGCGTTTGTCGAGTGCCGCTACGGTCGACGACGACGCCAATGCCAGCAATGCCAGATTGGCACGCATGGTTGGTAGGTAAAAGGGAGAAGAGACCGCCTACGGGATTGGAAGGAGCGATGTTAGATAAAAAAGAAGAAGAAAAAAACAGAAGGCGCGATGGTCAAAGTTGATCCGGTCCAGTAGATAATTGGACTGACCAAACAGAGAAGGAACGAAGGAGAAAAAGAAAAGGGTAGGTTGAGAAGAAATTGTCTGTGCAATGTGACGAGGAAGGAGCGAGGGAGGCAGGATATAAACAAAAACGGAAAGAGTGGACCACTTCGACTCGCGGGGAGGAAGGCGATGCACGAGGTCCTCGGGAAGGAAGGAACGACTGGCGGGAGGTCAAGTGAGGTGCGGAAGACACAATCAGACGAGAGATCCGCTCAACTCCCCAGCTCTGCCTCGTCCTTGTCGCCTTGCCCCATCTCACATTGTGTCCCATGCCCCATGTCCAGGCCAGACGACCCAAGACCCCAAGGCCCCAAGACACAGTCCATAAGATATGACGAGGAGGAGGGATGTGGAGGGATGTGAGGGAGGGACAAGAAGGTGAGAGTGAGAAAGGAGCCTCCTCGGGGGAAGTGGAGGGGGCGTGTGCCCATTGGTCCACAGTTGCGTGCGGCTGTGGGAGGATATGGAGGATAATGGAGGAAAAAATAGAAAAATGACGGGCAAAAAGAAAAATGATACGACGTTAGAAAGGCAGCGAGACGGAGTGAGATAGGGCTCGAGGTGGGTTACAATGGGGTGGGAGGCAGGCGGTGGCAGACGGACTACGGAGAACATAGAACAGAAGAGGGCTAGGAAAAGGGAACCATTGACGAATGGGGGCGTGTGCAACAACGACGACTGACGGGATGCCTGTCGTGGCATTGGTTGTCATATTTTTGCAAGTGCAGAGTATCGGTCTTGTGGCCTCTTTTTGAGGGTTTTGAGCAGGCATGATCCATTCTGCTTGCAACGTCTTGAACATCTTTTGTGAAATCGGCTCGTCTTCACGTCCGCGAGACAGCTGCCAGATTATGCATGGAGGGTAGATATGGACAAGGGTTCTCCATTGTTGGTGCGTGTCTCGAAATACTTTGACGGAAGACATGAGAAAGCAGACAGAGCCATGTGGATGGACGTCGACAGGCGCGGCTCGCGCTTTTTTTATTCTGCTTTTCTGTCGTCGACAATGTCGTACCGAGTGACAATCGAAATATGAACAGACGACGGACTAGAATACTACCAGGGTCCTGGGGCTGGACTGCATTGCAGGATCCGCAGCGGAAAGGATGAAGGATGAATGATGAGAGAGAAGGAAAGAAACGGGAGAGCGTGCTCAATACACAACAGGGCCTCGACAAGAAGGAATAAAAAAGTAAATCAGAAGTGGGAAGAAGGCGCCACCAAAGGGTAAGAAACGAGGCCAAAGGTGGCACCAAGGAACAAAACAGACAGCAAAACCCGCTGTGTCTCCATCTTCAAAGACACGCAATGTCGTTTGTGCTCGCGCAAAACTGACCTTTTGGTGGAAAAGAGAGTGGAGGTAATAAGTACATACGGAGTACACAGAACAGTCGTCGAATTACAAGGGACCCTTGTTGCAACTGTTGAGGGGCTCACGGACAATCACGGCCAGTCCGTTTTTGCTTTTGTTTCGGGGACCTGGGGCGCTCTTTTCTTTCGTTATTTCGTCAACAGAGACCCAGCAGACGTGGAGGCGACCCAGAGTTAACCCCTGTGGCTTGCCTTTGATTTTATTGGAAACGGCGAATCAGATGTTTTACGAAGTAAGTCATCTTAGTTATTTTCTGGGTTTCTGATGTTTTTCTGTGTCTTCTTTTCACTACCTACACAATGCAGGTTCACATTATGTATCATTTCTTGCCTCCTGTGCCCTTCTTGGCCTCTCGGAACCTTGCCGTATTTGTCGACATGTCCTGGGCTGAAAAAGATGACAGTGAAGAACATCCAGTCATATTGTCGTCAGAAACCCGAAAAATGAAACGGCTGCAGGAAAGAGGGACAGAAGAAAAAGGAAAGCAATAAGAAGAAATGAGCGTAAGCATAGGGCTGGCCAACCAGAGCACAGAAGTACGAATCCTCCCTCCCGATCGTTTGTCCTGGGCCGTCTGTGCCTTGCACAAGTTTTTCTGTCGACAACTTCGCGCTTGTTTGATCGTATTCTTTCTGACAACCTCTGCAATCCTTTTGAATCCTTCCGAGGCTTTTGTGGCTTGTTTTTGGTACGAGGTGTGAGATTTTGGCAGTGTTCTTTTTTTCTTCTCTCTTTCTTTCCTTCTCTCTTTCGCGCACATTTCGCTTCTTTTCCCACGTTGCATCTGGTCGCGTTTTTTCTTTCCTTTCCCTCTGATGCGTTTTCTTCCGTCTTCCCTTTCTCCCCCATACGGCGACCGCCCACATACGCCCCTCCCCTCCCCTCTTCTTCTTATTCCGCAGCCTCCCCAATGCGACGCTGTGATTGCACAATTCGGGCCGCCGCATGCCCTGAACACGATGCCGAACGGGAGTGTCTCAAGGGTCATGTTTTTGACAAGTCAAACATTTGGGGGGTATCCGAGGGTATCTGAAATCTGAAAGCATCCGCCTGGTGTCGGCTGCGATGTCCATACAAAAACGCAACAGCCACAGGCAGCTGCGGACTGCAAAACCCCACGCAAGGTCCCTTTATCAGGCCACAACTGTCACGAGGCTATTCTGTATTTTGGTTTTCGTCTTTTATATTTAGCTGGGCCAACATGCGCAGCCTGGTTGAGGTGGTACTTTCGGGATTCACGGGGTCTATTGTTCAAGGCGATTGGGGCGGTCCCCCACGCTGTTGTTTTATTGTCTTCTTTGTCGCTTCCGCTTCGTAACTCCATGAACTATTGTTTGTTCTCGTGATCGTGCACCAGCTTGCCTGCCGTCTCCGTCTCGGGTACTTTCTCTCTCTCACTGCTCGCCGATCTTTTGTTCTGATGATGTCTCTCTCTCTCTCTCTCTCGGCGATGTCCGTATGTAAGTCGGCGTATATGAGTGAGATGATGTTCAGTTTATGATGTTGCGCAACATAAAGACTGCGATCGCCCAGTAATATGTGCCATAACTCGAAGGCCAACCTCGTTTTCGTAAGATGCCATGTTGAATACTACCGTATCAGCGTATCTCCATACACTGCCCTGGACAATTATTCGTCCTCGCCACAAGTATTTTCGTGGTGTTACCCCCCCTGCTTCTGAGATCAAAACGGAGGGGGATCTCTCTCGACTTCGACGAATTTCAGGTCAGAGGCTTTTTGTATGCGCAGGTGCCACCGTTTTCACCGTTCAATGTACTTTTTGTCGAATGATCATTGTTTACAGAGGCAAATTCTGTCGACACGTCAAAAGAGTACCTGACAGGGACGACCTTTAATACGCCCCGAACTTTGTATGTACAATGGTATTGTACTGTGGTATCCTGGCCTGGTCCTCGATTATGTGGTCCCCCTTGTCTCCCCTGGACTTGTGCGTCTGCCGCCTTGTTACGAATTACTGAATGCGGGCTGGGCACGTCAGCACAGCCCTGTTACCCCTGTATGTGTGTACAAAGTCGTCCCTCGACCATCCACCCCAAAGTGCCTCAACGTGCCATTCCGCGAACAATGCCCCTCGTCCTTTTCTCTCTTTCATTCTTTTGCGGCTGCCGGTTGGGGCTGCTCCTCCCTCCTCTCACTAAAAAGAGTGCAAAAGCGCGACGGCGCGGCGCAAGTCCAAGCCAAATCTGGCCATAACGGAAACACAGGGTGATCCAATGATAGCTGAGAAACAGTGTCAGCCTGAAGCTCGCGAACTTTAGGAGCGATGAAGTTGACCAATGTCTGTTGAGAAGTCCTCGGCATCTCCAGGCTGCTCTCCGGACTCCTTCTCGAGGCTGGGGCGTGTATTACTCCCGATCGACCAGAAAAGGCCGACGCAAAGGCAGAAAGGAGAAGAGGATACCAAAGTCCCACCGGAATAATGACAGAAAATGACGTATCAAGTCATTGTGGCTCTTCTTACTTTGTCAATCCTCTTTGCTCGGCGTAGGCACAGCCTTGTGAGGGTGGTGGAAGAGCAAGAAAGGGCGTGAGAAGAGGCGACAGTCATCATTTGCGGCAATAGGCGGTCTTGTACGGCATCGTACGGCATAACACAAGATCACGAACTAGGCATCACAGGCAAGGCAACCAAGCAATTGTGTCAAAAAGGCAATTGTGTTCAATTTCATTCATTTATTCGTGTTCGTATCATGGCGTCTTGGGCGCCTGTGGGTATTCTTCTGCTACCTCCTCTGGCCGTCTCCTGTAGGCTGCGTCCTACTTCTTCTGAGCTCTCTGCGCTCTGTGTTTGGGGCAAAGATACGGTGCGTCCTTCTTTTTATTCTGCTTCTGTTTCTGCACTCTGTTCTTCTGTGCCTTGTGCTTGGGACACAACGAATGCGACTTGAATTGCGCCGCCGGGTACCGCTTAAACCCGCGCTCGGCCAACCGGCGCTGCACCGTGCGCTCCGAGACGTCCACATCCAGTCCGGCAGCATCAACGAGCTGCTTAAAGTCCAGGAGCCTGGCATCGAGGCCGCCGTCCACAAGGAATTTCTCGAGGCGGTCAACATCCTCGTCGGTCAGTTTTCTATTGCGGCCGCGTGTCTCCTCCAGGTCCGGGCAGTTGTGGAACGTGCGCGGGCGGTCCTTCTGTCGGAGGATGCGCCAGCCAGTCGATCCTGAGACGCCGGCGTCGCGAAAAATGTCGGAGTTGAAGAGCGGTTTGCCGTGTGCATTGTTCCATTCGCAGACAGCAATGACTCTGCTTTTCGTCGGGGTATCGACTTGTTTAGTCACGGTCATGGTGGCGATACTATCGTCGGAGTGGTGATGCGGTGGTGGTAATAACTTGGAATCGTTGGTAAATCGTACGTCGTGGCGGTGATGTCGAAAAGATATCAGTGAAGAATAGAGCTCAAAATTTAATCGTGGACACTTGTCCCGCGGGAAGGAGCATTGAAATAGTCATCTTCTGAGGACTTCAGAAATGGCAAGAACGCGCTCGGCGCGTTCCATCAGCACCAGAACGTAAACAGAAGGAACGATCGAGGTGATGCCGACGTCAGAAGTAAACAAAAACGTCAAACGTCGGGAGTCGATACTTCCAAAATAGGAAAGAAGTAAACGAACAAACGGCCACCAAAAGATGATCCAGCAAAACACGCTCCCAAAAGAACTCTCATAAAAACGCGATCGGGGTTCTGGCGATCTTGCCAGTGTCTTGCAAGTCTGGCGTCGACCAACAGAGGTCCTGGCTCTCTAGCAAGTCTGGGCAGGGCACAACAGCAAAAGTGGAACAGGGCGGGCAAAACCATCGTCATCGTTTTTTTTTTTTTGGCTCTCTGAAGGGCGATGCGGTCACTGAGGGGAAAATCTTGGGGAAGTTGTTCTGAAGTTGCTTGTTGGAAGCCAAGCCCGACCAATGGTGTTAGCGGGCTGCCAACAAATGTGGGCCGCCAACGTTAACGGCTTTGCCACCCACGTTTCAACCAATCCACTAACACCAGGAAGTGCTAAATAAGAGAAACTAACAACGTCAGTCAACGTCGAAAGAGTGGACTGGACCGAATGTTGGAGAAGGCCGTTGGCATGGCATGCCGTCAATGGTGTCCTTTTTTTTTTCTTCTTCTTTTTTTGCCTTTGATCAGGATGGAGACAGGATGGATACGATCACGTTTTTCTAAAAGACCCCATAATACAGACGAGATAGACCTATTTTCGTATCCCTTCCCCTCTTTTCTTCCTTCCTTCGACATCCTTCATTACATAACAATGACATACTATCATAAAATGCATGCACTTTGCGGGCATTTTACTAAACGGGATGTTGGTGCATATTGGAATAAATTGGAACAGATTGGGTGCAGGTCCCGGTTGTACTCCCGTATTCTCCTTGGTTGGTCAGGCCTCCAGGAGAATATGCGTAGTCCCGTCCATCCAGATGGGGAAGTACCCTCTGCGATCGCAGACGTCATGAAAAGGAAGGCCTCCAAGAACGGCCATGAGTTTAGTGGATGAACGAGGAGATGAGATGGGAAAACTTGGAGAAAAGGGCGAAAAGAGGAAATGCCGTGACGCGTGCGGAGAATTCGATCGTAGCTGGTCGAACGAATCAAGGAGGGAGCTCAGAGGAGCCTTCTTGGTGGCGATAGCAGTTTGTTCCGTTGGTGAGGGTTATTGATGGCGTTTGTTGGCGTTGCTGTGTTCTTGGAAGAGGGATTTGGTATGATCTCATCGGGGTCCTCGTGCCCCTCGTGCCCTCTTTGGACTATGAAACTTGCAAATTTGCGAAGATTTGGTCGTCACGAACAGATATATAAAGAAAGTTTGGTTCACCCTTCATGGTCAATCTTTTTATCTTCATCACAATCACAATCACCATTACAACACTTCCACTTTCACACTTATCAAACACTTTAAACTTCACCAACCTACTTCACACAAACCGTCATCATGGGTCTCATTCATCCCGATAACCGCGAGTACGCCACCACCGGTGCTGCCGGCGGCGTCAACCCGGCCACCCACATCCCAGCCACCCAGACCTCGGCCACTGGCCCCGCGCCCAACACCGCTGGTCCCCACAGACACGACATTCTGAACAAGCTCGACCCCTCTGTCGACTCTGACCTCAGCAAGACGGCCGCTGCCCACAACCAGCACACCCACAAGCACAACGTCAACCCCGCTCTTGCCGGCGGCGCCGGTGCCGTCGCCGGTGCCGGTCTGGCGCACCACCACAACACCCACACGCCCCATGCCGCGCACCCCGGTGCCACTACCGCCGCGGGCCACCACACAACGGCGGTCTCGGTACTGCCGGTGCTGCTGGTGTCGGCGGTGTTGGCGGTGCCGGTCTCGGCCACTCGGCCGGTGTCGGTCACAACAACGCTGGCATGGTCGGCGGCTCCAACGTGCAGGCCACCGCTGGCCCCCACAGCTCGGACATGATGAACCGTCTGGACCCTACGGTGGACAGCCGCACTGGCCTGCGGAAGCAGATCTAAAGTGCAGCGAGCGAGGGATGGAGCGCGTGTTTTTTTGCCATGAATTACCATGAAACCTGATACCAAACGAATCGTGCACGAGATTGAGAATAGTCTTTACCCTTTTTTTTTATTTAAATAGTCGATATTGTCGAAATACAAATCGGTTGATATACTTTTTTGATCTGTTGAGTGATATACAATGAGTTTGATGTGTTTAATGAGTGATGTTTTTGGTTCGTAAGATTGTCGTTTATATCGTGATTTAAATGTACAATTGTCCTGTGTGTCGTCAGCTACGCCGACTCCCTTCAAACAGTCTTCTCCTTTTTCCACATATCCCGCCACATCTCTTTTAGGCCATAGTATGGCCTCTTGTTATCGTGAATTCGTGCAGACGTCGTTCCACCTTCACCGACAAACTTTTCCAGCACGCGCCGTCCTAGTGCTTCATTCGCATCGTCTGGATTGGGTTTGGGTGGACGCTGCGCTCGCTCTTGATTGTTTGAGCGAGTGTCGGTGCCACATCGGCAAAGCACGCCAACAGTTCGCGGTCGAGCGAAAAGTACGGTTTCTTGGCCAGTTCGGGCGCCATCAGGTTGTATGAGCGTGTCAAGGTGTTGAGGTTGCGGATGGCGAGTTCCATGTAGGAGCGTTCGGCAGCTTCCCACGCAGGGTCGCGGAGAGGCCGAGTCAGGTTACCAGTGTCAGACAATGGCGAAGCCGTTGTCGTTTCTGTAGAATTCGCGTCAGCCGCTTCGGCTGCTGGCGCAGCCTCTACGACCTTCGCGGCCCTGGCGGCGGCCATCACCGGATCATCCGTATGGTTCGTCGCCACAGCCATCTTGTCCACATCCCTCCGCCTCGGATTGTGCACCTGCTCCGCCGCCGCGTATCGTTCCGCCAACTCCATCTGCTTCTGGAGAGAGCCACCCCGGCTGGCCAGCGACCGCGCCGCATGCCGTCGCCAGTCCGTCCGCAGCTGCATCCGGAACGCCCGTGCCGACCGCACAAGCTCCTGCTGCTTCTCGATCCACGGGGGGACAATCTCCTGGCGCTGGATCATCTTGTTCATAATGTACTCGGTGGTGTCAATAAAGGGATTGTCGGCCCGGGCGTCGCGCTCGACATTGGTTCCTCGCGGAATGTCGCGAAACTGCCCGCGGGCAATGGCGTCTTCGATGCGTTCGTTGGCGAGGGCGGCGAGCCCTGTAAAGGTGTTGGGCATGTTGGCCGCCCCCGCACCGGCGCCAAAGCGTTCTCGCAACTCTTTGCGGAACGCTGCCGCTGTTTTTCGTCAGACTCTGTGTCGACCTTTCCGTCTTTCTTTGTCGTGTTCTCCGCCGACTTGTTCATCCCAAAGCCGGCATACACTGTCGCTTTGTCGCGGGCATTGGCTGCCCTCTGGCCCGGTGACTGGGACGGTGGTCTTCTCAACCGCAGATCGACAACGACTGGGTCTGGTATCGATGGTTTCCCTCTCAAATTGGGCGGCAGCGGTTTCCGTGCATCATCGAGCATCCTCAAAATGGTGTCTTCGGGCGCTTCGTCGCCTGTCCAGTGTTGTGCCGATGCCAGGTCGCGTGTGCCTGCTCCAGTCTTGCTGGCTGAGCCCAGCGTTTTGCGAGTCCAGTCCTGCCGCCGCCATGGTATGACTGTGCTCGGCCCGGAACTCGGCGTCGGCAATCTTGTTGAAGAGTCTCTCTTTGAGTTCTTCGCTGAATCCGGCTTCTTCGACGGCCTTGCGGCCTGCGCGGCCGCCTGTCAACAGGGCTTCCTCGGTGGCTTCAGCAAGACGGCGGGACATGGCGCCATCCTTCTTCTTCTCAGACGGCACCGCTGTCGACACATCGCCGTCGTTGTTTGTCGTCGAGTAAGATGCTCGTGTGATCGTTGGTCGAAGTGAAAAACGGGCTGGCCGTCGAGCTGCTCGAGCGCATTGCTGGCATACAATTCGTGTAGTCGACATGGTGTCCGTAGTTGTCGTTGACAGTCGACTGTCGACAATCTCACATAACTGCGGTTGCTGTTGAAGAGAGGAAGAAGAAGAGCAGCCCTCCAATAAGCCGTGATGTTGACTTTGTCTTTCCTAAATTCGCCTCTTATCGGAGCTATGGAGTTAGCGGACAGTTCTGGCCATTTGCCACCAAGAGTCGCTGTAAACAGTCAGACAGTGAAGAGTGCCTGAAGTGCCTGAAAATGTGCCCCACCTCTGTTTAAGCCGCTTTTCTGGGAAATTTTAGCGCACGTCCAGCGCGCTCAGTTCGCTCACCCGCTGTATTACTAACCAAATAGAACGCCAATTAAACAAAAACACAGCTCGACGCGGCGCGACGCGTCTTCCCCAAAGTTGACGTGCGAGGGGTCGATTCTTCCACCTTTTGCTGCAAGCACTTAACAAACAACGAAGAGTCACACAACAACACAACAACGCAATTGAGTCGACTCGACACCATCCTTCCTTGTTTCTACTCAACAATCTTCCACCTCTCACAAAAAAGACGCAATGCCTGCAGCACGAGACGACACGGCGGCCGTCGAGGCCGTGCCCGTTCTTGTGGCCAAGTCGAATGGCGATTCTCAGACACAGACACAAACGCCGACACAGACGACGACACCTCCGCCTGCCGAAGGAAACAAAGAAGAAGATCAGTACCTCGACCTGGTCCGCGAGATCCTGGAGACGGGCGAGCACCGTCCGGACCGCACCGGCACGGGAACCTATTCTCTTTTCGCTCCGCGGCCGCTCAAGTTTGCTCTCCACAAGAAGACGGTCGACGGCGGCGAGGTTGTCCCTGTCCTTCCCCTCTTGACGACCAAGCGCGTCTTTACACGCGCCGTCATTGAAGAGCTGCTGTGGTTTATCCGCGGCGAGACGACGTCGACGACGCTGGCCGAGAAGGGCGTCAAGATCTGGGACGGCAATGGCTCACGAGCCTTCCTCGACCAGATGGGCTTTACCGAGAGAGAAGACGGCGACCTGGGTCCTGTGTACGGCTTCCAGTGGCGCCATTTCGGTGCCGAGTACAAGGACCCGCATGCCGACTATGCGGGACAGGGCGTGGACCAGCTCGCCGAAGTTGTGCGCAAACTGAAAAGGCACCGTTTGACCGCCGCATCCTGCTGTCGGCATGGAACCCGCGCGACTTGCCGCAAGATGGTGCTGCCGCCGTGCACATGTTTGCCCAGTTTCTATGTCAGCTACCCGGCTGCCGGACGGCGGTCAAAGACAGCGGCAGCAGCCTCGACGACTACGTCGGCGGACCGCGGGGTCGGCCACCTGCACTGCCAGCTCTACCAGCGCTCCTGCGACATGGGCCTCGGCGTGCCCTTCAACATTGCCTCCTACGCCTTAATTGACACACATGCTTGCCAAGGTCACCAACCTCGTCCCTGGCTCGCTGACCCACGTCATGGGCGATGCGCACGTCTATGTCGACCATGTCGACGCGCTCGAGACACAGCTGGAACGTGTCCCGCGGGCGTTCCCTACTCTCACAATCAACAACGACGGCAGCAGCATTGACGGCTGGACGCTCGAAGACTTTGTGATTGAGGGGTACAACCCGTACAAGGCGATTGCGATGAAGATGTCAGTGTAAGATACCGGCGAGTAGACCAGCGGAGCCGGGCTCCTTCTGTTTTTTGCATTCTTTTCGGTCACTGTTAGAAACACAGCACAAGCTTTCTCTTTTGGTTCTACGTTTTAGTTCATGTTTTGTATGTAAATGTTTGGATATTATTTGAAACTCGATTAAGTTTAAGGAATATAAAAAATGAGTCTTTATGGAAATGACAGAAACAAAGCAAATCCAAATATATGGTGTGGGGTATCTTGCGTGAAGAGTGTAACAATGAAGAAAAAAAGAAAGGAAAACAAAACTCCAAAACCAAAGGCAAAGACAAAATCAAGGTGCAACAGCCCTTCTACCACCTCATTAAAAGCGCACGATCGTCGTAGGCAACGACCGCAACTGGACTTCCCCCTAGTGCCGGTTCCGTGCCGCCTCCTCCTTCTCCCAAATCGCCAGCGCGCTCGTCACCGCCATCACCGACCACCGCTCGCCCAGCGCACCCGACAAGCCCGTCCCCACAAAGGCAAACTTGAGTTGCTTGGACATGCTCAATGCGCGCGTCGGAGAACATAGCCACCACTTCGCGGCCATCGGACGCTGTGAAGTCGGGGCCCGGTAGGCGGCGGGGCGCGTTCGGTAGGATGGCCGAACTCATGCGCACGAGTTTCCAGCCCTCGCGTGCACCGCCCAGTGCGGCCACGGCATTGCCATAGCTGTGCCGCCACTCAAAGGCTTCGCGGTGCACGTTGCGGGGGTCGGTGCCGACTTCCATGCTAAAAGTGTAAAAGTGTGACCAGCCCATGACAATCTCAAGGCGGACGGCGGTCGAGCCGGTGCCTCGGTACGTCAGTGGTGGAGGGAGTGTGATAGACATGTGGTCGGACATGGAGATGTAATCGACGGCCGCAAGAAGGGGCGACGACTCCGCGATAGGGCCATTGTGCAAGGCAATCACTGGGTTGCTCATTTGCCACGCAGGCCGTACGCGCACCGCATACAAGGGTGTGTGCTGATGGACGCCCAGGAAATACTGGCGCGCATAGTTATCACCATAAAGGTTGATCGCTTGAGGGAACTGGCGGCCGGTCGGGATCGAGCCGGGCGCCGCTCTCCTAGCCGGGCCCGCACTCGTCGCCGGTCTTTGTTGTTGTTGCTGCTGTTGTCCGCCCTTAGCGCCGCCGTTGACAGCTTGCTGGTAGCCTGGTAGTTGGTTGCCACTGGCGCTGGCATTGGCGTTGGTGGTGCCAAACCCACCGGCCACGCCTGGTCGTGCGTTACCTTACACCGGCACTGAGGCTCCCACCGCTCATTCTTTGGCTGGCATTTCTGCCCGCACTTGTCCGGCGGTCACCGCCGGCGCCCAAATTGGCCGCTCGACGCGGCTGGTCGTAATGGCCGGCTTTCCCGGCACAGCTAGATTGTTGTTGTTAGCATCGACGGCGACGGGCCTGCACCTGGCGATGGTGCCGCACCTGGTGAGGGGGCACTGCCAGGTGATGGTCCTGCACCTGGAACGGGCGGGACTGGCCGACTCAGCGACGCAGGCGAGATGCCCGTGGCTTCTTCGTAGCTGGGTGGAGGAACATCGGGAGGAATGTCGAGTAGAGGGTCGGAGAGAGCGGAGGGAGGAGGACCGGCTTGTGCGGCCGAGGAAGGGCTCAGGAGGAGAGGCGTTGAGGGCGTCTGGTTGACAGTACTCGCGTTGCGGTTGTAGCTGATTGGGTGCGACGCCGCACGGCTGCCCAGGTCGTCGCCGAGACCGAGGCCGAGGCCAGAGCCGGAGCCCGAAACAGAGCGGTGGTTAGCAGCCCCCTTGGCCGATGCTTCGGGAGGGCGGTTCATCGTATTGGGTGGGTGGGTGGAGGAAGAAGGGGAAAAAAGAGTTGTTGGTGAGGTTCGAATGTGAGGCTATCGATGCTGCTCGATGACGTCGGCTGACTCGGTTGTTTGTCGGGATGTTGGGAGCGATGCGAGCCGCGTACCGATGTCGTGATGAAAAGAGTGAAGTGACGCTCGATGGTCGTGAGGTTTCGGTGGAGGACGGAGCAAAAAGATTTCAGCTTGAGGGAAAACTGAAGAAGTAAAGGTTGTGCGGAAGGGGCAGCCTTGGCGTTTGGCGTTTTGGCGTTTTGGGCAGGCAGGAATGAATGGGCACAAATGGAGAAAAGAGAAAATAGGCAGGAACGCGCCGGAAGAGGCTCCAAAGCTTCAACGACGAACTGGCAAGGAAGCCAAAAGAGAGAAAAGGGAAAGAAAATAATAAGAGCGGGAATGATAATTAAAAGTAGTATCAATATCGGTAAGGGGTGGAAGAAATGGAGGGCGAAAAAGAAGCGAAAGAAGGCAGAGAAATCGACGAGGCAAGACAAGAAAAAGAGAGAAGAAGAAAACAGTAAAAAAACGCTTCCCACCACACACGAACAAGGCAAGAGCGATGCGGGACCGCCCCTCCCGGCAGGTTGGTTGGGTAGGCACGCAATTTTGGTGCTGTTTAGGTGCTCACTTCTGTCGGTACACGGGGTTTTACAGTGTCCACTGTCAACTAAATGCTACAAAAACTACAATACAAAGCTACTTCGTAATTACAGGGCTAGTCCCAGAACGTGCCGAACGCGCGCAGAAGTGCAAAAGTGGCCGTACGTCATCGGCATGCGCTGCCACAGCCACAGGGCTGAGCTTTTTGTCTCTCGATTTCCTGGGTTATCATTTGCTCTCATTTGTTGTTCGTTCCCACCTCGAGCCACACGGATGAACACCTGTGTAGTCATCGCAATTTCCCGAATAAAACGTCGCCGACAAGAGTTGACAAAATAAAAGTCTTTTATTTGGATGTTCGAATTGGCAATCGTGGTTGACAGTCGTAGCTTCCTTCTTTTCCTCGAAACAGTCTGTTGGTGCGCTCCTTCCCGTGTTTTGTTCGCTGGAATAACACAGGGCAGGTACAGCTCTTCCATCAAGAGTCAACAAAGCATACGCAACGTTCTGGCCAGAACATTGTGTACCTGTCTGAAGCTCCTAAACTTCTCACGCTTCTCCATCTCATCCGCCGTCGACACTTCCAATCTCCACTCTTCGTTCTAGCCTAGCTTCCAGACGAACAAGACCAACAGACCATCAGAGCCGGACGCCGGACGCCGGGCCAAACCAAAGCCACCAAGTGTGGAGGAGTTACGCGTCGTCTGTTTTTTGTCTTTTTTTTTTTTCATTATCAACAGCCCTAGCTATCACGTCTTATTGCTTCTCTTTACTCCTCTTTACTCCTCCTTGCTCCTGCCGGGCGTCTAGACTCGACGATGACCCCTCTTTTTGTCCTTCTGTCCTTCCCAATCTTTCTACAATCACCGTCTGTGTGCTGTGTTGCGTTGCCGTTGAACAGAAAGTGGGTCGACTGGGAGTCTGGTACCTGTCGTGGACAGGGTTCCGCGGGAGCCCTCCCGCTACGCTGCAGCCTTTCTCTCTTTTTTCTCTTTTTCTTGGCAAATGAAAGACGGAGACCAACTCGCCTTTTGCTCCGAGTTTGTTGCCCCCGAAGTTCGCTTGGTATGTGCGAAGTACGGATACAGTCTTTCCTATTTGGGGCTGTATGATTTGATTTTGTTTTGAAGTCGTTGACTGTAAGTTACAAGGGCCTTGATTGGGGCAGTTGAATATTGTTAACATCGCGTGGCGTTTACACACAAAACTCCCTGCACAGCACCAGCCATTGCCAAGCGGCCGGGGACAAGGCCTTCTTGGCCGCCTTTGAGGCTGGATTTATTTATTGATGGATAGACGTCTGCCTGGTGTACTCGTCTTCTCATCTCTACCAAGTAGCATACAGTAAACATTTGTAAACAACAAGGCGCTGCAGCTCCTCTCCTGCACATAGCCATGACCCCTGCATTACAAGGCCGGCCGGTCCTATCTCTACGCCGTATTCTGTATCATCAGGTTGGATGGCCACAAATACTCAATAGAAAGAGAAGGTTTCTTTTTTGCACTGCCAAGATCAACGGCCAAAGCCAAGACAAATGATGTGCTCAACCCGCCAATCTATGCCAATCTGTGCTAATGAGCTGTTTGATATTTATTTGATTTCTTACTGTGGCAGCCTTCTCTGCCTTGCCTTCTTGTCTGTCCATATCTATTTTTGTATTCAAGCTTAAACATACAGAACAAAGCCCCAAGCATACGCGGATTAAGCACGAGTCACACAAGGCTGGGCAAACGGTTGGGCAGACTGGGCAAAGTGCATAGTTCTGGACAGTTGAGATCTCGCAATGATGACAAGATCGGAGAGCAACCTTTTGGTGCTGATGTGCCGTTCTTCGATATCTAATAAACACCATGGCCAGGCTTTTTATGTACCGGAATAAACTGCTGTCTTATTTTCTATTTTATAAAAAAAATTCAATTCAATTTTGATAAATTTTCTCTAAATAAAGATTTCGTAAAAAAAAAAAAAAAAAAAAAAAAAAACTATGACAAATTGGCAATAAATAGCGTGAGATGCTTTGATGCTTTGATTATAAAAATAAATCTAATATATAAATGAACACATGTTTCTTTAGGGTATCGAACAAAATAGTTGAATAGGGGGGGGGGGGGGGGGGGGGGGGGGGAAATTCCAATGTGATAGTGTGATAAGTTTGGTAAAGGTGAAGTGCCATGTCTGGCTACTGATTTCTTACTGGGTCTGCCTTACACAATGGCCCTGAACTCTGCTCTTTTGCAGTCATCGGTCGGATCCTGATAGTCCTTTTGCCTCGTTTTTGTATGAAAACGGAAAAAGAGTCACTGCCAAGGTTTATACACGCAATCTGTCACTTGCGTGATTGAACCATACTGTAACCTTCTGAGCATCTCGTGGCTAGCAACAATGAGGCACTCCAGAGGCCAAAAGTCTCCAGGGGTGTACATCGACGAGTTTCCGGCTGATCAACGACCTTAACGTGGTCGTCCACACTATGTGTAGATGACTCGGCTGCTTCATGAATGGCTTGCTTGTCTCTTCGGTTAGACATAAACTGTTGAAACAGTCTCTCAACAGAAGAAATTGACTTGCTTGGGAGCCCCGTAACATGATGGGGGGTGCTCGAAATCTGCTTACAGTTGACAGCATGTACTACTGGACATATCGTTTATTTTGAATACTGCGGCCAGGAATGGCTGCCCGTTTCGTCTTGGTCCCAACATGGATGCGACAGACAGCCTCAATTTCCTTGAATATAGGCCGAGTCTTTCATAACCTATCATTCCAATCTTTGGTGCTGCAGACTCTCATAAAAGCTGGTTTCATATGGAGAGAAACGCTGGCCACAGATGGGAGCATGCTCTTTCCCCGGTATGTGGTGCTTGGAGAGCTCCATCCGTTGTCATCGTCGAGAGTTGATAGCTCCTGCCGACATAATATATAGGCTTGCGATCGGCAGCCTTCATCCTTCCTCCCCTCTCTTGCCAGTTCGATCTATATGGCAAAGCACAGTAGTAAATGAACTGTAAACTTCTGTGCTTGTGAGATCCAATCGCTCCATCCGTTTTGCTTTTATTGTCGGGCACTTGGTAGAGAAGCAAGAGGACATGGGCACCGGACTCATCCCACGCAATGCAAACAATTTTTCATTATTGGATCTTGACACTCCAGCAGGTTTGAACCCTTCATTCTGCTGTTGGAGGATCATCAAAAAGCTCTGGTGCTAACCACATCGATGCTGTTCCAAGAAAGCACTCTTTTTCTTGTCTTTGGTAGGGGCTTGTTCTTATTGGATCAAGGTCTTCTTCTCCGTAGAAACTGAACACAAATAGTGGGCTTGACTGGTTTGCAAAATTGCCTTCTCAGTGGCCATGCCACCTTTCCGATTATGCGGAGGCATAGACGCAAGACCACAAGTAGGCAGGTCGCTTTACTGCGGTTGAAAGATGGCAATAAATTTGTTATCAAGTTTGTTGCGATGACGGATCTAGTCCAAAACGATAAGAAGTTTTGCCAGCTGGAAGGCGATATCCAGCATAGGTATCTTTTTCGACTCGAGGGAAGTCAGAAGTGATTTGCGACAGATCAGTCGAGTGCTTGAGGAGCAATCCAATGTGTTTTGCTTCGTCAACTGGACTTCACTGGTAGTATGAAAGGGGTGTTCGGCATTCTGCATGGGGTTGTGGAGACGAAAGACTTTCAAATTCCCAATGGCGGAAATCCAATCTCTTTCCGACGGCTCCCACCCGTGGATGTCTCGTGAACCAAGAGCCTGAGATGTTTAACTTTCTTTGAGAAATTTCCCAACAAGCATGTGTCCATCACTTAACGCTTTTAATGAACATGCAGGCGGAGAAGCCCTCCACTGCACAGAACCACGGGCCATGCACTGGTAGTCTGCAATGAAGTGGCGAGCTTCGCAACGTTCTGGACAAGCTGCCTCATATGCCTTTTTTGTGGCTTTGCTGGCGTATACTTTTGTGCCTCAGCCTTGAGCCGGCATACATGCGGGTGGACAATGATTTCGGGGCAGGAGGCATTTTGAGAGTTTCTAAAGCGTATCGTCGATCGACCCCAAAAGAGTCTCTCCGAGGGATGTGTAGAGCTCATATGGATATCCGGGTCTGGCCACAGATGGCAAGTTTTGCTTATCAGCCTCGAATATCAATACGAACCGCAGCTGCCTCGACTGTGGCTAGTATTTTTGGTAGACCGCCTTGAGATGAAGTCTGTTCTATGAGCTGTCCGGCTCCCACTGTGACTGTGTTCATCATAGAAACTGTCAGTAAAGGTTTCCGCTCGCTGCGAGATTGTCATCTTCGTTACCGCTGTGCGCTTGTCCAAGTGCAGTGATGTGCCGATAGAGAGTCCACCTCTGCCGGGTCTGTCTTCTGTCTGCATTGTGTCGAGCTGTTGCTTCGTGGCTCAATGCCCCAAGCATGATCGAGAATAAGTTGTACGAAAAAAGGGGTGATGAACCCAAGTAACAAGCATTCCTGATTTTTTGCGGCCACTAACCCGAGCACTAGGAGGAGTAACAGTGTCTGTCATATTGTGATCAGGGAACTCGCACCTTTACCGACAGTCATTAAAGAACCAGACGTCGCATTGGGATGGACCATACTCAAGACCACGATGGTGCTGATTTTCTGTCTGAGTCTTCAGTACATTGAATGGATCCGCTGGAATTGCAACTTCACTCGAGGTTTGGAAAATGTCCGAGCAGCTGCTTGTTGCGGTTAAGCTGGTGCGTGTTGTTTTCCCGTCACACATCGCAGGCGAGCACCATCGCCGGGCTAGCACAATCGCGATGGCAGGTTGGGCCGCTTGTTTATGGTAGTCGCGAGGTGCCGCTGCAGTCCCGGTTTTTGGTTTTGTGGCCGGGAGCAAAGAGATCTGTATTGGCTTTGGGGGCGCATTGGGGAAAATGTTTTTGACCACTGAATGGGGTCATTTAAGGCCATGCCGGGTGTTCTCGTTGAGCTATGACCCGGTTCACCACAGATCCAGACGGCCTTGGAGTTGTTAGTCAAGGGAAGACGATGGAAAGTCTCGTCTGGTAGTGGGCAAAAGATGTTGGCGAGTTATGCTTCTCTCGCCACAAAGTAAGACTACTGCGGAATAGCATGCCGGGACGGAACGACATAAAGCGACTCTGCGAACATGTCTGCAGACCTAAAATAAATCGACCACGGCCGGTTAACAAGCTTGGCTTGTTTTTTGCTGGCGGCGCTGCTATTGAAATCTGCCGCGAAGAGGTGGCCGGCACATGGCTCGAGTTCCGACGGGTACGATCTAGGAGCTGATGGCATGTGGCCGTCGAAGGATACAGGTGGGGTGGAACAACCTGAGCCATGAATAAGAAAAGAGACCCAACCTAAAGGTATGGAGCCCGCGTATTTATATCAACAGTTTGCTGGGTGGGAGCGCGACATAAATCACTTCTTTTCCACCAGCTTCACTCATGTTCGTTCAAACAGGACGTCTCAAAGTAAATCAAACATGAGATAGAAGAAGATAGAAATACAATTCGTTGAAAAGTTCCATGCATTGCCTCTGATGTCTTACATTCCCTCCTGCTTTGGAGGAAAGACTTTGGTGTATGGAAGTTAACCGTCATTTTAGTTTGCAAAAAAAGGGGACAAAAACAAACAAAACACTACTTTTGCCCGAAACAGCTCTACAGCACCTCAAAGAAAGCCAACCGAATTTAACACCACCGTCTCACGGCAGTTCCTTCTCTTCATTATTTTTTATTTACTTTAGTTTGCAGAGAATGAGTTTGAAATGCTTGCTTGATGACGTTGCGTTATTCCATTATGTTTTCCAAACGGCGGTGTTTGCCCGGCCAAACGGGCAAGCTCCAATCCAATACAGTTTTTTTACGTTATACCAAACCCAATTTTATTCGCTTCCAATATCCCTTCCAATGTCCAATTAATGCCAAAGTACGTTGTATGCAATTCCTTTCACCCAAACACCGTCTCATCCAATCCCTCTCAGTCCTCCAAGTCTGGATCTACGGCTGTACCCAAGTCTCGTGTCTCCAAAAAGTTGCGGCCCAACAGGTCGTCCGGCAGGTAGTCCTGCTGCACACGGCCATTGAGGTAGTTGGGGTTGTACTTGTACTCTTTGCCATAACCAAGCTCCTTCATGAGACGGGTGGGCGCGTTGCGGAGATGGATGGGGATCGGGAGAGAAGCAACACCCGGTTCGCGCAGTGCCGCAAAGGCATTGTTCAACCCTCTGTAGGCACGCGTACTCTTGGGTGCGAGCGCGAGGGCAACGGCGCAGTGGGCAAGCGGGATGCGGGCTTCGGGCATGCCGATCTGCTGGGTGGCGGTGTAGGCTGCCGTGGCCAGCGGCAGCAGAGAAGAATCGGCGAGACCAACATCTTCCGAGGCAATGACGACCATACGGCGGGCGACAAACAGAGGATCTTCGCCCGATTGAAGCATGCGGGCCAGATAGTAGAGGGTGGCGTCTGGGTCGGAGCCACGGACGGACTTGTGGAAGGCCGAAATAGTGTCGTAGTGCTGGTCGCCGGCGCGGTCATAGACCAAAGTCTTGGTGAGAGAGGCCTTCAAGTCTTCCTTGGTGAGCGGCTTGCCCGACTCACGAGGTCGTGCTGCGATAGAGAGTGCCAACTCCAAAAGGTTGAGAGCAGTGCGGGCATCGCCGTCAGAGAAGGCTGCCAGGTAACCCAGCAGTTCTTGGTCAATGAGTGGTGACAGTGTAGCCTTTTGTGATGAGTCGGGTGTGCTGTCCTCGGTCTTGTCGTCCGTCTTCTCGTCTGTGCTCTCGTCGACACTCACGCCCGTCTCTTCCCGCACGGCACGCACCAGGATCCGCTGGACATCTTCTTTCGACAAGGACGCCAGCGTAAACGTCCGGCACCGCGACAACAGCGCATTGACGATCCGGAACGACGGGTTTTCGGTGGTGGCGCCAATCAGCGTGATCGTGCCGGCCTCGACGGGTTTCAGAAAGACATCCTGTTGTGCCTTTGTGAACCGGTGGATCTCGTCGCAAAACAAGATGGTCTTGCGGCCTGTTAGAGACAACTCATTGGCCGCGTCCTGGAACAGCTTCTTGCACTCGGCCACGCCGCCGCTGCTCGTGGCGTTCATCTCCACAAACCGGCTGCCGACCCGCTGGGCAATGCAGCGGGCAATCGTTGTCTTGCCCGTGCCCGAGCCGCCCCACAGGATCATGGAAGGCACACGGTCGGACTCGATGAGGGCCCGCAAGACACCATTGGGCCCGACCAGTTCTTGACCGCAGACGTCGTCCAGCGACTGGGGCCGCATGCGTTCGGCGAGGGGAGCTGCTCGTTGTGTGCGGGACCGTTTGGCGGAGGGTAAGGCGGGGCGGACACAGCTGTGCCGTTCGCGTGTGTACTGTCCCCATTCGACTGTCCTTCCGGCTGGGGTGGCGAACTCTGTCCTGGTCCTTCTTCAAAAGTGCGCTTCTTTGATGCTGCTGCTGCTTGTGCCCCTTGTGATGTGATTGGGAGAGTGAATGTCGGGCCGTTGACGGCCGTTTGTGAAGCCGTCTTCTTTCCTTGGGATGAACTGAGTGTGCGTTGCCGTTGCCATTTGTTGTCGTCCCGTTTGTACCTGTCCCTGTCCCCGTCGAACTTTGTTGCCGCTTCGCTGCGGGTGTCTGAAAGAACGTCGAGGCCGACCGCTTCTGTTGTGAACTCGAGCCGACAGAGGGTGAACTGGGAGGTGGTGAGGTCTTCTTTTCTGTTGAACCGTTCGCTTCGCTCGCGGCACTCGCAATCTCGTCGACGACATGCGTCGCACATCCAGCATCGAGATGGGCATTGATGTCGGCCGGCCGCACGTGTTTGCTGCAGATGGGGCAGTCGACGACGGCCGCCGCAGACGAGCCGGCGGGTCGTGAGAACATTGTGGGAGGTGTGCAGTGAGGTAGGCAGGTGTCGGAGGTTGATGTCGAGAGTGTATCAATTGTTGAGTTATCTACCGTCTGTGGAAGTGTGGAATGTCGTTTCTGTTTAATTGGTTTTAATATTTTTGGCAACCTTTCGTGAGGAAGCCACGTCTGGGGAGACGCGTTTGTTTGCTCAAGAGTCGCGGGAAGGAGCGTGTCGCGCGCTAAGCTACAGGGGAGTTGGGGCGGTCAGGCACTCAAAAAATAAATGGGAAAATCAGCGGTCCCCAAAAAAGAAACGAAAAAAGTCGCCACTGCGTCATTGGACCGGTCGTGCCTGCTGTACCAAAAGAGGACGCTGTGGGCTGCGGGGAATGGCGGTCGAACCAGCCGATCGGATTGAATTGAGAAGGAACTGAGAAGGAACTGACTTTGGCGTGAGATATGAGACAAACGCAGACACCGATATACGATTCACAATAAACGATGATAATGAAGATTTTGGAGTTGTACAATTCAGAACTCTGTTCAGCGATTCATTTAATTGATAATCCTATCACCTGTTCTCCAAGACGCTGCAGAGAGTGTCATGCAAAGAAGAGAGAGAAAAAAATGCAAAAAAGAAAAGGCCATGCTATTCTATAAAGAAAACGTAATTAATACATTTGAGAGGAAAGGATGCACATAAACCATTATGCTTCGTTTGCAGGCGGAGGCAGTTTGCAGCCTGCCCCCCGTTCTATCATCGTTAACACCATCCACTCTCCATCTACACCAAAAACGACTCGCCACAGCCACACTCCTCCTTGATGTTGGGGTTCCGGAACACAAAGCGCTGGTTCAGCTTGTCCTCGACCCAGTCCATCTCGCTGCCAATGATACTAAACAGCGCCTTGCTGTCCACCAGCACGCGCACACCGTCCTGCTCGACCAGCTCGTCAAACGCGCCGGGCTTCTCGACGTACTGCAGGTCGTAAGCCAGGCCGCTGCATCCGCGGTTGCGCACGCCGACCTTGATGAGTTTGGGCTCGGGCCCCTCGAGAAGTTCACGGACTTGCTCGACGGCAGCGGGGGTCAAGCGCATCGCGGCCTTGCGCGGGGCGCGAAGTTTGGAGGGGCGTTTCTTGGGGGCCGCCGTGGGGGCCGCTGTCGACGTTGCGGTCGTAGGAGCGGCGGTGGCCGCGGATGCTGTGGGCGCCTTTGTTTCTGACACGGTCGGTGTGGGTGTCGGTGTGGGTGTCGCAGTCTGCGTTGTTGTCGTCGTCTGAGCTGCCTTCGTCGGCTTCGCCTCCTGAGGTGCCGTCTCCTTCAATGCCTCCTTGGCCGACGCGGGCGAGTCCACGGGCACAACCGGCGACGGCGGCGGTGGTGGCCGCATGGTCATGGGCGAGGCGGGCTCGGTGTAGAGAGAGTAGCGCGTGTAGGGGGATGTCTTGGGAGTGGTTGTTGTTGTCGAAGAAGAAGTTTGTGCGGTCGCTTCAGCTTGAGTAAACGGCGGGGGTCGCTGTTGTGCCGCCGTGCCCGACAAGTAGCGACGGCGCTGCTGAGACGGTGCTGCCGCAAAGAGAGGTTGGGAATGTGTCGTTGACTGGGACACTGCCGACAGGGACAGCATCCGGCTCTGCTGCCGCTGTTGTTGCTGGCGCCATTGCCGGACGAGGCCTTGACGGCAAAAGAGGCACGCCGACTCGGCCGACCGCCGGGGACGATGCTGTTCATGGTGGGTGCGTAGTAATGTGATGTGCAGTCGCTGTTGAAAGAAAGGATTTAAAAAAAAAAAA